>JAZKJV010008089.1:1200000-1834958 GCA_037367405.1 Ottelia alismoides | reverse complement strand
TAGCAACCGTCAGATCAGGAAGGCGTCCCAGGTCGAGCCTCAGTCGTGGATGCCGGCCATCAGAGCCATCAGATCAGCAAGGCTGGTCTAATCTCCACCCTCCATCGACGAAACGTCATCGGGTGCGGAGGAGGCGACGCGTGGCAAGTGACTCAGATCCAACCGTCCACACGTGCCTCGTTGGGGGTAATTTGCAAATCTACACCCCTGCTTTTCATATTTTATTATTTAATCATGTAAATTAAATACCATGTGTAAATAAAATAGGGAATTTTGCCTTAGGACCCCTGCATTTCTTGTTATTAAAAATTGGTCCTTCCCCCGCCCGTGTAGTCCCACGTAAGGCGCGTAAATTTTACATGTAACTCCCTGGAGTTTTTGTATATTTTTAAATTGTTCTTAAATATTAAATAAATGTCTGATTCTGTTGGTATATTTGCAACTGATCCCCTGTTATTTACTTTAATTGCAAAAATGCCCCTGCTAGGTTGTTGTATTTTATGTGCTTCATGTATTTATTAAAAATACCTAGCTTGCTCCAAAAATCCACAAAAAATAGGATCAATGCTTTATGCCTTGTAGATCCACGTTGTATATTTATTTAGCCATTTTGTGCATTTTATCCATTTATTAAAATTGAAATAGGAGCCATTTTTGCCCTATTTAAATTATAAAATACTAAAAAATAGAAAATGTTTTTGAAAAAATACAAAAACTTTATATATAGTATATTTATGTATCTATTGAGTTCAGAAAACGAAAAACCTTAAAAATTAGAAAAATAAAATTATAAAAATTAAAAAGCTCCAAAACCCAATATATATGTATATAAACCTTAAAAAAGTACCAAAAATGTTTTCCTATTTTATAATTTTCTATGTATTATTACTAACATATTAAAATTCATTTGGGCAATTTTGGGACATATCTCGTATTTTAAAAATCCAAATGAATTCAGTCTATTTATTTAACCCCTTATTAGGGATATTTTTGGAATTAAAAACATATAACAATTAATAAAATTCTAGAAAAATAACAAAAAATAGAAAAATACAAAAAACACAGAAACACTTTATTTCCCTAATTTTGAGTGTTTTTACTTCCTTTTATCTCTATCATCTCTCTTGTATTTATATATTCTATCTAGTTTTATATCTTATTTCAAAATGAAAATAAAAAAATAAATATATATAAAATAGAAAATAAAAAAAATTATAAATCAACTAAAAATTATGAAACCAAAAATCAGATAAATATATATATAACCCACAAAAATACTTGTGTGCATACATGACTGGCTTGTATATAAATAATTGTAGGATACCACTTTTGCTCTCTCTGTGGTTCGACCTCTACACATGCTTACACATTATACTTATGTGCCTGTAGAGTAATAATAAATTTTAATTCCATGTTTGTGATTTGATTACGTACTTTATTATTATGGGTAAATTGTTGATTAACAAGGGGATTCTGAGTGGTCACTCAGCGACTGGATATTTATCTGGATCCTCAGGATGCCCCGTGTTTATCAGTTGACTACATGGATTTTTCACCTCTATTTATATCTCTCTAGGTACAATCTCAGGCTTATATTTAAAAAACTAAAATCCCTACGTATAGTCTCTTTCCAACACTTCTTAGGTTGTCATCTCCCTCTCTTAGCCGGATGTATATCCCAACATTCACATCTCCTAACCGGTGCATCAACTGATCTTCTTTGCAAATGACAAAACCATCTTAAGTTGTTTTCTCGCATCTTATCCTCTATCGGAGATACACCAACTTTCTTTCGTATTGCCTTATTCCGAATTCAATCTTTGTGTGTGTGTGTGTCCACTCATCCACCTTAGCATCTTCATTTCTGCTACAGCCATTCTCTGCACATGTCTATGGTTCACAGGCCAACATTCAAATCCATAGAGCATAGCAGGTCTCATGGCTGCTTTGTAAAACCTTCCTTTAATTTTTAAACGAATTTTCTTATCACATAGCACAGTAGAGGCTCCTCTCTACTTTAACCATCCTGCATTTATTCCATTAGTAACATCTCCATCAATTTCCCTATCATGTTGCAAAATAGATCCCAGATATCTAAAAGAATCTCTCTTCCGAATGTTATCGTCACCAATATTCACATCGATTCCTTCACCATTGCTTCCATCAATGGTGCACTTCATATATTTCATCTTTTTCCTACTTATATGAAATCCTTTAGTCTCTAATGCATGTCTCCAGACCTCAAGATTCTCATTTACTCCATCTCTAGTCTCATCAATAAACAGAATATCATCAGCAAATAACATACACCAGGGTAACTCATCCTGATTATGTCTTGTCAAGTCATCCATAATCAAAGTAAAAAAGAAATGGACTCAAAGCTGAACCTTGATTTAAACCAATATTGATGTCAAAATAGTCAGTCTTCCCAGACGAGGTCCTCACACAAGATAAAAGCCCTATCATATATATCCTTTATGAGGTTAATGTATATGACAGGTACTTGTCTCATCTCCAAAACTCTCCACAATATCTCTCGTGGGACAAAATCATAAGCCTTCTCCAAATCAATAAAGATCATATGGAGGTTCTTCCTTTTAGCTCTATAAATATCCATTGTTCTCCTCAGCAAATGGATGGCTTCAATAGTTTAGAGACCTGGCATGAATCCGAATAGGTTTTCTTTTACTTTGGAAACTTGCCTCAACCTTCTTTCGATCAGACGTTCCCAAATTTTCATAATGTGACTCATCAGCTTGATACCTCTGTAATTTGAACATTTTTGAATGTCACATTTATTCTTATAAATAGGCACCACGATACTCCTCCTCCCATCTTCAGGTATTTTCTTGCTTCTCCATATAACATTGAATAGATTCGTAAGCCAAGTCAAACCGCGCTCACCTAAAACTCTCCATACATCTACAGGGATGTCATCCGATCCTACACCTTTCCCAGGTCTCATAACCTTCAAAGCCTCCTCTACTTGCTTTCTTTGTATTCGTCTATAGCTTGCACGATTCAAGTAACTTTCTCTACTAGCTAGATCACCCAAAGTGATCTCTCTATTTTCTTCTTCAGTGAAAAGTTTATGGAAGTACTGCTCCCATCTAGTCTCTATATCCTTCTAAGTAACAAGCACGTGGCTTCCTCATCCTTAATGACCTTAAAAAAAAAAATAAATAACATCATAAAATACTACATAAAATGATAAACATTTTTTTATCTTATACTCAACTATTAATAAAATCATTTACTACTTTAAAATAATTAGTTTCAAATAATTGGGTAGTTTTGTCTTGTAGTGCCCTTGCATCGACCAATAGGGGTGCGGCATTCGTTAACCCCAGTCAACTCCCTGTCATTCAGCTCTAACTTCTGTCAGAGACTCGAGTCCCTCTTCTTCTCTGATTTTTCGATGCCTCACTGATGGTCCTTCCACCTCGAGCGCTTCACGAAGATCTTGCACCTCACATTTTTCCACCTCACGAGATCATTAGATCCTCCCTATCTGCGTCAAGCGCGTCAACAATCATCGCCCAAGATCACTTGAACTCATTGTTTATAAATAAAACTCCCCCTCTACCTTCTTTATTATCCCTCTTGGAGCTCCTAAGTGCAGCCTCATGTGTGTGTGTGAAGTTCCAGTGACATCGGTGGTTTCTCCCGTGATTGGAAGCAATGGAGCAAGAAGAAGGGGAGATCCATTGTGGCGATCCGGCACGCCCTGCGCCCTACCGACCACAGCAGGTATGAGAGCTGCGAATTTTAATTTCTAGCTAGATTTTCATATCACCTTTTCTTTCTAGTATTTAGTTTATTATTTTATCAAATTGTTTAGCTTAAATCCCATTTTTTTGGTTTGTCGAAGCCACTGGGTCTCCGACCGATTCACCGTGATTCCTACCTATTCTTACCCCCATTTTCTCCTCGCTTCGTTCCCCATATCTTTCTTCATCTAATCGATCCTATCAGACACCCTCATCATGTTGTAACAGTGAATCCGGGCTCTTCTGCCACGTATGTCGGAGCCCCTTCATCCATCTCATTCCATGTACTATAAAGCTTCAAACTAGGTCGAGGATCATGACCTCGAGCCTTTAAATAATTTTTTTGCAGGTTTTGGGCTCAACGGAGCCCTTCTAGGCTCAATTCGAATCGACCTGATGTCCACCAGGTCGCATATCTTCGTCGAGCTTGCCAGGCCTCTCCTTGAAGTCTTGGACCTTCTAGCGACCATCATCAGCTACAGACAACTCCCCCGGAGGTGCAGAGACAATGCCATTGTAAAAGAACCTAGGAGGGAGGAGAAATCAGCGATCAAAAGCAGGGAAGCCCACTATTCTTCCCTGTTCTTGAAAGAGAGCAGCAGCCGTCGGATGGAGGTGCCCTTCGAGTTCCAATCCTGGTCGTTCCATCACACCATGCTCTAGTTGTCTGATGAAGCCCAAGATCAAATCCGCACTGCAGATCGGCAAAGGGGTATCATGCTACCAGGTGACGCCATGTGCTTAAGTGAAGGACGTTGCACCGTCAGATGGCGCACGTGAAAGGGGTAATTTGCAAATCGTACCTTATTTTTTGTGTATTTATTTGTTAATGTTATAAATAAATTGTAGTGTTTAAAATAAAATGGACATTTTATTAAAAGGACCTTCTACTTATTTTAATTACATCTAGGTCCAGTCCAGCTCGGCTCACATGTCATCTGAGCTGGGTAAATTACAGGGACACCCCTGTAGCTTCTTGTATTTCTGTTTAGTCAAATAAATTTAAAAATACATTGTATATTTTTGTGAAAATTGCATAGTGGCCCCCAAACTTTAATTTATTTACATATACTCCCTTGCTAGTGTTTGATTTTTAGTGATTGAATTTCATTTATTAAAAAAAGCACCCTTGCTCCTAAAATTGTGCAAAAATAGGGTTAGATGTCTGGTAGCATGTACTTTCATGCCATGTATTTATTTTGCATTTTTTAGCATTTTAACCATTTATTAAAAATCAAAAGGAGCATATTTTTGTTCTGCCTACACTATAAAATACTAAGAAATATAAAACGTGTTGAAAAATTCAAAAAGAATTATGTGGTGTCTATATTATCATGTTTTAACTTCAGATCAAAAATCATTAAAAAAAGGAAAAGAAAATTCCTAAAAATCTAAAAACCCAAAAAAACTTTATAAAAAGCTAGAGATTCATCAAAAATTCCAAAAATATGTTTTTTATTTTGTAATTTTCTTTATATAATTATATATCTTTTAAAAATTGATTTGGATAATTTTGGATTTAAATTACTATTTTTAATATCCAATACAATTTTGACCTATTATTTAATCCGTGATTTGGAATATTTTTTTACTTTAAACATCCATTAAAATTAACAAAAATACACAAAAAATTGCAAAAATAGTAAAAAAATATTTAAACCCGAAAATATGTATTTTTACAATTTTTAGTTATATTAATACCTTTATTATCCATTAATATATATATATATATATTACTCTACATTACTTATTATATAAAGAAATTAAAAACTATAAAATAATCATTAAATATATATACTATATAAAGATAAAATTTAAAAAATACAAAAAATATTTTTTATAAAATATAAAATGTAAAAATGTAAAACCCACAAAAAGATATATATATATATGCATGATGAATGACATGCGTGTACATAGTACTCTTTGTTCAAAAATAACTATAGGCTACCATATTTGCTCTCTGTGGTTCGACCTCTACGTACTTACTTGTTATACACCTAGTTGTAGAGAATAATAAATTTTAGCTCACTCTTTGATATTCATTGTTTTACTTATATTCATGGCTTGATTATTGATTGAGTGAGGTTTATGGAGTAGTCAATATATCGACTGTGGTTTTGCCTTGTGAAATCGTACGACTCTCTACAAACCCCTCTCATCAGTGCCAGGGCCTGTGAAGATATCTCAGACTCAAACTGGTGTCCATGACTGTCTACTCTCTCCTTCCTAAAAGTGTGTTGTTGTGGTATGTAAGGCTGAGGAGATCTTTGTAGTGTAAAGAAAGATTGATGTTGTTGTTGGTACTGATATGTCTATGAATATGTAACAGGATACTGATGTGAATGTGGTCTCTGATATGCGTGCTAGTAAGACTATTGCTCGTGTAATGCTGGTAGTGATGGAAATGCGGGTGTCCATATTGTGGATGACTATACTACTGTGATGAACGCGAAATTCACCTCTTTAATAATCGTAAATTGTAGTATAGGAGGTGAAAATCGGTCGATCAAAATACCATAATCTTTGAATGTTGTGGAGTATTTTACTTGGCAAGTTTACCAAGGTCAAACATAGGGAACAGTGATTTTTAGTTGTGTGGTTTTTATATCAAATTAAATAATTAATTAATGCTCGATTAATTTATGTGTTGCGAAAATGCAATGAGATGCAAATGCAAAGAAATATACAGAGAAAATGAAGCACTGGATCTGCGATTTAGTGATGTTTAATCCAAATAAGATTATTCAATGACCGCGAAATGAAATCACAGATCGAATAATATCAAATCCAGTGGGATGTATCAAATTAATCCCTGATGCAAGTATAGGCTATCAGATTAATCCTACAATGATTTTATCTTTAAAATTCTTCAAATTGCAGTCCACAAGTCAATAAACCTATAAAACTCCTTGATTTAACCCCTGTAAAAATTAAGTCCTCAAATCTAAGATCAATTGCATCAATGCATCGATGAAATCCCTGCAAAAATAAATCGTTAAGTTTTCCAAGGGAGATATGGCACATATATGTCAAACTTAGCCTGCAGAAGTCAATAAAGATCCTCAAATGATAATTAACAATAAACAACCTCAGATCTGATCACAAGCTATGCTAAATGATAGAGCACGAAATTAGCTTCAAAACAACATATTATATGCTCAAACCGGAGTTTGTATGAAAAAGTTATGCTAATATGAAATTTCAGGGACTAAACTGTAAATAAAATAAAGTTTTTTCTTCAAAATAGTCCCTGGAAGGACTTATCTGTAATTTTCAAAAGTCGGAGGGGTCCTTGCGTAATTTACCCACGGCGGGGGTATATATGCAATTTTAGGATCATGCAGGGGCTCCAGTGCAATTTTCCAACTCGCACATGCTTTGCACGTGCGCCCAGGAGCTTCGGATACGGGGCAAGAGGTTCGGGTGGCCCGAAGCTGAAACTCGGGCCACGAGGCACAGGCTTGGAGGTGAGGCAGAGGTTCGGGCGCCAAGGCTCAGGCTCGGACGCCCGAGCCTACGGGGCAGGCTGACGTAGCTTCGGGGACCCGAGCCTCGAGGCTAGGGCCGAGGCTCGGGGATGACACGTGGTGTTTTCTGGGCCGTTGGATCTAGGGTCTTGTCCCGATCCAACGACGTCTGGAGCGGGGCGGCCGACGGGCGGTGATGGGCTGCTCGAGGGGCGGTGCCTCCGCGCGGAGGCGGAGGGCGTGGGCGACCGGTGAGGCGGTGGTCGCTGGTTGCGCGCGGCCGGTGGCGGAGGTGCCGCGCTCCTGCGGAGGAAGAGATGGCGTGGAGGCGAGCGGTGGCTTCTGAGGTATCGGCGATGGAGGGGCTGGCGGAGGCGCCGTGGCCGAGCGGTGGCGGCGAGGCGCAAAAGCTCAGGCGGCGAGGCGGAGGAGCAGGGGCTGGAGCAGAGGCGGCCACTGTGCAAGGCGGAGCCGCGGAAGAGTTGAGGCACGGCGGAGGCTCGGCCGACACACGGCCGAGAAGCTGGGAGAGGGGGTGGAGGGATTCGCCTGAATTTCGAGGAGCAGAAGCTCGCTCGTTGTCTTCGCCGGCGGTCATGGGCGGAGCACGACGCGGCTGTGCAGCTTCGTGACGGCTGCTACGCGGTGGGGGAACACCGCGGATCACGCCGACAAGCGATGGCCGATGTCACCGGTACCTGCAGGGAAGGCGGATGAGCTCGAGGGTTGGGGAGTGATGGAGCTTTATAGGAAGAAGGATAACGGCTGCGACGGAGGGCGTTACGTGAAGGTGGAGGAGGTGGAACGGTCGCGCGGAGGTGGGTGGTGCGGGACGTTATGCGCGGGGGCGGCTTTGCGGGCAACGGCAGGAGAGGGGAAGAGGGGTGCCACGTGGCATGCCCAGGGGGTGCCAGGTGGCATGCCCAGGGGCTGCCACGTGGCGCCCCAAAAACATTTCACAAATTAAAGACAAAGAAAAATAGAAAAGAAGTAGCAGGAGACCTCGGATCGAAAAATATTCTTCACGAAAGTTGTTCGTCTTGTTGAGATCTACAACTTTCATGAAGGACCCGAGAGCAAAAGAGGTTACCTGTGTGAAGTGGTATTTTTGGTGGCTCTCCATGTGTATAGAAAACCGACTTTTTTGGGTTTTGTATTTTTTTGGTGGTTTTAGAGAGGATAAAAATTATAAAAAAAATACGATAAAATATAAGAAAATTAATTACACACTAATCTAATTTTTTTGGATTTTTAATAAATAAGAAAATAGGAAAATAAAATAAAAGTAAGAAACACACAACTTTTGTACAGACCGACAACGGACACTCGGACTTGGTCAGTTTTTTTGATTTCAGTTTTGATCTGGATTTGAATTTTCATGTCACTTAATAAAACTTTCATCAAAGAACACAAATGAAAAAGAAATAAAATTAAAAGAGTTAATTATATACATAAAAACTCAGGTCAAAATTGGTAAAAAGTTAAAATGCGCAAAAGAGGCCCAAAACCCAACTTTCACATATGAACTCCGAATTTTATGAAATTGGTCTCGTTTTGAAGGTATTTGAAAATGGAGTACTTTAAAAGTGAGTAGACCAAAATCGGACATTGTATGTGCGAGATATGCTCATTTTAGTCTGTCATATGTGAAATTTGACTTTGGGATGATTTGACACTTATTGGGGTTAATAATTTTTTTTGTATTTTTTATTTATTAAGGTTAGTAATATCTACACAATGGAGGTGGTTTTGGGTCAATCGGAGTTAGGATGAATTAATTAAAAATATGAGAAGTTAGCGGCTTTTTGGGCTAATTTACACTTGGGATTTTTAATGCAATTTATGCAGATGAAATGCAGATATTATTCACACATGCATGATGACTAATAATGCTCTATTAATGATTAATTACAGGTGAATGATGGGGAACAGAGCCTAAATGACCAATTTTATCAAGATGAATACGAGATTCATCATACCCCTATACTTAGACCATGCTCGTCCCCGAGCATGAATGAATGACTTAGTTGATTACATCCCTGACTGTGTAAGTGATTTTTCAAGGCTTAATTCAGAGAAGACCCTTAATTTGAGTGATCCTGAAATTCTGGGCTCACCCAAGCTTTAATCAAAAGGAATCCAACTTCTCTAATTTTCAGACTCTCCGTTTGTACATATAATATAAGGATATGATTTTAAGTGTACTGCATTTCATGAGAGTCGAGTCAGGGAATCACTCAAAGTTCTAGTCCCAAAGATCCTCCTCTAGACCTAATCTTCAACACTAGAGAATAAGTCTATTCTTGCTTCAGTCAACCGTCTCATTAGTTTGTCAGACTTGAAAGTGTAGATGGACGGCCAGATGATGGAGGGCATAGCATTGTGTCTGATTTTCTCTCCCTCACATTGGAACAAGGTGCCTCTCGAGTACCTTATTACTCAACACAAGTATATTTTATTTTGTTGATCAATGTGTCCGTCAAGAGAATTTGGAGTCGTCTGCACTTGTTTTTCTAGGAGTACACCGGGGTGTGTCTCTTTTGAGTATCTAAGATACCTTCGACACCCAAACTTGTATCGCTTACGATGCAGAGCCCTTTTATGGTGTCAGCCCGACTCCTTGGTCCTAATTAGCGCTTGGTCCAAGTGGACACTTTAAAAATGTTTGGGAGCGCTCGCCATTGGTGGAAGCTCATTTTGAATTTGACTTTAGATGATAGAGCTTTTCTTGACATTTATATTTCTTTTTTTTGTTGGCTAGCTCCACTGCTTTTACCAAAAGTTGGCGCACACTGATCAACAATTTTCATTAAGTTTCAACACACCCTGGCACTTAGGTCAATATCAAAAAGATAGCATATGAACTTGTTCACATACTGGCTAGGTTTTTGCTGACACTCAGGTTTTCTGAAGCCTTCATTAACTTTATCCCATCCTCGAATATCATCAGATCGGGTCTAAACTCAAATCTCTAATCCTAGTTCCTCAAGTGATATCTCAACTCATCTCATCAATCATGCATTTGTGGAAGTGAATGTGCTGATCATATTCTTTTTGAAGGTAGAGATGAAGAGTGCAATATAGCGCTCAAATCTTTCAAACTAGGGAAGTGTGGATTATTAAGTTCAAAAACCCTAATGACTAAGGCAGGCTAACTCAGAATATCAAGATTTCAGAAATCAAGTGTCCTCAAAAATCCTCAAGCCTTGAGTGAATGTGTCAGGAATATATCAACCAAGGAATGCATGAAATGCTTGATGAAATGCAAGACCATGAGTGTTGATTTTTTTTAATGCAATTTTTTTTGTTTTTTTGTTGTTGTTGCTGTTTTTTTTTTGAAAACAGGTATTAAACACACTACTTGCACCCATCCCTGATGTTAGAAAAAAAACAATTAAAGTACGAGCTATGGATAAAGTAGATAAAATATATACAAATACACCCCCCTATACTTAGCTTGTGCTATGTCCCCATGGCACAAAGTGAAATGTTGACATAGCTCGTACTAAATACAGAAGGATTAAAAATAAAAGAAGAGAAGTAAAGTATAAACAATGGTAGCGGTCCCCTTATACTTAGGCTCAGGTCAGCCTAAGTATAATCGGATAAATACAGATGGGGAACCAGGTAGATTTATGGATGTACAAGATCAAGGGGGTTTGCGACGGACCTTCTTGCGGGAGTGTGGAGGGAGATAGTATGGAGATGTGGAGTGTGATGAAGAGGGGGTCGATGACGAAGACCAGCCATCGTCGGAGTCGTTCTCAGGAGAATAGTAGTCGTCTGCAGAGGATCTCCAACTTTTGTCGATCAGAGGTAAGTGCCCATGGATCAAAGTTGTACCTATTGCACTTATCTGATGAACCACATCATGATCTGACGAGGAGTCTTCAGAAATCACCTGATGTCTAAGGTCAAAGGTAACTTTCTTGGTCGGTTTGTTTCCTTGAGAAGTATTGGGAGGAAGTTGGACAGTCTTCATCTCTCTGTCGTGAGTAACCGATGTGGCATTTGTGAGTTCCTCATCAGATGAATCCCCATAAAAGTCGACCAATTCTTGAAGGGTCATGCACTACTTCGGTCGAGGGAGATTGTTCCTGGTGTTTTTGTGGTTTAAGACTGTGGGCGCTGATGTCACCTTCAGATGATCATGAATTTTGGTGACATCGGATGTTTCCAGAGTCGGTTCCTTATATGGTTCAAGTATCTCATGAATTACTGCTGACTCAAAGATTGGACCACTCAAATAATCATGGTGATCTTCAAAAATATGGTCCAATTCTTCAGAAGCTCCAAAATCTTGAATTTTCCTAGGAGCAGTGATAGGGTGGTGAGAATCCGAAATTTGTCCAACAGTCAGTCTTTTGGGTGACTCTCCTAGTGTTTTTATCAGTGTGTCTTGCGGAGATGTCTGATAGTGTGAAATATCCTGATCATAACTGTAGGTTTCAAGTTGGTTTTCCTCAGAGCCGGATGTGTCATTGGGGTCGTGTTCATTGTGGTCCGAGTTCGGGAACTTGATTTCCTGAGTCTCGCAATCGACGATCGCCTTAGCGGAGGCTAAGAACGGCTTTCCTAAAATAATAGGAGACTCAGACATACTTCCGGGGTTCCTAATGTCAAGGACAGTAAAGTCCACCTTATGTTCTTTACCTCGGAAATTTACGACGACAGAAACAATCCCCCGCGGTCTTTTGATAGATCGATCAGGTAATTGAACAATCACCCTAGTTTTTTTGAGTTGTCCCAATTTAAATTGATTAAAGACGGACTTCGGGAGGATGTTTAATGTGGAGTCGTCGTCCAACCGAACATGAGTGAATATAGAATCCTCGATTTCACATGTGACCCAAGTCAATCGCTTGACTTTGCGGCTTTTGAGTTTACGATTCATCTCCAAAGAACTAGCCATAGATATGATATGATATTCAGTCATGGATCGTTTCTTGCCCGTCTTATTGGGGTTCAATTGACTCTTCACAAATCTCTTAAGATCGGGCACATATTCTATGGCTTTGATCAATGGAAGCTCTAAGATCATGCTCTTGCAAAATGCTTCCATTTTAGAATTGTCCAATTTTTTTGAATTTTCAGTCTCGGGGTCAGAGGTCAGTGGTTGTGTCTGATTGTGATGATCCAGTGGTTCGCATGGTGGTGACCTCACTTCTTCTGAATTTTGCATTGACTGGATGAGATCATATATTCTCATAGTTAAAGTGTCAGCTTTATGATTAATCCGCGCAATCTCATCCTCAAACATCTCATGACTAGTGATTGAATAATCAGTCTCCATGTGTCGTGATTCTGGCATGTAACCTCGAGTAGAGTGTTGATTGTTCATAAACATTATGGTCTGGTCATGAGTTGTATTTCCTTGACTTTGGTTTTCTCGTGGATTGTCGAAGGAAAATTGATTATACTCAAGAGGATAGTCATCCTGAGTAGAGGATGGTTCGAGAGGTTGTGAGATCCTAGTGACCGGAAATTGTGTTCTACTATCAATAGCGGTCACTCTATTGTTCATCCTCGATTCCGGTCTCTCTCTCGTGTCCATAAAATTGTCAGAATGTGAGAGAGGAGTATTCCAAGAAGAAGTGTGGTCATAGGGTGGGATGTATGGACGGGAAGAGAATGATGGCTGAGGGAAAGAAGAATATCGGGACATGGTCGTGGAGATCGGGAAAGAAGACCACTGTGCCGACATCTTATCAAGAGGGATGGAATGATCAGCGAACCACGATTTGCTTGCAATTGCAAGGTCTTTGACGCGCACAAATCAAACACAAAACAAACACGTTGATTCACCCACTCAACTCTGGTGAAGGCACGTTAGGGTTCGGTCGCTTATCTTTTCAATTTTAATTTAATGACAAGACAATCTTGCAAATTAAGCGGAGCTGTTAAGTGTCGAAATATTTCATAAAGACTGTCCCGAGTTCATACAACTAGTTGCACCCACTTTCAGCCAGTATAGGTGTAAGTACGGACCGTATAAACGGCTACCCGTGTTATTTGAGGATGGTGCCTTCCGTGGTGTCCTCTAAACCACCTACTCTGCTAAGGGAAGTCGGACCGTAAACGGCTACCCGAGACCCTCACTGAAAAGTAGCTAATTGTTTTTAAAATCAGTAGTCTGAATGAAGTATTTCGGTTTTTGGCTCTACCCTAAGGTATGCGATCTTGTCCTTAAACAAACAATGAGTGGGTTTCTCTCCACCAAACAAAAGTTAATTTTAGGTCAGTTTATTAGCAGTCACCTTGATTAGCAGTCCCAATTTTAGATTAAGGTTATCACTGTAGTTTATGTGAGCACAGAAATTCACGCCTAACGAGCAATCCCAATTCCGTTAGTTCCTAAGTTGTAAAACTCGAGGAGAGAGAATCGAAAAAGCCAATGCAAGCGTAAATCAATTATGCATGCTTAAGAGAAGGACTTACAGTGAATCCTCACGTTCTTCATGCGGGATGCAAGACAAGGAATTTAAATTTACACTAAATGATATGCACAGTTGGAAAACACCCTAAACATATAGTTCTATTAGCGGGAAGAATTGATTGAAATTTTTGGCTAATGTTGAACGATCTACAATGCGTTTAATTAGTGAGAGTGTGGCCTAAAAATTACGAGCACAATCAAATAATTCTAATCTAGCGTATGCGCTCCTAAATTCTTCGTCAAGCCACAGAGAGTCCAGTCCTGAATATTACAAATTAACAGGGTACAAGAAGAGAGGGGCCCTGTGAACATGCATTCATAAAATATGCATTTTAGCATTCACAATTTGCATTAAATTAGAAGCCAAAATCACTTGTAAAATATCCACCTATAAAAATAACAGCTCCCTTGTAATATGTACACCTGTAGTTAATAATATAAGGAAAAAATTCAGAAATCTCCTTTGTAAAATATCCAATAAAGCCCTAGAACCCCTGGACCATAAAATGCCCATAGCTCCCTCATACAACCTCCAAAATAGGTCTACTAACTTTCAGAATAATACACATTAGAAGACTTTAAAATGAGACTAATTTCATCCAATTTGGAGCTCATATGAAGAAGTTGGGTTTTTGGGACTAACCGCATCTTCCAGCGTCACATCACGACCCTTCGATTATCCTCAGCTCTAATCTAAACTTACCCGTTAGCGCCACTTCCACGATGCGCCACGTGGTGCAACCACGCCCTCAGATCGCCTCGCCCCCATATCGGATCCAAGGCGCTCCATCCCGCCTTATTCTCCACCGTTGGATCACAAAATCCAATGGTGAGGGCCTCGTCTTCCACCTCCAACACCCTCTCTCTCTCTCTCCCACGATCTCAGCCTTGCGAAAGGGGTTGCCCCTTTTTATTCTCGACCGCACTCCAGCCACCCTCTCCGACCACCAACGCCTCCACGATCACCCCCACTCTTCCCTCATCCTCGCAAACTCCCTCTATTCCCAAGATGTCCACCGGAGACGCTCCACAAACCCCACGAACTTCACCTCGTCACCAGCTAACCCATCAACTCCATCCTATAAATACTCGCCCTCCGGCCACATTCATGGCTATCCGCCACTCCAGAGAGGTTCCTCGAGCTCAGCTAGACCAATTGGTGATAGCAATCGTGCGTATCTTCGAGCGAAGACCAGTTTCTTCTCCGACGAGATCCACGGCGCCACCGTCATGTCGCAGCCTCCCTCCGCGAAGCTGCTTGAGCTCGGTACCTTACCGACCCCTTGAGCGAAGACCTGGAGCTCCAATCTAAGCTCCAATCCCCAGGTAACCCCCTCCATCTTCCTATGATCTCTTCTGATTTTTCTTTTGTTCTTCTCCGATTTAATTTGCACTCCACCTTCATCCTCTCGCTTCACTTTTACCTCGCCGAGCTCCGCAACGGAGCTCTGATCTTCGCGCCATACTTCACACCCTCCGACGATGCACTCCATCTTCCATCGACTCCAGCTCCGCCACATGGGCGGAGCACCATCACCGGTCACCCCCATTCCCTCGCAGGCCTCTCCGTTCGCTCCCCACATCTCCACGAACACACCTGCGTGCTTCGGCTATCCCTAACCCCTGCAGGTACTCACTTCCTTCATCGGCCGGAAACTCATCGGAGCTACCTTCAAGCTTCATCGCCGGCGAGCTCCAGCACATCTCCACCGCTCCTGAAACTACCGGAGGCTTCGCCGCATCGCCGCGCGTCTTCTGAGATATCTCCGAGCCTCCGGAGAGCTTCACCGACGCCAGGAGGATCGGGCGGAGCAAAGCCCCCTTCGTCGGAGCCCTACCTTCCCCTCCGAAGGTGGCGGAGGGCCGTTGACGACGAAGCTCCAGCCACCGTTCGATCATCTTGATCGAATGGTCAGCTTCACACCACGTTGCACCATCACCGGAGCAGCCCAATACCGTTGGATCCATTTGCGATCTGACGATTGTTGATCGTGCCACTCGCCACCTCAGGAGGGAGACCTCCACCGTTGGATCGATCAAGGATCCAACGGTCTCTGATTACGCCATGCGCCAGCCACGACAGCCTTTGGATCGACCTTGATCCAAGGATCCCCATCGCGCCACGTCGACGGGTCCGAGCCTCTTCCCCGACCTCTAGGCTCGTACCACCCGCAGCTACTCCGAGCCTCCAACCGAACCTCCAGAGGGCCCGAGCCTCGTCCCGAGCTACCAACACCACCCGAGCCTAGGTGTGCGGCCTGGGTAAATTGCACGGGAGCCCCTGGAAGTTTCAGAAATTGCAATCTAGTCCCTGTGAAGCGCCCCCACGTGAGGAGCACGTGTGCTAGTGGAGAAATTGCATTCTACCCCCCTGCATTCTAGGTAATTGTATTAAGGTCCCTGTCAGCATATTTATTTTTAAGTAATTTTTATTTTCTGTATTGCAGTTACACCCATGTCTTTGCACGCATATGTAGGTGTCCATATTTCATTATTTTTGAATTCCAAAAATTGCATGTTGTAGCTTAACTTGTCCTTGATCTTGTGTGACACTTGGCACATTTTTGTAATAACAGTAGAATTTTTAATTAATTAATTGATTTATTTCTGTGATATTTTGCTCAATTGGACCTTTTAATTAATAGTAAATTCTCTGTAACTCCAAAAATTCCCAAAAAATCACATTAGCTCTAGGATAATTAGATACACCTTACATAAAAATTTCATCTCATTTGCACACATTTCGTGTCCTAAATAAATTAATTGGTGATTTCCTTAATTCATTTTTAGTTGGTTCATTTCACACTAAAAATAAGGTCTGATAATTTTCATGGATTCCTCATCTTTAGATCTATCTAGGATAATTTTAGTTCCCCAAAAGTTTGTGATTTGATATATATTAAAATTAAATTAGTCAAAATCATCCTACATTCATATTTAATTCATAGTAAACTCATTTAGTGTCAGAAAAATCCAAAAAAATTAGGGTAGCTTAATTACATCATAATTCATCATCTGGCCAATTTTCATAATTTTTGGACTCCATTTGAATATATTTTTGATTTAAGTTCTAAATTGGCTTGATTGTTGCATGTGTCTTGCATAGAAAATAGAAAAAGACCAAAAAAATATTCCCCGAAAATCTAACACTTGGAGTTTGCAAAAATTCACCTAAGGAGACAGATGCTTCCCTGAGTTCGACCTTGGATTTCACCAAGTAAAAAAATTTGCCACTTGAAATTGACTTGATTAAATTAAAAGTGGTTTTTGATATTCCCTCTCGTTATCCGACTGCAACGGACATTGACAATTAATTTGGACATTAATCTGACCGAATTAACTAGGGTAGCGGGAGGCGATATCAAAATGGTGACGTTGCTGGGCTCTAAGCCCCACGCGTCGCCCACGTCCTCTTTGTCATCCGCGTGCTCTAGCTTGGTTGAGATGGTCCCTATCTTTTATTTTATATTTTGTGAATTTTGCATCCTTTTCCCATTAGGTTTGTCTAATTGCAAATGTTTCCCTGTCATAGTTTCAGCTTACTTGTTTCTTTCATTTCAGTATTGCATTGATACCCCTATCTTCGAGCATTAATTTAGACATTATTTTTGCATCATTTATTTTAATGAAAAATAGCATGTTATAGAGAAACTAAATATTTACCTTCTATCTATTTATTTGCATTTTTGTGAGCATCTATTTATTTATTAAAAATCAAAGAGTGAAAATCAGTGATATTTTGCCCATTATTGCTCTGAAATTCGCACATAGTCATTTATTGCTCCAAAGATTGCGAAAAAATTGTGAATGATGCTTTCTAGTGTGCTTTAATTACTATCCAAGTTTTATTGAAATTGGAGTTATCGTTTGCATAAAATAAATTCTATAGTGATTTTAGTAATTGATTTTTAATTAATTCCACGAATATTATTTTTCGGAATTTTGAAAGCTCATGGATTCCTTAGAAAAATATCTATTTGAAATAAATAGGACTTTGGATAATTTGTTTTCGTGGATTAATTAGAAATTAAATACTCACTGTCTCTCAGTTTTCAGTAAAAAATTCATAAAAAATCAGAAAAATGTCAAAAAAAATACAAAAACATTAGTGTATCTTAATTTCACCATATTTAACTTCCAGTAAATTTTTAATAATTTTTGCATATCATTTGCACAAAAAATTTCCATAAAAACCCCAAAAACGTTTACATTTTTCATTTGTGCATTTTAAACCAAAAATTCCAAAAAAATACATTTTGCATTCACCTGGATTAGGTTTACAGAAAAAAATTTAATTTGGTCAATTTTAATTAATTTAACATTAAAATTAAATTCGGCTAAGTTGTTGATTTCCTTAATAGCCTAGTTCATCCGCATTTGTGCATTGGCATTTTTATCGCATAAAAAATTACAAAAAAATCCCCTTAAAAACCGTAATCAAATCCCTCTAATCTGATCTCGAGTTGTTCCTTTGCCTACTTGAGTCGACCCTGGAGCTTGCCTAGGCTAAATAAACATAAAACCACGTGTTAATTCATTCGACGATTATTCGATTGTGCGGTTATTTTTTGATCGATTACAGATCTATCCGACTGCAACGCACTAGTCAATTATACAACATCAAAAGGGTAGGTCTGCGGTTCGTCAAATGGCACCATTGTCGGGGAGGCAAACGGCTTAGGATCATTTTAGAAAATTAGATTTAGGTTTTCCACACACTCGAGTAGTCTGATCCCCGATCCATCTTGTAATTATTCCTTTTTTTCAATTATTTTTCTATTTATTTTTTTAATTTTTTTTATCTCTTTAACATTTTTATCTTTTTGTGCGAGGGCCCGGTGGACTTGGAGCGGCTTTCTTGAAGTTGACGCATGTCGAAGTGCATCGGAGGCCGACGATTCGTGGATCAAGTTGGTTGTTGAGACGCCAGAAAGATTTTCATTTTTTTTGTAAAAAAAAGTGTCTGCATTTCCAGCGGTTCCCGTTTGGGTTCTCACGTGTGTAAACATAGTGGAACCGTGTCCCTGTGTGCTGTGTGGATTGAATTTTAGACTAGCCTTACACTAGCGGCTCCTCGAGCCACTCTAGGATTTGCTTGTGCTCGTAATTCTTTAGGACCACACATTTCACTTAAAAGACGCACTTAGACCGCAAAACTTAGTCAAATCAACCTGTGCTTCACTCGCTAATAGAACTTCTTGTCTAGGAGCGGATTTTGCCGTCTGCATTTGCATGTAGTATAAAAATTCGCAATTCAGTACTGCATCCCGCATTGTAGAGAGCTGGAGGCACTGTAAGTCTTCTTACTCAAGCATTCATCATCGTTTTCTCGATCGCATTGACTTTTTCTGATTCTCTCTCTCTCGGTTTTCTAACCTAGGATAAAGGAATTGGGACTGGACGGTAGACGTGATTGCTTGTGTGGATTAATATTAGTGATAATTAATCTCTAAAATCGAGACTGCTAATTGAATTGGACCAAAACAATTAACTAAAATTAACCCTTGTTTGCGGGAGAGTAACCCCGACCTTGTTTTCAGGCTGAGTGAGGGTACTTGAGTGTGTGTGAACACCTTAAGGTAGAGCCCAAATCCCCGCCTTCCATATCACGTTCCGACTAATCCTAGCAAATATCACAAGTTGAATTTTTAAGGTTCAATGACTAGTACCAAGTAGCCTCCGCCTGTCTCAGGTAGATAGTGGCGAAATTGCGGTACTTCGCGACAAGTTGCCAGTAACCCCCTGGGGTGAAGTTTCGGCCTTGTCAGCCTCCGCCTGCTTGCAGGTAGATAGGGGCAGGAATTTGAATCCATCAACATGGGATAGGAGCGAAGAAAGGAAGGACCGACGGTATCTTAGGCGACAGGTTAAACAGGGAAGACGCATCCGGCTCTGAGCCGACTTCCCTTTAGGACGTGTAATCCTTGCTATCTTGCTTGAAAAATCACACTTAAAATTTACAAGATTAATTGGACTCGATTTCGGGTCCTTCACCGTGTTGAGTGAGAACTCAGGGTTTGTTCTAGTGTTTGTCTTCGTGTCTGTCCGTGTGTGTTATCCTGCGTAATTGCGCATTTTCTACCTCGTTATGATTACATCCTTTCCTCCTCAAGATGTCGGGATATTGGTCCCCATACACCTCTGGTCATTCCTCTTCGATCATATACCGTTCATCTTCGCCTTCTTCTTCTTCCATGTATCCTCCGCCATCCACGGGAGACCCTTACCCGTGGTCGGTTCCACCTCAACCCGATTACGAAGTCAGAACTTCGACTGACTTCTCCACTTCTTCGCATTTC
This sequence comes from Ottelia alismoides, assembly GCA_037367405.1. Taxonomy (NCBI): domain Eukaryota; kingdom Viridiplantae; phylum Streptophyta; class Magnoliopsida; order Alismatales; family Hydrocharitaceae; genus Ottelia; species Ottelia alismoides. Next base: position 1,814,983 of record JAZKJV010008089.1, on the reverse strand, counting down.
TCATCTACTCCATATTCTAACACTCCGGATCCACTTCCATCTTGGGCTGACTGTCCTTATTCTCGAGATCTTGCAGGAATCAAAGAATCAAATGAAGAGAAAGCCACTACTGAGATAGATGATTGGCAAAATTACATGCCCCCACATAATTCATTCTCACCTCAAGTAGGGACTATACCACCATTTACATATACACATCCCGACTTGACCTTAGGGCATAACTTGGTCGATCAAACAATCCGAATGGAGAGGCCTGCACATCATGATTTCTCAGACTTGATTGACTTTAGTGATCAAGCTTCCATTAACCAGCCTTCATTCGGAGAGCATATACATTCACAATATTGGACTCATGAGCTAGACTTATCAGTCCCCGTTTCATCATATGAGGCTCCGGCCAATATTTCCCATCTAGATGGTCCATACTCGACCCAGCATTACATGCCAGAGTCTAGGTATGTTGAGTATGAGACCCCAATATCTCAGCAGTATCCTCTAATTGAGCAGAACTCTCCCATGATTTGTCATGAGAACATTTTGGAGGATGACATTTCCAGACTTATTGAGAAAAATGAAACATTAGGTAACAAGTTGAGAGATGTCATGGAAATATTGAACTCAATGTCTGCCAGCTTGGGAATGAAAGTGGAAAAGAACATGAGTAGTTTTGAGGTTGAAAACAGAGCAAACATTACGGAACCCACACATCATGTACAGCTGGAGTCCATTCTATCTGCATCTTCTACTAACCCCTTGCCTTCCAATCCAGAGTCTGATCATTCATCCATCGAAAACATCAAAAAATTTGAAAATCCCAAAAAGATCAAAAACATTGGAAAATCAAAAAAATCCATAAAAATAGAAAATGAAAATGACTTAAAAAATTGAATCCTACCCTAAGGGAAGCACTCGATGAAGAATTGATTTTTAATCTTCCCTTAATAAAGGCCATAGATCACTTTCCCGACCTCAAACGATTTGTGAGAAGTAAATTGATGCCCAAGAGATTGGGTAATAAGAGGACAAGGACAGAAAGACACATAGTGTCTATGGCCACCTCCTTGGTGATGGGGAGAAAGACCAAAAGCCGAAGAGTGATGCGGTTGCCCCGAGTTGAGTGTGAAATCAAAGACACCATCTTTACCCATGCGAGAATCGATGATGACTCACCGATAAATATCTTCCCGACCTCTGTGTTTGACAAGCTCAAACTCAGGCCAATCAGAAAGTCAAGAGAGATCGTTTAGCTGGCTGATCGATCCATCAAACGGTCGAGAGAAAATATTTCAGTCATCGTTACTTTCCAAGGTGCTCTACTCCAGGTGGACTTCACAATCATTGACAATGAGTACCGAGGAGAGTTTTCCCAGTCTCCGATTATTCTCGGGAAGCCGTTCTTAGCTTTGGCTAAGGCGACTATAGATTATGAGACTTGGGAAATCGATTTTACAGCATTGGGAGTGCTTCGACCTCATCCATTCTTTGATAAACTTTACTCTATGGTGACCTGCACATCCGCTGACAGTCGTGACCATCGAGAGAAAGATGAGTCCCACCTCTCTACTACACCTGAGAGACCGATTGTCCGGACGACCGTTGGATCAGAGACTCCCCACACCTCCACTTCATCAACTGCTTGCACCACCACCGTGACAACTTCTAAGGAGGACTCACGACCAGAAGCTATCATTGAGTCGGACACGACCTTTGAGGATTGCCTTGATCATTTTAATGATCCGACATAAGAGCCTAATAATGCCAAGCCAACTAAGACCACTAGCTCCTTCCCGAGACGTGTGCTGACCCTTCAAGAATATTCCAATCTATATGATGACTCGTCTGATGAGGAACCCATGGTCAGCACCGCACCACACCTGGACCTTCAAAGGAAACAACCAAGAATAAATTGACTCCTTATAAAAACACAATTGCTCCTTCTTCTAGTCGGCTATTTAGTGAGAGTAAGTCGAGAATTGATTCCTCGAGGTGTTCCCGCGAACCTCTCAAGGCGCGTCGCTCTCTTCTCCCTCTTAATGATTCAGGTTCTAGAAAACCGACTAAGAAAATTTCCTTCAACATTCCGGAGAAGGAAGTTTCAGAGGAATCCTCATCGGGTCCGGACAAGGTGATTTATATGAGTGAGCTCAGTTTGGTTGTTCTTAAGCCGTATCTAGGCAAGCAGCCATGTGTCGACCCTCGTTGGTCGATCCCTTCACCTGACTACTATTCATCTGAGGACGATTCCGACAGCGACACATATGTATATTATCCACCTCCTCGCGTTCGCAAGAAGGTTCGTCACAAACCTTCTTAATCCATGTATATTCGCAATCCTCCTTGTATATATTTCCCCTCCCTCCCCAGTGATTCGAATCACTTGTCCCGGTTCCATATCATTTCATTTTATGGCTATACTTAGGATGATCAAATCCTAAGTATAGGGAGGTGAGTGACCCGAGTCTCTTCACCATTTGTTATATATTCTAGATCTCATTGGTTCTCACATTCATTTCTGTCCTATACTTAGGCCGACCAGAGCCTAAGTAGAGGGGGGACCAATGCCCGCCGTGTATATACCCCTCCACTTCCCCTCTTAACCTCGTTCACCCCATTTTTGATCTTCTTCTACACTTAGGCTGCCAGAGCCTAAGTACAGGGGGGCAGGATGACTTCTTTACATTTTTTTTCTTTTAGATCTCCTATGCTTAGCACAAGTTATGTCTTTTTCCTCGCTTTTCGTGCTCTGAGGACATTGCACACGCTAAGTATAGGGGGCGTGTATATATTACATATATACTTTACCCATAGCTCGTACTTTCGCATATTTTCGTGTATTTCTGTATATATTTTGCAATAATTACGGGTGGGTAAAATTTGAAAAAAAATGTGTATACTTGTATATTTTATAACACTTGTAAATTTTGTAATACTTATACAACTCTTGTAAATTGTTATAAAATATGAGGTATACCAAAAAATCAAAAAAATAAAAAAAATAAAATAAAATGAAAATAAAAAATAGGCTTCTTATTTACTCTTGCATATCATCTCTGCATCTGAAAAGTAAAAGAGTCTTGCATTGACATTCATCTACATAGCATGACATCTGCATCTCATCTGCATATCTTGCATATGCAAGGTGAAAAGCTAGTGGGTTCTGAACCAAGTTATGAGTAGATATTGAGGATGGACTTGATTTGACCTTAATCCACCTAATTTCAGAGGAACCTTATAGGAACTGGAGTTAAGATTTCTCAGGTCAAGTGACTTAATTCTTTGAGTCCGCAAGTCTATGATCACATGTCATCTTGATTAGTCTAAGTAGAATATCTCGTGCATACGCATGATTCTTATAGACAGTGACCTAACTTGGACAAGCACAATGCACGTAGCTCTTCATTGATGAGGTGGTGAGGAGGTAGAATCCTTTAGCCTGGAGTAGCACACGAGTGGAAACATCCGTCCTTCTCTAGGGAGGGTAGTGCATCTCAACCTAGTCTGGTGGTGTTGACATCTAAGGACGGGATGTTGTGGGTTGCAATAATGCTTCAAAAGAGGGATAGTCTACTGGCTCAAGAGGAAAAACTCCTGATGTACATGTTGCACCATGTATATAGTTCAAAAAAAAGAAAAAAAATGCAAGAACTCCAAAAAATCAGATAGGTCCAAAAAAAAACCTGTCGGAGTATGTATATTAGCAAAGAAAATGCAGCTGGAAGACTTGGCTACACTGGTCAGGCATCCCGGGATAGGTAGCTACACTGGCTACCGTCCATTCTTTTCTCTACCCCCTCCTCATGAGTTGGTCGCACTTGAACTTGGAAGGGAATAGCTCGCTCCTCTAGGAAAGAGTTACTGGACCGGGTTATTGAGTTACCTTGTTAGAGGAGGCTGGTTCCGAGTCATTTCTGATGTGAAGAGTTACATTTCACTTACACAGTACAAGTAAGAATCATAGTCATCAGAAATTTGCGTTTGAGGATTTGTTCTAACCTGACTATTGAGGAGTCTTGAATAGAAGACTTGTGGAACTTAAAGTCTGTTAGGTCTTAAGTTCATGTCCCAATAAGGTTCTGCAACACAATTAATCCAAAGGTCGAGTCAAGCTCCATTTTCAACTTTTGTTCATGACCTTGGTATGGAACCCAAAATCATTTCACTCTTGCATTTTATTTAGTTGCTCGTGGACGAGCAAGGTTTAAGTATAGGGGGTTGATGAATCAGTGATTCATCACTCTAAAAGTTGAAAATAGAGTCTTGTTCCTGAGTAAATAGATGCATATTTCCATTTATCTTGCACAATTAGCATTCATACATGCATTCATAAAATATGCATTTTAGCATTCACAATTTGCATTAAATAAGAAGCCAAAATCACTTGTAAAATATCCACCTATAAAAATAACATCTCCCTTGTAATATGTACACCTGTAGTTAATAATATAAGGAAGAAAGTCAGAAATCTCCTTTGTAAATTATCCAATAAAGCCCTAGAACTCCAGGACCATAAAATTCCCATAGCTCCCTCATACAACCTCCAAAATAGGTCTACTCACTTTCAGAATAATACACATTAGAAGACCTTTAAAATGAGACTAATTTCATCCAATTTGGAGCTCGTATAAAGTAGTTGGGTTTTTGGGCCTCTATGTTTACTATATATGTGTATATTTGTATATTTGTATTTTTGTATCATATTTGACTTCATCTCCGTCTTTGATCAACATGAAACTGGTAGATCTCATCGAGATCTACAACTTTCATGTTCTGAGTTTTCCCAAATTTGGCCTCCTTCTCTCTCTACACTCATTTTTCTTCTCAGCCAATCACAGCTGGCCACGTGGCGCCCTCTGGTTGCGCCACGCGGCCCTCTCCCCTTGCCTCAGCCGCCCGCGCCCACAGCCGTTGGATCTTCATCCAGATCCAACAGTTGCGCCTCTTCCACGTTGCGCCCTTCGATCACGCACATTGACTCTTCATCCTAACCGCATCTTCCAGCGTCACATCACGACCCTTCGATCATCCTCAGATCTAATCTGAACCGCCCGTTAGCGCCACTTCCACGACGCGCCACGTGGTGCAACAACTCCCTCAGATCGCCTCGCCCCCAGATCAGATCCAAGCTGCTCCATCCTGCCTTCTTCTCCACCGTTGGATCACAAAATCCAACGGTGAGGGCCTCGTCTTCCACCTCTGACACCCTCTCTCTCCCACGATCTCAGCCTTGAGGGAGGGGTTGCCCCTTTCTATTCTCGGTCGCACTCCAGCCACCCTCTCCGACCACCAACACCTCCACGATCACCCCTACTCTTCCCTCATCCTCGCCAACTCCCTCTATTCCCACGATGTCAACTGGAGACGCTCCACAAATCCCACGAACTTCACCTCGTCACCAGCTAACCCATCAACTCCATCCTATAAATACTCGCCCTCCGGCCACATTCACGACTATCTGCCACTCTAGAGAGGTTCCTCGAGCTCAGCTAGACCGACTGGTGACAGCAATCGTGTGTATCTTCGAGCGAAGACCAGTTTCTTCTCCGGCGAGATCCACGGCACCATCGTCGTGTCGCAGCCTCCCTCCGCGAAGCTCCTTGAGCTCGGGACCTTACCGACCCCTTGAGCGAAGACCTGGAGCTCCAATCTGAGCTCCAGTCCCCAGGTAACCCCCTCCATCTTCCTCTAATCTCTTCTGATTTTTCTTTTGTTCTTCTCCAATTTAATTTGCACTCCACCTTCATCATCTCGCTTCACTTTCACCTCGCTGAGCTCCGCGACGGAGCTCTAATCTTCGCGCCATACTTCACACCCTCCGATGACGCACTCCATCTTCCATCGACTCCAGCTCCGCCACCTGGGCGGAGCACTTTCGCCGTTCACCCCCATTCCCTCGCAGGCCTAGCCGTTCGCTCCCCACATCTCCACGAACACACCTGCGTGCTTAGGCTATCCCTAACCCCTGCAGGTACTCACTTCCTTCATCGGCCGAAAGCTCATCGGAGCTACCTTCAAGCTTCATCGTTGGCGAGCTCCAGCACATCTCCACCGCTCCTGAAACCACCAGAGGCTTCGTCGCACTGTCGCGCGTCTTCCGAGATATCTCCGAGCCTCCGGAGAGCTTCGCTGAGGTCAGGAGGATCGGGCAGAGCAAAGCCCCCTTCGCCAGAGCCCCGCCTTCCCCTCCGCAGGTGGTGGAGGGCCGTTGAAGACGAAGCTCCAGCCACCATTCGATCATCTTGATCGAACGGTCAGCTTCACGCCATGTCGCACCATCACCGGACAGCCCAATACCGTTGGATCCATTTGCGATCTGACGGTTGTTGATCGTGCCACGTCGCCACCTCAGGAGGGAGACCTCCACCGTTGGATCGATCAAGGATTCAACGGTCTCTGATCGCGCCACGGGCCAGCCACGACAGCTGTTGGATCGACCTTGATCCAAGGGTCCCCATCGCGCCACGTCGACGGGTCCGAGCCTCTACCCAACCTCTAGGCTTGGACCACCCGAAGCTACTCCGAGCCTCCGGCCGAACCTCCAGAGGGCCCGTGCCTCGTCCCGAGGCACCGACGCCACCCGAGCCTAGGTCGCCCCACGTGAGGAGCATGTGCGACTCGGGTAAATTGCACGGGAGCCCCTGGAAGTTTCAGAAATTGCAATCTAGTCCCTGCGAAGCTCCCCCACGTGAGGAGCACATGTGCTAGTGGAGAAGTTGCATTCCACCCCCGTGCATTCTAGGTAATTGCATTAAGATCCTTATCAGCATATTTATTTTTAAGTAATTTTTATTTTCTGTATTGTAGTTACACCCCTGTCTTTGCACGCATATATAGGTGTCCATATTTCATTATTTTTGAATTACAAAAATTGCTTGTTGTAGCTTAACTTGACCTTGATCTTGTGTGACACTTGGCACATTTTTGTAATAACAGTAGAATTATTAATTAATTAATTGGTTTATTTCTGTGATATTTTGCCCAATTGGACCTTTTAATTAATAGTAAATTCTCTGTAACTCCAAAAATTCCCAAAAAATCGCATTTGCCCTAGGATAATTAGATACACCTTGCATAAAAATTTCATTCATTTGCACACATTTCGAGGCCTAAATAAATTAATTGGTGATTTCCTTAATTCATTTTTAATAGGTTCATTTCACACTAAAATTAAGATCTGATAATTTTCCTAGATTCCTCATCTTTAGATCTATCTAGGATAATTTTAGTTCCCCAAAATATTTGATTTGATATTTATTAAAATTAAATTAGTCAAAATCACCTTGCATTCATATTTAATTCACAGTAAATTCATTTAGTGTCAGAAAAATCCAAAAAAAATAGGGTAGCTTAATTTCATCATAATTAATCATCTGGCTAATTTTCATAATTTTTGGACTCCATTTGAATATTTTTTTAATTTAAGTTCTAAATTGGCTTGATTGTTGCATGTGTCTTGCATAGAAAATAAAAAAAGACCAAAAAAATATTCCCCGAAAATCTAACACTTGGACTTTGCTAAAATTCACCTAAGGAGACAGATGCCTCCCTGAGTGCGACCTTGGACTTCACCAAGTAAAAAAAGTTGCCACTCGAAATTGACTTGATTAAATTAAAAGTGGTTTTTGATATTCCCTCTCGTTATCTGACTGCAACGGACATTGACAATTAATTTAAACATTAATCTGACCGAATTAACTAGGGTAGCGGGAGGCGATATCAAAATGGCACCGTTGCCGGGCTCCAAGCCCCACGCGCCGCCCACGTCCTCTTTGTCATCCGCGTGCCCTAGCTTGGTTGAGAAGGTCCCTATCTTTTATTTTATATTTTTCGAATTTTGCATCCTTTTTCCATTAGGTTTGTCTAATTGCAAATGTTTTCCTGACATAGTTTCAGCTTACTTGTTTCTTTCATTTCAGTATGCATTGATACCCCTATCTTCAAGCATTAATTTAGACATTATTTTTGCATCATTTATTTTAATGAAAAATAGCATGCTGTAGAGAAACTAAATATTTACCTTCTAGCTATTTATTTGCATTTTTGTGATCATCTATTTATTTATTAAAAACCAGAGAGTGAAAATCAGTTATATTTTGCCCATTATTGCTCTGAAATTCGCAAATAGTCATTTATTGCTCCAAAAATTGCGAAAAAATGTGAATGATGCTTTTTAGTGTGCTTTAATTATTGTCCAAGTTTTATTGAAATTGGAGTTGTCATTTGCATAAAATAAATTCTATAGTGATTTCTGTAATAGATTTTTAATTAATTCCAAAAATATTATTTTTGAGAAATTTCAAAGCTCCTTGATTCCTTAGGAAAATATCTATTTGAAATAAATAGGTCTTTGGATAATTTGTTTTTGTGGATTAATTAGAATTTAAATACTCATAGTCGCTCAGTTTCAGTAAAAAATTCATAAAAAATCAAAAAAATGTCAGAAAATTCCAAAAATATTAGTGTATCTTAATTTCATCATATTTAACTTCCAGTAAATTTTTAATAATTTTTGCATGTTATTTGCACAAAAAAATTCCATAAAAACCCCAAAAACTTTTACATTTTTCATTTGTGCATTTTAAACCCAAAAATTCCAAAAAAATACATTTTACATTCATCATTGGATTAGGTTTAAAGAAAAAATTTAATTTGGTCAATTTTAATTAATTTAACATTAAAATTAAATTCAGCTAAGTTGTTGATTTCCTTAATAGCCTAGTTTATCCGCATTTGTGCATTGGCATTTTTATCGCATAAAAAAATTACAAAAAAAATCCCACTTGAAAAACCGTAATCAAATCTCTCTAATCTGATCTCGAGTTGTTCCTTTGCCTCCTTGAGTCGACCCTGGGGCTTGCCCAGGCTAAATAAACATAAAATCGCATGTTAATTCATTCGACGATTATTCGATTGTGCGGTTATTTTTTGATCGATCGCGGATCTATCCGACTGCAACGCACTAGTAAATTATACGACATCAAAAGGGTAGGTCCGCGGTTCCTCAAATGGCATCGTTGCCGGGAGGCAAATGGCTTAGGATCATTTTAGAAAATTAGATTTAGGTTTTCCACACACTCGGGTAGTCTGATCCCCGATCCATCTTGTAATTATTCCTTATTTTCAATTATTTTTCTATTTATTTTTTTTAATTTTTTTATCTCTTTAACATTTTTATCTTTTTGTGCGAGGGCCCGATGGACTTGGAGCGGCTTTCTTGAAGTCGATGCATCTCGAAGTGCATCGGAGGCCGACGATTTGTTGATCAAGTCGGTTGTTGAGACGCCAGAAAGATTTTCGTTTTTTTGTAAAAAAAAAGTGTCTGCATTTCTAGCGGTTCCCGTTTGGGTTCTCGTGCGTGTAAACATAGTGGAACCGTGTCCCTGTGTGCTGTGTAGATTGAATTTTAGACTAGGCTTGCACTAACGGCTCCTCGAGCCACTCTAGGATTTGCTTGTGCTCTTAGTTCTTTATGACCACATATTTCACTTAAAAGACGCACTTAGACCGCAGAACTTAGTCAAATCAACTTGTGCTTCACTCGCTAATAGAACTGCTTGTCTAGGAGAGGATTTTACCGTTAGAATTTGCATGTAGTATAAAAATTTTCAGTTCAGTACTGCATCCCGCATTGTAGAGAGCTGGAGGCACTGTAAGTCTTCTTACTCAAGCATTCATCATCATTTTCTCGACCGCATCGACTTTTTCCGATTTTCTCTCTCTCGGTTTTCTAACCTAGGATAAAGGAATTGGGACTAGACGGTAGACGTGATTGCTTGTGTGGATTAATATTAGTGATAACTAATCTTTAAAATTAAGACTGCTAATTGAATTGGACCAAAAAATATTAACTAAAATTAACCCTTGTTTGCGGGAGAGTAACCCTGACCTTGTTTTCAGGCTGAGTGAAGGTACTTAAGTGTGTGTGAACACCTTAAGGTAGAGCCCAAATCCCCATCTTCCATATCACATTCCGACTAATCCTAGCAAATATCAAGTTGAATTTTTAAGGTCTAGTGGCTAGTACCAAGTAGCCTCCGCCTGTCTCAGGTAGATAGGGGCAAAATTGCGGTATTTCGCGAAAAGTTGCCAGTAACCCCCCGGGTTGAAGTTCCGGCCTTGTCAGCCTCTGACTGCTTGCAGGTAGATAGGGGCAGGTCTTTGAATCCATCAACATGGGATAGGAGCGAATAAAGGAAGGACCAACGGTATCTTAGGCGATAGGTTAAACAGGGAAGACGCATCCGGCTCTGAGCCGACTTCCCTTTAGGTCGTATAATCCTTGCTATCTTGCTTGAAAAATCACACTTAAAATTTACAAGATTAATTGGACTCGATTTCGGGTCCTTCACCGTGTTGAGTGTGAACTCAGGGTTTGTTCTTGCGTTTGTCTTCGTGTCTGTCCGTGTGTGTTATCCTGCGTAATTGCGCATTTTCTATCTCGTTCTGCTTACATCCTTTCCTCCTCAAGATGTCGAGATATTGGTCCCCTTGTCATTCCTCTTCGATCATATACCGTTCATCTTCGCCTTCTTCTTCTTCCATGTATCCTCCGCCATCCACGGGGGACCCTTACCCGTGGTCAGTTCCACCTCAACCCGATTACGAAGTCAGAACTTCGACTGACTTCTCCACTTCTTTGCATTTCTCATCTACTCCATATTCTAACACTCCGGATCCACTTCCATCTTGGGCTGACTGTCCTTATTCTCGAGAGCGTGCAGGAATCAAAGAATCGAATGAAGAGCAAGCCACTGCTGAGATAGATGATTGGCAAAATTATATGCCCCCACATAATTCATTCTCACCTCAAGTAGGAACCATACCACCATTTACATATACACATCCCGAATTGACCTTAGAGAATAACTTGGTCGATCAAACAATCCGAATGGAGAGGCCTGCACATCATGATTTCCCAGACTTGATTGACCATAGTGATCAAGCTTCCATTAACCAGCCTTCATTCGGAGAGCCTATACATTCACAATATTGGACTCATGAGCTAGACTTATCAGTCCCCGATTCATCATATGAGGCTCTGACCAATATTTCCCATCTAGATGGTCCATACTCGACCCAGCATTACATGCCAGAGTCTAGGTATGTTGAGTATGAGACCCCAATATCTCAGCAGTATCCTCTAATTGAGCAGAACTCTCCCATGATTTGTCATGAGAACATTTTGAAGGATGATATTTCCAGACTTATTGAGAAAAATGAAACATTAGGTAACAAGTTGAGAGATGTCATGGAAATATTGAACTCAATTTCTGCCAGCTTGGGAATGAAAGTGGAAAAGAACATGAGTAGTTTTGAGGTTGAAAACAGAGCAAACATTACGAAACACACACATCATGTGCAGCTGGAGTCCATGCTATCTCCCTCTTCTACTAACCCCTTGCCTTCCAATCCAGAGTCTGATCATTCATCCATCGAAAACATCAAAAAATTTGAAAATCCCAAAAAGATCAAAAACATTGGAAAATCAGAAAAATCCATAAAAATAGAAAATGAAAATGACTTAAACAAAATTAAATCCTACCCTAAGGGAAGCACTCGATGAAGAATTGATTTTTAATCTTCCCTTAATAAAGGCCATAGATCACTTTCCCGACCTCAAATGATTTGTGAGAAGTAAATTGATGCCCAAGAGATCGGGTAATAAGAGGACAAGGACTGAAAGACACATAGTGTCTATGGCCACCTCCTTGGTGATGGGGAGAAAGACCAAAAGCCGCAGAGTGATGCGGTTGCCCCGAGCTGAGTGTGAAATCAAAGACACCATCTTTACCCATGCGAGAATCAATGATGACTCACCAAAAAATATCCTCCCGACCTTTGTTTTTGACAAGCTCAAACTCAGTCCAATCAGAAAGTCAAGAGAGATCGTTCAGTTGGCTGATCGATCCATCAAACGGTCGAGAGGAAATATTTCAGTCATCGTTACTTTCCAAGGTGCTCTACTCCAGATGGACTTCACGATCATTGACATTGAGCACCGAGGAGAGTTTTCCCAGTCTCCGATTATTCTCGGGATGTCGTTCTTAGCTTTGGCTAAGGTGACTATAGATTACGAGACTCGGGAAATCGATTTTACAGCATTGGGAGCGCTTCGACCTCATCCGTTCTTTGATAAACTTTACTCTAAGGTGACCCGCGCATCCGCTGACAGTCGTGACCATCGAGAGGAAGATGAGTCCCACCTCTCTACTACACCTGAGAGACCGATTGTCCGGACGATCGTTGGATCAGAGACTCCCCACACCTCCACTTCATAAACTACTTGCACCACCACCGTGATAGCTTCTAAGGAGGACTCACGGCCAGAAGCTAACATTGAGTCTGACACGACCTTTGAGGATTGCCTTGATCATTTCAATGATCCGACACAAGAGCCCAATAATGCCAAGCCAACTGAGACCACTAGCTCCTTCCCAAGACGTGTGCTGACCCTTCAAGAATATTCCATTTATATGGTGACTCGTCTGATGAGGAACCCATGGTCAGCACCGCACCACACCCTGGACCTTCAAAGGAAACAACCAAGAATAAATTGACTCCACATAAAAATACGATTGCTCCTTCTTCTAGTCAGCTATTTAGTGGGAGGAAGTCGAGAATTGATTCCTCGAGGTGTTCCCCCGAACCTCTCAAGGCGCGCCGCTCTCTTCTCCCTCTTAAAGATTCAGGTTCTAGAAAACCGACTAAGAAAATTTCCTTCAACATTCCGGAGAAGGAAGTTTCAGAGGAATCCTCATCGGGTCCGGACAAGGTGATTTATATGAGTGAGCTCAGTTTGGTTGTTCTTAAGCCGTATCTAAGCAAGCAGCCATGTGTCGACCCTCGTTGGATGATCCCTTCACCTGACTACTATTCATCTGAGGACGATTCCGACAGCGACACATATGTATATTATCCACCTCCTCGCGTTCGGAAGAAGGTTCATCACAAACCTTCTTAATCCCTGTATATTCTCAATCCTCCTTGTATATATTTCCCCTCCCTCCCCAGTGATTCGAATCACTCGTCCCAGTTCCATATCATTTCATTTTATGGCTATACTTAGGATGATCAAATCCTAAGTATAGGGGGGCGAGTGACCCGAGTCTCTTCACCATTCGTTATATATTCTCTAGATCTCATCGGTTCTCACACTCATTTTTGTCCTATACTTTGGCTGACCAGAGCCTAAGTATAGTGGGGACCGATGCCCGCAGTGTATATACCCCTCCACTTTCCCTCTTAACCTCATCAGCCCCATTTTTGATCTTCTTCTACACTTAGGCTGCCAGAGCCTAAGTATAGGGGGGCAGGACGACTTTTTTACATTTTTGTTCTTTTAGCTCTCCTACGCTTAGCACGAGCTATGTCTTTTTCCTCGCTTTTCGTGCTCTAAGGACATAGCACATGCTAAGTATAGGGGGATGTGTATATATTACATATATACTTTACCCATAGCTCGTACTTTCTTATATTTTCATGTATTTCTGTATATATTTTGCAATAATTACGGGTGGGTAAAAATTGAAAAAAAATTGTGTATACATGTATATTTTATAACACTTTTAAATTTTGTAATACTTATACAACTCTTGTAAATTGTTGTAAAATAGGAGGTATACCAAAAAAATCAAAAAAATGAAAAAAATTAAAATAAAAAATAGGCTTCTTATTTACTCTTGCATATCATCTCTGCATCTGAAAAGAAAAGAAAAGGAGTCTTGCATTTGCATTCATCTACATAGCATGACATCTGCATCTCATCTGCATATCTTGCATATGCAAGGTGAAAAGCTAGTGGGTTCTGAACCAAGTTATGAGTAGATATTGAGGATGGACTTGATTTGACCTTAATCCACCTAATTTCAGAGGAACCTTATAGGAACTGGAGTTAAGATTTCTCAGGTCAAGTGACTTAATTCTTTGAGTCCGCAAGTCTATGTTCACATGTCATCTTGATTAGTCTAAGTAGAATATCTCGTGCATACGAATGATTCATATAGACAGTGACCTAACTTGGACAAGCACAATGCACGTAGCTCTTCATTGATGAGGTGGTGAGGAGGTAGAATCCTTTAGCCTGGAGTAGCACACGGGTGGAAACATCCGTCCTCCTCTAGGGAGGGTAGTGCATCTCAACTGGTGGTGTTGACATCTAAGGACGGGATGCTGTGGGTTGCAATAATGCATCAAAAGAAGGATAGTCTACTGGCTCAATTGGAAAAACTCTTGATGTACATGTTGCATCATGTATATAGTTCAAAAAAAAAGATAGGAAAAAAAAGAAAAAAAATGCAAGAACTCCAAAAAATCAGACAGGTCCAAAAAAAACACATGTCGGAGTATGTATATTAGCAAAGAAAATGCAGCTGGATGACTTGGCTACACTGGTCAGGCATCCCGGGATAGGTAGCTATACTGGCTACCGTCCATTCTTTTCTCTACCCCCTCCTCTCGGGTTGGTCGCACTTGAACTTAGAAGGGAATACCCCGCTCCTCGAGGAAAGAGTTACTGGACCGGGCTATTGAGTTACCTTGTTAGAGGAGGCTGGTTCCGAGTCATTTCCGATGTGAAGAGTTACATTTCACTTACACAGTACAAGTAAGAATCATAGTCATCAGAAATTTGCGTTTGAGGATTTGTTCTGACCTGACTATTGAGGAGTCTTGAATAGAAGACTTGTGGAACTTGAAGTCTGTTAGGTCTTAAGTTCAGGTCCCATTAAGGTTCCGCGACACAATTAATTCAAAGGTCGAGTCAAGCTCCATTTTCAACTTTTGTTCATGACCTTGGTATGGAACCCAAAATCATTTCACTCTTGCATTTCATTTAGTTGCTCGGGGACGAGCAAGGTTTAAGTATAGGGGGTTGATGAATCTGTGATTCATCACTCTAAAAGTTGAAAATAGAGTCTTGTTCCCAAGTAAATAGATGCATATTTCCATTTTTCTTGCAGAATTAGCATTCATACATGCATTCATAAAATATGCATTTTAGCATTCACAATTTGCATTAAATAAGAAGCCAAAATCACTTGTAAAATATCCACCTATAAAAATAACATCTCCCTTGTAATATGTACACCTGTAGTTAATAATATAAGGAAGAAAGTCAGAAATCTCCTTTGTAAAATATCCAATAAAGCCCTAGACCCCTAGACCATAAAATGCCCATAGCTCCCTCATACAACCTCCAAAATAGGTCTACTCACTTTCAGAATAATACACATTAGAAGACCTTTAAAATGAGACTAATTTCATCCAATTTGGAGCTCGTATGAAGAAGTTGGGTTTTTGGGCCTCTATGTATACTTTATATGTGTATATTTGTATATTTGTATTTTTGTATCATATTTGACCTCATATTCGTCTTTGGTCAACATGAAACTTGTAGATCTCATCGAGATCTACAACTTTCATGTTTTGAGTTTTCCCAAATTCGGCCTCCTTCTCTATCTACACTCATTTCTCTTCTCAGCCAATCACGGTTGGCCCCGTGGCGCCCTCTGGTTGCGCCACGCGGCCCGCTCCCCTTGCCTCAGCCGCCCGCGCCCACAGCCGTTAGATCTTCATCCAGATCCAACGGTTGCACCTCTTCGACGTTGTGCCCTTCGATCACGCACGCTGACTCTTCATCCTAACCGCATCTTCCAGCGACACATCACGACCCTTCGATCATCCTCAGATCTAATCTGAACCGCCCGTTAGCGCCACTTCCACGACGCGCCACGTGGTGCAACCACGCCCTCAGATTGCCTCGCCCCCATATCAGATCCAAGTCTCTCCATCCCACCTTCTTCTCCGCCGTTGGATCACAAAATCCAACGGTGAGGGCCTCGTCTTCCACCTCCGACACCCTCTCTCTCCCACGATCTCAGCCTTGCGGGAGGGGTTGCCCCTTTCTATTCTCGGCCGCACTCCAGCCACCCTCTCCGACCACCAACGCCTCCATGATAACCCCCACTCTTCCCTCATCCTCGCCAACTCCCTCTATTCCCACGATGTCCACCGAAGACGCTCCACAAACACCACAAACTTTACCTCGTCACCAGCTAACCCATCAACTCCATCCTATAAATACTCGCCCTCCGGCCACATTCACGGCTATCCGCCACTCCAGAGAGGTTCCTCGAGCTCAGCTAGATCGATTGGTGACAGCAATCGTGCGTATCTTCGAGCGAAGACCAGTTTCTTCTCCGACGAGATCCACGGTGCCACCGCCGTGTCGCAGCCTCCCTCCGCGAAGCAGCTTGAGATCGGGACCTTGCCGACCCCTTGAGCGAAGATCTGGAGCTCCAATCTGAGCTCCAATCCCCAGGTAACCCCCTCCATCTTTCTCTGATCTCTTCTGGTTTTTCTTTTGTTCTTCTCCAATTTAATTCGCACTCCACCTTTATGCTCTCGCTTCACTTTCACCTCGCCGAGCTCCGCGACGGAGCTCTGATCTTCGTACCATACTTCACACCCTCCGACGACGCATTCCATCTTCCATCGACTCCAGCTCTGCCACCTTGGCGGAGCACCATCGCCGGTCACCCCCATTCCCTCGCAGGCCTCGACGTTCGCTCCCCACATCTCCACGAACACACATGTGTGCTTCGGCTATCCCTAACCCCTGTAGGTACTCACTTCCTTCATCGGTCGGAAGCTCATCGGAGCTACCTTCAAGCTTCATCGTCGGCGAGCTCTAGCACATCTCCACTGCTCCTGAACCGCACCGCTGCGCATCTTCCGAGATATCTCCGAGCCTCCGGAGAGCTTCACCGATGCCAGGAGGATCGGGCGGAGCAAAGCCCCCTTCGCTGGAGCCCCGCCTTCCACTCTGCAGGTGGCGGAGGGCCGTTGAAGACGAAGATCCAGCCACCGTTCGATCATCTTGATCGAACGATCAGCTTCACGCCACGTCGCACCATCATCGGAGCAGCCCAATACCGTTGGATCCATTTACGATCTGACGGTTGTTGATCGTGCCACATCGCCACCTCAGGAGGGAAACCTTCGCCATTGGATCGATCAAGGATCCAACGGTATCTGATCACGCCACGCGCCAGCCACGACAGCTATTGGATCGACCTTGATCCAAGGGTCCCCATCGCGCCATGTCGATGAGTCCGAGCCTCTTCCCCGACCTCTAGGCTCGGACCACCCGAAGCTACTCCGAGCCTCCAGCCGAACCTCCAGAGGGCCCGAGCCTCGTCCCGAGCCGCCGACGCAACCCGAGCCTAGGTCGCCCCACGTGAGGAGCACGTGCGGCTTGGGTAAATTGTACGGGAGCCCCTGGAAGTTTCAGAAATTGCAATCTAGTCCCTATGAAGCGCCCCCACGTGAGGAGCACGTGTGCCAGTGGAGAAATTGCATTCCACCCCCCTGCATTCTAGGTAATTACATTAAGGTCCCTGTCAGCATATTTATTTTTAAGTAATTTTTATTTTCTGTATTGCAGTTACACCCCTGCCTTTGCACGCATATGTAGGTGTCCATATTTCATTATTTTTGAATTCCAAAAATTGCATGTTGTAGCTTAACTTGTCCTTGATCTTGTGTGTTTGGCACATTTTTGTAATAACAGTAGAATTATTAATTAATTAATTGATTTATTTCTGTGATATTTTGCCCAATTGGACCTTTTAATTAATAGTAAATTCTCTGTAACTCCAAAAATTCCCAAAAAATTACATTAGCTCTAGGATAATTAGATACAACTTGCATAAAAATTTCATCTCATTTGCACACATTTCGAGGCCTAAATAAATTAATTGTGATTTCCTTAATTCATTTTTAATAGGTTCAATTTACAATAAAATTAAGATCTGATAATTTTCCTGGATTCCTCATCTTTAGATCTATCTAGGATAATTTTAGTTCCCCAAAATTTTGTGATTTGATATTTATTAAAATTAAATTAGTAAAAATCACCCTGCATTCATATTTAATTCACAATAAATTTATATAGTGTCAGAAAAATCCAAAAAATTAAGGTATCTTAATTTCATCATAATTCATCATCTGGCCAATTTTCATAATCTTTGGACTCCATTTGAATATATTTTTGATTTAAGTTCTAAATTGGCTTGATTGTTGCATGTGTCGCATAGAAAATAGAAAAGGACCAAAAAATATTCCCTGAAAATCTAACACTTGGACTTTGCTAAAATTCACCTAAGGAGACAGATGCCTCCCTGAGTTCGACCTTGGACTTCACCAAGTAAAAAAATTTGCCACTCGAAATTGACTTGATTAAATTAAAAGTGGTTTTTGATATTCCCTCTTGTTATCCGACTGCAACGGACATTGACAATTAATTTGGACATTAATCTGACCGAATTAACTAGGGTAGCGGGAGGCGATATTAGGAGGTCCGAGGGTTCTCCAAGACCCTCGTTGTAGACGCGGAAGCTTCCTCCGACGAACTGCCCAGCTCCGACGACCACCATAGAGCCAACGATGACTTCGACAACCATCACCTTCGACCATGACCTCCACCATCTTTGCCTCGACTTCATCGACTCCGACCTTCAACCTCTGTCATCAATCGGCTCCATCTTCGACGCATCATCGACATCCCCGCCATTCCGCCTTGGCCGTCGCAAGCTCCATCAGACGATCGCTTCTCCAATAGGGACAAGCCTCCACGACGACCATCGGCTCGCTTGGAGCTCCTCCTCCGCACCCAAGGCTATAGGAGCCTCGAGTTTTCTCACCTTCCACCGTCCAAACTCTCGATCCCCACCGACATCGGGCATGGCCCTCCTCCCCCTCCGCCGAGGCCGGCCCTCCTCCGCCCTCTCCGCCTTAGGCCGGGACCAGCCCCGAGGCCCCCGCTTCACGTGCATGACACGTGGCAGGGGAACTACATCAGCCTGGCGTCAGCACCCCAGGTCACGTGATCCGCACGTGGCCTCGGGGGCAAACCGTAAAGAGCCCCCTGGAGTCCCTCCCAATTACACCGCAGTCCAAGGGTTACGTGCACAGCACGTGGCCACTTGGTGGTTTTACAAGGAAGCCCCTGTAGATCTTCATAGTTGTGCTCCATTCCACCGACTAGAGCACGTGCCCCTCTAGAAAAATTGCAGAAGTGCCCCCACTTTATCGGTAATTACAATTAGGTCCCCCCACTGCATTTATTTTTATATTTATTTATTGCAGAAAGACCCCTATGTTCCACCGTGAGTTTAGACATCTACATGACATTATTTTATTATTCAAAAAAATAGCATAATGTTTGTCATTTAATTCACTACATTTTGACATATTGTAGATATTTTTGTAGTTGATGGTTGATTAATAATTAATTTGTTTGTGGAAAACTGCATATTTTACCCATTTTGTGCTTTTAACTTTGTTGTTAATTAAACATTACTCTAAAAATTCTCGAAAAATCACACATTGTAGAATTAACTATGTTTGACATTGTGCCCAAAAATATTTGAATTTGCATGCATAGTTTGTCATGTAAAAATCATTTTGCATATTTTAGTGTTTGATTTTTAATAGGTATTGAAACTATTATTTTTTAGTTTAGGATTTTTCTAAGATCAATCACCTAGTGATAGATCTTAGATAATTCTGTTCCTTGAAAATAATTAGGTTTAATATTTATTATAATAAATATTGAAATTCTTTTTATTTGCATTTAAAATTCATAAAAAATTCATATTGCATCCACAAATTCCAAACAAAATATAGTGCATTCATTTCATCATATTTTGCATCGTGGCCAAGTTTCGTATTTTTCAGATATCGTTTGAATGTAATTGACATTTTAGTCCCTAAAATAGGCCAAAATTGCATATTGCACCCTTTATTTCATTAAAAATTCCAAAAAAGACCGCCTCGAAAACCGCACACGAATTTTTATAGACATAATTCTAGGTTGTTCCTTTACCTCCTTGTGTTCGACCTTGGGACTTGCCCAAGTAAAATAAACATAAAGCCGCATTAATTGAAAATTGATTAACTTCTTGTGTGGTTATTTTCTTGACTGATTCCGATTGCTGCCTATAACGAATGACAAATCAAATCATTATTTTTACGCACGAACAAATTACAACATCTTCTTAACGCGATGATTTCGGACTCGTCAGATGGCACCGTTGTCGGGGATCGAACCCAGGTCACCCGCGCGATAGGCGAGAATACTCACCGCTATATTACAACGACTTAGTTTTGTGCCTCACCACTATACTACCCGAGGCCGGCCCGCCTCTGCCCCCTCTGCCTTGGCCGGGACCAGCCCCGAGGTCCCCGCTTCACGTTGTGGTCTGCATATACACTTTGTATATATTTTACCCATATCTCGTACTTGCGTGTAAGTCTATATGTATTTACAGGGTGGGTAATCTTTTAAAAAAACAAAAAGAAAGACAAAAAGGAAAAAAGAGTTTTGCTACTAACACTGACTATGCCCAAAATTTTTAAGAAAAAAATGGCTTCTTATTCATTTTTGTATAAAAAATCAAAAACCCCTTGCATAAAAAAATCACAAAAAAAAATTTTGTCTGCATTTCACACACATGCACTTCATCCAGCACTTCATGTATTTTCATTCGCTTGAAATGTCTTTGGGTTCTAAACCGAGTTATGAGCAGAAATCGAGGGTGGTCTGGACTTGACCTTAATCCAACTAATTTTATGAGGAACTTCACCGAGAAATAGGATTTTAGAAGCTTCGGGTCTTTGACTTAATTCTTTGAGTTCCACATGACAATGTGTAGCATTTGACTCTTAGTGTCTAACCTGGTGTCTTCACTCTGGGTACAACTCTGGAATAGGGAATTAATTTGTACTCTCGCACTATGCACTTAGCTCAACTCAGACGGGATTTTGGAAGATTGTGTGAGTTTCTTTTCTGCTAGCGTCGAAATCTAAATATAGGAGTACGGGTTGAAATAAAGCTTCGGAAAAGGGATGGACGGCTGGGCACAAATTTTTTCTAAGACCCCAAAAAATGTACGGAAACAAAAAGATTCTATATCCGTAAGGGCACAACATGATCCAAGCAGAACCACAAAAAAATAAAAATACAAAGAAGCATTCTACTAAATAAAATCTGACCAAAAAGGTCCAAGCTTCAAGAAACCTGCAGATCTTGGTGGAGACTCGGCTACATTGGCCAGCTTCACAAGGAGAGGTGACTACACTAGCCACCCTCCAGTTCTTTTCCCCTTCTTCTATCTTCATCCCCAATTCGATTGTGAACACAGCTTATAAGGAAATACCTGACTCCCTGAGGACGAGTTACTGGAGAGGAGCATGGTAGTCCGACATTCTGGATGGGAAGAGCTAAAACCTTTCAAACACATGAGTCGGTTGTTCAATTTCATAGGGTATACTTTGGTAAGAGGATTGATCTAAGATGACTTCTGAGCCGAAACTGTGATAATGATGTGTAGAACTTGAGGGCTGTTGATTTTAAAATTCTAAGTCTCATAGAAGTTCCGCCACACTAATAATCTAAAGGTCGAGTCTAGTTTCACTTTCACCTTCAACTCATGGTCTTGATATGGAACCCAATCTCATTTCACCTCTTGGCATTTCTTTTTGATGCTCAGGGACGAGCATGGTTTAAGTATAGGGGGATGATGAATCTCGGATTCATCACTCTAAATCTCATTTATTAGGCTCAAATCCCTCAAAATCAACAGCATTTCTGCATCTATTCTGCATAATTAGCATTCATGCATGTTTTCATAAGAATTGCATTTTATCCATTATTTTTGCACAAAATAAGAAGCCAAAAATCCAAGCCAAAATTGACATGTAATAGCCTAACTTCTCAGATTTTTAACTAATTCATGCTAACTCCGAATAACCCAAAACTACCTCCACTATGTTCATATCACTAACAAGAATAAATGAAAAATACAAAAAAAATCACTAACCTAAATAAGTGGACCAAAAACCCAAACCCTAGTGTTAGGATTTCTGGACTAAAAACTTCATATCTTCCTCATCCAGTGTCCGTTTTAATCCTACTCACTTTTGAACTAATGTACATTCAATTACCTTCAAAACAAGACCAAGTTCAAGAGAATCGGAGCTCATATGTGAAAGTTGGGTTTCAGGCCTCTTTTGTACATTTTGTATTTTAGCTGATTTTGACCTATTATTTTATGTACATATTTAACCTATTTTAGTTTGTTTCTTTTTAATCTATCTTCTTTGATAAAAGTTTTATTAAAATGCACAAAAAACCAAATCCAAATTGTGCTTGAAATAAAAGAAACAAATTAGGTCCGAGTCTTCACTAACTTCCTTTACAAAATTGGTCTTTTTCATGATTTATTTTATTTCTTCTTTTTCTTAATTAATAAAAATCCAAAAAATAGATTAGTGTGTAATTATTTATCTTTGATTTTACCATATTTTTTGAATTTTTATCTAGTTTAAAAATGACAAAAAAATACAAAACCAAAAAATCAAGGTATTCTATGTACATGGAATACCCCAAAAATATCACTTTTTGCATTTGATCGATTTTGGTTTTGATGTTTCCATGAAAGTTGTAGATCTCATCGAGAAAAGCAACTTTCGTGAAAAAACTTTTTTTATCTGATGCTGTTTGCTATTTATTTTGTATTTTATAAAGGATTTTTTCTTGGAATTTTCTGGTGCTGACACATGGCAGCACCGGGTGCCGCCACGTCTCAACCATTTTTGGGCTTTATATTTATTACGTTTTTATAAAAAAATGAAAATAACTAAAAATAATAAGCGACCGCACGTACGGGGCACGTGCCTCCCAGGCACGCGCCCAGCACGTGCCACCCGCTCTCTACTTCTTTTGGCCGCCACGTGGCCCTTCTTGGGTCGTCCGATCTCGTCCGATCGGACGGCCCGTGTTCGTCTTCTTCATCAATCTCCCAGCGCCTCTCCTAATCGATCGTCGCCCCCATACCGTAAATCTCACTGCCACTCCGACTTCTCCGCCATCACCGATCTCGTTCCTCATCACGCAATCCAATCACACGCGATCAAATCCTTTGCATCCAATCCCAGATCGCTCCCTCATCAAATCCCTAGAATCTCACCCAAATCGCCATCATCCCAAACCTTCCTTCATCGGCAACCCTTCATCCCCCTTTCCCCTTCCGACCTACGACAACCTCTACTATATAAGACCTCTGTCGCACTCGAAATCTCCCATCCACCATTAGACTCATCGTAGAGGAGGAGCCGGTGGTGACAACACCCCTCCTCCTCCTTCAAACCGGCGAGGTCTGAGGGTTCTCCAGGACCCTCATTGCAGACGTGGAAGCTTCCTTCGATGAACTTCCCAGCTCCGGTGACCACCGTAGAGCCAACGATGACTTCGACAACCATCACCTTCGACCATGACCTCCACCATCTTCGCCTCAACTTCATCGACTCCGACCTTCAACCTCTGTCATAAACCGACTCCATCTTCGACGCATCATCGACATTCCCGCTGCTCCGCCTTGGCTGCCGCAAGCTCTATCAGACGATCGCCTCTCCACCAGGGCCAAGCCTCCACGACGACCATCGGCTCGCCTGGAGCTCCTCCTCTACAGCCAAGGCTACAGGAGCCTCGAGTTTGCTCGCCTTCCACCGTCCAAATGCCCGAGCTCCGCAGACATCAGGCACGACCCTCTGCGCCCTCCGCCGAGGCCGGCCCGCCTCTGCCCTCTCCGCCTTGGCTGGGACCAGCCCTGAGGCCCCCGCTTCACGTGCGTGACACGTGGCGGGGAAACTACATCAGCCTGGCGTCAGCACCCCAGGTCACGTGATCCACACGTGACCTCGGGGGAAAACCGCAAAGAGCCCCCTGGAGTCCCTCCCAATTACACCGCAGTCCAAGGGTCACGTGCACAGCACGTGACCACTTTGTGATTTTACAAGGAAGCTTCTGAAGATCTTCATAGTTGTGCTCCAGTCCACTGACCAGAGAGCACGTGCAACGCACGTGCCCCTCTGGAAAAATTGCAGAAGTGCCCCCACTTTATCGGTAATTACAATTAGGACCCCACTGCATTTATTTTTATATTTATTTTATTTATTTATTGTAGAAAGACCCCTGTGTTCCACCGTGAGATTAGACATATACATGACATTACTTTATTATTCAAAAAATAGCATAATGTTTGTCATTTAATTCTCAGTATTTTGACATATTGTGGATATTTTTGTGGTCGATGGTTGATTAATAATTAATTGTTTTATGGAAAACTGCATATTTTGCCCATTTTGTGCTTTTCAATTTGTCGTTAATTAACCATTGCTCTAAAAATTCCCAAAAAATCAAATATTGTAGAATTAATTGTGCTTGGCATTGTGCCCAAAAAGATTTGCATTTGCATGCATAGTTTGCCCTATAAAAATCATTTTGCATATTTCGGTGTTTGATTTTTAATAGGTATTGAAACTATTATTTTCGAGGTTTAGGATTTTTCTGAGATGTGATAGATCTTAGATAATTTTGTTTCCTTGAAAATAATTAGGTTTAATATTTATTATAATAAAATATTGAAATTCATCTTTTTGCATTTAAAAATTCATAAAAAAAATCACATTGCATCCAAAAATTCAAAAAAAATACATGCATTCACTTCATCATATTTTGCATCGTGGCCAAGTTTCGTATTTTTCGGACATCGTTTGATTGTAATTGACATTTTAGTCCCTGAAATAGGCTAAAATTGCATATTGCACCCTTTATTGCATTAAAAATTCCAAAAAAGACTGCCTCGAAAACTGCGCACGAATTTTGATAGATATAATTCTAGGTTGTTCATTTGCCTCCTTGTATTCGACCTTGGGAGTTGCCTAAGTTAAATAAACATAAAACCGCATTCATTGAAAATTTATTAACTTCTTGTGTGGTTATTTTCTCGACCTATTCCGATTGCCGCCTACAACGAACGACAAATCAAATCATTATTTTTACGTACGAACAAATTACAACATCTACTTAACGCAGCGATTTCGGACTCGTCACCCACGTTCACCACCCTCAACCATCTCTGTCTTCCACGACATCACCCAACGGTTGCATGCTTCTTGTGGTTGACCTTACCTCTCTATCCACTATCTTCTTCCCAATCTTCTCTACGTACGAACTACGATGCCAACCACCCATAAATGATCGGTTGTCTCCTCGCCGTGCCCCCCATCCGTCACTAATAGAGACAGAAGGCCTACCCTCTTGGTGCTCTAGGTGACAGCAGAAGCTCCGTAAAGGTAAAGAGAAGATGACCTTAATATCTCCAGGGATGAGATTCAAGAGGCGTAACTTCCTATTGTAGTTGCTTCCTATTAAAGTTGCTAAAGCTTTGAGGCCACCCCTCTTTCCAGCTTCTTGAGGAAAAAATCAGGAGCGTGAACCCTTACGCTCCATCCTCGACGAGAGATCCTATAGATAAATCTTCTTTTTCCTCTTGTTCTTCTTTCTTCACTTTCACTTTCTCTACTCCATTACTGCTACTTTTTTTCTCAAATTCTCTCTTCCATTTGTTGTTCCCTCATCTCCACCTTCACGGTCCGCCTTCCATCATGATGCACCTCGGCCTTAGCATCGTTCACCACTCACGCCACCACCTCATGCCCCGGCCTTCCACTTCTCCCTCTCCATCTTCATGCTTCACCTCACTGCCATAGCACACCTTGCTGACCACCAGGTCAATCCACACCACCGCTCACCCCCGCAAAGAACCGCAACTCTACCGTGCTTCCGAAGCCACATGCTTTTGTCTTGCTAAGCACCAACCATCTCGACATCAGCCATCCCCACTCACCTTCATCGCCAGCAACACTGGCTCCTCCCTTCAGTGAGCGTCGATAGGAAGCACCCTCAACAGCCCTCGCCACCTTCACAAATTCACCACTCAAATCACACTTAATCACCAATGACCTCCAACATGCCAGGAGCGCCTCAACTTCTCACCACCAGTCGAAGCCTAGCACAACCACTATTGAGTCGATGTGTCGCCCCGCAACTCCTTCTGTCTCCACCACCGTAGCATCGACAGTAAGCGCCCACGACCACCCTCCAGCCACCGATCTTGATTAACCTCCGTCCTAGCCTCATGTAGCCGCCTCGACTTCCGCTCCAGCTAGCCGAGCCTTAGCTTCGGTCGCCTGAAGCATCCCCGCTCGACACATGGATGTTTGGCCATCCTAGCTGTAGCCATCGTCTAAGCCTAAACATCAGATCGATCGAGGCTCCCTATTGATGCCACGTGGTGCCTAGGGTGCCCGCACCTCAACTGTGGTCCCGAAGCATTATTCGAACCTCAAGTAGCCATGTGAGGTGCACATGTAAGAGGAAGAATTGCACCGACCCCTCGAGATTTCAAAAAAATTACACCCCACCCTCTTAATATGGATGCGCGTGCCACGCATGCACCCCTAGGCAATTTGCAGAATAGCCCCCGGGTTTCTGGGTAATTGCATTCCTATCCTAATCAAACTAATTGTTTAGCCATATTACTTTCTATATGTGCATTCATACCCTTGTCTTTTCACTTTCATTTGAACAATCTTTTGTCATCATATTTTAGTTCCAAAAATAGCATATTGTAGAACAATTCATTCTCTATCTTGTGTATATTAATGATAATTTTGTAAGTTGTTATTGACCAAATATAACAAATTTGTGGAAGTTTACATATTTTATCCACTACGTCCTCTTAAATTTATATTTAATTGATTATTGCTCCAAAAATTCACAGTAGGTAGAATTAAGTGTGTTTTACATTATTCCCAAAAATCATTTCATGTGTACACATTTCAAGACTAGAATAAATCAAGTGATGATTTTAGTTATTAATTTATAGGGATTTTTACCCGGCAGACCCAATAAACTTTGCTAATTACCTCCACGACCTTTGAAACTACCTAATTCCCCCCTCGACCCCGTAAACTTGCCAACTCTTACCCCCATGAACCCTTCGGGTTTTCTGTTTGAAGCTCGTGGGGGTTCTTGGGGTAATTTATATGGTCGATGGGGTAATTACATTATGCAAAAGGTTTTTGAGGTAATTTAAAAAGTTTATAGGGTCTGCCGAGTAAAAATCCCTAATTTAAAATAGGTTGTAGACCCAATATTTTTAGGAGCTATTATTTTTTCTCAATACCACTCACATAGGCCTATCTAGGATAATTTTATTTCTGAGAAATAAATAGGTTTGTAATTTATTAAAAAAAATTTACTAAAAATCACCCTCCATGTATATTTATTTCATAATAAATTCATTTTGCCTCAAAAATTCCAAAAAAATCACAGTAGCTTAATTTTGCATATTTTCACATTATGGTCATGTTTTAAAAATTTTGGACTTCATTTGTTTGAAATTTATATTTTATCCCCTAAACTTACTAAAGTTGCATTTCTTCATTAATTGCCTAAAAATATAAAAAATGCCTCTTTGAAAACATATCATCTAGATCATTTAAAAGTTAACCTAAGGAGACAGTGGCCTCCCTTAGTTCGTCCTTAGGTTTGCTTAAGTAAAATAAATCCGAATGCTTGTTTTAATTGAAAATTAATTAAGTAGTCTTTCGTATTAATCTAAATTTCCTACCTACAATGACTACTAAAATGTTAATTCCAGGTGATAGCGATTTAGGGTTCATCACTATACACTACACAAGCAAAGTTTTAGATCATGCACAAAAGAATTATACGGTGAGTGAAAAATAAATGCTTGTGGTAGTATGGGCCCTCGAGAAATTCAGATCTTATATTTTGGTTTTCATGGTGATAAATTTTACTAAACACATAACCATTCGATGCTTAATGGAAAAGAAGGATGTGAAGGTGTGTTATCTTAGATGGATATTACTACTCCAAGAGTTTGATTTGATGACTAAGGATAAACTTGGAGTGAATAATGTAATGGTTGATCATTTATCCTGAATTGAGTAGATTAGAGAGACCTTCCTAGATGAGTCAATATGTGCTATTGTTTCATTCTAGTGGTACGCCAACATGATGAACTTCCTCGTATCCAAACAGGTTCCCCGTGGTTGAACTAGGAGCAGCATTGACCAACTGAAGTCAGATTCGAGGAGGTGCCACTGGGAGGATATGTTCCTTTTTCTTCAAAGGATCGGATTGTGTCTGGAGAAGATGTATTCCTCAAGAGGAATATCAGAATGTCCTCGCACATTGTCATTCACTAGTCTAGCATACACCATTTGGGAAAGAGAATTGCACACAATGTACTCCAATGTGGATTGTACTTGCCAACTCTGTTTAGAGAAGCCATTGATTATGTACGGTCATGTCCAATCTATCAGAGAATGGGAGGGATAGTTGTATATAGAGATGAGTTGACCATGAAACCAGTGATTTTCTATGATCTTTTTTATGCATGGGGCATAGATTTCATGGGTCTCATTCCTAAAAACCAAGGACATGAGTACATTTTGTTGGTGATTGATTTTGTCTAGGTGGGTGGAGGGTATCCCAACCCGAGCCACAAACGGCAAGACTATCTATAAGTTTGTGAAATACCATGTCATTTCTAGGTTCGAGGTTCCCAATGTTTTGATTTCTGATGTCGGTAGCCACTTCGTGAATAGAGAAGTCAGATCATCAGCTAAGTACTATGGATTTGAGCATAGGGTACCTAGTACTTACCATCTACGGTCTAACATCATGGTAGATGTTTCAAATCAAGAGGTGAAGAGCATTCTTAAAAATTAGTACATCCCGATAGGAAGAACTGTTCCCAGCACTTGGACCAAGTTTTACGGGCCTATAGGACAGCCTACGAGACTCCACTTGGTACTTCACATTTTAGGATGATATTCAGCGAGACATGTTATTTTTCCATGGAGTTAATTCATATATCAGAATGGGTAATCAAGAAAGTGAATCAGAGTTGTCACCTAGGGAAAGTTTTCTGAGAATTGAACTTGAACAAGCTCGTGGAAATCAGAAATCGGGTGTATGACAACAGTCTTATCTATAAGGATAAGGTTATTAAGTGGCATGATCGGCACATTAGGTGTAAGAACTTTGTTAGGGAAAAAAGGTATGGTTGTTTAACACCAAGTTGAAGGTGGTCCATGGTAATGTCAAATCCAAATGGATGGGTCCCTACATTGTTAAGGAAGTACACAACAATGGAAGTGTAGAGATAGCCGGTCTCATAGATGGTGCATGCTCCTTACTATTTAATGGAAAATTGTAGAAGCACTTTGTAGATTCTAAAGAGAAGTTAGTTCAAGTTGAGGTCATAAATTTCATTCAGAGCAAATACAATGCAGATACATTATGCCACTCTTCATGAAGATGCAGCATCCAGATTCAGCAGCAAGAAGATTCACTCATTCTTTCCGACTTACATACACTTGATTTATTCATTCTTTTATAGCCTATGTTTCCTATCTTGTAGATACTCACTCTTACATAGGCTATTTAAAGCCTAAGTATAGGGAGAACCCCCGCTTTTCTCTGTACATCCTCGTCATCTACATTCCTTTCTATTCTTCACTATTTGGTCCCTCTTCTTGGTCCTCTTCCTATACTTAGGTTATTTTTAACCTAAGTATAGGGGGAGACCCAAGTCAGATCCGTATATTCCTTTGTATTAAGCATGATATATGGCTTCATATCACTTAGTGTTATGAGGATATAGCACAAGATAAGTATAAAGGGTATATCATATATATTTCAAATATACTTTAGCCATATCTCTTATTTTTGAATTTTTCAATATTTTCTGGGGCTAGGGTAAAGTATATTTTGAACTGATTTGTGTAAAATGTTTGTAAAATGATTTGAACAATTTTCTGACTATGTGACATTGTCTTTGAAAAATATTTTGCAGTGGTTTGAAAAATGGGGGTTTTACTTATTTTGGAAATCTTTTGAAATGTTTTGAAAATCTATATCAATGTGACATGGTTTGTAAAATATTCTCAAATATCTTTTCAAAAATGTGGGTGTAAATGAGACTAACTTGTTTCTAAATAATTATAACCTTATTATAAATTTAAAAACCAATAAATCTCTATTTAAAATAAAAATGGCTTCTTATTTATTCTTACATTGAAACAATTCATTGAAAAGCCTACACTTCATTCATGTGCATTACATTTCATTTGTGCATTTCATTAGAATATCATGCATATGCAAAGTGGAAAGTCAGCAAGTTTCGAACCGAGTTATGAGTAAAAATCGAGAAAGGACTTGGCATGACCTTAATCTACTAAAATTTTAGAGGAACTTCATTGAGAAGGAGAATTTTAGAAACTTTATGTCATAGACTAAATTCTCCAAGTTTACAAGGCAGTGTCTAAACTTTGACTCTTAGTGTCTAACATGATCACCTCATTCTGAGTAGACTCTTGGATAAGGAATTAATCTGTACTCTACATCGTAGAATTATCTCAACTCAGACGTGGTGCTAGAAGATGATGTGTCTTTTCTTTGGCCGCATAGACATCAAAAGATCGGAGTACCTGGTTAAAATAAATATTCGGATGAGGGATGGATTGCTGGCACAATTCTTTCTAAGACCCCAAAACATGGGCGGAACAAAAGACTCTATATCTGTCGGGCACAACAGATCAAGGTAGAGCAACCACAAAGTCTACCAAAAAGAAGCCAATTCCAAAAAAAGAGTAATATTTGACCACAATGCTCCGAACTTCAAATAGCCTGTAGATCTGGTGGAGAGTTGGATAAATCGGCCAAGTTCGAAGGAGAGTTGACTACACTGGTCACTCCCATGTTTTTCCCCCTTTTTATAGACTCCCCCCCCTCATTGTGAACTAGCATGTTCCTGAACATAGAAGGAAATACCTGACTCCACGAGGTAGTCTGGCATCTTGGATGGGACGAGCTAACACCCTTCACACACCAGAGATGGTTATTCAGTGTTTATGTGGGATGCTTTAGGAAGGGGTTGATATAAGATGACTTCTGAGTCGGGTTGAGATAATGACGTGTATAAGCTGGATATTGTTGTTTTCAAAACCCTAATTCTCATAAGGAGTTCTGTCACATTATCAATACAAAGGTCCAGTCAAGCTCCATTTTCACCTTTTGTCCATAACCTTAGTATGGACCCAAAACCATTTCACTTATGCATTTCATTTTAGTTGCTCGATGATGAGCAAGGTTAAGTATAGGGGGTTGCTCTATGATTCATCACACTATAAGTTGAAAATGAAGCTTTGTCCCCAAGTGAATCCTTGCATTTAATAATTTAAATTGCATTTTTATCATTAATGCATGTGTAGTTAATGTTCATGTTTTAACATGCATAATTGCATTTAAAAAGAATCCCAAAAATCTTACATTATGACCTATATATTACCATAATTCCCCATATTTTTAAATATTTTTCACTAACTCCAAATCAAATAAAATCAACTTAGTTGCATACATGTTACTAAAATTAATCAAGGAAAAATACCAAAAAATAACAACTTGTATATTTGCCCAATAAAATCCAAACCCTAGTTTTGAGACCAAAAGTCGTAAATGTTAATATCTCACACATTTAGTCTCCTATGAACCCTATGCACTATCGAATTAGCATACATTAATTTATCTACAAAACAAAACTAAATTCAAAAGAATCAGAGTTCATATGTGAAACTTGGGTTTTGAGCCTTCATTATATATTGTACATATTCCATGATTTTAAACCTATTATTTTATGTACAAAAATAAATATTTTTGGGTTATTTATTTTCCATTAATTTTCTTTTATTTATGATTTAATAAAGTGTGCAAAAATCTAGATCAAAATTGAAGTAAAAATCAAGGAAAATAAATCACTCTCTGAATACATAGTCTATATACTTGTTCCTTTTATTTTATCTAATTTTATCTTGAGTTTTACGTTATATAAAAATTACAAAAAATGGAAAATACAAAAATACATGTATTTTTATCTATAGAGTACCACTATAATACATTTTGTACAGATGATCTCTTTTGATTTTGGTTCCTTCACAAAA
The DNA here is from genome assembly GCA_037367405.1 of Ottelia alismoides. Classification (NCBI taxonomy): domain Eukaryota; kingdom Viridiplantae; phylum Streptophyta; class Magnoliopsida; order Alismatales; family Hydrocharitaceae; genus Ottelia; species Ottelia alismoides. The sequence continues at coordinate 1,783,048 of JAZKJV010008089.1, read as the reverse complement.
ATTGTAGATCTCATTGAGATGAACAATTTTCAAAAAGATCACATTTATATTTGACGCCATTTGTTATTTTATTTTGAATTCCTTTTGATGTTATTTTGTGATTTGTCTGGGAGCAAGCTTCCACGTGTCGTCCTCTTTTACCAACTTTATTTTATTTTCCTTTTTTTTTTATTTTTTTTCTTTTACTATGCTACGTAGTGTATTATCCACCCTTGGATCTAGGTTGATCTAAGGGTCCCGCCTTCGTCTTCAACCGTCATTCCACCTCCCTCCACCTTTTACAGTTGCCCGTGACTATTACCCCCTGCCTCCTTCAGTCGATGGCAGCCCAATGGCTTGTGACCATTACACTTTGCCTTCTCCACGATCGTTACCACTCACCTCCCTCGACTTCCATCAATAACCCCTTGCTGGCCTTCTTCCTCCTCATCCACCATTAGCATGAGTTTAGTCCACCAGCTCTGACCCTCTACTGGTGACAGCAACAGAGCCCCATCAAGACGACAACGTCCTTTTCTCCCAGGAGAGATCTGAAGGATGTGTTTCCTTCAATGTGATCGCACACTGCAGCTGCTCAGCTCTTCATTGATGTTGTGTTGGGCTAAGGTCGATAGGAGCCTCGACCTTCAGCCACCTCCCCAAGCGATCCATCCACCTCTGTAGGTTATTCCTCTTTCTTCACCTTTTTATTCTTTCTTCTTCTTCAGTTTTCTGTGTTTTTTGTTTTCTCTTTGTTTTTCTTCTTCCTCTATTATTTTCTCTTCTTTTCTCTTCTCCTTTTCTATTTCCTTTGACACCACACCTCCACCTTACGCCACCGGCCTCGCCACCTTCGCACGACCGCCATCGATCGCCCTCACCACCCTCAATTATCTGCTTTGCGCCGCCTTCTCTGCTTGCCTCGCCAAACACCACCGTAGCTTCATCGATCGCCCTTTAGCCCTAGAAACTCGCACAACCCTCATCCTCGCCTGCCTTGACATGAGAGCCACTCTGTCATACCTCGCATCATTCCACCACCTTACCCTCTACCTTCGCGCTAGATAAAACTATGTCTCTCTTCCACCAGTGGTCCTGCTTCCCTTCCACCATCTGCTTGCCATCAAGTGGCCTCCCTCCTGTCACGTTACGCCTCCCAAGCCTACCCTCGAGCCTCCCGCTTCGAACCTGCATGAGGCTCCTTCTCCCTACCACGTGGAGGGTCGAGCCACCGAACCTCAGCCCCAGCCCAAAGCAGCTCCTAGAGTCACACATCACATGAGTAGGACGTGTGGTGATGTGCAAATTACGTTCGAGCCCTTGCATTTCCAGTAAATCATGAAGAGGCCCCCACCATCCTAGGTGTATGTGCAGCGCATGCGCCTGCATGATGATTTTGTAGAGAAACCCTCTTGGGTTTTGGTAACTATTTTTAGGTCCATTTATGCTTTTATTTTGGTAATTTTAAATTTGTAATTTGCATTTAGATCCTTATCTTTATACATTATTTTGAACATTTATTTATCATCATATTTTTAATCTGAAAGAGCATGTTGTGGAACAATTAATTCTCTATCATTTGATGAAATGAATGTATTTGGGAGTTGTGCTGGATTTATTAATATTATTTTGGTGATTATTGGCATAATTACCCACTCTAAGTTCAATAATTCATAATATTTCAATCATTGTTCCAAAAATTCACATTTTGTAGGATTAATTATGTTCTTTATATGCCCAGAAAATGCTTCATTTGCACACATATTTTACATAGATTAAAATTTAGTTGTGATTTTGGTAATTGATTTTTAATAGTCTGCAAATCCAATATTTTTAGGAGTTAGAATTTTTACTGGATTCCTCGTTATTATCTAAAGTAATTTAATTATGGAAATTAATTAGATTTACTATTTATTAAAATTAATTTGCTCAAAATCATGCAATCTTTATTTTCTATTTCTAGATAATTCATTTTACATCATTAAAAATCCTAAAGAATTCATAATTGGTTAATTTCATCATGATTAACTTACTAAAAATTTTTCATAATTTTTACATATCATTTATACACAAAAATTGCAGAAAAATACATAAAAAGTGTCCATTTTGCATACATGAATTTCATGTCAAAAAAATACCAAAAACTATTTCTCATGAAACCCTAAGTTGTTCCTTGCATGCTTGAGTCCACCCCGAGGCTTGCCCATGTTAAATAAACACAAAACTACATGTTACTTAATTGGTTGAATTATTTATTCATGTGGCTAATTTTTTATTGATCCTTGATTTCTTGACTAGAACAAAAAAACAAAGGGTAATCTTCTGCACGTTTGTTACCCATCTCCTCCAACAAACCCTAGTCATCCCCTCTAATTTTTCATTGGCTAGGCTGATCCTAAGAGAAGACACATTGTTCCGAAGGGACTAAATAAAAAATTATTTACTATGCCTCATGGAAACATAGAATATTTAGCAAACATTTTGTCAAAACAATATTAGTTCATTGTATGAACTAGAAAATGTAGCACAACAATATATACATTCAGAAATTATAAATTCTAAGGAAACAATTTCCAAAATAACTTTTGATATTTACATTGAATAATGGAGATAGATCAGGGTTTACCTTTGAAGCATGAGTTTCAAAAATAAGAAACCTCTCAAATCAAGTCCGATCTGCAGAAGTCTCTCTCGTTGGTGCAGAGTTCAATCGCTTTGCTTCCCACGAACCCGGACATTGACCGGAGCAACAAGAAAAAGTGTATGAGAGATGGAGACCTCAAGACTCTTCTATTTCTCAAGGAGCATGAAATTTCTAACGAATTTTACTCTCCAAAATTGTGTTGCAAAAGAGAGGGCCTTTCCCTCCTTTTATACTTACACCACATGTCCAACATGTGTGTTGTAGTCCCTTGGATTTTAAATCAAGGGCTTAGATGTAGCCTTCACTTTAATTAATGATATATATTTGTGAGTCTTATTCACAAAATTGCCCTTACAATAATATAGAATAAATAACAATTATTATTACATTATTAGCATCAATAAGTATGAGTCGTAATCCAATTAAAACTCATGAGATACAAATGTTGATACTTGGAGATAATGTAGGGGAGAACATACTATCCATGCATAGTGAATTTATATTTGGATATCAATCCAATTTCAGGGTTTATACCATTTTTAGCAAAAGTCTGTCACCTACAAATGTTGAGCTCGAGTTTTAAAACTTTACACTCAGTAAGGTCAACCAAATGCATTACACTCTCCATGAGTAGGAGTAAGTGTCAGTGAGTTGAATCCATCTTCCTTGACCATTTCTAATCAAAGTCCAAACCATTTAGAGATTATGAATGAGCTAACGGAGCTTGTATACTTCCATTTCCATGACCATTTTTGTTTCCAACATTTGAACGTTTAAATTGGAATTGGAAATTAGATTCAAATGAATTGGGATTTAATCTAATTAAATTGCAATTCATTTAGCTAAAATGGATCCATTAAAATACATCTTATTTCATTACTCCCTCGGAATGGAAGTGTCATGGTAGATGATTGATGAATATGCATTTCATCATCTTTATTCATTTATTTTAGCTTACAATCCCTTATAAAACACCAATAAATATCAATAAATCTCACCTTTTACTAATCCTCATTCTTCCATAAATATTGTATATTTATCATTATTTTAACCTAAAATAAATAAAGAAAATAAAGGAAAATTAAGTAAAACTAAAGACTATATATATGAAATAAATACAGACTAGCTCTAACCCTAAGAGAAGGTCAAGACTTGACCTGATCGACAAGGAATAAAGTAGGGGAAGATAAGGCCTTCATTTAGAAAATCAATCTCCACGGGTGTAAATTCATCACATATATATATATATATATCATTATATAAAATACATATCACTTACATTAATTTATTTATTACAAAATTAACTCCAAATAAAATTATTTTCTTATTGGAATTGTATATAAAAATTGGGTAAAGGGACCCTGCCCCGGGTGGTGCAGGGAGCACCCAGCACCCGGGTTCCCAACCGTCCGATCGCATACGCGATCGACGGTGCGGAAGAGAAACCCACCCCCGTCCTGCACCCGCACCCCTCTCTCTCGCGATACCCTCGCCCCGCACCCCTCTCTCGCGAAACCCTCCCCCGCACCCCTCTCTCGCGCGAAACCCTCCCCCCGCCCCGCCTCTCTCTCGCGAAACACTCCCCCCGCCCACGCCTCTCTCTCGCCGACGACGGAGCCCCGCCCACGCCTCTCTCTCGCGGAACCCTCCCCCCGCCCACGCCTCTCTCTCACCGACGACGGAGCCTCCTCCTCAACCCCGCCCCATCGCCTCCTCCTCAACCCCGCCTCCGCCTCTCTCTCTCGCCAAGCCCCGTCGCCTCCCGCCGGCCGCACCGGCTCCTCCTGTTCTCTGTGTGTGTAAGTAATTGATGTCCAACAAAGTGTATCCCTCCTGCTGCATAATCTCATCTTATTTATTCCCAGCCCAAACAAACACTGATATGTATTTGATTTCAATCGATGTTTATTAGAATGTGGAAGAGTGAGGTGTTTGATTTGCTATGTTTGCCTTTGCATTATCTGAGCTTTTTTGTCCAAGACAATCAGCATAATTGTTGTAAAAAGAATCATCTGCTGACTGTAATTCATATGAAAGCTTTATTTGGACATGACTGTAAATAGAATCATCAAGCCCAGCAACATAAAAGTGTTACTCTCACGAATTCCGTCATGTTTCTCATTCTTTGGCTTCATAAAAGTGTAGGACATTGTAATGTTTGTGTAAAAAATTGTTTGATCATGTAGGGTATTATACAAAAGATGAGTGATTGTCTCTCATCTGGATCATCGTGGAAGCCACCCTTTGATGTCAATTGCTATTGCGGATTGAAAGCACTAACATATGTCTCTAAGAAAGAGGCCAGTAAGGGTAGACGCTTTTTACAATGTCCCAAATGGAAGGTATACATTTCTATTGTACCAGATATAATATGAAAGACATCGTTGATATCGTTGTCTAATTTGATTTTTTTGTTTATACAGGAACGAGATTCATGCCTTTATTTGGGCTGACGATGTCAACCACAACAACATAGAACTAAAGTATCAGATAAACGCGTTTAAAGATGATGTCGAGAAGCAGATGGATGAAACAAATAAAAGACTGTGTAAAATGGAGAAGCGGATGGACAAAGGAAGGGAGCAAATGGACAGATTGGAGAAGCGGCTCACTGGAATTGAGAATCGACTTTTTTGTTTAATCCTTGTAATTGTGATTGCAATATTAGGAGTCATTGTCTTTGTTATGTCATTGGTATTTTAGAGATTCCAGTTGTATTTTTATAGGTGTCATTGTCTTTGTTATGTCATTGTTAGGAGCTTAAGTAGTAATTTTAAAGACCCAAATGTTGGGGAATATTTGCTTAAATTGGTTTCAAGTGAGCGACAGAAAATGTGTAGCTTATGGGGCTTTGAATCAAATGATATTATTTTGCCCACTAGTTTGCAGTCGAGATCCACATAAATGACAGGCATGGTGTACAGTTCTTGCAGCATTCTGTATTGTTCCGGTGTATGTCATGCAATAGCCATTTTCCAAGTCCTGTTAAATTGTGGGAGCATGTTCTAGAAAAGATGGAAGTTTTGAATAAATGGTCCATGTGATTAATGGCTTGTCCAACTTTGCTTCATAAATTCTGATTTGTCAACTAACCTTTAATGGGTGCTCTACGGGTGTAATCTTTCCCAGCTAATTTAAATTATATTTCAAGCAGCAATTCTTGAGCCTCGGAATTACTTAATCAATCGTACGTTATTTGATATATTTAGTACTCTGGTAGCTTTTGACTTTGTTAATATTGACGGCAAAAGTTGAGGATGAATTGTAGGTCTTGAGTTATAATGTGAGTTTTACGAAAGATGATCGTATCTGTAATATGATAATGGAATTTTGTTGGAGATAAAGTAGTATTTAACCCTTGATCGATTATAAGTGACTAGGATATATTTTTAAAAAAGATCTGCGAGGACAACAAACGTTTTACTTGTGTCTTACAATATACTAAGGACCCTGGAGTAGGCACTGTAGTAACATGTAGCTACAGTATGGACCAAGCTCATATGGACCAATTTCATCATCAGACAGATCTTGATTGTTATCATCGAGCAGTTCATATGGACCAAGCTTCTACTAGCTGCTTCACGGTGAAGAATGGAAAACAAAACCACCTTATAACCAACAGAAATTATCGTCCCAGACATAAACTTACTCTCCGACCCAGACATAAATCATTTCTATAGCACAATCTGCTTGTTGTGCAACATGCATTCATAATACTCTGGAAAACAGTATGGATCACTGTCTGAGAACCTGTACTTGAGAGCTGCCAGGTTATGCAGTGAGAAGAACATCCCCATCAGTTGGCAACTGGAGGGATTCACCTATACATTTCTTCACGAAAGTAAGAATTGCACTAATTACATTTGACTACTTGCATTGGTCACATTGAATTTGTGAAGCAACAGTTCTGTCAACAAAAACACTGTGAAGGTTAAACAGCAGTAGTTTGTCTCTTTGCTAATAGGACCACTAATCCACTATATCTGAACACTGTAAAGAAGAGAAAAAAAGCAAGGTTGCAATTGTCAAATACAATTGTTGTGCAAGCAATCTGAATTGTTTGCACCCAATACATCAAAATATCACAAATGGTCCGAGCTTCCACAAATGGTCCAACCATTGTTTGGGTCCAATCTGCATGAAGTAGTTGCCTTTTACAAAAAACTGGGTCCAAGCTTCAGAAAATAGCAGTCACAGCGATATCATTTTGTTGTCTCCTATTACAAAAAAAATCAAATTACATTAGCAATTATTTTCAAATTTCTTGCACGAGCACGAGCATCTGCCTTCATTTGGGAAAAATTCAACCAAATATTTTCGATGTTTATGTGCACGGAAAAAAATTTCATACGTAACACTATTATCATTCTTCACAACTTTTTGGTGAGCACAATTAATAGTCTTCTTAAATTCATCTTGAAACTCCGTGAAGATTGCGGGAGTATAGAAGGTAGAAGCTTGTACTTCCATTGGATGGTCAGCCCACATTGTTGCCTTTGTAGTCAAAGCTGAAAAATCTGACTTTTCTTCAGCCTCACGACGTGCCACTAGGGCCCTTTCATATTGTATTACAAATTCTGATAATGGAGTGTTAGAGTGGACATATCCATCAAAAAATGAATTCACGCTTTCTGAACGTTGTGTCGAAGACATACCTGCAAAAAATACATCTTTCAGATATACAGGTATCCACATCCCTCGCAATTCATACATATTATGAAGCCAACTTTTTTCAGCTATGTTGTACTTTGCCCGAAGAATTGCCCATCGTTCCTCAAATTCATCAATAGTTTGACTTCCATATATCCACTTTTCAAATTCATGTTCAAATTGTTTATCACATCTCAATTGATGTAGATGGCTTAATGCATTCTTTCTGATATGCCAAATGCAAAATCTATGTGCAGTTGTAGGGAATACCATAGCAATAGCTTCACGCATAGCTGGATCTTGGTCTGTTATTATTGAAACAGGAAACTTGCCACTCATGCACTGCAACCATGTACGGAATAACCAAATAAAGGTTTCTGTCGTCTCATCTGCTAACAAAGCACATCCAAATAATGTTGATTGTTTATGATGATTGACACCGGTAAATGGTGCAAAAGGCATCATAAACTTATTAGTTCTGTATGTAGTGTCGAACACTAAAACATCACCAAAACGCAAATAAGAAGCTCGGGATCGTCCATCAGCCCAGAAGACACTTCGCATTGTCATGTTCTCATCAAGCTCAACTTTGAAAAAGAACTCATTGTCTGTTGTCATCTTGTCTTCAAAATATCTAACAACAGCCATACTCTCATGACCAAGGTTGTTCTTTCGACTGCCTTTGATTTGGTCAATGCAAACTTGACTCGTAATATTCTTTTCACCAGAGGCACTCAAAACACTGGAGATCTTGGAAGCACCTAACCCGCAAAAGTGCAACGTGTCAATCAGTCCCCTCGCACAAGATGAAATCTCCTTGTGTGATCGTAACTTCTCTACTTTGGATGGACTTGTCATCACATGGTTATGTGATTCATGAAAAGTTCGAATCACCCAAGTCCCTTCATCATCCACAGAGGCATAAATGTGAGCTTCGCAGCCTTCTCTAGTGTCACGTCTGCGCTTAACCTCTCTTCCTTCATCTCTTTTGTCCTTCATATCTTTAAATCCTTGCTTAGAACAAACTACTTTTCTAGCAATAGGAAGATTTGTACGCTCCGACCGACGCATTTTATGTTTGCGTATGGAGAAACCCGTAGTTCGTGCATATGAATTGTAAAATGCAACCAGATCTTCATCTGAAGAAAATTTCATGCCAATAACGGGTTTAGTTACACTTTCTCCCACCTCGTCTGTTGTTGTTTCTGCACACAAGACTTGATCACTAGAATGATGGTCCAAAATCACATATTCTTCATTGATGATAGTGTCAGCCATTTCATGCGAATCTTCAGCATGCATTTCACCTAATAAATCCAGATATGTGATTCCAACAATGTCAATGGAGAGGAGTTGACGTAAGTTAACAAAGAGTTGTTAACTGAAAATGCAATGCAATAGTTAACTTGTTATGTTGCTTCTCGCTATTTCTATGAAGTTGTCAGTTTAGATACCCGTATAGGAGAAGATAGTAGTCTTGGGCTGGAACGTTTTTTTGCCCTCAGGGGTTGTATGTGTGGTTTGGTGATGCACGAGTCCGCATGGCATCTCTTGGATTTTGGTATCTTGTTTCAGAATATCATAAAAAATTAAAATAATGCATGTAAGTGGGTAAAATGCCCAAAGGCAACTCAAGGAGAGGTTAAGTCAACACAAGATGCCAAATACATCCAGCCGTAGGCATGACCAATTTGTGGAAAGGATCTGATACACATCTAAGGACATTGTGAATCCAAAAGGTTATTTTACTCCATGTTCTCGTCAAAAACAAGCAGGTCCAAATGGGATCATGGCTGTTCCTGTGTAGGCTTACCATTTTAAGTTCCAGCTACACTTGTCCATTTTAATTCTCCTTTTTTTCTCTCTTCATTTCTACTGCAGATTTCCTCCTGAACTATTGTGGAAAGTGAGTAAAGTTTACCTTGCAGTGCAGAATCATAAAGGGAGTCAATATACATGTTTATGTTCTGAATTACTTTTCCAACTAATGTATATTATTATGCTAATGTCTTGACTGGTCATATCTATTCTTCTATAACACACCATGCGTTATATTCACATTACAATGTAGCTCATGCTTTCATCTATTTGGGTTAACTATTTGGGTTCTGCAAAAACATGGAATAGGGCAAAAAACAGAGGCTGGAACTCACCAGATAACCCCTGAAGGCGGACTGGATCCGAACGGTCGCCCACTCGTCCCTCCTCCTCCCCAAGGCTCCGTCGTCGGCGAGAGAGAGGCGTGGGCGGGGGGAGTGTTTCGCGAGAGAGAGGCGGGGCGGGGGGAGGGTTTCGCGCGAGAGAGGGGTGCGGGGGAGGGTTTCGCGAGAGAGGGGTGCGGGGCGAGGGTATCGCGAGAGAGAGGGGTGCGGGTGCAGGACGGGGGTGGGTTTCTCTTCCGCACCGTCGATCGCGTATGCGATCGGACGGCTGGGAACCCGGGTGCTGGGTGCTCCCTGCACCACCCGGGGCAGGGTCCCTTTACCCATAAAAATTTGTTGTAAATAATAAAAATAATTGAAGAAAGAAGCATTGTACATAGTTGTAAATAACAACACCTTGAAAAGGCTATAAAGCTCAACTTCTCAGACCAATATCTTCTCCATAAAAAGTAGAAATGAAGTAACTCGCTTTTATCTTACTTAGAATTAAATAATCTTTAAAATGAAAGTGGTTTCATAAAAATCAGAGTTAAGTTGTCAAATATGGCCTTCTAGGGTGTTATTATATATTATACCTATGTATATTATATGTATATCAACTTTCCTTGTATTTTTGTCTATATTGTATTTTAACTATTTGTATATATTGTATTTAACTTATATAAAATAAAATAAAAATCACAAAACCAAAAATAAACAAAAATAAAATCATGTATATATTGTACGTGTACCACTATGTATATTGTAAAATACCCCTATTCGTTTATCCTAATAAATTATTCCAAAAAATAAAATATAAATATCATCAAAATCCTTATAAAATATTGTAAAATAATAAATTTGAATATTATTGTAAATTAGTAAAAATAATATAATTAAAATCATGGTGTTGTATATATAGGTATATATACCTATGAATAAAATGTTTTGTGTATTTTTACCTGTGTATATAGTTTATTTAATTCACTAAAAATCTTCATAAATAAGATAATTTAATAATTAAACTTTTTTATTTTCAAACTATTATATTTTAATTCATTTTCTATTTTATTTTGATTTAATTTTTTATTTTTATGATATTTTATTATTTTTTGTTTTTTGTCTTTTTGTGGATGCGCTCTGATTGGTTAAGCCTAGGTATGTTGACCCAAGTCAACTCCCAATTAACGACGCCGCCCATGATTTCCGCTCGACAGACCCACTTCACCATTTTTTTCTTGCGCGTTCCTATTGCTATCTTCATCCGATTCCTTCTCCAATTCGACATCCCTAACCATCCTCACCATCGCCAGATCATTAATGTTATCATTCATACCTCGATTTGTGCATTGTTTGAATTTTATCGGACATCTCGTCTATATATAGCTGTAGATCATACCTTTCTCTGGTGGATCAATTTTCTATGCACATCTTCGCCCGAGGGTGGCTTCAAGAAATTAAGGTTGTGATAGGGCTTTGACATCTTCGTCCTATAGCACGAAGAACTACAAGATAGCTTGATCTATCTACGCCACCAGACCTCCGCTGGCAGCGTCGAGCTTCTCTATTTTACATACTGATCGAGGCAATCACCTTTAATTTCCCCACCATAGGTAACTTAGGCAGAAGTTCTTCTATTTATCTTTCTAATTTTGCATTTGCTTTCAGTTTAGAGTTTGATTCCACTCATCTTTATTTCCCCTTGATCTGCATAGTCGGAGGTGCTCCGATAATCCATTCTATCATCAGACCCTTGCAACACTTTCATCTAGACCTTCTTCATCTTCCCCCATATATGTCCACCTTAGATCCACTATGGACCTGAGATTCGGCTCCCCTTCCAACCACCTTCCGTTGGATTCTTCATTCACTCCCCTATTTCCATGTTTATTGTGATAATAAGCTCATAGAAGAGTTAGCCTCCGAGCAGTAATCTGCTTGCAGGCAGCAGGAGCACAAGAGGAGCTTAACATCGATATTTGGAGCATACTTCACCTTAAAGAACTCCTCACCCTCCAGATCTTCAAACGCTGACCTTCAAGCATCAAGGCCATATCCTTTCATCATGGGAGAACCTCGTAAACCTCTAGAGACCATCAAGAGCAGACTCTGGTGAAGATCAAGCGAGATCTTCTCAACTGAACCTCGCCGAACTCAACCTTCAAGCGAGTTCTTCCAATAGCCCTGAGCGACATCCGATCGAGAACTGGGCTTCCAGATTGAATCTTCATCTTCCAAAAATCCGCAATTGTTGGTCGTGAATCGAGCTTCCAAATCATATCTTATCTGACCAAGCAAGCCTGCAACTAAGCTGTCAGATCAGCACTCTATATCGCATATTCATCGTTGTTCCACACCCAAATACCAATCGTTCGATCAGATCTCACCATCAAATCACAAGAGTCCATCCAGCATACTCCTTCGCATGTGCATCAGTGATCATTTGCATGTTGTTCCCTTTTATTTCTTTTATTCTACAAACAAGTCCCCAGTGGGGCATGTGTCGTAGTGTAGTTGCTTGAACATTGACATATTACCCCCCTTTTGTTTTTGGTAATTGTGTTTTCATCCTATTCACACTAAGATGAGTTCATTGCACGTGACCTTCTGGACATTTGGAATAAAATCCCTACATGATTTTATTTTCCTTTGGCCCTCTAAAATAAAATAATTGCACAAATGTCCATACCAGTATGACTCGCATACACTAGCATGCGCCATACTTGGGAAAATTGCACATTTGTCCTCACAGTTCTTATTTTGTTATTTGTTTAGTCTACTAAATAAACTTAATTGCGTTTCGGTCCTTGCGAGTATGTATTTTATTTTGCTTGTTAATTTAGTTTAATACATATTTAATCACCATTAAAAATCCATAGAAATTCATATTTACTCTTGCTAATTAGTTCATTCCTTACTAATCTTTTGTTTCCCATTTTATTTATATAATTTTTAATAAGTCAAAGACCACAAAATACTTCCTGTTTGCATTAGAAAATCAATAAAAATTTGAAAACCCTTTTCAAAAATTCTATAAAAAAAATTTTTGTGCGTGTTTTTGTTTTTATATATCAATTTAATTTGCTAATTCCTTATAAAAAACCCAAAATATGACAAAACACTAAAAACACTAGGAAATTAATATTAGATCATAGGAAGTCCAAACAATTCACAAAACTTCTTTCTAAAAAATGTGGTTAAAATCTTCTTTATTGTTGTAGAAATTCTTTGTATTTTTTATTTCATTTCCTATTTTAAAATCACAAAAACTTTAGCATTATTTTCTTTTTATTGATTTCCCTATTTTTAGTTATTTTAAAACCCCTACATATCTAAAAATCTTCGCAAAATCAGAAAAATAGTAGAAAGTGTTAAACCCCAAAAAATTATTTGAATTTTCTGTTTATTTTTACCATAAAAAATACAAAAACATTGTGTTCATTTCCTTTATTTTTATTCTCATCCTTTTTTTATTTTATTTTGCTAAAAATTTAAAAATTGCAAAACTAAGAATTATAAAACAAATACAAAATAATTAAAACAATAAAACTATAAAAAATTAAAAAATCATAAAAATTAAAAAGACAAAAATTCCATAAAAATCAAGAGTAGTGTGCATAGAATTTCTTCTTTTATTTCATTTATTTATCATTGATTTAATAACCCTTGGGATTTTTGTAGACTCCTTGGGCTCGATTATGTACTCTATACAGGTAAATAAATAGCAATTTCTCTTGCTTACATTTTTTAATTTTTGACTTGAGAGTTCAACAATAATTTTTGTTTGTCGCTTCTTTGGGTTGTGACGACTTTCATCTTGTTAATAATTCAATAGAATAAAAACATGAAAAGTAGTGTTCAACAAATGGTGTTGTTACTGGGGAGGCACAATGAGGGTAGCTTAGGTTCTTCTTCTTTTAGCATGTTATTCCTGGATTTTGTATATACTTGTTTCTTTTATTTTCTCTTATCTATATTTCTTGTCATTTCTTATCTTATTATCATGTCTATATTTCTGTCCTTATTTCCTGTCTATTCATATTTTTTATCATTTATTTTCCTTTATTTGATATATATTTTGTTGTGGATCTACATTCTGTTGAGGAGTGAGCACTCATTTAGAGTACCACATGCCATGAGGGAGCTTACACAGTGCGTGCAAGATCCAATTTGTCAGACGCCAAAAACTCTCCAAGATAGGACTTTGAGTATTGAGATCAGTAATTCATACTCTTTTCATTTTTCTATTTTCCACCTTTGTTTTTCTTTGTCTGTTTATTTATTTTCTATCTTTATTTTCTTATTTTATTTTTTTCTCACAATTTTCATAATTGTGATCTAACATATATTTTGTTTGTCTCTTTATTGTGAGGACCCAACGAGTGAGAACGGAATTCTTAGGAGCGTCGGTGCACCTGAGCGAAGCGGATGTGGCACATTCCTCATCAAGCAGCAGGAGAGCATAGGAGGAAGAAGCAGAAGACCTGGAAGATTTTTGGAGCATTTTGCACATACTTTTTTGTTTTCATTTTAGACTTATGTTCCCATCATTATTCTTGTAAAGTTGTAATTATTCTTTTGGCACTTGCACCTTTTCTATTTTTTTCTATGTCCATTATATACCTTTGTGGATTGTGGGGTCTATTACACCAAGTGCTGATGCACTTGGGGGACCTCACCGGGTTTTCTTTTCCACTTCTTTTTTTATTTGTTTTTTGTGATTATGTGTGCTTGAGCCCTTAGAAGTAGGTTATATTTCCTTAGTTGAGCCAGATGACCGATTAGGCCCAAAGCCCCTAAATAGAAATATATGTTCCTATAGACTAGATCATAGGATTGGACTTAGTCAAATTAATTGGTTCTTGCCCGCTAATAGAATTTGCTGCTAAGGACGCTTCTCGTGCATCATTTAGATTAGTTTATTTTTCTGTATTTATTTTTATGCAAGGAACATTGTTCATGTAGACTGTTGGAGCAAGGTAAGAATTTCTATCTCATGCATGCATCATTGATTTCTATAGCATCGGCATTTCTGACCTCCTCCCTTGATTTTTATCACTTAAAAAATAAAGGAATTGGAAATTTTGTTAGATCGATTTCATGAAAAAATTCAAAAAAAAATGATAATCGAATAAAAAGGGGACCTCTAATAATACTTGACCTAAAACAAATGTAATTATCAAATCATTGTTTTGGGGAGAGTAACCCCCTCATTATTTGTAGGCACTTACCTTCAAATAGAGTGAGTGAGGATGCAGTGATGAATCCATGATTCATTAGCATTTTGTCTGCAATTTTTCTTAAAACCCTTAATAAATGCATGTAAATATGCATTAAATTTCATCTTTTTTTAAACTTCTATCATGAATAAAAATGTCATTTTATACATTATAACATGTAAATAAATAAAAGTATAAAAATAAAGAAAATAAAAAAGGCAGATTGTAGATGTGTATATATGTAAATATGACTTATAAAATATAAATATAACTAAAGGATATATTTATATAACCTAACCTCCGATATCAAGTTAGCATGGATTGGTCAACAAATAAATAAGTAGGGGGAGATAAGGAAGAAAACCAAAAAATTTATATATACACTCTACACATTCTTCATTAACTATCAAATAATTATCAAATCTTCATTATTTTCTAATTAATTCATTCATGCAAATTTTTCACCAACCTCTTTTCCTATTTATTTATAAAAATGTAAAGAAAAATATAAAAATAAGTTAAAAATATTATGTTTTATAAATGCCAAGAAATCCAACTTTAATATTGTCAATGTCTCAACTTCTAAACATCATAACTTTCTCAAATGAACTCCAATTTCACTATACTCACTTTAAACTTCATAAAATAATATTCCCTAATTAATAAAGATGATTTTGCTAGAATCAGAGCACGTTTGCAAAAAGTCAGTTTTGGGATCTAATGACAACAGGGTTTTTGGGATATTTATTTTCTTTAGAATATACTATGTATAGTTTTAATGGTTTTATAATATTTAATTATTTTTCTGATCTTTTATTTTAATCATGAATTATTTCAGAATTGTTTGACACTATTAGTATTTTAAATAAATCAAATACCCTTATTTATAGATGAAATTGAACTCTAGAGTACACACCTGTATTTATGAATATATTTAAATTAATTTATTAAAATCTATAAAAATTGACATACGCCTTATTTATTATCCTAATAATTAATAAAAATATAAAATTAATATGTTATTTATTAAATTATTAAATTAAAAATCAAAACCCTATTTTATAAGTATATTATATACCTATTTAATAATATTATATTTATATTTCATTAAAAATTGATTATTTATAAAAATAAAATATATAATAAATTAGTTAATTCAATTATGTACTTTTCTTTTTTTATACTTAGTTTAAATAAGGTTATATACTATTTATTATCTAATTTATAAAACATTTATTCTTTCCAGCCTAACAAGTGCTGACACGTGTCAGCACCTAGAGCTTCTTCTTCAAGAAGAAGTTGGTCGGATTCTATTCCAACACCTCAACTTCATACATTTACCCTCGCGTCTCTAAAAATCATAAACCAAATCTAACCCATCCAAATCCTACATCTAACCACCCTAATACATGCCTACCCTTAGATCCCTATCTAAATTCCACCAATCATTCTATTTAATGACCTAAAGATCGACCATTACAACTAATTCCTCTTCCTCCAGAAATAAACTGGATGAACCTCCATCTTCTTACTGTCGCTCCTCCCGACTCTAGTGGTGACAGCATCCTCAAGCGGCTCTACGTGGAAGGAGGATATCCGAGGAAGATATTCCAAAGCCTTCGAGGCTTTGCTTCGATTCCTCGTGCGACGTGCGGCTCATGGAAGCCGCCCTGTTGAGAAATTACTAGAAGTTCACACAACTACAATTCCCACGTAACTCCTCCACCTTGTTATAATTTCATCTTGATTTCATCTCCAGATTAGGTTAGATAAGCACCCTATTAGCTTCGTTAATCTTCCAGCAACCGAATTCATTCGAAACCCACTCTAGTTCTGATTCAATTTGATCAATTTTCAAGGTTGAAAATTTCCATATACGAACTTGTTTTGAACCTATTTTCTACGCAAGAACCATTCAATTGCAGGATGATTTGATTTGAATCGAGTCCTATAAATTCTTATGCAGGCCGTTCATTCATCTTTGGAGCAGATTGTAGTATCATCTGGAGAGAAGTCTTAGCATCAATCGATGTAGATCCGGTCCCCAACTTTGAGTACTGGAACCCAAGTTATGTAACCCGATAGGAACCTTGATTCACCATCTTCGATGCCTTTCCCACTGCAGGAGAGCTCAAAGGTGGAGGATCCCCCTTTTGGCCCTGTTGAAGTGCCTTCTGATGTTCCCCCATAGTCGTCTTCATCGAAGTTGCTTGGAATCGAGAAAGCACTGCTGTCGCGCTTCATTTAGAGAAGAAAAGGAGCAAGAACATGAAGTCTACAGAATCGTGCCATGTGGCAGCCATGAACGACTCATATCACACTAAAACTTCCAATCCTAACCTTAGATCTACGAAACGGTGGAAAATTGCATTTTAAACCCACAGGTTCCAAGGAATGCAGGCGTGCCTCCAGAATTTTCTTTTATTACATTTAGGTACCTGACAAGGGACCTAATTGTAAGGCTCTAGAGATTTTCTTACAAATAGGTCCCTGACCAGGGACCTATTTAAAAGAATTCTGTATATTTTAACTTGTATTTTTTACACTCCTACTTTGGACTATTGTGAACATTGCAGACTCGATACTATATTATTTCGTTGTACCATTTTTAACATTATAATTTGTTATATTTTCCAATGATTTCTTTGCGAGTTTTATTTCTCAATTCTTGATCTTTTTGTTTTGTTTTGTTCTCTTTCTTGAGCCCGTTGCTCAAGGTTTTCATCTATTATAAAATATCACATATATACTCTATTTTTCACCAATTATATTGTAGATTAATTTTGTTTGAATTTTATTCCTTTGAAAATAAAAAAATAGAAAATTAAAAATTAAAACATAAAAAATCTAAAAGAGTTTTCTCGCATTAAAGAAGGAAATAAGAAGGATAAAAATATCACAAAAATAATTTCTTCACTCGAAAATTCACGAGCGCAATTTTTTGCCTCCTTGTGTTCGACTCAGGAACATTTGCCTGGTAAAATAAATAGCAGAACAAATGGCTACTCAAGGTTTGTCGATTTTTGTTTGATTAAATCAAATTTTGACTAGTTGGTCTATACGCTGACATTCTTTTAACTTACAAGCAAAATTTTTGATTTATCAAAATGCCACCGTTGCCGGGGATGATTTAGAGAGTCTCTGATTTTATGACTCATTCTCGATAACTACCAATTTCTTCTTCACTTCTCTTCGCTTTTACCTGTCAACTACTTATTTTGAAAATTTTGCATTATCAAAATGACGTCATTGTCGAGGAGGCATAGCCGCTCTTAAGATTTTTCAAGGTTTATTTCTTGTGATATTTTTTTTCTCTATTTTCTTCTTTTCCATATTTTCTCGATTTTCTTCAGTATTTTTTTGATTTTTTATTGTTTTCTTTTTCTTCTGATTTTCCTTTATTTTCTTTGAGTTCTTGTTGATTTTTCTGTCCTTTGATTTTTTTTGTTTTCTTGATTTCTTCTCTCGATTTTTATTGGCTTTGTGATTGAGTCCTTTTTCTCTATTTTTTTGAGTCTGTTTTGTAGTTGATTTCCTTTGAGTTTTTGTTTGATTTTTTTATCTATTTAGCTAACCCATTTTACATGGCCTACAAGATTAGCCAGCTTTTTCAGAAGCTGACTCAACTGAGAGTGCAGAGACCGAATTATTCTTCTCTTATCAAGTTATAGAGGAGCAGAGAAGGTTAAGCGGCGTTTTTTTCTATTTCAGTACATTATTTTTTTGTTTTATTCTGAGAGAGGGCACTTGCCCATTTTTCTATTTTTATGAGAGAGGAAGGATCACTTGCCCATGTTTCTTTTTTGTAGAAAGGAATTCATTAAGGACATCCTGATTGTACCTGGACTTTAGATATTTTTAGGGGTCTGTTTCACTAGGTGTCGGTGCACTTGGGGGACCTCGCTGCGGTTTTCGATCATGTTTGATTTTTCTTTGTTTCACATGATTTCATGGAGCCTAGGGGTGCACGTTTGTTTGGTTAGATGACTAAAGTAAAACCCAGTTCTCTAATCCACATTTAGGAGTAAGTCATATTATTTTGAAAATTTAATTCATTCTTATGCTAGAACTGATGATCAGGACTCAGTTTTTCTCTCTTTTGCATGCATTAGCCTAGGTTTTGTAATTCTACGTGGATCACATGCATGTAGACTGTTGGTGCAAGGTATGATTTCTATTTCTGCATGCATCATCATTTTCCGCTATATTCCATGATTCTCCCTCTATGAGACACATTTTTGAAAATTAAAAAGAACTGACATCCCGTTGGATATTTTTGAAAATATCCAAAAAATGAAAATCCTCAAAAATAAAAAAAATATGTTTTAAAAAATTGAAAAAAAATAATAAAGTGCATGGACTAAATTTGTATTGGGAGAAGCCCTCATTGTATTAGGTACAACTCCATACAAAGTGGGTGAGGGCGCAGCCTTAAGGATTAGATCCAAAAATTCTTGGACTTGTGCCTTAAGTACATGTGCATCACTTTTCGATGATGGTTGCAACTGTAAGCACTTGCCTCGGACCATAGGGAGTCATTTTGGTGTGCTCATACCTCACATTTCATTTTGGGCCTGATATAACCTGGCAGCTCAGGCAGATGGTACCACTGTTTGAGGGACTGTGAGCATGTATGTTGGGTGACAGGACAACATCCTCTGTGAATTTGCTTAATACAACTGATTGATCACAAAAAATAAAATTGAAAAGATAAAAGACTGAAATCTTATGGTCTCCATAGTGTGAAATTGGTGAATCTTGGGTTTGCATTGTATTTGTATGTGAGGTGTGCATTATTCTGCATCTTATACGCCTTCACACTCGTGTTCTTGACTTGACGTTGTATTCTCTCACGTACTTTCTTTTGACATCGAAGATGATGATTAGACAGATTTTTCCCTTAGACTTTGTGAGCTTTTGACCTTCCACCGTTCGTCATATATCTTCACAGATTGGGATGACCTTCTTTCCGAGTTGGTCTCTCTCAATTTATCGTCCATTTCTCCTGCATGTTTTTCATAGAGTTCTTATGAGACTTTTTCCTTCCCATAGGATTTGAAGATCATGGCTAAAGGGAAGGAACCAGTTGATGACACAGTTGTTGAGGAGAGATCGACTGATGAGAGACGTACAAGCGGGATACCTAATCCAGCTTCAGATATTATCGAGGGGATTCTAGGCACATTATAGCAGATGAACCTACAGATCAGATATCAGTGTACTGTCTAGGATGAGATTAGAGTTGAGATCACTACGCTGAGAGTAGGAGCTGGGAACCCATTACAACCTGTCGTGATTCCCGTGACTTTATGAGATTAGTATGACCTGGGAGATAGGATGCTACACCAATGGATTCGGTTACCACCGAATCAAGGGTTATACGAGGTAAGATCGTCCTTTATTTCATTGCTTCCTAAGTACATTGGGAACACTTCAGAGGAGTCATTACCTTTCTACAGTAGTTGAAGATGATATGTGGTACGGCTAGCTATCTAGGAGTTATACAGTCTCAAGGCCTTCCCCTTCGCCTTAGTATATAAGGAGCTTTACTAGTTGAGTCACTTGGGGAGAGAGATTTCTACATGGGATGATCTGAAGTCCACATTCATGCATAAATACTTTCCTATAGGACGAACGAACATGATAAGAAGTCAGATCTCGAATTTTTACATTTACAACATGAGTCATTCCATGAGGCATGGGATAGATTTAAGGATTTGATAGAGAGATGCCCTCGTCATGAGATACCATTGAAGGTGCTTGTTCAAAATTACTTTGGAGGACACCAACTGGATGTTCAGAGCATAGTGAGCACCGCATGTGGTGGCAGATATCTGAATAGGGATGCCAAGTCAGTTTGGTCCATCTTTGAGGGGATGGTAGAGAATTCATGCGTAGTCGACTCTATTCGGGCATTCCTGAAGGGGCCACAGCCACCACACCAGCGAGAGCATCAGAAGGTGGCACATTTTTCAGAGTCTGGTTCACGATCTGACATGGGACTTATTTGTGTTGGACATACGAGCCCACGGCGAGCCATTATGCAATAAATGTTATTGCAAATATCATTCCCTGATCTGAAATGAAGAATGAATAATTTGCATAATAGGTCCCTTAGTACAATTAGGGTTATGTACCATGGCCATCTTGATGATCATACAGTTGTTGATTCAACTATTGAATCATAGAGGCTGGTGCTTGGATGAATATCTAAAGAGTTAGATTGAGGACTCATCAAGCACCGTCAAATGATTGTTAAGAGATGATATCCAGCCAGAGTAGGAGATGGCAATCCTATCTCAGTTAGGTTGATATCTGACCGACCTCCTAATGCAGGTCCTCTACATAGGAATAGAGATTCGGAGGTGTCAGATTAGTTAGGTCAAAGAGTTGAAGTAACGAGATCGAGATAACCAAAGTCATATATCGTATGCTGTCATGATATAGGCACGCATCCTCTGACCGGAGACAGATGTGTTACTATATGTTTGAGTATGTACATTTGGCAGACCAATAGGTTGATGACCTAATCAAGGTCTATACACCGGCGCGCTGGTGTGCATATAAGGGCATATGAGTAACACGATCTCTCAAAGGGATCATACAGGTTCAGTTACTGAACCGGAAGACATGAGCTCACTCATGAGATATTGGGAAGAATCAAATTCCATGCGCATGGTCGTCTCGCTTTGGAAGCTTGACTGAATTTGTAGGATTGATATATACTTTTTGAAAGTATATGAGCAAGACCTAGGTATGATATATGCTTTTGGAAAGTATATGATCGATACCGACTCCCAATGATCGAATGAGAAACTTACTGATAGAACCCTAAAGTAGACAGTGTAAAGTTGATCTAATACTTCGGGTTTAATCTAAGTCTTCCAGTATGCAGGATGTACAGGTATTGGGAATGCCTGAGGGTGATGTGATCATAAACGGTTGTATAACCATGACGCTTCCATTCCTAGGGAGTGATGAAACGGGTCTGGATTTTAGTGACTCCTCTCAGTAGAGAAGTAATCTGATCTTAGTCCAAATGTTGGACATTAATCTGAATGTGATTCAGATTCAATGAGAAGATTAGATTTGCGGTCTTGATTTAATCAAGCATCTATGGGAGGCCCGAGATCTGGATTTGAGATGTGATCTCAATATCCATGTCACTATACCTGGAACAATACAATCGCCCTGTCCTTATCTCCAAGTATTCGCGGAGAAAGTGCATTATCCTTGAAAGAGTTCATGGATAATTCTGTTGTTGATATATGTATCCGAGCATTGAGAAAATGGATAATTAAATGTGATTTAATTATCATGAATAATATGAATTTGATTCATATTATAAGGAGAGTTATCTTTGATAATTAAATGTGATTTGATTATCAAAGATGTAAATAATGTGAACGTGATTCATATTATTTGAGCACATGAGAATAAGTTATCCAATATATTTAAATGTGATTTAATTACTATGGATAAGAATAATGTGTATAGTAATATCCAATTATTCATAATATATTATAAATGTGATTTATAATGTATTAGAGAGAGAGAGCTAATTATAATTTATATGTGTTGATTAATTATTATGTGTATTGGATACACATTGTGTAATTAATTGACAATGTAAATTATATGTTGTTTTGGGTTGTGCATATGATTCACAATTTTTTCAATGGCAAGATTGCAATGTCAACAAAATAATTGTGAATTATTTTTGTAGAATAATTTGCAACAAATGTTGTTGCAAATAATGGAGATTGCATAAGAGATAAAATAGCCACCTTCC
Source organism: Ottelia alismoides (assembly GCA_037367405.1). Taxonomy (NCBI): domain Eukaryota; kingdom Viridiplantae; phylum Streptophyta; class Magnoliopsida; order Alismatales; family Hydrocharitaceae; genus Ottelia; species Ottelia alismoides. Next base: position 1,760,623 of record JAZKJV010008089.1, on the reverse strand, counting down.
TAATGGAGGAGGGTGGACGGCCACCACTCCCATTAGGAAAGGGAGGCCGTCCCCCCTCTCCACATGGAAGGAGCCTTTTCTCTCTTCCATTATCTCCATGTATTGATGATTTAATTTTGTGATTAAATTGTGTTGATTTATCAACATATATTTAATTTAAATTAAATTAATTGTTGTTGGTTTTACAAACACAAATCTTAGCCATTAAGAGAAACACAATCAATGAGAGCCATTGGATTTGTGTTGTCCCATGGATTGAGATCCATGGATCCCAAAACCCTATAAAAGGAGAGGCACCCCATTGCTCTTCTTTACACATAATGCTTGAGAAGCATCTCTCTCTCTCTCTCTCTCTTTCTCTCTAGACGTCAGCCCTCTCTCTCCCTCTTGTGGTCGTCCACCATGGATGACCTAGAGAGGTTCTCCATCGCCGCGGCATCGTCGTTATGCTGCCCGTTTGTCTGCTCATGGATCTTTGTCTCCTTCGGTGCGCCTCGCTCGTGAAGAATACATCGGATCTCGTGTGTCGAGATCAGGAGATCCGCCGCTTGGATCATCAACATGGATTGCGAGAAGAACGTGGTTCATCCCCACGCTCGCAAGCGTCTCCTCCGTCGGATCGGACTTGAGACAGGAGGTCTCTTCGTTTAGAGACTCGATCGCAACCACGCTTCAAGAGGTAATCCTATTACTTGTTTTTGGTTTAGACGAAACAATCCGAGAAGTGTTCTTGGATCATGTGGTTTCGTCGTAAGAAAATTTTTTTAAATTCCGTTGCATCGAGCAACTAGTGCGACTAGTCGCTCCTCGTCGTATTCGATACGACGCTCACGCTTCCGTGATGCGCTTGAGGATCTAACCATATCCTTCAAGTGGTATCAGAGCCTTAGGTCGATGTTTTCAAATATGATTCGCTAACCGAGGACGACTTGGGTTCGTTATGGTCGCGAAAGTTTTCATCGCATTTGATTTCGCAGATCTGTTTAGTAAATAAATTCGGCACTGTTTAAATTGTTTAAACACGAATTTAATACTTGGATTTTGTTCCCCATTAAATAAGGAAACCATAGGATCTGAGTTTGCGTAAATCGGATTTCGTATGCTCTAGATATGGTAGTTTTAATGAACATGTATTCACTGTTACGGGAACTGCGAATCTTAACGTAATTAAGGAATTAATTACTGTTTAGAGACGCCTTGAAATGCATGCAAATCACATAGGTTCTATTGTAAATCAAGTTAGCAAACTATGGAAACTTACTTTGCTTACTTTGGATTTAAATTGATTGAGATATGCTAATTTTAGTAAGTAGGGGTCACTGCTGAAATTACTTTCCTAATCAAGAACCATGTGATTGTCAATTAATGAAATTAATTGTTAATTTCAAGAAATAATTATGGAAAATATTTGAAAAATATTGGAATATGATTATTTCCTTAATTGACTTGACCTCAACCAATTAATTGATCAGATTTGATCTAGATCATAATTGGAAACACAATCATCAAACTCCTTGCTTGAATAGGATTGGGAATTTGTCTAGCAAATTTCCTTATAATCAAAATTGTTTGAATTACTATATGGTATAATTTCGGTTGAAGAACCGATGATCATCTCAAGTACAAATTAATCAATTTGGCATTATCCTTTCCCGAGGCAGATATGGTGTCTAGTCGGGGATCGCTGGGGTAGCGGGTTGCAACGTATGCGGTCCGTCCCACTCCCGCCGGTACTGGCCATGACAGCGGGTAGGGATGGGATAATGTACGAGGGATTAAGATGTATTTTTCTAATTATTAAAATACGAATTAATACGTACTTTGAGAATAATACCATATATATTCAAGCATAACAATCAAGTTTGATTGAATTGGATTGATAATTAATTTAATGTGATTGAATTGATTATGTCCAATTATACTCTAATATGATTAGAGTTGATAATTCCCTTGGAAGAATTGATTATATGAATGTGATTCATAGTAATTAATTAAATTTGAATAAGAGATGGAGGATTACATAAGTGACATCCATGGTCTCCCGTCAAGGCGAAGGATTTCCCTCGCCGGGGATTGTATATAGGAGACGCCTGTACGAAGTGACAGCTCCTATATACAAGTGCATCTGGATCGGACTCTTTGCTTCTCGAAAGAGTAAGGCCGTATGCGTAGTGACCCCAATATCGGATCCTCATATTACTATGGCGATATTGGATTGTGCATAGCGAGTTCTATTCCTATTGACGGTTGGTTCAATTAACGACGGGTCAACATCACCTTAGGGGTGGTGGGCCCGGGTGTTAAAGACCGAATTGGGAAATGCAAGTTGGACTTGCAAGGAGGAATGTGTTCCCGCTTCTCTTTATTGGAGTTGCAGTTTCTCATATTATTGGGATGTAACAAAGATAAAGAGGAGATCCCAGATCTTGCTGAGATATAATGGTAAGTATATCTCTTACATTGAAAGTGATTAAGGGAATGAACTTTCATTGATTGACATGGCAAGACAACTTTGATATAAAAACTCCTAAATCAAAGTATAATATGTATATATATATAAATATATACACTCATGCAAATTTCTTATTTCAGATAATCTTTTATTAAACCCACTCAATTCTATACTCAATAATAACCAGTAAAATATCATGGATTTGACTCATGATCCAGATATTGTACTTGCAGTTGGACACATAATTATGTGGTTGCAGTATGCAAGTTTTCTCATAATAATGAGGAATGACAATTAAATAGATAGTAGGACTTCAAACCTAGGGTTTGTATGTTTCTATAGTCTTGATATCATCAAATGTGCTTTGGAAGTGACATGTTGATGATGATCGCAATTGTCAAATTAATCCTTATAAAATCAATAAAGATATTCTGGCATACATATGTGCTCTCAACATTTAATCATGAATGACATGGTTCGCTGCATCATGTGGAATGGTGGCTCCATAAGAGATGATGTATTCAAAACATTTGAATACCTACCTGAACCAATGTTTTAAGAGTTTAGATGGATGTAGGTGATGAGTGTCATCATTCTACTATCTTTACTCTATTCATTCATGAAGCTTCATAATATTCATATTGTATGAATTTAATGAAGCATATATAAGTGTTGAAATACTCTTATTTTGAATTCTTTTTGAATTTAACATTAGAGATCCTTTAGTCTTGAGCAATGGTTGCTTAGAGATAAAGGGAGCGCAGTGGAAGCATGGGTTGGACCCAAGTAAGAAGTATAGTCAAAGAGTTGATTGTACTTCTGTGACTTCCATCCAAAGAGTTGGATGAATGTCAATATTGCAATAAGTTGATGTGTTGATAGTATGACTATCAAGTCTATCTAGAATCCTCAGAAAAGGACTCGGATGGAGCATCAGTATAATCTACATAGATCATTGATATTGACTTGCTTATTGAATAATATAAAGTCTTATATTTGTATCTCAATCTTCTAACAACACTTGCAATGGGTTGCATATGTTTTAGAAGACTGGAAAATTTGATCTTAAGGTTTATAGTCTTCTACATGGATATTGATGCAATTGTTGCAACAATCTCTATTGGATTGATAGACTTCTCAATTTCAGTGGGAGCCCTTAGTCATAGAGAATGTCTCTATGATCCAGATATTAGAATACATTATTGTTTATTTCTAAATGTTGGAGATAAACATGAATTCTGAAATTTATCTATCATAAAGACTTATGATGGATATATATTTCAGATAGTAATCTAACATCTAGCAGACTCCATAAAAGTAGAAATTAATGAATGGTTCATTAAGATTTTTAATACTGAAAATTAAACCTTTAAAGATCAATAGGAGGACAAAGATCATTTGACAATGATCTGGCATCATGTTTTGGACATTTATCTGTTGATATGATCAATAGACTGATAAGAGATGAACCTTTAGATTGTCTAAATGTTCAAATCTTACATACTTGTGAATATTGTATTCAAAAGTAGAAATGTCCAATACACCCTTCCTTGGAATGGTGAAAAATGTCAAGGTATTCAAGATCTCATACATATTGTTGTATGTGAATCATCTATATCAGAATAAACATTATGGATATGTGATATCTATTAATGAATATTTGTGATATGAGATTTCTTCCCTTCACTTAGACAACATTGAAATGTTCAAAGATTTCACAATTTTGGTTTAGAACCAAAGGTTGAAGGAAGATGAAAAGAATTTGATCTAACCAGGGTAGCTTGTACCTATTAGATGAATTCAAGGAATACCTTATAGAGATGTGAATATCATTCCTATCTCACCCCTCCTAATGAACCTTAACTCAATAGAGTTGTAGGGAGATACAATTGATCATGTGCGACATGATTTGATCAATGATTAATATTAGCATAATTATCTCTTAGTTTCCAGGTATATGTATATGTGGTAGAGACTATATTAGACAATTAATAAGGTTCCAAGATGGTAAGCTGGAATATAGCACCAGAGAGTGCTACTTCATTAGGAAAATAAAGGATGGTATTAGATACCTACTTTATGACCTTGAGATTCTTAAAAGATCACATCTTTGAGAATATGATTCTTATAGGATGACTCTCTTGAGAATCAAGATGAAAATGAAGTAAAGGAACTCATTTAATCTTGAAAAGATAATGAGGCTCCTAAAATCGGAAACAAAAATAGATAATTAAAGATGAAACATTAATACCTCTTCAAATAAGTTTGAGGATGGATTCCATGTGTCAGTTAAATCTGAAAATGATCGGACTTCATGTGATGAAGCTCCTGAGGATCATGACATGGAAAGATGGATGTTAGCAATAAAAGTCTAATGTAGACTTCATATACAAGTGTTGTATATGGACCCTCGAGGATCCACCTATATGGGTCAGACCCATTAAGATGTAAATGGATCTTCAAGAGAAAGAGGGAACCTGATGAGAAGGTAGAGACCTTCAAAGCACGATTCGTAGCCATGAGCTACACACCGAAGAGAAGACATCGCTTACGATAAGACTTGCTCTCCAGTGACCTTGCTTTAACTCATCAGAATATTGCTAACTATAGCTACACAACTTGACTATGACATCTTCATGATGTGAGTCAAGATTGCATTCATCTATGAATACCTCTCTGAGAATATTCATATGCAGTAGCCCCAGGGCTTCATGGTTGAGGAAAGCAAGGTGTGCAAGCCAAAGAACTCCATCTTTGGACTCAAATAAGCTTCGTGTATTTGGAACATAAGATTTGATGAAATTGTAAATGTTATGATTTCAGATAGAATCTTGATGAACCATGTAAAGCTTAGTGGGAGTGCCATTGTGTTCATCGTGCTAAATGTAGATATTATTCTAATCATTTAGAATGATATAAGAATAAATAATAAGTATTTTAAAATTTGGTTGTTCCATACTTTGAGATATGATCTCAAGGATACCTCTTAGAACTCAGTTTTGAAGTCGTTCAGAAACAAAGAGAAGAGGATATTGGGACCGTCACATTAGTAGTACACCTTGGACTTATTCCATTTTCTGGAAAAATTCCAAGAAAGGCTTCCTTCCCTTAAGATGTGGTAGTGACCTGTCTAAAGGGATAGCACCTCAAAGAGTTAAGGAAGTGAATGCTAGAACTGCTTGCACTTGTGCATCAGTTATGAGAAGCTGGGTATATGCTAGATGTGTACAAGAGCCAGATGTCTGCCATGCAGTGGGAGTAGTAAACTGTTACTAATCCTGCTATGGAGATAAAATACTTGATTGCCGTAATAATAATATCTTCAAATATGATAAAACATAGAGATAGTGATCTCAAAGTCTTATCTTCAAAAGTTTAAGATCTTGTAGATAGTGATCTATAAGGGTCTTGATTGCAGATACCTTAGGAGATAGAGATCTCCAGGAATGAAGGTATTCTAAAAGGATTATGGGAATACTGGTTATGATAATTAATAAGATGTAGTGTCAATGACACTATAACCGACAAAATTGAGTATTGGTTGCATAGGATGCAACATTCGCATTGGATGCAAGCACTGTTACTAGGAGATATGCAAGTGCCGTAAAAGGACTTGGTGTAGTCTCTTGGGAACAGAGTGACTGATCAGCTTACCTAGCTATTTTCTTAAAAGCCTATGATTGTCACATGAGTGTGGGATTAAATAATTAGCCCATTAAATGGCTCTTTGGGCTAGTAGGAGATTGTTGGACATGCGAGCCCACGGCGAGCCATTATGCAATAAATGTTATTGCGAATATCATTCCCTGATCTGAAATGAAGAATGAATAATTTGCATAATAGGTCCCTTAGTACAATTAGGGTTATGTACCATGGCCATCTTGATGATCATACAGCTGTTGATTCAACTATTGAATCATAGAGGCTGGTGCTTGGATGAATATCTAAAGAGTTAGATTGAGGACTCATCAAGCACCGTCAAATGATTGTTAAGAGATGATCTCCAGACAGAGTAGGAGATGGCAATCCTATCTCAGTTAGGTTGATATCTGACCGACCTCCTGATGCAGGTCCTCTGCATAGGAATAGAGATTCGGAGGTGTCAGATTAGTTTGGTCAAAGAGTTGACGTAACGAGATCGAGATAACCAAAGTCCTATATCGTATGCTGTCATGATATAGGCACGCATCCTCTGAATGGATACAGATGTGTTACTATATGTTTGAGTATGTACATTTGGCAGACCAATAGGTTGATGACCTAATCAAGGTCTATACACCGGTGCGCTGGTGTGCATATAAGGGCATATGAGTAATACGATCTCTCAAAGGGATCATACAGGTTCAGTTACTGAACCGGAAGACATGAGCTCACTCATGAGATATTGGGAAGAATCAAATTCCATGCGCATGGTCGTCTCGCTTTGGAAGCTTGACTGAATTTTTAGGATTGATATATACTTTTGGAAAGTATATGATCAAGACCTAGGTATGATATATGCTTTTGGAAAGTATATGATCGATACCGACTCCCAATGATCGAATGAGAAACTTACTGATAGAACCCTGAAGTAGACAGTGTAAAGTTGATCTAATACTTCGAGTTTAATCTGAGTCTTCCAGTATGCAGGATGTACAGGTATTGGGAATGCCTGAGGGTGATGTGATCATAAACGGTTGTATAACCATGACGCTTCCATTCCTAGGGAGTGATGAAACGGGTCTGGATTTTAGTGACTCCTCTCAGTAGAGAAGTAATCTGATCTTAGTCCAAATGTTGGACACTAATATGAATGTGATTCAGATTCAATGAGAAGATTAGATTTGCGGTCTTGATTTAATCAATCATCTATGGGAGGCCCGAGATCTGGATTCGAGATGTGATCTCAATATCCATGTCACTATACGTGGAACAATACAATCGCCCTGTCCTTATCTCCAAGTATTCGCGGAGAAAGCGCATTATCCTTGAAAGAGTTCATGGATAATTCTATTGTTGATATATGTATCGGAGCATTGAGAAAATGGATAATTAAATGTGATTTAATTATCATGAATAATATGAATTTGATTCATATTATAAGGAGAGTTATCTTAGATAATTAAATATGATTTGATTATCAAAGATGTAAATAATGTGAATGTGATTCATATTATTTGAGCACATGAGAATAAGTTATCCAATATAATTAAATGTGATTTAATTATTATGGATAAGAATAATGTGGATAGTAATATCCAATTATTCATAATATATTATAAATGTGATTTATAATGTATTAGAGAGAGAGAGAGAGCTATTTATAATTTATATGTGTTGATTAATTATTATGTGTATTGGATACACATTGTGTAATTAATTGACAATGTAAATTATATGTAGTTTTGGGTTGTGAATATGATTCACAATTTTTTCAATGGCAAGATTGCAATGTCTACGAAATAATTGTGAATTATTTTTGTAGAATAATTTGCAACAAAAGTTGTTGCAAATAATAGAGATTGCATAAGAGATAAAATAGCCACCTTCCTAATGGAGGAGGGTAGACGGCCACCACTCCCATTAGGAAAGGGAGGCCGTCCCCCCTCTCCACATGGAAGGAGCCTTTTCTCTCTTCCATTATCTCCATGTATTGATGATTTAATTTTGTGATTAAATTGTGTTGATTTATCAACATATATTTAATTTAAATTAAATTAATTGTTGTTGGTTTTACAAACACAAATCTTAGACATTAAAAGAAACACAATCAATGAGAGCCATTGGATTTGTGTTGTCCCATGGATTGAGATCCATGGATCCCAAAATCCTATAAAAGGAGAGGCACCCCATTGCTCTTCTTTACACATAATGCTTGAGAAGCATCTCTCTCTCTCTTTCTCTCTAGACGTCAGCCTCTCTCTCCCTCTCGTGGCCGTCCACCATGGATGACCTAGAGAGGTTCTCCATCACCGCGGCATCGTCGTTATGCTGCCCGTCCGTCTGCTCGTGGATCTTCGTCTCCTTCGGTGTGCCTCACTCCTGAAGAAGACATCGGATCTCGTGTGTCGAGATCAGGAGATCCGCTGCTTGGATCATCAACATGGATTGCGAGAAGAACGCGGTTCATCCCCGCGCTCGCAAGCGTCTCCTCCGTCGGATCGGACTTGAGACAGGAGGTCTCTTCGTTTAGAGACTCGATCGCAACCACGCTTCAAGAGGTAATCCTATTACTTGTTTGTGGTTTAGACGAAACGATCCGAGAAGTGTTCTTGGATCATGTGGTTTCGTCGTAAGAAAATTTTTTAAATTCTGCTGCATCGAGCAACTAGTGCGACTAGTCGCTCCTCGTCGTATTCGATACGACGCTCACGCTTCCGTGATGCGCTTGAGGATCTAACCATATCCTTCAATTTGTGAGAAGCTGACATTGGTCGATGTGATTCAGAAGCAAGTTCAGAAATTACAGTCGCTGCGAGAGTTTGAGAAACTCTCGTCACTTCCTCAGTAGTTGAGTGATTTAACGAAGAAGGTGACCAAGTTGTAGATTTAGTACCAACAGTCTCGCACTCCTTCTACTTCTCAGGCTGTACAGAGATCTTTACACGCTCCTCCCACCCATCAAATTCAGTACATTCAGAAAGAGCCGGTATAGTCTACGGAGCCTCCATAGACTGATTGCATTGACGATCCATACAATGCCAACCCGAGTCAGATCACTAAACCTGTGGATGTTAATGTTGATTCCCACGCTACTCTTGAGATCAACGGGATTCGGTACGCTCATGTTTAGACTTCACCACACATTACTCCTCATAGCATACAGTAGCAGCAGCATAGTCATCTACAGTATGGACATCCACATTTTCAGCACCGCCAGCCTTAGACGCAGTAGTAGTCTCACCAGCACGCCTATCAGAGACCACATTCATATTAGTATCCTGCTACACATTCACAACCTTATCAGTACCAGCAGCAGTAGTAGTCTTCCTTTACACCACAAAGGTCTCCTTGGCCTTACACACTACATCAGCACACTCCCAGGTAGGAGAGAATAGATAGCCAGGGACACCACACTAATTTTGAGATATCTTCACAGGCCCTCGCACTGAATCAGATCATGGGCATGTTGAGCATGCTCCAGACAGTACATAGGACAAAGATGGAGCGAGTTTAACCATCGTCTGGATGAGTTAGTCGCGCTCAAGACCACTCTCTCATCCCAGCCTCAGATAAACCCAAACAACAAGAGAAGGCATTCTGATCAGGGTCACACCACCATAGGTTATATCTCTTTTCATGAATGTTTATCTAACTTCATTCATCTCTGGAGCAGTAGATCACCACGAACACCTGATCGAGATGAGGAGACGTCACATGATGAGGAGCGAGAGCCAATCCATGATGATCTTGATCATACACATCTTTATGCTAAGGAGGAGGACCACCGTGATGAGGACCAGCATGATGTCCATCACCATGATGATCAAAGAGAGGGGAGTGATTCAGAGACAGTGGACATGGATACAAGCGAGTTAGATGATGATATCACGCTAAACCATGCAGATACCCCTGATGTAGATTTTTCTTCTCTTATTTTAGAGAGTCTTGTACATGTTTCTGAGACTCTCGATTTACACGCTGATTCTATTGAGGTGAATAAAAATGTTGGTTTTGTTGTTCCTAAGATTGTCCCTTTTCCCAATGGTATGTATGGAAAAGGAAAGAAAATTTCCAAAAAGAAATATGTTTTCACACTAGAGACTGAGAAATTATTGAAAGATCACATTTTTCTGAAAATCCTGCTCCAAGATGCCTTGGATCACTTCCCTACACTCAAGCAACAGTTGAAGAATAGATGTACCACGCATAGGAAGAAAAGATCACATACAAAGAAGCATGTTTTAACAAAGTCCACATCATGCACCATACAGAATAGATTGCCCAAGAAAAAGAAAGATTTAGAAGCACATTATGTCAGATGCGAGATTTCACATGTAGCATCCGGTCGCACTCTATCAGATAACAATTCCTCGATCAATTTGTTATCATCTTGTTCACTCAACAAGCTCGAGTTAGGTACTCTTTACAAATCCCGCATGATGCTTTAGTTTGCTGATAGATCTGTATAGAGACCTAGGGACATTTTGAGAAATGCTATCATGACCGTGCAGAGCCTACAGTTTCCAGTGGACTTTACTGTCCTGGACATGGATTGCCCTACACAATTGCACCTTACCCTGATCATTCTTGGGAGGCCTTTCTTGGAGATCGTGAAGGCCCTCTTCGACTATGATACAGTGAAAGTATCTTTTCACACCGAGGGCAATAAGGTACATATAGAGATTGAGAGAGAGTCACACCCATCCAGTGCTACGTCTACAACCAGTTTAGATGACCCGAGTTCCTTAGTCACCTGTGATTACATGGAAGAGGTTCGCCTTGATGACCTTGAGAGGTATAGAGTAGAGACCTGTGATATCCTAGCAGAGCATGGGTCCGATACTACAGTTGGTAGTTCTTTTGATGATACTTATATTTCATCATGGATGATGATGAGCTTATGGAGCAGGTACCTGATGATTTTGTTGTAGATATTTCAGATCCTAAGAGTTCACACGATTCCTCCACTTCAGATGAGCTAGAGACTGGTTTTCATTAAGCTAAGTTATTTTCCTCTAGTCATTCTGAGGATGACAAGTAGCGAGTAAGATGATGTTTCAGACATCTTCTATAGTCCGACATTAGAGCATATTGAGATGGTGGATAACTATATTGCAGACACATCTACCACCAACACCAATTCCAGCACACATACAAAACGGCAAAGCTAGATTCTACCTTGAAATATCTGAAGACCTTACCACCCAATATGAAATATGCTTTCCTTGCGGGTCTACATAGATAGTTTTTGATCATTATCAGTTCAACTTTGACCGAAGGGCAAGAATCTCATCTGTGGAGATTCTTGAAAGAAACTGCATGGCTATTGGGTGGAATGTATCCGATCTCTGTAGGATAAATTCTGCTTTGCGCTCCCACCACATCTATCTCGATCATGATAGCAGACCCTCTAGAGAGTTTCAGCGCAAGCTGAATCTGATTTTACGATATGTTGTCAAGAAATAGATTACTAGATGGTGCGACTCAGGGTTTATTTATCCCATCTCCAACTCTAAATGGGTTAGCACATTACATGTTGTCCCGAAGAAGTTGTGAATTTTGAAGGTAAAGAATGAGAGTGGAGAGGGTATTCCAAAAAAAGTAACCACGTTGTGGCGGGTGTGCCTTGATTACAAGAAATTGAACGCCATGACGAAGAATGACCACTTTCCTTTGCCTTTTATAGACTAGGTCATAGAGAATATGGTAGGGAAGGAGTACTTCTGTTTCCATGATGGTTACTTCGGATACAATCAGGTTGCTATTGCTCATGAAGATCAGGAGAAGACCACTTTCACATGTCCATTCGACACGTATGCTTTTAGACGGATGCCCTTTGTTTATCCAATGCCCCTTCTACATTCCAAAGGTGCATGCTTGCCATCTTTGTAGACATGGTTGGTGATTTTCTTGAGCTCTTTATGGATGATTTTTCGATCTATCGTGAGTCCTTTGACGATTTTTAGCGCACCTAGACTAGGTTCCTCAGAAATGTTGTGAGGTGGATCTTGTTTTGTTGTGAGAAAAGAGCCATTTATGGTTACAAATTAGATCGTGTTGGGGCATGTCATCTCCCGGTAAGGTACGGAGGTTGATTCTGCCGAGGTGGATGTCATCAAGCATCTCGAGCCACCATCCAACATCAAGAAGTTGCGATCTTTTCTAGGGCACATTGGTTTCTACCAATGATTTATTCAGGATTTTCCTAAGATTGGATGACTGTTAACAGAATTATTAGGCAAAGACATCGAGTTCATGATAGATGAAAAATATCTTAGTGCATTCCTCGCATTTAAGGAGATGATTATTAGTTTTCATGTCCTACAGCCACCTGATCGGTCTCTTCCCTTTGAGATCATAATGGATGCTTCAGATTTTATGGTTGGGGTTGTATTAGGACAGAGGAGGAATGGACTTCTTGTTGCCATCCACTATGCTAGTTAGACTTTAGATGATGCTCAGTGCAACTACACAGTGACGAAAAAGAATTGTTGTCAGTGGTATTTGCATTAGATAAATTCAGATCATATCTTCTTGGTTCGAAAATTACAATCTATGCAGATCATTCAGCCATCAAGTATTTGATGGAGAAGAAGGATTCCAAGGCACGCCTTCTTATATGGATTCTCTTTCTCTAGGAATTTGATTTGGAAATTAAGGATAAACCCGGGGTAAAGAATGTGGTAGCTAATCACCTTCAAATGAGTACACGTCAGAGATTACAGAGAGATTTCCAAATGAGAGTGTCTTTGCAGTTACAGAGCTTCCATGGTATGCACACATAGTGAACTTTCTTGTTACATAGATGAGTCCACAGGATTGGCCGAAGGACCGAGTCGACAGGCTAGTTTCCGAGGCACGATACTACCATTGGGAGGATCCGATTCTTTTTCGTGAGGGACAGGATTGCATCTTTAGGTGATGTATTCCTCAGGAGGAATACAATAGTGTCCTCACTCTGTGCCATTCCTTAGAGGCAGGGGGCATCATTTAAGGAAGAGGACAGCGCAGAAGGTACTCCAGAGAAATTTTTGGTGGCCGACTCTTACTAGATATGCATGTATGTTCGTGAAAAGTTGCCCAGTCTGTCAGAGAGAAATAGAGACAGTCAGTTCCAGAGATGCAATTCTAATGTGACCAGTTATTATTTGTGAGATCTTTGTCGCATGGGACATAGATTTTATGGGACCATTTCCTTCGAGCAGTGGCTTTGAGTACATACTTCTCGCTATGTGTTATGTTAGTAGATGGGTGGATGCTATACCTGCATGAACCATAGCAGGAAAGTGTGTAGGTTCTTGATGGAACATATTCTTTCACGATTCGGCATTCCACGTATTCTTATTTCAGATGGGGGTAGACACTTCATTAATAAAGAGGTGAAAACTAGTGAAGAATTATGTCAATGATTATAAAGTAGCTTCTCATTACCACCCATAGACGAACGATATGGCTGAAGTTTCAAATAGGGAGGTGAAATCCATTCTGTAAAAATTAGTACGACCAGATAGGAAGAACTAGTACAACTTCTAGACCAGATTCTTTTTGCATATCTTACTGCATATAAAACTCCCTTATGACCTTATCCTTTCAGACTGGCTTATGGGAAGCCATGTCATTTTTCCGTAGAGATCATGCACAAATCTAAATGGGCCATTAGAGATATTTCATTGGATATGTGATGAATCTGCATTTTATCATATTTATTCATTTATTTTAGCTTAAAATCCAGTATGAAACACTTGTATATAATACTAACTCCATATTATTACTAACTTCCATCTGTGCATAAATATTGTACACTTACTTTGCTTTTTACCTAAAATAAATAAAGAAAGAAAGGAAAGGAAAAATAAAGAAAATAAAATAAAAAAGAAAAAGAAGAAGATTGTATATATGTAATAGATACAGGCTGACCCGACCTGATCGACCAGGAATAAAGTAGGGTAAGATAGGGTCCTTAATCAAAAAAATCCAAAAAAATTGTATGTTGTGTATATTTGTACACTAATATTTGTATACTACATTTTTTTGTACATAAATTGACCTCAAATTAAATAATTTTCAAAAACAAAAGTTGTAAATAAAATTGTTTCCTAATTAATAAAAACATTTGTAAAATAAAATCAAGTACGAAATAAAAGCAACCACACTTGGAAAAAGCAACTAAGCGATAATTGAAAGACCAATTCCACCTCCAAATGAACTCAAATTGAACCAAACTCCCTTCCATTGTATTCGAAATTAAATTATCTTTAAAATGGCAATGATTTCATAATTTTTGGAGTTACGGTTGAAAAGACGGTTCTCTGGGTGGTTTGTGCAATTTTACCATTTATTTGTACATATTGTATTTGTAAATATTTGTAAATATTTTTACTAATTATTTAAAAAAATTAAAAAAACTAATTCCCTTATTTACTATGTATATAATGTACCATATGTTTATAGTATATGTATATAGTTGTTATTCTTAAAAAACCACCCTAAACAATAAAAAATAGTTTTTTATTCAATTTAATTAAGTGACGAAAATACAAAAAAATCATTTATTTTTGTAAATAATTTTAACTTTATCTCATTTCAAATTTTCTCTCTTATCTCTTATCTTCATTCAAAATTTCAAAATAATTCAAACTCCGTTTTTTTCTCGATTAATATGGCTCCCTTTCCCTCATTTCATTTTGATCGATCTTTGGTGAGAGGAGCCTTTTCTCCGAGAGCTATCTTGTAACTGAGAGGTGCCTAGCCTCTGAGTCGTCCGGTGACAGCGAGTTGGCCTTCGTCGAGGCGATCACGGTCTTTTCCACTCCTATGGTGAGATCCATTTTTTTCTTCTAGTTTCTAATCAAGGTTAATCGAAGTTTTATTTTTCACATTTTTTTTGTTGTCATTTTTTATATATAGATCTTAGAATTTCCATAAAGACTTGATCCGAATCTGACTCGATTTTTCATTTCACATCTCGATCTACTCGCGTTCTTTTTTACCTCGCATGATCCCTCACCTCCGACCACGCATGGTGGAGGAGATCCGATTCCATCCGTCATTTTCTTCGGAATCGCACTCGTTCACGTCTTCCATTTTGATTTTTGGGATCGGGCCGTCATGCTCGGATCCTAATTGTTTATAAAGCAAAAAAAATATAAAAAAATAAAAAAATATTTTTTTGTTTCTTTCTTTCTAACATTTGTTTTGCATGATAAGAAAATACAAAAAATATAAATAAAAAGGTTTTCTTCTGTTACAGTTTCCAAAAAAAATTTATTTCCAATTGTTTTTGTTACAAAAAATTAAAAAAGTAAAAAAAGTAGACGGCAGTCCAGCGCTGTCATTGTCGTCCATCGCTCGCCACCCGACTCCACCGACGGTCGCGGTACTCCTGTCGCCTCCTCTGCCTGAAGCAGAGCAGGTCTCCAGCTGCACCACTGCTCAGACGCCTGCCATCACCGCCCGACTCCACCGACAGCCGTGACGCCCCCGTACCCCCGTGCCACCACTCAGATGCCCCCGTGCCACCGCTCAGATGCCCCCGCACCACCACTCAGATGCCCTCATCGCCCCTCTGTCGCAAGCCTCCACCCGAAGACCTCTGCACCACCGTAGAGCGCCTCCTGCCTCCTACGCCGCCTGAAGCGGACCGAGTCTCCAGTCGCGCCACCGCTCAGACACCCACCATCATCGCAGTGCATGGTTCTCCCCTCGCGCATGCCGCCTACGAGCATGTCGACTGCCAGATCTTCAGCCGCCAACCACCGACGGTTGTCCTGCTCGCCGCACTCCACCGCAGACTGCTGCCTAACGCCATTCCAGATCGCCCGCCGAATGTGTGCTTGGAGAAGTAGGGTGGGTGGCACCCCCTCTTGAATTGACAAAGGAACCAGGAGAAACCCTAGGAGGGAATTAAAAATTGGCGAAATAATATCTACACCCCTAGAGATCTAAAAATTACGCAAAAGCCCCTCGTTTCCAGCAAGTCACATGCAACGCACGCGTTCATTGGGTATTTCTGAATTCTTCCCCTTTTTTATTTATTTATTTAATGCAAAAACAGTAATTATTTGCATTTTAGTCATGTCTTTCCGAACATTATTTTGCATGTTTTTTTCAGTGAAATAAATGTTTTTGTTGGTCAGTAAATTTCCTAAAAATCATGATATGCTCCTGAAGTGTGTATCTTTCTAGCATAAAATTTTCATTGCATTTTATTTTTTTTGTTATCATTAAAAAAATTAAAAATAGTGTCATTTTCTATTTATGAAATTTAAAAATTCATAAAAATTTGAATATTGCTCTAAAAATTCCAAAAGAATTAGATTAATTTGTTTTCATTGTCTTTTACTTTCTATCCAATTTTCATGCATTAATTCTTTTCAATCCCCATAAAAATTGAAAATATCAAAAAACTTTGAAAAATCACAAAAAAAATCGACAAAAATCCAAAGATTGTGATTTCACTTGTGTTTGTAGATATTTGTCTATAGTTTAGCATAAAAATAATTTCTAGGAGTTTTAGGCACTTAAAATATTTTTAAGTTGCAAATTACTCTAGGTTGTGCACTGTTTATCATTTTTGCCACTGTTTGATTTTCTGAAAATTCTACAAAAATTCTCAAAAACATTTCAAATCCTTTAAAACCCAAAAAAATCATTGGATTTTTCTGAGCATTTCTTACTATTTTGAAAAATACAAAACGAGTGTGGTGTGTGTATTTCTTCCCTTATGCATATCGTTCCCTTTTTTGAAAATAAAAAAATTGCAAAATTAAAATCACTAAAAATTTGAAAATCAGATAAATAAAAAAATTAAAAATTAAAAAAGACAAAAAATTCACGAAAAAACAAGATCATTTGCATTTAAGATTCTCTTTTTCTTTTAATTGATTTTCGATTATTTGAATAACCCTCAGGAATTGTAGCCTCCCTGAGTTCGATCATGTCCACTATACATGTAAATAAGTAGCAAAAATCTCTCTCGCTTCATTATTCTCTTGTAATTACATTTTCAGGTTGCGAAGAAAAAGAATTACTTTTTTATTGCGGGATATTTGGGTTGCAACGACCATTTCGCATTGATTTTCACAGCATATCTTGATTAAAAACCCCAAGAATCTCGCTCAACAAAATGGCGTCGTTGCCGGAGAGGCACGCCAAGGGTAGTTAGGTTTAACTTTTGACCTACTATTATTGATTGTACACATCTGTTTATATTTTGCCACATTATTCCATTGTTCATATTCACTGTTTTTATTTCTTTTTTTGCTCATATTTGATAATTGTGTTTCTTACACATTCTATCTTTTCTTTTCCTTGTATGGGCCTACGAAGCGAAGGAGGCGATCCTAGGAGAGCCGAAGTACCCAAGCAAAGCGAAGGCGGCTTGATTCTTCACCGAGCCATAGGATAGAGTGAGAGGAGAAGAAGAATTGAAGGAGGCCAAAAGAGAGAAAGAGAGAGAGACTTTTTTATTTTAGCATTTGAACCCTTGTAAATGGACATTCATTTGTTGCAGGTATGTTTCTACAAGTGCCGATGCACTTGGGGGACCTCACCGATTTTGTTTTCATCGCCTTATTTTTCTTTGTTTCCCACGGATTTCTTGAGCTAGCTATTGATTGTTTTAATTAATATGCTTGAGCTAGGTAATTAATTAGGTCCAAACACCCTAAATAAGAATTTTTTGTACTTATAGAATAGAGCCTAATTGAACTTAGTAAAATTAACATGTTCGTACCCGTTAATAGAATTATTGTTAGGATGGTTCACATGCATTTGCGTATAGGTTAGTTTCTTTTTTTATATTTCAATTCTACGCAGATCACTTGCATGTAGAGTGCTGGCGACAAGGTACGCGTCTCTAACCCATGCATGCATCATTGTGTTTAATCGCGCATTGGCATTTTTGATCTCCTTCCTTGTTTTCACTCACATAAGCTAAAAAGGAAATTGGACATACTGTAGGCGATTCATTGAAAAACTTTTAAGCCAAGTGATAACTGCCTAAAATTCGGGACTACTAAAGAAAACTTGACCCTAAAATAGACGTAAGGAAAAATCATTGTTTTGGGGAGAGTAACCCCCGATTTATCTGCAGCGAGAGAGCGACCCCCACACTTGGATAGAACCACGCCCAAACTCTCTTCAGACTATTGTATTGTGATTAGTTGTTCTCCAGTGAGGACTTCACAGGGTAGCCGATAATCGATCTGGGATTTCCTTAGCAGAGTAAGCAGATCGGGTAGCCGGTAAATGGTCCGCACCCATACTGGCTGGGAAAAACTAGTTTTGAGATAGGGTAAGTCTCCTGGGAGCATTGGGTTCCTAACAACTTGCTTTAACCGCTCTGATAGACTGTATTCTCACCAAACTCTAAAATATGACAAGATAATTGAATGAAACTTCATGGTCTTTACATTGCGTTGAGTTGGTGAACTGGGGATTTGTTTTATGTTTGATTGCTTGTGTGTGCACTCAATCCTTCCATGCATTTGCGCTTTTTTCTTGCATAAATTGACTTGACTATCGTGTTCTCCCGATCCCTGTCTTTTTTTGGAGATGGCCGACTGGAGTTATTTTAATCCGATCTTCGTGGATCCCCCGTGCCCTCCAGTCGATCCACCTTCCCTTTTCCAGGAGGACTTCCCTTCTGATTTTTTTGCATATCCGCCCAACCCATTATGTTAGGAGTTCGACTCTGATTCTCACCCACTCTCATTCCACTCACTTGATCCTGTGATTTTGGAGTCACCTTTCATGATTTCCACACTTGAGACACTGAACTAGATGGTGGAGCATATGAATTCGAGGATTAGCAATCTATTTAACATAAATAAGAGCTAAAATGTTGCTCCATTGTTTAAGGATATGGATTCACTGGCTAATCGTGAGAGCTTACAATCGCCCAAAATACAAAAAAATGAGAAAATTTTAAAAATCCAAAAAAAATCGAGAGACACATTGTTGATTTATTTTGTGAGGAGAGAGGACCCTACCAAATCATTTTCCCACACAATCATTCATCACATGTCCTACATTTGACCTCGAGAATTCCAATATATAGACTGCTCTTGGCAATCCTCGTGTATATGCAGATTCTGACCTCCTCCATTTGGAGGAGGTCCAAAAATTCAAAAAAATGATGACTAAACCTGAAGTGATGGCCACCATTCATGAGATCATTAAATCCCCACTTCACCAGGCCATGACCCATTTATCTGCTCCTCAACACAAGAAAAGAAAGTGGAGGAGCATATCTGAGCGTCACATCTTGACCATGGCTACTGCTTACGCCATCTCTCACTGTCCACATTTTAAGAAACGGAACACTGCCACACCTCTTGTGAGTTTCTCCATATCTAACTATTCTTATGATAACACTCTCCTTGATGGTGGTTCATCAATCAATATAATACCCTTCTCTATGGCACAGTCTCTTTATCTTGGGCCTCTCAAGAAAACCAGGATGATAGTTCAATTTGTTGATGGATCTATCAAGAGGCCGAAGGGTATTCTTGAAAATATTGTCATTCTTATTCAGGGCATGAAATTCACTTCGGATTTTGTCGTATTTCCCATGGAGACCTCCACCCATGTGGAGCACCCTCCAATCATCCTGGGATAGCCTTTCCTTGCCTCTGCGAGAGTCATTATTGATTATGGATTTGGAGAGATTCGCTTCCGTTATGATGTAGGGAGCGATGTGTTGATCACTACACCCACTACTGACTAAAGACATGCATCCCATGAGAGTGTGCCCGTGTTATCTAATCCCATGGACCTTGACCTTGATGATAATATCATATATTATTGTTATATGTTGGATGATATTGAAACCCAAGAATTCCTCTTCAAGGAGGAAGACTCGGAAAGCATAGACCTTGGAGTTCCCCCTTCTGTATGTGGAGATGCATTGATGACGGCCATGAGATTTACATGATAGACACCCTAGAGCAAAAGGCTGACTCTGAGACTAGACAGGACGGACATGATTTGTCTACTTTCACGGATGAGTCTGTTCCTATTCACCCTGATTTAGATGAGACAGATAAGGCCATATTTGATTTGGTTGCTTTTATAAAGGAATTTGGTCCTTTTGATAAAGATGATGATCCAGTAGAGGCTTGCTAGGCTGAAATCGATCCTACTTTTTCTGATAATGATTTCGAGCCTTTTTCCTTTATGTTTTCGAAACTTCCCAGGCAGGACATGACCACACTACTTCCACTGACCGATTCGTGTTGCACACTCTGAGACTGCTGAGGATACATTCTTGGTCGATCCTGATCATTTCATGTGTAATGATGACCCCAATATTGACCTACACCTTGTCAGATCCATACCTTAGCAGTCTCGTACGAAGGTTCGCTTTCGACCTTCTTGACCTTTGTATATCCATTCCTTTTGTATATCCTTTCATTTCATTCTTTCTTATCATGTTTTATCGTTCACCCCTTTTCCGTGTGTATATATGCTATACTTAGGATGTGCTTTATCCTAAGTATTGAGGGGGTGAATGATTTGTCATATTCGTCATGTTCAGCACTCTTGTTGTTTCCTATACTTAGGGATACTTTACCCTAAGTATAGGGGGAGTGATGTTGTTCATATCATTTTTTTGTTTTGAGTCTGTACATTCTCTACATCAGTTTTCCCCTTTTATACAGTCTTATATACTTTGGATTGCATATCCTAAGTACAGGAGGCATCATCGACTTCTCTTTTCTTCGAGTCATTGTAGCATAGGAGACTTTTCACTATTTTATACTTAGCTGAGTTATGTCTTCCTTTGCCACACTTTGATCACTATGAGGACATAGTTCGATCTAAGTATAGGGGTTGTCGTATATATTGTATATATACTTTAGACAACTCGTACTTTTAAATATGTTTATTTTTGGGGATATGTATAATCCACATGTGTGTATAGAGACTTTGATCACCTTTCCAAAAAACAAAAACAAAAACAAAAACAAAAAAAACAAAAAAAGCAAAACAAAAAGCAAAACAAACAAAAACAAACAAACAAAAAAACAAAACAAAAAAATAACAAAAAATCCTTGTATATACTTGTATATATTTTACTAACCTATTTCCTTTTTGAAAAAAAACTACAAAACCAAAAATCTATAAAAAAAAGTTGCATAAAAAAACTCTTTTCGCATGTGCATCATTTTTCCCTTCTTTTCCAAAAACCCATAAAAAGTTCAAAATTAGAAAATTGTTTCAAAAAAATTCTTTTTGCATTGTACATATTTCTTGCATTTACATGTGCATGTTTCATGATAGTATTGACATTTAAACTAAGTCTGGAATAAATTTGAAGAATGGAGCTTAGTTGGGCCTTAATCCACTTAATTTCAGAGGAACCTTATAAGAACTGGAGTTAAGACTTTTCATGTCCTAGCAGTGTAATTCTTTGAGTCCATAAGACTATGTTCACATGTCATCTTGATTAGTCTAAGTATAACATTTAACAACACACGCATGATTCTTTCAGACCGTGGCTTATCTTGGACAAGCACTCTACAAGTAGCTATTCATGGAGGAGGTAGTGAGGAGGCAGAATCTTTTGGCTTGGAGTAGCATACGAGGGTAGTACTTCTAGGCGGAACCTCTTGTTTTTCTCTAGGGAGGGAAGTGCGTCTCAACCTGGTTTGGTGGCATTGAGGTCTAAAGACAGGAGGCTGTGGGGTTGCAATAATGCTTCAAAAGAGGGATAGTCTACTAGCTCAAGAGGAAAAGCTCCTTATGTACATGATGCACCTTGTATATATTTTCAAAAAATAAAAAAATTAATAAGAGCTTCAAAGTCAAATTTTTGTAAGCTTGTAGCTGGTGACTTGGCTACACTGGTCATGCATCTAAGGATAGGTAGCTACACTGGTTACCGTCCATTCTTTTCTTCATCTCCTCTTCTTGATATGGTTGTACTTGAACTTAGAAGGGAATATCCCTGCTCCTCGAGGAAAGAGTTGCTAGATCGGGGAACTAGAGTTACCTTATCAAGGGAGGTTGTTTCTTTGCTACTTTTGAGATGGGGAGCTATATTTCACTTACACCATACAAGTAAAGATTCACAGTCATAAGAATTCGTATATATAGACGTGTTCTGACCTGACTGTTGAGCAGAACTAAATAGGAGTCTTATAGAACTTAGAGGTTGTTAGGTTTTAAATCCATTTCCCATTAAGGTTCCACCACACTAATAATCCAAATGTCTGACAGAGCTCCAAACTACAATTTTATGAAGGTAAAGCATAGGGGGTGATGAATCTGCATCACATCATCTTTATTCATTTATTTTAGCTTAAAATCCCTTATAAAATACTTGTATATAATACTAACTCCATATTCTTACTAACTTGCATCTGTGTGTAAATATTGTACACTTATTACTATTTTAAACTAAAATAAATAAATAAATACAGGAAAAATAAAGAAAAGAAAATAAAAAAGAAAAAGAAAAAGAAGAAGAGTTAATATATGTAATAGATCCAAAAAAATGTGTGTAGTGTATATTTGTATACTACATTATTTTATTTGTACATAAATTGACCTCAAATTAAATAATTTTCAAAACAAAAGTTGTAAATAAAATGGTTTCCTAATTAATAAAAATGTTTGCAAAATAAAATCATGTACATAATAAAAGCAACCATACTTGGAAAAAGCCACTAAGCGTTAATTCAAAGACTGATTCCGGCTCCATATGAACTTAAATTGAACCAAACTCACTTTCATTGTATTCTAAATTAAATTATCTTTAAAATATGTGTGATTCATAATTATTTGAGTTACGGTTGAAAAGTCAGTTTTTTTGTGGTGGTTTGTGCAATTTTACCATTTATTGTAAATATTGTATTTCTAAATATTTGCAAATATTTTTACTAATTGTTTAAAACAAAAATAAAAAATAAAAAATAAAAAAACTAATTCCCTTATTTAACTATGTATATAATGTACCATATGTATATAGTATATGCATATAGTTCCTATTCTTAAATAACCACCACAAAAAATAAAAAAAATTATTCAATTTAACTAAGTAAAAAAATACAAAAAATTTTATATATTTCTATAAATATTTTTAACTTTATCTCATTATAAATTTTCTCTCTTATCTATTATCTTCATTCAAAATTTCAAAAAAATTCAAACTCCATTTTTTGTCTATTAATATGGCTCCCTAACCCTCATTTCAACTTTTGATCAATCTTTGGTGAGATGAGCCTTTTCTCCGAGAGATATCTTGTCTTAGAGAGGTGCTTAGCCTTTGAGTCGTCCGGTGACAGTGAGTTGGCCTTCGTCGAGGCGATCACGGTCTTTTCTGCTCCTAAGGTCAGATCCAACTTTTTTCTTCTCGTTTCTAATCTAGGTTAATCGTAGTTTTATTTTTTTTTCATTTTTTCCGTTGTCATTTTTTATATATAGATCTTAGAATTTCCATCCTGGTTTGATCTGAATCTGAATCGATTTTTCATTTCACATCTCGATCTATACTTGTTCTTTTCTACCTCGCACGATCTCTCACCTCCGACCACGTACAGTGGTCGGAGATCCGGTTCCATCCGCCATTTTTCTTGGAATCGCACTCGTTCACATCTTCAGTTTTGAATTTTGGGATCGAGTTGTCGTGCTCACATCCTAATTGTTTATAAATAAAAAATTAACAAAATAAAAAATATATTTTTTATTTGTGTGTTTCTTTCTAACATCTATTTTGTAGGATAAATAAAAAACACAAAAAATATAAATAAATAAAATTATTAAAAAAAAAAGGTTTGCTTACAGTTTTCAAAAAATGGAAAAAATAAAAGTTTTTTTATTTCCAATTGTTTCTGTTAAAAAATAAAAAAAGTAGGCAGCAGTACAGCGTCGCCGCTGCCGTCCATCGCTCGCTGCCCGACTCCACCGGCGGCTGCGACGCTCCTGCTGCCTCCTCTACCTAAAGCGGAGTGGGTCTCCAGCTGCGCCACCGCTCAGATGCCCTCCATCACCATCCGAATCCATCGGTGGCCGCAACATCCCCACCCCCCCCCTCGCGCCACCGCTCCAATGCCCCCGTTCCACTGCTCAGACGCCCCTATCGCTCCTCAACCACGAGCCCCCACCCGAAGACCCCCGTGCCATCGTAGAGCACCTCATGCCTCCTCCTTTGCCTGAAACGGAGCAGGTATCCAGCCAGGCCACTGCTTAGATGCATGTTGTCGTCATCGTGTGTGGTTCTCCCCTCGCAAGCGCAGCCCGCAAGCACGTCGACTGCCAGATCTTCAGTCGCCAACCAGCGACGGTTGTCCTGCTCACCGCACTCCATCGTGGATCGCTGCCCGATGCCATTCCAGATCGCCTGCCGCCCATGTGCCTGGAGAAGAAGGGCGGGTGGTGCCACCTCTTAAATTGACGAAGGAACCATGAGAAACCATAGGGGGAATTAAAAATTGGTGAAATTTTATCTACACCCTTTGAAATTTAAAATTGTGCAAAAGCCCCCGCTTCCAGCAAGTCATGTGCAATGCACGCGTTCAATGGGTATTTTTCCCCTTTTTTATTTTAGTCTTGTCTTTACAGACATTATTTTGCATGTTCTTTTCAATGAAATAAATGTCTTTGTTGGTCAATAAATTTCCCAAAAAATCATGCTATGCTCCTGAAGCGTGTATCTTTCTAGCATAAAATTCTCATTGCATTTTATTAAAAAACAAAAATAATGTCATTTTCTCAACCTGAAATTCAAAAATTCATAAAAATTTGAATATTGGTCTAAAAATTCCAAAAAATAGATTTATTTTTTTCCTTATCTTTTACTTTCTGTCCAATTTTATGCATTAAATCTTTTTAAAATCCAAAAAAATTGAAAAATATCAAAAAACTTATAAAGTCAGAGAAAATTCTACCAAAATCCAAAAGTTGTGATTTCACTTTCTATTTGTAGATATGTGTCTTAGTTTAGCATAAAAATAATTTCCAGGAGTTTTGGGCCTTAATATTTTTTTAAGTTGCAACTCACTCCAGGTTGTGCACTGCTTATGATTTTTGCAATTCTTCGGTTTTAGAAAAATACAAAAACATCTGAAAATTCTAAGAAAATTCTCAAAAACATTTCAAATCCTTCAAAACCCAAAAAAAGTTCTCTGGATTTTTCTGAGCATTTCTGGCTATTACAAAAAATACAAAAAGAGTATAGTGTGTGTATTTCTACCCTTGTGCATATCGTTCCTTATTTTTTCAAATAAAAAAATTGTAAATTTATAATCACTAAAAATTTGAAAATCAAAAAGTAAAGAAATTAGAAAATTAAAAAATTAAAAAGATAAAAAATTCACAATAAACCAAGGTCGTTTGCATTTGAGATTCCCTTTTTGTTTTAATTGATTTTCGATTATTTGATTAACCCTCGGGATTGTAAACTCCCTGAGTTCGATCATGTCCGCTATACAGGTAAATAAGTAGCAAAAATTTCTCTCGCTTTATTATTCTCTTGTAATTAATTTTGTTGTTTGAGAAGAAAAAAATTTATTTGTTTGTTGCGGGATATTTGGGTTGCAGCGACCATTGTACATTGATTTTCACATCATATCTTGATTAAAAACCCCAAGAATCTCGCTGAACAATATGTAGAAAGCAGGAACCAAGAGGAAGATAGATCTGAATGAGCTAGTAGATATTTGAAATCAGGAATACGAGAACACACTCATTTATAAGGACAAAGTGAAGAGATGGCATCGTAGACACATTTGACACAAGATCTTTGTCCCTAGGCAGAAAGCCTGGTTGTTCAATTCCATGGAAATTTTTTTCTGGCAAATTAAAAAGAAAGTGGGAAGGATCGTATATAGTCAGAATGGTGAACGACAATGTAAGTTTATCTATATCAGATGTGTGAACTGGTGCAAAGCCATTCGTGGTGAATGGGCAGATGTTGAAGCTCTTTGTGGACACTACTGATCATCTAGCCTAGGTTGTGGTGATCTACTTTATACAGAATGCATGACTACTCTTCCACTTCATTTTGTCATGTACATAGACCTATGAGCCTTTCGGTTTCTTGGAGTATACCACCACTTGTATATTCTTTGAAATCCACAATCCTCCCCATTTTTTGCTCATCTGATATACTTAGGATAACATATCCTAAGTACAAGGGGGAACAATTGTCCGTTGATTCTCATTTTTTATTTTGTTCTTTTTACTTTTTCCTTGTTTTCCTTTCTTTTACACTAATCATTGGTCCCAGATTTTTGGTCATGTTCTTTTCTATACTTAAGATGCCTTATCCTAAGTATAGGGGAAACCGAGTGATTTCGTTGATTTCGTTTTTTCTCTTTCGTTTGTTCCTTCATGTGTATATTCCTTTTTCTCAGTCACCTCATTTTTTTCTTCCATAATACGTATGATGACCAAATCGTAAGTATAGGGGGATCGACTAGCTTTTATTCTTGTTCACCTACTTTTACTTAGCACGAGTTATGTCCTCCTTTTCTCTTTTGATTCTATGAGGATATAACACAAGCTAAGTATAAGGGGTGTATATATATTGTATATATTTTTTCCATAACTTGTACTTTTATGTATTTTCTATATCTATAAAATCCATAAAAAGTGGGTAAGGGTTCATTTAAAATTCATTTATTTATTTATTTATTATTTATAAAACCTTATAAGATACAAAAAAGTAGTAGAGCGTCTCCGACTAGTTTCTATGTCACTGCTTGGCCAAATTCTCAAAAATCTGTAGTCGATTATATATATATCCCTAGATTTCACTTCGATAGCTAGGAGTCATTCGGGTAGGCCTGTATCAACTACCTTCTTTGCCTTCTTCTAAGCGTTTTTAGCTTCGCACCTGCAATCTTTGTAGCTATTTTTTGCCTGCTCAGCTCCTCTCCCTTATCACACTTCTCATGATCTTGTACTTGATTTTCAAAATGAATGGAATGAAAAGCAAGGTATCTCATCCCAGCACTCAAACTACTATAATAACTTTTTTTGATATCGAAGTTTGAATAATATTATGTGTTTCTTTATCAAAATCAATGAACTTATATATCACTTGTTGTTTTGCAGGGTTCTTCATGAATGACAACAGTCCTCACATCAATTATATTATTCCAAACTGTTGACCTCAAAACTGCACGTGTAGACTATCTGATCCTAGCCCTAGGGCTATCGGGAATGGTTGAAATCAAGAGGCCAATTCGACGGGCTAAGAGTTGTCAAACTCTAGATAAAACCAAAATATGTATAAAATTCCTAAATTAAAATATGTGTTTAAAATATTTATTTAATATGTTCAACACTTATTTAAAAACTTATTAAACAATGTGTGAAAATCATTTAATCCTTGTAAATTTCTTTGTATATAGAATTTGTTAGTTATTTAATCCAAATAAAATATTGGTAATTTATCTTGTAAAATTCGTGTACATATACTTGTTAATGAAAATTGAAAAACCATTAAAAAATACAAAGTCCTAAAATTCATAGAAATTTCAAAATCTTTAAAATCCATAAAAATTACTAAAATTTAGAAAATATACTTCACAAAACATGGTTGTATTTGCATTATCATTTTTCAGAATATGTGTGATCTCTAGAACTAAAGATTGGGAATAGTCTAAAGGATGGAGCTTGATTATGGCCTTTAACTTTCATTGTAAGGAGCCTAGTTAGGAACTAGAATTTAGACTCTTCAGGTCATTGACTTAAATCTCTGGGTTCCATGAGACCATGTTTTGGAAGTCAACTTAAACTTGCCTAAGTAGAACACTTGGTGTCATCTATTTAACTCTTCATCTGTGAACCAAGTTTGGACACGTGCACTTTGCACTTAGCTCGACTTGCATGGGGTTGCAAAAGGCAGTTCATTTTAGTGGTGCATTTTCGTCCTTGTCTAGTGGCGCAGACGTTTAAAGATGAGAGTTGTGGGGTTGAAATAATGCTTCGGATGTGGGAAGGATATGTTGGCACAATTTTTTCCATGACCTCAAAACATGGATGAAAATAAAAGACTCTATAACCATCGAAGCACAAAAGATTGATGCATTGCATGAAACATTAAAAAGTCGATCCAAAAAGAAGCTGCCAAATACCAAATATGACCGCAATGGTCCAAGCGTCCAAAAAGCATGCACATCTTAATGGAGACTTAGCTACACCCGCTGGGCTTCACAAGGAGATGTGACTACACTGGTCACACACCAGTTCTCTTCTCATTCTTCTACATTCTCTCTCTACTCAATTGTGGAGACAACATAACATGACCTTAGAAGGGAATACCCCCCTCTTCGAGGAAAGAGTAGCTGGATGAGGAACCAATGGGAGTGTATTATTGGGATGGGTGATTTCTTCGCTTCTTTAAGAAAGAAGAGCTAACATAATTCAAACATAGTACATATTGAATTTAAGGTTGATAGAGTTAATTATATGGATAAGTGGATCAGAGTTGGTTGTTGGGGTGAACCTAAATAAGTATTTGTGGAACTTGAGGACTGTTAAGATTAAAATCCTAATCATAGTTAAGGCTATGATAAAATGCTTTTTTTAGGCCCGATCAGGCTTTGTCCTTTGTCTGTTCTCATGAATTGGTTTAGGAAAACGAATTCTCTAACTCTCTTTCCATTTTCCACATTTTTCATATAAGTGTTTGCTAAGGGACTAGCAAAGTTTAAGTATTGGGGGTTGATGAATCCATGATTCATTAACATTCTGTCTGCATATTGTGTTAAAATCCTTAACAAATGCATGTAAATATACATTAAATTTCATCTTTTATCAAAATTTCATTCATGAAAAAAATGTCATTTATTCATTAAAAATGTAAATAAATAAAAGAATAAAAATAAAGAAAACAAAAAGAAGGTAGATTGTATATATGTATATATGTAAATATGACTTATAAAATATAAATATAGCTAAAGGATATATTTATATAACCTAACCCTTGAGACCAAGTCAGCATGGATTGGTCGACAAACAAATAAGTAGGGGGAGATAAGGAAGAAAACCACAAAAAAATATTTATACACTCTACACATTCTTCATTAATTATCAAATAATTATCAAATCTTCATTGATTTGTAATTAATTCATTTGTAACATTTTTCACCAAACTATTTTTCTATTTATTTCTAAAAATGTATGGAAAATATAAAAATAAGTTAAAAATATTATCTTGTATATATGCCAAGAAATTGAACTTTAAATTATCAATGTCTCACCTTCCAAACATTGTAACTTTCTCATACGAACTCCTATTTCACTCTCTACTCATCTTTAATGAAAATAAAATAATATTCCCTAATTAATGAAGGTAATTTCACTAAAATCGGAGTCTGGTTGCAAAAAGTCAATTTTGGGATCTAATGACAACATGGTTTTCTTGGATATTTATTTTCTTCAGAATACACTATTATAGTTTTAATGATTTTATAATTTTATTATTTTCTTGTTCTTTTATTTTAACCATGAATTAATTCATAATTGTTTGACATTATTTAATATTTTAATAAATAAAATACCATTATTTATAGATAATATTGAACTGTAGAGTATCTACATGTATTTATTAATATATTTAAATTATTTATTAAAATCTGTAAAAATTCACATACACCTTATATATTATCCGTATAATGAATAAAATCTAAAATTAATATATTATTTACTAAATTATTAAACTAAAAATCAAAACCCTATTTAATAAGTATAATATATACCTATTTAATAATATTATATTTATATTTCATTAAATATTTATTATTTATAAAAAAATAAATTATATAATAGATTAGTTGATTTAATTATATACATTATTTATTTCTATACATAATTTAAATAAGGTGATATACTATTTATTATTTAATTTATAAAACATTTATTCTCTCCAGCTTACCAGATGTTGACAAGTGTCAGTACCTATAGCTCCTTCTTCAAGAAGAAGTTGGCCTAATTCTGTTCCAATGCCTCAACTCCATCCATTTACTCTCGCGTCTCTAAAAACCCTAAGCCTAATCTAACCCCTCCAAATCCTATATCTAGCCACCCTAATAAACGCCTACCCTAAAATCCCTACCTAACTTCCACCAATCATTCTATTTAATGACCTAAAGATTGACCATTACAACTAACTCCTCCTTCTCTAGAAATAAACTGGTTAGACCTCCATCTTCTTCCCGTCGCTCCGCCTACTCTCGTGGTGAACACATCCTCGGGAAGCTTCGCGTAAGAGGAGGATCTCCGGGGAAGAGATTCCAAAGCCTTCGAGTCTTTGCATCATGCCTCGCGTGACGTGTAGCTCTGGGAAGCCACCCCGTTGAGCAACTTCCATAAGTTCATACAACTTCAATTCCTATGTAACTCCTCCACCCCCCTTTCCATTTCATCTCAATTTCATTACCTGATTAGGTTAGATAATCACCCTATTAGCTTCGGTAATCTTCCAGCAATTGAATCCATCGAAAACACATTCATATTTTGATTCAATTTGATCAATTTTTGAGGTTGAAGGTCACCATATATGAACATGTTCTGAACCCATTTTTTGCCAAGAACCATATCAATTACAGGCCGATTCGATTTGAATCGAGACCTATAAATTCTTCTATAGGTCATTCATTCATCTTAGGAGCATATTGCAGTATCATCTGGAGCGAAGACTTAGCATCCATCGACGCAGATCCAGCCGCCAACTTCGAGTAATGGAACCCAAGTTCTGTAACCCTAGAGGAACCTCGATTCTCCATCTTGGACACCTTTCGCATCGCAGGAGAGCTCGAAGGGAGAGGAGCCCCCTTCTAGCCCTATCGGAGTGATTGTTGTCATTGCCCCATATTCATCTTATTCAGAGTTGCTCGGAATCGAGAAAGCGTTGTTGTTGTGCTTCAATTATGGAAGAACAGGCGCAAGAACAAGAAGTCTACAGAATCACGCCACATGGCAGCCACGAATGGCTCAGATTGCACCAGAACTTCTAATCCTAACTATAGATTCGCAAAATGGTGGAATTTTTGCATTTTAAACCCAGAGTTTCGAGGAAATTCGGGTGCACCTCCAGAAGTTTCTTTTATTACATTTAGGTCCCTGACCAGGGACATAAGTAAGGCTCCAGAGATTTTCTTACAAAAAGGTCCCTAACCAGGGGCCTATTTGAAATAATTCCGTATATTTTCACTTGTATTTTTTTACACTCCTACTTTGGACTATTGTAAACATTATAGACTCGAGACTATATTCTTTCATCATATTATTTTTTTACATTTTATTTTGCTCTATTTTATGATGATTTCTTCTGAGTTTTATTTCTCAATTCTTGATTTGTTTTAATTTGTTTTCTTCTCTTTCTCAAGCCCGTTGCATGAGGTTTTCATCTATTATAAAGTATCACATATATACTTTATTTTTCACCTATTATACTATAGATAAAATTTGTTTGAAAAATATTTCTTTGAAAATCAAATAAAAGTTGGAAAATTAAAAATAAAAAATATTAAAAATTCAAAATCAAAAAGATTTTTCTCACATTAAAGTAGAAAATAAAGAAGGATAAAATTATCATAAAAATAATTTCTTCACTCGAAAATTCACGAGCGGGATTTTCTCCCTCCTTGTGATCGATTTAGGAACACTTGCCTGATAAAATAAATAGAGGAACAAACTCCTATTCATGGTTTGTTTATTTTTTGTTTGATTAATCGAATTTTGACTAGTGGTTCTCTACACCGGCATTCTTTTAATTGGAGGCAAAATTTCAATTTATCATGCAGTCATAAGAATATAGCCCAAATCCCTAGACTTGTGCCCTAT
The DNA here is from genome assembly GCA_037367405.1 of Ottelia alismoides. NCBI lineage: Eukaryota > Viridiplantae > Streptophyta > Magnoliopsida > Alismatales > Hydrocharitaceae > Ottelia > Ottelia alismoides. Next base: position 1,728,729 of record JAZKJV010008089.1, on the reverse strand, counting down.
GCTTAATCTTTGGTGCATGGTTGAGATGCAATCACTTGCCTCATACGTTAGAAAATGGTTTTGATGTAATCATTCTCCTTTCTCCCTTTGGGTCTAATATTGAACCCGGTAGCCCGGGCAGATGGTACCATTGATTGGGGAGGATTGAGAGCGTACGCAAGATGATTGAGATGACTCACCATATGTGCTTGTTAGTAAGTAACTTTGTGTAGATTCACTAAACTTAAAATTGAAAAGTTAAAAGACCGAACTCTTACAGTCCTCACAATGATTAGTGTAAAGAGCCCTCCATGCCCTTCGTGCCTTTTCTTCCTTTTTCTTCTTGTCTTGACTTAGTGTTCTCACATCTCATCTTGTGTCATCGAAGATGGTAGATTGGAGTATTTCTTGTTCGGACTTTACGAGCTCATCTTTTCACACTCCAGTTCGGTCGTCTTCTATTCAGGAGATTCACTTTTTGAATATCCCACTTTCTTTACATGCTTAATCTTTTCATCAATAAATCCCTTATTTGAGATTAACACTAATATCAAACTTTCATTTGAGACTCCATCATTTCTAAGGACTAATCAAGTACCGTATACATTTTCAGAGAAAGAATCAGAACACTTGATGTCATCGAAGAGAATGAGTACCATGGCAGAGCAGAATCAGATTAATCGTATGATGTTAACGTCTATTCAGGTTATCAGGCACAGTTGATTGAGCAAGCTGACATTCAGATTGGATTGAGAGATATGATATTCGATATAGCAGATAGGAGAGAGGAGGGTGAGCAGTCGAATGGAGGTGGGAATGGGGGAGGAGATCCATTAGTTGATCTTGTGGCTAAGTGATGAGCAGCTTTCTACTATGCGGGTCTAAAAACGTATCCTCGCGGAGATCAAAGATAGAGTGTCACTAAGACAACATACAAACAGAACCCAAGTTCAATCAATAAGTACCCACAATGTATAAATAAGCAATGAATAGCCAAAAATGTGAGGCACAATTTATTATACTCTACAAACAAAAATGTATAGCATGTAAGTATGTAGAGGTCAAACCGTAGAGAGCAAGCTTGGTAGTCTGTGATTATAACTAATCAATGTGAGTTATGTACATACTTGTCTTTAAGCCTTTTTATGTGGGTTTTTGTTTTTATAATATTTAAAAAAATAGTAGTGTATGTGTGTATATAGGTAATTTATTAATAATAATAAGATAGGTATATTATATATATATATACACACACACACATATAGGTGAGATTATAAAAGAGAAAGAGACAATAAAATGCAAACAAGGTCTTTTTTTTCCTTTTTTAAGGGTTTTAACAAATTAGGTTTTTCATTTTGCAAATTTTAAATTTCTTTTCGGTGGTTGAAATAGAATAAAAGTATATTCATAAAGAATATATTAGCACATAATACAAGTATACAGATAATATATATATGTATATAGTATATATACCTATAAATAGTCCAAAAATCTAGGAAAATAATTTTTAAGGCTTTATATATTTTTCTAATGTTTTTGTGATTTTTCAAGAAATTTTACAAATTTTTAGGTATTTTTAAAGTCAAAAATATCCCAAAATAAGGGGAAAATAAATAAGAAAAATTGATTTGAAGGTTAAAAATAGCAAAAAAGTGTCAAAAATTCTTCAAATCATTTTTAACACAAATAATAATATAAAGAAAATTTACATATAAAAATAAATAGTTTTGGATTATTGATGATTTTTTCGTATTTTTACTAGATTTTGGAGATTTAAAATTTTTAGTCTTTTTCTATTTTTAGGGATTTTGGTCTGGAGTCAATATATGTAATAATGAACAACGTAAAAAACTTTGTGATTTTTAAAGGCATTTTGATATTTTTTGGCATTTTTATATCTATACAGGGACAAAATGCTTATTGTTTGAATTTTAATAAATGCATAAAAGTTAAGAAATGCAAATTAAAAATCAAAGCATGAAGATATATCATCCAAGGCATTTACGTGCATTTTTCCACAATTAAATACAAACATGAGGTATTTTTAACAAAAATATAAAGGTAAATAAAATTTAATGTGCTGGCAGGTACCTATTTGCAATTAAAGTAAACATTTCATTTGTTTTGGAAACCTTTTATAAAATATATGGGTGTACTTACAATTTTTCCACAAAATGAATAAATTAAGCATGCCCAGGAAGGGCCTTTTTGCAAATACATACAAGTTTTGATCCTCTTCACAATTTTTCCAGAAAATATACGTTGAATATCCAATTTTATGTATTAAAAATAAAGATACAAAATAGAAGGATCCTACACGCAAAATACCCAATTCACGCAGGGGACCACGTGAGCTGAGTTAGCATGGACTTGTAGGTAAAAAATGAAAGCATGAGTGGATTTATGCAAATTTTACAATATTATTTACACTCTAGACGAATATTTACACATTAAATGAAATAAGTAAACATAGAGGGGTTTGATGCAATTACCTCCGATAGTACACGCAGGTTGACAGTTGAGATGACTATACTTAGGCACGTGATGGCTCCACAATGTGTGATGACGGTTAGGTGATGACGATTGTGATTAGACCTCGGGCATTCACTTGATCGGACGCCATTTGATGCATAGGGAGCGTTGCTCTTGATCAGACGGTGGAGAAGCTTGATGGATGAACTAGGAAGAACAGAGCTCCTCTATTCCTTTGATTTCTCGGATCTAGCACTCCAGACCTCCTTGCTCGCTAATGTGATGGGGAAACGCTTTGTCATGAAGATCTGTAGTTGGGAGAACTATTAACTGGATTCAGGCCCCATCGATAGGGGGTCTGGATAGCTTGAATACCCGAGCATGTTCGAGTACCTCAGAGACCCCTCAGACAGGGACCTCCAGTCCTGCAAAAGAGATGGGAATCTTCATGTCGCAAGGGAGGTCAGGTCTGGGTTGTTATTGGTGGAATTCGTAGCGAGATGAGCGGAGATGAAGGTGCTCCAGCAACATGCGATGGAGGGAGCATCGATTCTTCTATATAGGAGGCCTCGAAGGTGATAGGGGGTCAGGCAGGTTCGAGAGAGGTTGATTCACGGTGAAAGGGTCAGAACCCTAGCGGCTCCGGTGAACGCGACTGTTAAAATTACAGCTAATCCTACGATCTAATACGAAAGTAAATGCGAAAATTGAAATACTGAATGAAAATCTATTTAAGGAAAGTAAAATGCGCAACTCATACCTATACTGGAAGCCAAGGAGTAGGATATCATCGAAGCTCTGTCCTCTCCTCCTCCTTTACTGCCCCAAACCTCGAGGAAGCTTCCTTTATCACGGGAGAAGTCACAAACACACGGCTGGAGGGATTACAAAGCTCGAAGAAGGATCAAACTGAGAAGTGCGGAAGAGAGGTTTATTTATAGACATGGTGGGTGGTCCTTATTGATTGAGAAATTGTAGCTGAATCGAGAAGCTTTGATTTGATTTTTGGCTAGGGTGTGATTCAAGGATGTTCAATATTAATGAAATGTGCATCACGCCTAGCCAGGGCATCCTGAGGGACAGAGAGAAAAAGGGATAAAGCTAGGGTCCTGACAGACTGGCGACTCGAGGAAGAGAGAGGAGGCTATTGACCTAGAGTCAATGGTTGGCAGAACGTGATTGGTCCACATAAGCCTCTATAAGACAAAACAACCTGGAAAATAAGAGATAATTATAAATAAAATAATTAATGAATTAATTAAAGTTAAGTTGTAAAATAAAAATGTTTTTTATTTTATGTAGTATTTTAATCTAGTTTTTATTTGTTTTTATGGATTAATATATTACAAGTTACTTTTTAGGGCTTTATTTTAGGTATATTAACCTATATTTTGTACATTTTATTATTATTTTATATTTTGATTTTATTATTTTATATACATAATTTATATAAATATAACTTATTTAATATACATAAAAATATTTTTGTTGTATTTTTCTAATGTGTTTTCTATACTTAAATAAATAGAAGTATATATTATATAGGTATTTCATCTATGTATTTTTATAGACCGTATAAATAATCAAGAATAAATTGGTCCCAAAAATGTATTATTGATGAATAAAAGAATATGATTTTTAATATGTTTTTGACCCTTATCTCCCCCTAATTTATTCCTTGTCAACCCAGTCATCAAGATGCCTAGGTCTCTAGGTTTAAGATCATAAAATACCTTTGGAATTTTATTCTTTTTCATTTCTTTGCTTTATTCTTTTATTTTGGCTTTAAACAATGTAGTTTATACAATGATTGTACAATAAAAGACGGATGTTAATTTGTACAAAATAATGGTATTTACATGCATTTAGCTATGGTTTAAAGGCCAAAATGAAAGAATAAAGGTGATGAAATGGAGATTGATTACCCCTACACTTACATTTGCTGGTCCATAGAAAACACTTATGTAATGAGTAAAGAAAATAAAAACAAAAAATGAAAAGAAATAACTTGGAATAATTGTCAACTTTTAAATTTTTTTTAATAAAGTCGAAGTTTGGAGCATAGAGAAATCCTTTGGATTAATGGTGCATTCGGAACCACATGAACGTCAAGAAGTGTGACATAACAACCTTAGGTTCCATACTCCTATAATCCAGTCCAATTCATAGCCAGGTCAGAACCATCCTCTCAGACGTATACTCTTGATACCATGAAGGGATAGAACCATGTGTATGGAATTGTTCAGCTCTCCTCAGACAAAATCATTGAACCATCAACGTGTCTGCTCTTCTAGTAACTCATCCTCATGGAGACAGATATTCCCTTCTAGGGTCAAGTGCTCTCAGACTTTACAACCAAATGGGAAAGAAGTTAGAAGAATGGGAAGAGAAGTGGGAATGGACCAGCGTAGTCTTCATTCCCTTGTGAAGTCAATCAGTGTAACTGATTCTTCACCAAGAAGCATACTTTTTCTGAAGCTCAAATTTTTGTGGAATTTTTGGTATAGGATTCTTTAGATATTTTCTTTGACTTTTTTAAGCTTAAGCATTCTTTCTTGCGCCCCGGTGGATATAGCATCTTTTGTTCCACCCATTTTTTGGGGTCTTAGAAAAAGTTGTGTCGGTAGGTCATTGCTCATCTGAAGCATTGTCTCAATCCATCACCAGTCTTTAGATATCATTGTTACCAAAAGAAGTGGGTAAGAGTACCAGTATGGGAAATCCCCAAGAATGGTTCCTGAGCCACCCTTGACGAAGCGACCTTGCATCATCCCAACTTAGACTCCAATATTTTTCAACAGGACATCTGAGTTGAGCAAAGTTCTAGGTTTGAGGTTTCCAATCAAGTCACTATCTCAAGAGTCTTATGGATGATATGAAGGGTTCTATTTAAGCATGTTGAATTGACTCATTAACATAATCTTATGGAACCTAAAGAATTAAGTCAAGGTGTCCAGAAATATCTTCACTTCCAATCATCAATGGGTTCCTCTGAAATAAGTGTATTAAGGTCTATTCCAAGCTCCAATCTTCAGACTTTATTTGGACGAGTTCAATTGTCTATGTTATTCCAAAAAGTGTGAATGATATGTAAATGCAAGAAAAATATTTTTGTGATGCAATTTCTAGTTTTGAACTTTTTATGGATTTTTGAAAAAGTTTTGCAAATTTTTATGCAATTTTTGAAAAGGTTTTTGCAAATGTTTTTGGGATTTAGAATTTTGCAAATTTTTACTGATTTTTCAAAAACAAAAGGTTTTGGGAAAAAGGAGGTAGTATTGTTGTTATTTGTACGGATGTGCCTCCTTTAATTTACAAGGGTTGGGTTATAGGAATTTACAGGATTGGATATACAAGATTTATAAAGAATATTTATTTTTTGAATTATATGCATAGTTCCAAAAATAAATTGAAAAGATTTTTGCAAACATTTTGAAAACTTTATTTTGCAAACTAACTTGACAAATAATTTTTATAAATGTTTTACAAAATTTAAAAACCATTTGTAAATAGTATTTATAGATTTTTAAAACTATTTTTGCAACCATTTTCCAAACCATTTGCAAATAGATTTTCAAAACATTTTATTTCAAACAAAGAAAAGAAATTTTTACAAATAAAGTCTTTTTACAATAGCTGAAAATGTTTTATAAAATATTTTCCAAACAATTTTCAAAAGAATTTTCAAAGAATTTTCCAAACCATTTTTCAAACATTTTGCAAAATATTTTTACCTGATTTATTATTCGGTATTTACAAAGTATTTTAATGAATTTTATATAAGTATGTTCTTAGCACTTAATTAATTGTATTTTAGCTATACTTATTGAAAATACGAAAGTACGAGTTATGGCTAAAGTATATAGAACTTATACACAACCCCCCTATACTTATCTTGAAATATGTCATCATAGATCAGAGAGAAAAGCAAAGACATAACTTGTGTTGGGTATAGGGAAGCCTATACTACAACGACTTATGAATAAAGAATGAATCAATGAGAAGTTGACCATCGCCCCTATAGTTAGGATCAATTAATCCTAAGTATAGTAGATTGTATCTACATGCAGGGAGGGTCGAGGGTGGGAATGAACAATGACAAATGTCAGGAAGTGTCATGCTCAAGGTACGGCTTCGGTAACTGACCATTGATGATGATTGGTTGTGTGTCAGGCGACGGATCTGATATCAAGATGCTTTCGTTGTCATGCACTTCTTTTACTCCGAATGGCCCTGTCCATTTACTCTTTAATTTGACTGGGAATATCTTCAACTTTCCATCAAATAGCCACACTTTATGTCCAGTCTCGAAGATCTTTCGTCTGATGTGCCGGTCATGTCAGTGTTTGAACTTTTTCTTGTACATCGAGGTGTTATCATAAGCATAGTCTCAGAATTCAAGGGCTTGTTCAGATCCACTTTTCTTTTATGACAACCTTTTCATGAGTCCAAGTTGCAAATATTGATTGCCTGTAATGATTTGTGGAACAGTTCCACGGGCAAATGGCACAGCTTTCCATACATGAGACAATAGGATGACATGCCCAAGAGAGACTAGTAAGCAGTTCTGTATACCCAAAGGACGGAGTCCAAGAGCTGGGACCAATTCTTTCTGTCTGGCTTCATAAGCTTCTATAAGATCGTCTTGATTTCCCTATTCGATAATTCTGCCATGTCATTGGTCTGGGGATGACAAGGAGATGCGTCTCAATGATCGATGTCGTACTCCTAGGTTAATTTTCTAACCACTCTATTACTAAAGTGAGTACCAGCGTCTGATATCAGAATCTTCGGAATCTCGAACTGTGAGATGAGGTTCTCTCTAGGAAATCAGCACAGAGTGCGGCTGTCAACGGATTGCGTTAGAATAACTTCAACCTAGCGACTCACGTAGTCAATGGCAAGAAGGATGTGCTCAAATCCCTGACTATTGGGAAAGGGCCCCGTTAAATCAATGCCCTATTCATCGAACACATCTAGAATCTAAATAAATTTCATAGGCATTGACTCTTTTATTGTAAGGGTGCTTCCCAATCTTTGACAGTCAGTGCAATGTTTCACATATGTTATGACATCCTTAAATAGTGTTAGCCACCAAAGGCCACACTATAGTACTTTCGTTGATGTTTTGTCTCCAGAGTGGTGTCCACCAGACTCAAGTGAGTGACAATGCTCAAGGACACTGTGATGCTCCTCCTTAGGTATACACTGGTGCAAAATGTAGCATGCTCCTTCCATGAATAGAAGTGGGTCTTCCCATTGGTATAAATAGATTTGGTACAAGAATTTCTCCTTCTTGATCTTCATCCAATCTTGTATCACTACCCTTTACATAAGGTAGTTCACAATATTAGCATACCAAGGGAGTGAATCCATGGCCAAAATCGATTCGTAGGAAAGGTGTCTGTGATGGGTGCACTGCTCAGTGGTGGTTCTTATTGTTTAATTTTGGAGAGGTGATCTGCTACCACATTCTAAATTCCAAGCTTGTATTTAATCTCCAAATCGAACTCCTAGAGGAGAAGGATCCACCTTATTAGTCTAGGATTGGTATCCTTCTTCTGTTGTAAGTACCCCATAGCAGAGTGGTCAGTATAGATGGTGACTTAAAATCCAAGCAGATAGGATATGAACTTCTCAAGGGAAAATACCACAGCCATCAATTCTTTCTCTTTAATAGTGTAGTTTCTCTGAGATTCATCTAGTGTTTTGCTGGTGTAGTGAATGGCATAGGGTGCCTTGTCTTTACTTTGTCCTAATGCGGCCCCAACTGCAAAATCTGGTGCATATGTCATGATCTCAAAGGGTAGAGACCAATCAGGCAGTTCTAGGACTGGAGCTTGAGTTATTAGTTCCTTCAATTGATTTAATGAAAGGAGAACCTGTGATCAACATGAAACTCGGTCTCCTTACACAGCAATTCAGTGATAGGTCAGGAGATGCGGCTGAAATCTCTGATGAATCTCCTATAGAAACCCACATACCCCAGGAATGACCTCACATTTCTGACAATCTGAGGTGGCTCTAGATTGGAAATCACATCCACCTTTGTTGGGTCAACTTCATGTTGAATCAGAGATGGGCTAAATGAAGCTTGCATCACACCATTTCATGATTTCTTTCATGACTACGTCCCGTAAATTTGGGTTCAGTCTTCTTTGAAACTATTGGGATTGCTTGGCATCTTCTTCCAAGTAAATGTAAAGTAAGCACATAGCACTATTTATCTCGTGGAAGTATTATACGTGCCAACCAAGTGCTTTGCGAATTCTCTGGAACCTCAAGAAGTTAATACTCTTGATCCGGGGTCATCTTGCTGCTACTGATGATGACTAGATACATATTTTATGTACCCATAAGGAAGGCATACTTGAGGCCTGCTAGAAGTGGCTTTAATTCTGGTTTTAATCTAGCTTGCTTCTTGGTTACTTCAGAAACTGTACTGGTGGGTGGATGATCTGCCAAAAATTTGGAAGTATTGCTCATCTCAGTGACTTGTGGTTCAACTGATAATGTTACAAACAAATTTGCAATGAAGTCATCATGTTTAGATTGGCATGAATCTTCTGAATCAAATAGATGCATCAGCAAATCAGAATCTACCTCCCAATGATAGAGGAGCTTGAGTCGATTGTGGTTTCCAGGTCCTACTTAGGAGAGAGGATTTCCAGGGTCCATGTGTCATTCAAAGAGATTAGTGTGTCTCTGATTTCTGCAATAAAGTCACAGTATGCTTCAGGTGGTGTTGTATGACATTCATCAGATACAGTTTTCAGCTCACTGACCATGTATGTGGTAATTTTCTCGCTGCTCGAGCTGAACGTGATCTTCCCAGACCCATAGTCAACAACGATCTCTGCAGTTCGCAAGAAGGGTTGTCCAAGAATGATTGGGGTCTGAAGTAATGGTGTAGGGGAGTCCATATCAAGGACTACAAAATCAACATGAAACGGCATGTCCTGCACCTTTACAACAACATCTTTCAACAGCCCTCAAGGTCGCTTGATGGATCGATCAGTGAACTTAAGGATCATGTATGTTGATTTCAATGGACCCATCCTGAATTCTCGCAGTAATGATGAGGGTAGGAGGTTGATGGAAGAACCGCTATCAAGCAGAGTCCGCTCGAAGACTTGGTCAAAAATCTCACATCTGATTAAAGGTTCTCCTTTGTTTGGCTTCTTTTGAGGGAGGTTGTTGATGGTTGTAATTGTATTCATGGTGAGGATGTGCTTCTCAATTTGCTAGCATCTGTTGTTGCGGTTCGACCAACGCTTGTTTGTACACTCTTCCTTCAAGCCCTTCTTCACAACGAGTATGTATTCCATGGATTTCATGAATGGTAACTCAACAGTCAAATTTTAAGAATATCCACAACTCCTGTATCAGACAATGCGCTTTTTCTTTTTACATTTTTTGGATTTTTCTATTGCATCAGGAAAAGGAATATTTACAGAATTGAAATCAACAGAAGTATTCTTATTTACAAAAAAAATCTTGTCCACAGTATTTTGTACATACATACTGCAAAAAGGTGTACATTCTGGAAATGATGGTACTCCTGATGGTTTACATGAAAAAACTACAGTATCTGCTCCGCCGGTTGACTCTAGCTCGGTTGTTGTGGCTTGCTTCTCCATTGTTCGCATGGCTTCACTTCGAAAACGATCATCTTTTTGGTTGTTTATGTTATTTATGTTTTATTCTTTTTGTTGATGGAGATGGAGGTGACTGATAGCTGGCATGGAACCTCCTTGTTTTTCTTCCTCACCCGAACATGTAGATGGCACAGCTGATGAAGAAGATGACAATTCACTTGATGAATCTTTATTCATTCCCCTGGTACTGGTAGAGGGAGGTAAAATCCTACCACTCCTGAGAGTAACATCATTAGATACAACAAAATTACTATCATCCAACTCTACATGCATAGACGGGACTTCACATTCTACCTGCTCTTTTCTCTTAAAATTATTGGGGTTGGCTTCGACCTGGGTTGGAATTGGAGTTTTCGTGGCTGTCAAGTCATCTAGCTTCCTTGTCATCTCTATTAGACCCTCTACCAATTGGGCCAAGCAATCGAGGCTAAGGTTCACCAGAACTGCCTCGGAGGGTTTAGTGTGTTGCTCATGTTGTGGTTGGTGGTGCGGAGGTCGAGATGGGTGTTGTTGGTATTGTTGTTGAGGAGGAGGAAGTTGATAATGATGTTGATATGGAGGAGGATACTGTTGGTGTGGTGCAGCCGTGTACTGATGGTACGGTTGGCGTGGATGATACGATGGTTGTAGGTACTATTGTGACTGTCTTCGATTATGGTGGTACTGTGGAGACTGGTGATGCTGATATTGAGGTTTAGGCTGAGAGGACTATGCAAAGTGACCTCCCTAAGGTTGGTGGTACAACAAATTGGCTAGTGACTAGCCTTGGGTTGTCCAGCAGGGCGAGCCAGATATGCATCATTGCTCCAAACATTGTCGACTTCTTTAATCAGGGGTGGTGGTAAGAATACTAATCAGAAGATGGTAAGTAGTCTGGTTGGTAGACCACCATCTGTTGCTGCAGCGGGGCCAACTCGGGTGATTACATGTAGTACACGTGTTGGATCACTAGCTGTTGTGGACTATGCTGAGGTTGTTGTGGAGGTGATGGTTCATCTTTCTTCTCAGCAGGAGTCTCCGACGATGGTGTCATCGATTGGCATGAGCTGATGGTGCTTACCAGCTGCTCCAATTGCTTGTAATTTGGTCCAGTTTATTCAAGTGTTGTGTCCATTGTTCGATCACAGCGAGATTCTCAAGATCCTGTGATTGTTTCTCGATAATGTCAACCTTAGAGAGATGACCCCCACTGATGTTGAGGTTGGAGCTCTCATCTCTCTCTGCCTCGTGAGATGCTGCCATGTGTACTAACTTATGGAGGACTTGGGGTTGTCTCTGATATGCATGGGATGAAGATAGGGTAGCCTCTCCCTCGACCATTTCTTCAAAGATCTACCAGACCACATCTTCATCCTTATTAAAGTGGGATCCCCCACAAGCAGCTTTGACGAATATCTGGCTCTCTACATTCTAGCCCCCAAAGAAATGTTGGACCAAACTAGTCTTTGGTATCTCATGATGGGGGTACTTTCCTGCAGCTCAGTAAATTGCTCCCATGCTTCATGAATGGACTCGTGGATAGCTTGAGAAAAGTTGCTAGTCTTGGCTCACATCTAGTTGAGCCAACTGAGACGGTAATACTTGTGAAGGAAAACATATTTAATTTCTTCACAGGTCATCATGACCTTTCCCAAATGGTTGTCCCAGTACAGGGCCTTATCTTAGAGATTGAAGGGGAATGCGGTCATCTTGACTCCACCAAACGAGATGTTAGAGTAGTATGTAGTTTTGCGTATGCGAGAGAACTGTTGCAGGTGAATGTATGATTCCTCATTGTTATCCCCATGGTTTGAGGATAGAAGAGCAACGAATTGAGGTTTCAGCTCAAAGTGACCATGGACCAGAGAGTTGCAAATCTACTCAGTCATCTTGATGTCTACAAGATTATATGTCTCCTTCAGTGTCGGTTCTGGGTTCCCATTCCTTGGTTCTTCTTCTTCTTATGGCTCGTCATGGGATCTTTCTCCACCTCCTCCTCTTGTTGGTGTGTTCCTCATGTCATTCAGCACACGATGGCTTGCTCAGTCAGTTGCTGCTGGATGGTTTAAATGGAAGCCAGCAACTGAGAATTCACCTGATTCTGATCAGGCATTGAGCCTTGCTCTGGTTGGGGCGGTTGATGTCCTTTGCCTTTCCCTAAGGAGACATCTCTGGGTCTGAGTCTGAAGAGAAGAATTATGGATTGGGATCCAGGACTGGGACTGAATTCTATCTACAATGTAAGAGAATCCCAATCAGACCACTATGAATTTGAATGTCATTGCAGTGATGGTTCTGAGATTAGGGACAATCCCATATGGTTAAGAATGGAGTAAAAGATGTATATTGAAATTGACCTCCATTCTCAATGGGTGGAAGAGGGACAAGATTTATCTCAATTTATTAGGAGATAAAGGAGAATGGAAAGAAGATAAGGAATCTAGAGATCAGGTCACAAGGTCCAAACTGGGTTCTCCAAAATCGCCTCGAATTATTGACAATGACGAGTCCATGGGATCGATGTAGGTGTCAGCGAAGTCTCGACTAAACCATCCATGGATCGTCACCGTGAAGCAAAAGAGGATCGATGTAGGAATAAGGATATAGTTGTCAATGAGGAATAAAAAGGAGTGTAAAATAGTAGAAAGGCTCGAAACGAGTAGTGGGTAGAAAAGGAGACACATATAACAAAATTTATACAGTTGTACGGAGCTTGATCTTTGAACCTTGATCTATATTCATACAAACACAATACAAAATTAGGTTCACCAACTCAACATAAGGTGAAGCTGTAAAGTATCGACTATTTTTATCTTTTCATTTTTATAGTTGTTATTTCAGGCATATCTTTTACCAAGTCCTTAGATACTAACCCTATTGGAGCGAGAGTATTGTCGGAAAAGTATCCCATTCTTGTCCTCCTCCTTTGTAACATGTAGTCTATACTTTTTGAGGTCCTTGTAACCCATCCAGGATCCCTACTCAGCCAAAGAATAAGAAGGAGGAAGTCAATAGGCGAGGACACTACTTCGGACCTCGCTCGCAACGGAATCACCCATAAGCATGCAAGGACCTACTCAGGTGTAAACCGATGAGATGGACACACCCGTGAGGGCATGACCTAAGCTCAGTACTTCGGACCAAGTCGATGTTCCACACAAGGTAGGAAAACCATCGATGACAGGGCCCTACTTGGTTACGTACGATAGAAGCACCAATACTTCGGAAATCCAGGTGATACACAAGGCAGTTACAGATTGGGTTTTGGACTCAAATCCTTAGCTGGTCATGCCTCCCTCATGGTAGGGGTTTTAGTCCCCTCCTAGGTACCTGAAAACAATGCGGACTTTATGAACCACATGAAGTCCATTACGTATTTTAATTAAGGTCAAAGTTTATTTAGAAATCCACTTGTTTTAGATATTTATTTTTCACATTTTTTTTGATATTTTGCATACACGTGCCTAATGATTTTGTAGATTTACATTTAATTCCTAGGTGATCAAAATCAGAGGGAGATAGTGAAAAAGTCGTGCAAGTCGATTCGATGATGGAAATCTCATCATTGAATCTAATGATGCATGTAGAGTTAGAGGACTTACAGTGTTTCCCATCTCTCTCCAAGTGATATATAAAACATAATTCTTAAACCTATTTACATGGCGGTGTGTAATCGACAAAATCACCCTAAACAGTAGTTGATTTTAGTCATGAAGAACCATATGTTAATTATTCAGAAATTAACCAGAGAGTCCGGTCTTTGAGACATCTAAGTGCCTGCAACGACATGTCCTGTTATCGTTGTATGATGGCTCTCTCAGTGTGTGGGTTCAAGTCCAAAATATTAATAATTATTAATTTGACTAGTCCAAAAGTAAGAGACCATATGCACATAATTCTTGTTAGGGTTTGGACCTAATTACCGATACAAGCAATCCTAAAGTCTAGGGGTTGCATGCACACAAAGCAAATAAAAAGAAAGGTGGAAAACCCAAAACCTCGGGAAACAAATAAACAAAGCGATGAAAACACAACAAGGCCCCCAGGTGAACAATCACTCAGGCACTGGACCTCGTTGAGTAGAGTAGTGTCCAAGTCCAAAAATTATTACAAATAATAATGAATAAATAAATCACTCTCTCACCGAAATAAAATGGATTTTCTAAGCTACAAATCTATGTTAATTGGTCTCCTTGCTATGCTTGTTGCCTCTCCAATTGGTCATGTTAGGAAGACCAGTCTCCACCTTTCTTAGTTGTGTCATCCTCCTAAGAGGCCACCCTCGTGTAGCAGGCCCTCGCAACAAACACAACAAAAGAGGTGTATTAGCACAATTAACCAAATAACGTATTTAAATAAAATAATAAATGAAGTATATACAACTAAGAAAAAGATTGAAAATTTTGTACAAGGAAATGAATAAATAATTGAATAAATAAAAGAAAAGAAAAATATATACAAATTGGGCAACATGCATTGCTCCCCTGCAACCATGCCATTTGTTTTAAAAAAATAGGTTTTTAGTTATGCAAATTTTTTATCTCTACTAGATTGTTGAAAATAAAACAAAAGTATTTCATATAGAAAATATTAGCACATAATATAAGTATACATAATATATATATGTATGTATAAGGTATATATACCTATAAATAGTCCAAAAACCCAAGGAAATATTTTTTCAACTTTTTATATTTTTTCTATTTTTTGTGATTTTTCAAACAATTTTACTATTTTTTAGATATTTTTTAAGTCAAAAATATCCAAAAAAATAGGGAATAAAAAATAGGTCGAATTGATTTGAAGGCTAAAAATAGCAAAAAGTGTCAAAAATTCTTCAAATCAATTTTAATACATAAATAATAATACAGATAAAATTTAAAGATAAAATAAATATTTTGGAATTTTTGGTGATATTTCCTATTTTGTACTGGATATTGGAGTTTTAAATTTTTAGTCTTTTTCTTTTCCTATTTTTAGGGATTTTTTGTCTGGAGTCAATATATGTAATAATGAACTACATATACTTTTTTGTGATTTTTAAAGGCATTTTGATATTTTTGGCATTTTTATAGCTATACAAGGACAAAATGCTCATTGTTTGAGTTTAATAAATGCATCAAAGCCAAGAATGCAGATTAAAAATTAGAGCATGAAAATATGTTATCCAAGGAATTTACGAGCATTTTTCCATAGCTAAATACAAACAGGAGGCATTTTTAACAAAAATAAACAAGTAAAATAAATTTAATGTGCTGACAGTGGCTTATTTGAAATTAAAATAAACATTTCATTCCTTCCATAACCCTTTTACAAAATATAGGGGCATACAAGCAATTTCTCTACAAAATGAATAAATCAAACACAACCAGGAAGGGCATTTTTGCAAATACATACAAGTTTTGCTCCTCATAGTTTTTCCATAAAAAATACACTGAATATGCAATTTTATGCATTAAAAATAAATTAACAAAATTGAGGGATCATGCCTGCATACCCAACTCACGTGGGAGATCACATTAGTTGAGCTGGTGTGGACCTCGTGGGTGAATACACGAAAGCATGGGGAGCTTTATGAAAAATTTACAATATTATTTACAATCTAGACAAATATTTACGCGGTAAAATGAAATAAGTAAATACATAGGGGGTTGGATGCAATTACCCCTAATAGTGTGCGCAGGCCGACGGTTGAGATGACTTTACTAGGGCACGTGGCAATTCCACAACGCACGATGACTGTTCGGCGATGACAGCTGCAATTAGACCTTGGGTGGAGATCTAACGGTCGTGGCTTCACTCGATCGGATGCCATCTGTTACATTTGGAGTGTGGCTCTTGATCAGACAACAGAGAAGCTCGATGGATGAACCAGGACGAACAGAGCTCCTCTACTCCTTTTATTGCTCAGATCTAACGCTCCAGACCTACTCGTTCGCTGATGTGATAGGGAAATGCTTCGTCGTGAAGATCCACAGCTGGGAGATCCATCAAGTGGATCCGGGCCCCATCGATAAGGGTCGGGATAGCTTGAATACCCGGGCGTGTTCGAGTACCTAGAACACCCCTCAGACAGGGCCCTCCAGACCTGCAAAAAAGATAAGAAGCTTTGCGGCGACAGGGCGGTCAGGTCTGGGTCGTTACTGGTGGAGTTCGTGATGAGATGAGCGGAGATGAAGGTGCTCTTATGATAAGTGATGGAGGGAGCACTGGTCATTCAATGCAGGAGGTCGCGAAGAGTAATAGGGGTCAGATCGATGGAGCAGTGTAAAGTAAAGAAGATGGGGCGGTATGGCGAGTCGGGACAGGTTGATTCACGGTGAAAAGGTTAGAATCCTAGCAGCTCTGGCGAATGCGACTATTTGAATTACAGCTAATCGTACGATCTAAATACGAAACTAAATGTAGGAATTAAAAGATGGAATGAAAATTTATCATTGGAAAGTAAAATGCACAGCTCATACCTGGCCAGGAAGCCAAGGAGTAGGACGATGTCGAAGCATCACCAGGACCTCCTCTCCTCCTCTTGTACTGCTTCAAAGCTCAGGGAAGCTTCCTCTGTCACTGGAGAACTCATGTGTACACGGATGGAGGGAATACAGAACTCGGAGAGGGATCAAACTGGGAAGGGAGGAAGAGAGGTTTATTTATAGAAATGGTGGGTGGTCATTATTGATTGAGAAATCGCAGCTGAATCGAGGAGCTTCGATTTATTCTTTAGCTAGGGTGTGACTCAAGTATGTACAATCTCCATGAAATGTTCATCACGCCTAACCAGGGCGTCATGAGCGCCAGCAAGAAAAAGGGCGAAAACTAGGGTCCTTACAGACTGGCAACTCAAGGGAGAGATAAGAAGTTGTTTACCTGGAGTCACTAGCGGGCGGGTTGCGATTGGTCCACATAAGCTGCTACAGACAAAACTTCCTAGAAAATAAGAGATGATTATAAATAAAATAATAACTTAATTAATTAAATTTAAGTTGTAAAATAAAAATTATTTATTATTTTATGTAGTGTTATAATCTGATTTTTATTTAATTTTATGGATTAAATTATTACAAGTTACTTTTTAGGGGTTTATTTATAGGTATATTAACCAATGTTTTGTATATTTTATTTTTATTTTTTATTTTTGATTTTAATATTTTATATAATTTATATACTTATAACTTATTTAGATATACAAAAAAATATTTTTGTTATATTTTTTATGATGTATTTTGTGCACTTAAATAAATAGAGATATATATTATATAGGTATAAGTATAGGTATTTCATCTATGTATTTATATAGACCATTTTATTTATGTGCTTCTTTGTGGTTTTATTCTATTCTAAATATGTGCACATATTATAATAATATTTACAAAATTATAAAAATATAAAAATTATAAAGAATAAATAAAATGAATACTTTATTCAAGTAAACTACAGAATAAGGGTCCAAAACCTAGCTTTCACATCTTAACTCTAAATTTAATGAAACCGCCTTCATTAAATAGATTGAGTTTTTATTGAGAAGATATGATCTGGGAAGTTTGGATTTTGGCTTTTTATTTTGAGTATAACAAGTAAATTATATATTATTTTTGTGTAAAGTAAATATGTATTTTTCTATACATCTTTATCTACAACATTCATGTAAAAAGTTTCTTTATTTGAGGTAAAAATAATCAATAATAAAATAGCTCCCAAACATGAAGTATTGATGAATAAAAGAATAGAATTTTTAATGTATTTTTTACCCTTATCTCCCCCTACTTTATTCCTTATCAACCTAATCATCAAGATGTTTAGGTCTAAGGGTTTAAGATCATAAAATACCGTTGGAATTTTATTATTTTTATTTTCTTTATTCTTTAATTTTGACTTTAAACATTGTATTTTATACAATGATTGTACAATAAAGAATGGATGTTAATTTCTACAAAATAATGGTATTTACATGCCTTTAGCTAGGGTTTAAAGGCTAAAATGAAAGAATAAAGGTGATGAAATTTAGATTCATCACTAAGCTCACACTTAAGGATGCCTATAATCTAGGTGAAGGACAGACAAATAGATGGGTTCAATACCTGCGATTCATGGGCATTTTGAGCTAAAGCTCACAATTTTACCTTTACTTCCCATATTATACGGTCACATTAATGAAGAACCTTATGTACACCTTCAGCAATTTGACCGCATATGCGGCACTATACACTACCCTAACATTCTGTTAGAGGTAGTTAAGATGACAGCCTTCCTATTAAGTATAATGGATAAAGCACTGTATTCGGTAAATCATTTAGTGAAGGTAGTTACATCATGGGAGGAATTGAGATCAGTAATTTTTAGCAAGTATTATCCCGTAGGACGACTGAATCAGATGCATTCCTTGGTTGTCAACTTCTCCCAAATGTTCCATGAGCCTATTCACGAGGTGTCGTAAAGAATTAAAGATTTTGAGGGAGAAGTGTCCCCATCAAGATATACCAAAGACTAGCCTTGTGCAGAGTTTCTTTAGGGGTTTGATCATTGAAAATCAAAAATTGGTAGATGCCTCTTGTAGGGGCCCCACTTTAATAAGGACGAGGATGTCCTCTGTCAGATTTTTAAGGAGATGGTCGAGAGCTATGCAGCTCTTTCTTCGTCATGTGTTTTTCAAAAGCATCATGTACCTTCTCCTTCAACACCCCACAAGGCTGTCAACATGACAGCATCTCACGATGTGGATAGGGTGGACATTGAAGATCTGACCTTCATAGGAAATCACTTATCCAAATTGGAAATAATATTCAAACAATCTAAAGAGCTTGAAAAGTTACAAGTGATCGAGCAGAGGATAAAGAAGTTGGATAAGCTGGATGAGATTATGAAGCATCTGGACTTCTTGTTAGTATGATTCATTCATGTCAAAGTGCGAGTACCACAACCGATACTTCTACTCCTTAGCAGACTTCTTCCACGACTTCAACACAGCAGGATACCGGAGCACCATCTACTATTCAGCACGTTTACTACATGCAGATCCCAGATCAAGTCCCGCAGTAGTCACCTTAGACATGTATTGTACCTTATCACCAAGAGCCTCTTTACATTCATGAGCAACACTCTCCACCTCCACCCTTCATTCAAGAGGTGAACGGCATCCGGTTTGACCAAGAGCACGTCCAACCCCGTCCATCAAGGCAAGGTCAGTTGGGTTCGCAACCAAGTCAGAGGATCTTCCACCATTTTCAGGGAGGGAGAGCACAGCCCTAGCACCAACAGCTACAGCCTCGTTATTCATTTCCACCTCACTTCTAGAATTGGAGACATGGACAACAGCACATGCAGCCTACATATCCTTATCAGCCCTATTATCAGTAGCAGTCTGCATAATTTTCGCAGCCTCCTCCTCCTTACTATAAGTCACAGTATTCTAGGTATCAACAACCTCCATAGTACCAATCTCAGCGACACCCCAATGTTGAGCATCCAGAGGCACCTTTGGTGAATACCTGACAAGATTAGATTGCTCTCCTGATGAAGAATATGAATGATTTGACTCTGATGCTTGACGATATGACAACCACAAAGACATTGATACAAGTGATGAATCTCGGATTCATCACTCTAAATCTCATTTATTAAGCTCAGATCCCTCAAAATCATCAGCATTTCTGCATCTATTCTGCATAATTAGCATTCATGCATGTTTTCATAAGAATTGCATTTTAGCACTTATTTCTACAGAAAATAAGAAGCTAAAATCCAAGCCAAAAATGACCTATAAATAACCTAACTTCCCTGATTTTTAATTCATTCATGCAAAATCTGAATGATCCGGAACCACCTCCACTGTGTACATATCACTCACAAGAATAAATGAAAAATACAAAAAAATAACTAACCCAAATAAGTGGACCAAAAATTCCGGACTAAAAATCCCATATCTTCCCCATCCAGTGTCCGTTTTGATCCTACTCACTTTTGAACTAATGTACATTCAATTAGCTTCAAAACAAGATGAAGTTCAAGTGAATCGGAGCTCATGTGTGAAAGTTGGGTTTTGGGCCTCTTTTGTACATTGTGTATTTTAGCGGTTATTGACCTGATATTTTATGTACATATTTTCTTAATTAATAAAAATCTAGAAAATAGATTAAGGTGTATTTATTTATCTTTGTTTATATCATATTTTTTCCGGATTTTTATCTGGTTTAAAAAATGACAAAAATAGAAAACCCAAAAATCAAGGTATTCTATGTATATGGATAACCCCAAAAATTCACTTTTTGCATTTGATCGAGTTTGGTTTTGATGTCTTCATGAAAGTTGCAGATCTCATCGAGACGAGCATTTTTTGTGAAGGAACATTTTCGATCTGAGGTCGTTTGCTATTTATTTTTGATTTTACAAAGTCATTATTCTTAGAATTTTATGGTGCTGACACGTGGCAGCACCTGGGGCCGCCACGTGTCAGCCATTTTTGGCCTCTTTATAATTTGTTTAAAAAAATTAAAATGGATGCACGTGCAAGGCACGTGCCTCCCAGGCACGTGCCAAGCACGTGCAGCGCGCCCCTCTCTCTAACCACCCGCCACTTGTCGCTACAGGGGCCGTTCGTTCTCGCTTGATCGAACGGCGCATGTGCATCTTCTCCAAACCCCCTCCTTCGATTCCTCCGTAACCTCCACCGCAATCCTCGCTGTTGACCTTGCAACCAACCGCCTCCGTGATCTCCGCCACCAACCTCCTTCGCTCATCTCCTAACTGCCTTCATCTATAAAACGCCTGTCGCTGCCCTCGTTCTACCTCATCCACCGATTGCACCTTGGTAGACCTCGTGCCGGTGACAACATCGGCGATCCACCTTAGCAGCGAGATCTGAGGGTCTATCGACCCTTGTTGTAGCTCACAGCGATCTCCCTCACTGCCTCTACTTTTGCTCCGGCCGTGCCCGTTGAGCCAACGTCTCCACCGACTATGCCACCACCCACCGCTACATCTTCTTCGACAAATACCGGCCATCGCCTCCGCCTACAGCCGGTAGACGGCACGCTCGCCTCCACTACGATGCTCTGCCAGTAGGACCCTCCTCCGCCTTCGTCATCGACTGCCGTCGATGCGTCTCCACCGCCACCCCCTGGCCGTGTATCGGCCCGATGCTAACCACGCGACATCAGCAGCAACACTGGGGCTCCGCCGTCCTTCGTCGACACTGCCAAGGCCGGTCTGCCCCTCCGCCTCTATCCCTCCGCAGCAGCACCAGGCTCCAACCCTGAGACCCTGGCACGTGCGAGGCACGTGCGTGGGGGATGTCAACATCTACATCATCCCCCACGGGTCACGTGCTCCGCACGTGACCTTGGGTTAATTGCATTTGAACCCTCGAGCTCCCTCGTATTTGCGCTCCAGTCCAAGGAAAGAGGTCACGTGCTCTGCACGTGACCTTATGGCAAATTGGCAAGACACCCCTCAGAGTTCACGGTAATTAAACGTAGGTCCCCCTCTACTTATTTTCATATTTATATATTGCATTTGTACCCACGTGTTCTGCCTCTGTTTTGAACCTCTTCTTGATATTATTTTATTATTCAAAAAATAGCATGATGTTCATCTTTTAATTTTCTACAGTTTGACATATTGTGGACATTTTTGTGATTGATGGTTAATTAATAATTAATTGTTTTGTGGAAAATTGCATATTTTGCCTAGTTTGTGCTCTGAAATTTGTATTTGATTAACCATTGCTCTAAAAATTCCCGAAAAATCATCTACTATAGAGTTAATTATTCTTGACATTGTGCCCAAAAAGATTTGCATTTGCATGCATAATTTGCCCTGTAAAAATCATTTTGCACATTTCAGTATTTGATTTTTAATAGGTATTAGATCTCACATTTTCAAGTTTTAGGATTTTTCTGAGGTCCATCACCTAGCAATAGATCTTAGATAATTTTATCCCTTGAAAACAAGTAGGTTTAACATTTATTTTAATTAAATATTGAAATTCACTCTGTTTGCATTTAAAAATCCATAAAAAAAATCATATTGCATCTAAAAATTCCAAAAAAAAGTACATTGCATTCATTTCATCATATTTTGCATCGTGTCCAAGTTATATATTTTTCGGACAGAATTTGAACGTATTTGACATTTTAGTCCCTAAAATAGGCTGAATTTGCATCCTTTATTGCATTAAAAATTCAAAAAAAAGACCACCTCGAAAACCACACGCGAATTTTGATAGACATAATTCTAGGTTGTTCTTTTGCCTCCTTGTGTTCGACCTTGGGACTTTCCCAAGTAAAACAAATATAAAATCGTATTGATTAAGTTGACGAATATTTTGTGTGGTTATTTTCTTGATTGATTCTGATTGCTGCCTATAACGAACAAAATCAAATTATTTTTACGCACGATGATAAATACATCTTCTTAACAAGCAGGATATCGGACCTGTCAACCATCCCTATCGAAGCCAATCCCAACAACTTCATATGCAAGGAGTAGTTAGCCCATGATCCATCCACCCTCGAGATAGGTATGGCACATGATTTTACTTGTTTATCTAATGTCATTCATCTCAGGAGAGGTAGGAAATTACAGTAACACGCACAGCAGTTGGGATTGGGAGATCGACCCACTGAGAGAGCTACACTGACTACATCATCTTTTTCACCAGTTGAGCAATGATCTAGTATTGCAGCACCAAAGCATGGAGGATCACCATCACCTTCTGTTTCTTTTCCAACACCATTACCACCACCACCCTTATTCAGAAAATCCCAAAAAGATAATATAGGAAGATGCATTGCCAAGTAAGCCATGAAGGAGAACACACCCGTCACGGAGTCTTTTTCAGCACCAGCTGACCATGCAGCCTGTCTAGTTTTTCCTTTTTCTTCTTCTACTCATGTATTAGATGACATTGTACAGACTGATCCAGGTTATCCACATGTACACGATAACTCTGATATTAAAATAGGTTTTTAATTTTGCAAATTTTAAATTCCTTTTTTATTGTTGCAAATAAAATAAAATCTCATCCATATAGAATATATTAGCAGATAATATAGATATATGTATATGTATAGAGTATATATAACTATAAATAGTCCAAAAATCCAAGAAAAAAATTTTTTAGGCTTTTTATATTATTTTAATGTTTTTTTTATTTTTCAAGCAATTGTACTAATTTTTAGGTATTTTAAAGTCAGAAATATCCCCAAAAAGGGAATAAATAAACAGGCCGAACTGATTTGAAGGTTAAAATTAGCAAAAAGTGTCAAAAATTCTTTAAATCAATTTTAATACATAAATAATGATAATACAAAGAAACTTCAGAGACAAAATAAATATTTTGGGATTTTTGGTTATTTTTCTTATTTTTAGTGGATTTGGAGCTTTTTAGTTTTTAGACTTTTCTTTTTCTATTTTAGGGATTTTTGGTCTAGAGTCAGTATATGTAATAACGAACTACATATATGTTTTGTGATTTTTATAGGCATTTTGATATTTTTTGGCTTTTTTATAGCTATACAGGGAGAAAATTCTCATTGTTTGAATTTTAATAAATGCATCAAGGCAAGAAGTGCAAATTAAAAATCAGATCATGAAAATATATCATCCAAGGCATTTACGAGCATTTTTCCATAATAAAATACAAATAGGAGTCATTTTTAACAAAAATAAACAAGTAAATAAATTTAACGTGCATGCATTTTGAAATTAAAATAAACATTTCATTCATTCCAAAACTCCTTTACAAAATACAGGGGTGTAGAAGCAATTTTTCCGTAAAATGAATAAATTAAACGCACCTAGGAAGGGCCTTTTTTGGAAATACATACAAGTTTTAATCCTTGTAATTTTCCATAAAAATATACACATAATATGCAATTTTTTGTATTAAAATAAATATACAAAATCGAGGGATCCTGCCTGCAAAATACCCAGCTGACAAGGGGGACCACATGAGTTGAGTTGGCGTGGACCTGTGGGTGAATACATGAAAGCATGGGGGCCTTATGAAAGTTTTACAATATTATTTACAATCTAGATGAATATTTACGCACTAAATTGAAATAAATAAATAAATACATACATACATAGTGGCTTAGATACAATTACCCCCGATAGTGCATGCATGCCGATGGTTGAGATGACTTTATTGGGCACATGGCGGCTCCACAGTACATGATGTTTGTTCGGCTATGATGGCTGCAATTAGACCTCGGGCAGAGATCTGACGGTCATGGCTTCACTAGAATGGATGCCATCTGCTACATTTGGAGCGCAGCTCTTGATCGGACGGTGGAGAAGCTCGATGGATGAACTGGGAAGAACAGAGCTCCTCTGCTCCTTTGATTGCTCGGATCTAGCGCTCTTGTCCTACTCACTCACCGTTGTGATGGGGAAATGCTTCGTTGTGAAGATCCATAGCTAGGAGATCCATCTAGTGGATCTGGGCCCCATCGATTGGGGCCTGAATAGCTTGAATATTCGGGTGTGTTTGAGTACCTTGGAAACCCCTCAGATAGGGCCTTCCAGACCTGCAAAGGATATGGGAAGATTCATGGCGCCAGGGAGATCAGGTCTCGATTGTTATTGGTGTAGTTCGCGGTGAGGATAGTGGAGATGAAGGTGTTCCGATGATAAGTGATGGAGGAAGCCTCGGTCCTTTGATCCAGGAGGCCTCGAAGGGTGATAGGGGGTCAAGTAGATGGAGCAACGTTAAGGAAAGAAGATGGGGTGGTCAAGCGAGTCGGGACAGGTTGATTCACAGTGAAAGGGTCGGAACCCTAGCGGCTCAAGTGAACGCGACTATTGGAATTACAGGTAATCCTACGATCTAAATACGAAACCAAATGTAGGAACTAAAAGATGGAATGAAAATCTATCTAAGGAAAGTAAAATGCACAGCTCATACCTGGCCGAGAAGCCAAGGAGCAGGACACCACCGAAGCATCACCCGGGCCTCCTCTCCTCTTCTTGCACCGCTTCAAAGCTCGGGGAAGCTTCCTCTGTCACCGGAGAACTCACACGCACATGGATGGAGGGATTAGAGAGCTTGGGGAGGGATCAAACTAGGAAAGGAGGAAGAGAGGATTATTTATAGACATGGTGGGTGGTCCTTATTGATCGATAAATTACGGTTGAATCGAGGAGCTTTGATTTATTCGTTGGATAGGGTGTGATTCAAGGTTGTTCAATTTCCATGAAAAGTGCATCACGCCTAGCCAGGGCATCATGAGCACCAGTGGCAAAAAGGGCAAAAACAAGGGTCCTGACAGACTAGCAACTCGAGGAAGAGAGAGGAGGTTGTTGACATGGAG
Source organism: Ottelia alismoides (assembly GCA_037367405.1). Classification (NCBI taxonomy): domain Eukaryota; kingdom Viridiplantae; phylum Streptophyta; class Magnoliopsida; order Alismatales; family Hydrocharitaceae; genus Ottelia; species Ottelia alismoides. The sequence continues at coordinate 1,703,336 of JAZKJV010008089.1, read as the reverse complement.
TCAACGGCTGGCGGGCCATGATTGGTCCACATAAGCTGCTACAGGACAAAACTTCATGGAAATAAGAGATAATTATAATTAATTAATTAATTATATTTAAGTTGTAAAATAAAATAATTAATTATTTATGGAGTATTTAATCTAATGTTTATTTATTTTTATGGATTAATTTATTACAAGGTACTTTTTAGGGGTTTTTTATAGGTATATTGACCTATGTTTTGTACGTTTTATTTTTATTTTGTATTTTTTATTTTATTATTTTATATATATAATTTATATATTTATAGCTTATTTAAATGTACAAAAAAATATATTTTTTTGTATTTTTCTGATGTATTTTGTACACTTAAATAAATAGAGATATATATTATATAGGTATCAGTATAGGTATTCCATCTATGTATTTATATAGACCATTTTATTTTTATGTTTCTTCATGGTTTTATTATATTCTAAATATGGGTACATATTATAAATAATATTTAAAAAATTATAAGATTATAAAATTATAAAATTATAAAAAAAATATAAGGAATAAATGAAATGAGTATTTTATTCAGGTAAATTATACAATAGGTGTATGAAACCTAACTTTCACATCTTAACACCAAATTGAATGAAACTACCTTATTAAATAGCTTATTAAAAGTTATATACTTTGATGTATTTTAAGTTTTTATTGAGAAGATATGGTCTGGGAAGTTTGGTTTCAGTTTTTTATTCTAAGTGTAACAAGTGCATTGTGTATTATTTTTGTGTAAATTTAATTTTACATTTTTTTATACATTTTTATCTACAACTTTCATGTACAAAGTTTCTTTATTTCAGGTATGAATAATCAATAATAAAATGGGTCTCAAACATGAATTATTGATGAATAAAAGAATGTGATTTTGAATGTGTTTTTGACCCTTATCTCCCCCTACTTTATTCCTTGTCAACCTAGTCATCAAGATGCTTAGGTCTCAAGGTTTAGGATCATAAAATACCTTTGGCATTTTATTATCTTTCTTTTCTTTTCTTTTCTTTTCTTTTATTTTGGCTTTAAACAATGTATTTTATACAATGATTGTAAAATAAAGAACGAATGATAATGTGTACAAAATAATGGTATTTACATGCATTTAGCTAGAGTTTAAAGGACAAAATGAAAGAATAAAGGTGATGAAATGGAGATTCATCACTAAGCTCACACTTAAGGATGCCTATGATTCAGGTGCAGGACAGACAAATACATGGATTCAGACGCCTGCAATTCATGGGCATTTTGGTCTAAACCCACAATTTTACCTTTACTCCCCATATCCCACGGTCACATTATTGAAGAACCTTATATACACCTCCGGTAATTTGACTGCATATGTGGCACTATACACTACACTAACATTCCGTTAGAGGTAGTTAAGATGACAGCCTTCTCGTTCTGATGGACAAAGCATTGTATTCGGTAAATCATTTAGGGAAGGTAGTTACGTCCTGGGAGGAATTGAGATCAACATTTTTAGCCAGTATTATCCCCTAGGATGACTAAATCAGATGTGGTCCTTGATTAGCAACTTCTCCCAAATGTTCCATGAGTCTATACACGAAGTGTGGGAAAGATTATGGATTTGACGGAGAAGTGTCCCCATCACGATATACCAAAAACTAGCCTTGTGCAGAATTTCTTTGGAGGTTTGATCATTGAAAATCAGTAATTGGTAGATGTCCCTTGTGGGGGTCCCACTTTAATAAGGATGAGGATGTCCTCTATCAAATTTTTGAGGAGATGGCTGAGAGGTTTGCATCTCTTTCTTCTTCATGTGCTTTTCAGAAGCATCATATACCTTCTCATTCAGCACCCCACAAGGCTCTCAAGGCATCTCACAATGTGGATAGGGTAGAAAGTGTAGATCTGACAATATGGAAATCACCTATATAAAGTGGATACAATACAGAAATGATCCAAAGAGCTTGAAATGTTAAGCATCTAGAGCTTCTTATTAGTACGATTCATTCATGTCAGAGTGCAAGTGCTGCAGTCGATACTTTTACTCCTGAGTAGACTTCTTCCATGACTTCAACACAGCAGGGTATCAGAGCACCGTCCACTATTCAGCGTGTTTACTACGTGCATACCTCGGATCAAGTCCCGCAATAGTCACCTTAGACATGTATTGTATCGTATCACCAGGAGCCTCTTTACATTTCTGAGCAACAGTCTCCATCTCCACCTCCCATTCAGGAGGTGAACGGCATCTAGTTTGACCAAGAGCACAGCCAACCCTATCCATCAAGGCAAGGTCAGTTGGGTTCGCAACCGAGTTAGAGGCTCGTCCACCATTTTCAGGGAGGGAGAGCACAGCCCCAGCACCAGCAGCTACTGCCTTATTTTTCATCTCCACCTCACTTCCAGAATTGGAGACATGGATAGCAACATATGCATCATGCATATCCTCAGCCTTATTATCAGCAACAGTATGCACAATTTTTGCACCCTCCTCCTCCTTACTAGTAGTCACAGTATTTTGGGTATCAACAACCTCTACAGTACCAATCTCAGCGACAACCCGTTGTTGAGCATTCAGAGGCACCTTCGGTGAGTCCCGCACAATATTAGATTGCTCTCCTGAAGAATAATATGAATGATTTGACTCAAAGTCTTGATGATCTGACAACCACAAAGACAATGATACCAGTCCTGGTCGAAGCCAATCCCAACAACTTCAGATGCAAGGAGCATGTAGCCCATGATCCATCCACCCTTGAGATAGGTATGGCACATTATTTTGGTTATCTCACGTCATTCATCTCAGGAGTAGTAGGAAATTGCAACCACCCTCACAGCAGTTGGGATTGGGAGATCGACCCACTGAGAGAGCTACACTGACTACATCATCTTCTTCACCAGTTGAGCAGTGATCTAGTGTCGAACACCATCACCACCACCACCCTTATTCAGAAAATCCCAAAAAGATAATAAAGAAAGATGCATTGTCGAGTCAACCATAAAGGAGAACACACCCATCATAGAGTCTTCTTCAGCACCAGCAGACTAAGCAGACCGTCTAGTTTTTCCTTTTTCTTCTTTTATTCATGTATTAGATGACATTATGCAGACTAATTCAGGTTATCCACATGTACATGATGACTCTGATTTGAATTAGAGAAATGAGTAGTTTGATGTTTCTGATTCTATTCTATTTCCTTCAGCTTTGAATAAAAATAGAAAAATTCAATTTAAAAACACATTATCTGATTCTGGAGTAGTAGAGACACTTCAGAACATTTTTTTAGAGATGTCACTCCTTAAGGCCATGGAGTACATGCCTGCAGTTCAAAAGAGAATGAAAGAAGCATGTACTCAAAAGCGCAACCAAGGCAGAACAGATGAAAGAAAATAGAAAAGCACATCTTAAACATGGACACAGTTCATGCCATCAGCAACCTCCCATCCAAAAATAAAGATAAGCGAGAACCTCACATCTGTTGCCATTGATCAAGAGTTTGATCGCACTCTACTCAATTGTGGATCCTCCATTAATCCCATGCCATCCTCGCTACTCATTAAGTTTGGGTTGGAGCCTCTTAGATCCACCAGGATGATCCTTCAGTTTCTTGATAGATCGATCAAGAGGCTGAGGGGCATTCTTTAGGATGTTATCGCAATGGTACAAGGAATGAGATTCCCAGTTGATTTTGTTGTTATGGATGTGGATACCTCTACACTGTTACTCTATACCCCAATCATAATTGGTCGGCCATTCCTTCGAACGACCGAAGCGGTAGTGGATTATGGTACTAGAGATATAACCTTTCACTCCCTTAGTGACAAGGTTAAGATAGAGATGATCCCAGATCTGAAGCCTTCACTTCCACCTGTAGCTACAGATGAGAGAGAGACGATTACAACAGATTCTAAGGACTGTAATTTTCTTGCTGAGTTCTAAGAGACAAATCTTTTTACTGATTTCATGGACGCCCAAGAATTCCTTTCTCATAAGGAACCTCTGAAAAGTACAGTTGATATTAGCTCCCTTGTTGGTTATTTTGAGTTGTCAGGTGGGTCTTTTATGCTATTTTCTAAGTGTCAGTCTGAGTTACTTTTGGAGGTACAATTTGATATACCTGAGATACTTTCTCATGAGATTACTTATGAGATATCTGAGATCTTTGTTGATGAGTTTTCTAAGATCTTTGAGCATCCTAATGAATCATCCCTTTCTGAGTAGAGATTATTTATTGTCGATATTTCTAAGACATTACTTGTTGAGCCTATAGTAGCCATGGTGGACAGTTTGCACAATTCAGATCAGTTACCTTTTACAAGTGTATTTGCAGAGATTGTTGTAAAGCCGATTCAGACCCCACATGAGCTCAACGTTGAAGTATTCCTTCCTTATGGGTGCACCCCAAATGTTTCCGTTTATCATCAGTTCGTAGTTGACTAACGATCAGGAATCTCGCTTGCTAGAGGTTCTTGAGAGAAACTGCAATGCCGTAGGCCGGAATATTTCAGATCTCCATGGGATTAGTCTAGCTTTGTGTTCGCATCATATTTACTTAGAGGATGACAACAAGCCAACTCGTGAGTGTCAGCTCCATCTACATATGAACCTTTGAGATGTTGTCATGAAAGAGATCAGGAAATGGTGTGATGCTGGCATCATTTATCCCATTTCAGATTCCAAGTGGGTCAGCCCGTTGCATGTGATCCCGAAGAAATCTGGGATTACAATTGTGACGAATGACCATGGTGAGGATATTCCCACTATAGTACCTACTTCATGGCATGTCTGCATAGATTACCAGCGTATGAACTCAGCTACCAAGAAAGATCACTTTCCACTATCTTTATTGATCAGATTATTGAGAGGTTGGCAAGGAAGGAGTTCTTTTGTTTCTTGTATGGATACTCAGGATATGACCAGGTCACAATCGCTCCTAAGGATCAGGGGAAACTAATTTGTACTTGTCAGTTTGGCACCTATGCCTTTAGATGGATGACCTTTGGATTGTGTAATGCCTCCGTACATTCCAGAGGTGTGTGTTGATTATTTTTACCAACATGGTGGGTAGTTTTATAGAGGTCTTCATGGATGATTTTTCGATCTACAGGGATAGTTTTGACGCATGTCTTAATCATTTAGACTGAGTACTTCAATGTTGTTGTGTGGTAAACTTAGTGCTCTCATGGGAGAAGAGGCACTTTATGGTGACTAATAGAATTGTATTGGGCCACATCATCTCCAAATATGGTATGAAGGTTCACCTGGATAAGATTGATGTAATCTCCAAGTTAAAGCCGCCGCAAAATTTGAAGCAGTTGAGATCATTCCTTGGTCACGTTGGATTTTATAGGCAATTCATTAAGGACTTTGGCAAGATCGTCAGGCCTTTGACTGAACTTCTATGCAGTGAGAGTGAGTTTATAGTTATGAGAAAGTCCTCCTTGCATTTCACCAGATGAAAGACATGGTTACTAGATCTCCTTTCCATCAGCCACCTGATTGGTCTCTCCCCTTTGAGATCATGATGGACGAGTCAGATTATGCAGTTGGAGTTGTTTTAGGGCATAGAAGGGATGGGATACCATTTTCTATACACTATGCTAGCAAGACTCTAGATGAAGCACATTACAATTATACAGTATAGAGAAGGAGATGTTAGCAGTCGTGTTTTCATTAGAGAAGTTTCGTTCATACCTACATGGTTCAGATGTCGTTGTATACACAGATCACACTGTCATACGGTACTTATAGGTAAAAAAGGATGCCAAGCCATGCCTTATCAGATGGATCCTTCTTCTCCATGAGTTTGATTTAGATATTTGAGATAAACCTGGAGTGAAAAATATTGTGGTAGATCACCTTTCTCGAATCAGAGATGCAGAATCCTCTGAGTAGATAATACTTCCAATTTCAAAGACCTTTCCAGATGAGGCTATCTTGTATGTTGCCTCACTCCCATGGTACGTGGATGTTGTGAACTATCTTGTCTCAAAGAAAGTTCCACAAGATTGGTCAAAGCACACGGTAGACAAATTCATGTTAGAGATTTATTTTTACTAGTGGGAGGATCCGTACCTATTTAGTGAGGGTATGGATTGTATCTGAAGAAGGTGCATTCCTCATGAGGAATACACCAGTGTGCTTGAACATCGTCACAAATTAGAGTATGGTGGCATCATTTGGGGAAGCGCACGACAACAAAGGTTTTACAATGCAGCCTATGGTGACCAACTCTATTTAAGGATGATACAGATAATGTTCGAGGTTGTACTGATGGTCAGAGAATGGAAGGAATCGTCGGTTCCAAATATACCATGCCCCTGAGATATATTCAGATTTCATATGTTTTTGATGCTTGGGACATAGACTTCATAGGCCCATTTCCTGTCAGTAAGGGATTCTAGTACATACTGCTTGTCGTGGATTACGTTAGTCATTGGCTGGAGGCTATCCCCACTCGAACCGTTGATAGTCATAGGGTTTGTTCCTTTCTCAAATACAACATTATTGTGTGGTTTGGTATCCTTAAGATACTTATTTCAGATGGGGGGAGCCATTTCATTAATAGAGAGGATGGAAAGCTTGTGAAGGAATACGTCATTGGCATAGAGTTGTGTCTCCTTACCACCCACATACTAAAGGCTTGATTGAGCTTTCAAATAGGGATATCAAGAATATACTTCAAAAACTTGTACGTCCAGATAGGAAGAACTTGTCCCAGACACTTGCCTCAATTCTATGGGCTTGTTGGACGGCATACAAGTCTCCATTGGGCATGTCTCCCTATAGATTGGTTTATGAAAAGCCTTGGTACTTGCTAGTTGAGTTCATTCATAAATCTTTATGGGCACTCTGTGTACGTAATTTGGACTATGAGAAAGCAGACAAGAGTAGGTGATATTTCGGAATATATTATACTAACGAGGTTAAATCAATCGTTCGACCGTATGTGATATTATATAGTAACTCTTAGACATTTTAGGAATAAAAACTCTTTTCAATTTCTAAAAGGTCTAGTGCAACAATCTAGACACTCATTGAAAATACTTTTCAATTTCAAAAGGTTTAGTGCAACAATCTAGACACTTCTTTGAATCAAAACGATTTTAATTGCAAATGAAGTATAATGCAACAATCTAGATAATTCATAATTTCTAATTGCATTATAAGCATTCAAGTGCAAAATAATTCAGAGAAAATATGGAATAAAAAAGACTTTCTAATCTATTGCATATATTCAAAAAAACAAATAATGATTTCGGATTCTAATTTTCAAGCTGCGACCATCGTGCTTCAAATTAGAAGGTATCATACAACTTGGACTTCAAATATATTGTGACCTAAAATATTTATAAAATATTATATTCAACTCATGTTATCAATATATAAAATATATTTTCATCAATTTTAAGTCCCAAAATATGAGAAATAAGTCAGTTAAAATAATCGAGTCATCTTCCAACTCCGCCTATGGAGAAATCCAATTTCTCGAGGTCGCACGGTCGAAATCGCATGAAACATTTTCGTACTGATCGAGGAATTGATTTATGACTTACTAATCAATATTTTATCATATTATATGATCTAAAAATAGTACCTAAAAGTTCATAATTTCAATGCTACGATCTTTGATCGAAATCGGAGTATGTGATCGCTTTTAACATCTGATCATCTCCCAAATATCACCAACAAGTGGTGCATCTTTTGGGTATGAGTTCAGACCTTCTAGAACTCATATATATCCCAAAAAATACGTTTAAAATAGGGAAGAACAGTAGCGAACTTTAAAGTCTCTGAATTATTCGAATCGTTAAATTTGCCACAAGACTATGTACCCGATAATCGGGATAATCTAGCCGATTGTTTATCGGACTTGGATAAAATCTAAATCCCCAAAACCTGTCTCTGATACCAACTGAATGGACTAAAAAAACTATTTACTATGCATCACATAAATACATATTATTTAGCAAACATTCTACCAAAACAATCTATGTTTATTGTATGAACTAGAAAATGTAGCACAACAATTTGTGCATTCGAAAATTATAAATTCTAAAGAAATAATTTCCAAACTAATTTCTGATATTCAAAATGAATAATGGAAATAGATTAGGGTTTACCTTTGAAGCTTGAGTTTCTAAAATAAGTAAAACCTCTCGAATCATGTCTGATTTGTTGAAGTCTCTCCTATGCGTGTGGAGATGAATCATTTGCTACCCACGAACCTGGACGTCGGCCAGAGCAACAAGACGAGGCGTATGAGAGACGGATACTCTCAAGACTCTTTCATATCTCAAAGGGCATAAAATTTATAAGGGACTTTTGCTCTCCAAAATTGTGTTGCAAAAGAGAGGGCCTTGCCCTCCTTTTATATTACACCACATATCCAACATGTGTATTGTAGTCCCTTGAATTTTAAATCAAAGGCTTAGAGCAAGTCCTAATTGAATAAGGATTATTTCCTTTTTATCTTCAATTAATATAAACTAATTAACAATAAACAAGCAACAACTTAGCTTAACTAAAATTAGTTAAAATGTTTACCTTTTTATCTATTAATTAATTAATTAACTTGATAATCACATTATCAAAATTGGAGAAATTGTGGATTTAATCCTCAAAGGTTATGAATCATATTCATGAGCACAAAATTAAATGTAAATCTAATTTACATCTACAAAATTAATGTGAATAAAATTCACTGAATTTCACGGCTTGGAAATATTATGTAAATCATATTTACAAAGATTTATACAAATCACATCCATATAAATATTAATTTTTGTGAATAGTTATTCACTTTAATTAATGAGATATATTTACGAATGTTATTCACAAAATTGCCCTTACAAAAATAATGCATAAAAAATAACTATTATTGTTACAATATTGACATCAATGGCTATGAGTCCTAATCCATGTAGGACTCATGAGATACAAATGCAAATACTTTGAGATAATATCGGGGAGATCATATTATCCATGTATAGTGACTTGAAATTTGGATATCAATCCAATTTCAGGGTTTATACTATTTTAGCAAAAATCATCACCTATGAATGTTGAGCTTGAGTTGTAACACTTTACACTCTTCGTGAGATCAACAAAACACATTACACCCTCCAAGAGCCAGAGAAAGTATCGACGAGTTGAATCTAGCTTCCTTGACCATTTCTAATGAAAGTCCAAATCATTTGGAGCTTAGAAATGAGCTGAAGGAGATTGTATACTTCTATTTACATGACCATTTATGTTTCCAACATTTGGACATTGAAATTGGAATTGGGAATGGAAATTGGATTCAAATGAATTGTGATTTAATCCAATTAAATCACAAATCATCCAGCTAAATGGAGCCACTAAATCCATCATGTTTTATCACTCTTTCGAAATGGAAGTGTCATGGTAGATGATCCATTATAACATGTAGAACCATGAGTATTCCCAATACTCATTCATACTTCACACTGGAAGACTTTGATAAATACGAAGTTCAAATCCTAGTTTGATCGCCTTATTCAGAATATATCAATAGATTTCTCATTTGATAATTGGACGACAAAATTAATCATATATATATTAGTATCTTGAACATGTATTATTTCATAACAAGAAGACCATGCATGGAATTCATTTTAACCTCAAATCATCTCATGAGTGAGCTCTGTCTCTCGGTTCATCAACTATGAATCTGTATAATTCCTTCGAGAGATCATACATCTCATATGACTTCATATGCACACCAACGTGCTGCTATATGGACCTTGGCGAGGTCGTGAACCTATTTGTTTGTCAAATGTGCATACTCGGGCATATGGATGCATATCTGTCTTAGGTCAAAGGATGTATGCTTGATCGTGACAGTTACGATTCAGGTCTTAGTTTATCTTGACAACTCTTTGACTTGATTAGTCGAACACTTCCGGATCTCCATTCTTATGCAGAGGACATGCATCAAGAAGTCGGATGGAAATCAATCTTTAGAAAAAGATTGCCATCTCTTTCTCAAACTAAGATCTGTATTGAATACAGCATGTTTGAAGTCAGTTGTGTCCTCTCAGTTGCATGGTATTCAATATGGCCATGGTACATAACCTTAATTGTACAAAGGGGCCTTAATAGCGCGTTCACATTCATTCATTCATTTCAGATGGACATGATAAAATAATAATTTTTATTACATTAAGGGATCGCCTAGGGCTTACAAGTCCAACATGTTCTTCGAGTTTCGAGCATGTGAAGGACTCGATTTCGTGCAATGAAGTCAGAAGAGAAAGATCTAATTGATCTTTATTTTGCATAGGCAACTTCGAGTATCCACTTCGTAGAAAGCAACATGAGTCATCATCATGCCTACGAGAGTGGCTATGCAAGACGGACTTGATTTGGGAATCACTTATTTAACACTTCAATGTTAATCTCTAATATGCTTGTGGATACACGAAATGGTTTTGGAAATTATTTCCTGAACCATGTGGTTTTCGCGTAAAAAATTTGTTTATACATTACATTAGTGTTCATACAATGAACACCTATTGTCTGAAAATTTGTTGTATTTTCCACATTTCTTTGATATGCGAGTTATGAAATCCTTAGGGAAGGAGGGCTCATGTCAGATCGGGGACTCAGGGATCTGTGTCTATATGGATTGAGAACATAGGGACTGTGTTGTGCAAATTGGGAAAAGGGTACTAGATTTTGGTCCCATCTTATTCCGAGACTATTAGGAAAAGGGAACCTAATCTGAACTTTTTAGGATTGAGTGTGCAGGCCTATTTGGGCCAGGTTCCGAGCCATGACGCTGGCCTTAGACACATTCGGGACTCGGATTATGCGAACTGAGTCGAGCCAATCATGAGCCTGGCCCAAAAAGAAATTAGGCTAATTTACGACCCAAGCTCAACCCATGCATTTTTTGGGCTTGGGTTAGGTAAGGCTACACAGGCTGGGTCGGGCTGGCCCAACCCAATGCTTGTCGAAACTAAATAGCACCAAATCCATTCATTGAAGACTTTGTATCACCTTATATCACCTTAGATATTCATAGTCCACAAAACCATTGATAAAAGAGTATTACACAAAAATCTAAGAACTATGCATCTCATTTCAACGTCATATATGTACTTCCAGAGGCAACAATGCGATGCTCTATCTTTAAGATTGGTTTCAAATTGGCTTTGAACTAAAGAGATTTAAGGTTAGAAAAACAAACCAGAATACTTCATTTCAATAGTAGCAGATCGTATTGGAACAAATCTTAAATATAGAGTACCACATTGTTACTTTTCCAGATAAATCAGAAGTAACAATTAAAAAAAGATTACATCAACTTCAAAAATTGTTAAAAATAAAAAGCGCATTATCGTGAATCTCCACATTTCCCTGCAAAAGTGCAATGGTACGAAATACACAGGTTGATAGTGACAGAATAGTCACCGTATGAAGCTGGCTGGATGGTTGATACTTCACACATTTCCAGTCTCTCTGAGAAACACCATAGAACGAACATTTCACCCATTTCAACTCTAAACGTGCACATAAATAAAACCACCATCATGTCATAATTGCACTTTCTTTGAGAAAAAGAAATGAGGAGAGCGGTTTAGATTGCTGTCAGCACTCAACGGTGCTATCTGTTCAGTTTTTTAATGAAATCACCGTTCCATTACGTTTAAAGAGGTTTGATGGTCGAAGATGTGAGCCCATAAAGATCTATGTTCAAGTCTTAGTTTTGGCGTAATAAAAGAAAAAAATCTACAACGACGGGCAGATGTTAGCACAATTGACGATCATTTGAAACCAAACTTCTAACAACAATGCAACAAAATGTAGTAAAAAAATGCCCCCAAAATAATCTAGACAGTAAAAAAAGGTAAAAATACAACTATGGCTTCCTCCATCTTGGAAATCCTCGCTTTCGAGAGTATGACATGATAGCAAGAAGGGAGGGGAAGCACAACGTACAGACCCTCTAGTTGTATCTCACCGCAGTTCAAAGAATACACCTACTCCCTGAGGGAATTAAGGGCGCAGATACAGCGGCTAGCTGTGCTCATAGGAGTACAGAATTTTTCAAACCTGTGCTCTTAGGAAAGGCAACTTTTCGCCCCGCAATCCCTTCTCCCATCTAAAATAACAAAGCTTTCTTTGAATTCTTTCATCTATGATCACCAGAATTGGCCTCCTTGAAATGGCGGTTCCATCCCAATGAGACAGTAAAGATGGAAAATCAATGAAGAAAAAAGAATCAGTATGGCTGAACTCTTTCGTAGAAGAGGATGTAAGCTTCACTTTGAAGGACCTCTGATAAGGATGCCTCACGGACATGAACATCACTGGTGTAAAACCATGTTTTGCTCAGGCCATCATCATCAACTTTCCCTTTGCCGTGTTGTCCCCTCACATATGCAATGTAGTGCCCGCCTCTCATGTTTCCTGAGTGCTCCACGAGTCCAACAAGGCGATACCAATAATTTACTGACTCTCTGCAGCTGCAAGCACAAACAATTTACGATTGGAATGCTTCAAGATCTCCAATGTTTTAATTAATAGAGAACTAACAATAGATTGTAAAAAAACCGTCTAGCAGATCATGTAACAGATAGTGCACCAAAATTAATCAATGACCGTTATGTTTCAAAATCATTATGAGACAACAACAACAACAAAGCCCTTTCCCACAATTAAGTAGGGTCGGCTACATGGATTCTTCGCCTCCATTCAGATCTATCTTGGGTCAATCTCGGACTTATATCCAAAAAACTAAGATCCCTTCGTATAGTCTCTTTCCAACACTTCTTGGGCCGTCCTCGCCCTCTCTTAGCCGGCTCAACATCCCAACACTCGTATCTCCTAACCGGTGCATCAGTTGACCTTCTTTGCAAATGACCAAACCATCTTAAGCGGTTTTCTCGCATCTTATCCTCGATCGGAGCTACACCAACTTTCTTTCTGATTGCATCATTCCGAATCCGATCTTTACGTGTATGTCCACACATCCATCTTAGCATTTTCATTTCTGCTACAGCCATTCTCTGCACATGTTTATGGTTCACAGGCCAACATTCAGAACCATAAAGCATAGCAGGTCTCACGGCTGCTTTGTAAAACTTTCCTTTAATTTTTAAAGGAATTTTCTTTCACAGAGAACGGAGGCTCCTCTCCACTTTAGCCAGCCCGCATTTATTCTATTAGTAACATCTCCATCAATTTCCCCATCATGTTGCAAAATAGATCCCAGATATCTAAAAAGAATCTCTCTTCTGAATGTTATCATCACCACTCTTCACCTCGATTCCTTCACCATTGCTTCCATCAAAGGTGCATTCCATATATTCCGTCTTAGCCCTACTTATACGAAAACCTTTAGTCTCCAATGCATGTCTCCAAACCTCAAGCTTCTCATTTACTCCATCTCTAGTCTCGTCAATCAACACAATATCATCAGCAAATAACATACACCAAGGTAACTCTTCCTGAATGTGAATTGTTAACTCGTCCATAATCAAAGTAAAAAGAAATGGACTCAAAGCTGAACATTGATGTAAACCAATGTTGATATCAAAATAGTCAGTCTTCCCCGTCGGGGTCCTTACACAAGATAAAGCCCTATCATACATATCCTTAAATGAGATTAATGTATAGGACAGGTACTTGTCTCTTCTCCAAAACTCTCCACAGTATCTCTCGTGGGACGAAATCATAAGCCTTCTCCAAATCAATAAAGATCATATGGAGATTCTTCCTTTTAGCTCTATAAATCTCCATTGTTCTCCTCAGCAAATGGATGGCTTCAATAGTTGAGCGACCTGGCATGAATCCGAATTGATTTTCTTTTACTTGGGAAACTTGCCTCAACCTTCTTTCGATCACACGTTCCCAAATTTTCATAGTGTGACTCATCAGCTTGATACCTCTGTAATTTGAACAATTTTGAATGTCTCATTTGTTCTTATAAAGAGGCACCACGATACTCCTCCAATCTTCAGGCATTTTCTTGCTTCGCCAAATAACATTGAATAGATTCGTAAGCCAAGTCAAACCATGCTCACCTAAAACTTTCCATACTTCTACAGGGATGTCATCCGGTCCAACACCTTTCCCAGGTCTCATAACCTTCAAAGCCTCCTCTACTTCTTTTCTTTGTATTCGTCTATAGCATGCGCGATTCAAGTAACTTTTACTACTAGCTAGATCACCCAATGTGATCTCTCTACTTCCTTCTCCAATGAAAAGTTTATGGAAGTACTGCTCTCATCTAGTCTCTATATCCTTCTGAGTAACAAGCACGCGACCTTCCTCGTCCTTAATGCATCTCACTTGAGAAAGGTCTTTGGCCTTTCTTTCTCTTTCTTTGGCCAACATGAATATATCCTTCTGGCCCTCCTTAGAGTTGAGATTTTTATACAAAACTTCATAAGCTTTTGACTTAGCTTCGCTTACAGTCTTCTTTGCTTCCTTCTTCGCTATTTTATAGTTTTTGACAGTTTCCTCTATTCTATCCTTAGACATAGCTTTAAAGCAAGCTCTTTTAATTTTTAGCTTCTCTTGCACCCCTTTACTCCACCATCAAGCCTCCTTTTGACCCGGAGCTCCTCCTTTTGACTCGCCTAGCATCTCTTTGGCTACCTTTCGGATACAAGATGCTACTGCCTCCCATATCTCGTTTGCACTACCGCTACAATCCCAAGATAAGTCTTCTAAAACATTCTCCCTGAAGCTTGATTGCTTCAGCGGAAGATTCCACCACCTAGTTCTAGTGATCTTAGGAACCTTCCTTTTCTTTACCAGCCCTTTTATTTGTAAATCCAAGACTAACAAGCGATGTTGGGATGTCAAACTCTCTCCAGGGATTCAAAATCATTATGAGAATGTAAAAAAAATCTTGATGTTTTAAGACTAAATATAACAGCCTAGCAGGCTAACAGCTCAAGCTAAAGCCAATAACTTTTTTATTTTTTGTAGATTGAAGATCCATCAACATAAATAAATTATGGTTGAAAAGCATGAATTATTTTATCAAAAAAAGGGGAACACGCAATGGTGTCCACCCCATATATTTATTTAAAATTATGTATTATAGAATCCAAAACTCGAGCAGTCTTTGCATGATGAAACATGTTCTCTATATGAAACCGCTCTGCTCGAAACTTTATGGCATTACGAGCAAGCCAGATAGCCCAAAGAACTGCAATTGCCATCAACTGCGCAATAGTGTCTGAATCGTGCATAAATCAAAGATTCTCAAAAGCCTTCAAGATTGCACGAAGTACACACACGTGAAGCCCACCTCAGATCAAAATATTTTGTCTTGTCACAGAAAAAGAGGTGATCCACGTCTCCACCTCCACCCTACAAAAGGAGTAGCCGTTGCCATTACCCAAAAAGATTCTTTCGTCGGCAGCCTCTTGTGCTGCAGCCAACAGCAACCAGAAAAAAATCTTGACTCACAGAAGGACAAGCATGTCCCAAATGGCCAGAAAGTATTGTAACATTTCCCTGGGAATGGGGGCAGTACCGCCAATGCTCGATAGGCACGTTGCACAAAAAAGTTGCCGCCTCCCCAGTCCAGTGGTCCCATCCCACAGAAGGAACTACAAAGGAGCAAAGAACCTCTATAAGATCCAAAAACTTGATAAGCATTTGCCGGAAAAAGCCAATTGTAAGGTCGGGAGCCAGGCATCATCCACCCACACTTCCCATACCAGCAAACCACAGTCAGATGCTAGAGCAAACAAGCACAGGAAACACTACAATAAGGGCCCCCATCACTCCAATTTGCTAGTTTCCTATTACTCATTGTTTTGGCAGTATAATCTGCACAATATCTGTTCTGTATGGCTAATAACGTTTGCAGGAACACAACTACTTGAATTCATATTCCGTTGATGATATTATAATATAGTTGGTCAGACTTGCTGAGATGAGGAGTCTCAAGAGTTGTCTTATCCTATGCAAGACTCCTATATATGATCTCTTTTGATAAAGACTATTAGACGCTATCAGATGATACCGAAAAGATGATTGTTGATCGAAGTCTTTCCATTTCTTTTTTTTTTCATTTTCATAGGAGCTATGTAAAAGAGCCTAAAGATAAAAACACACTAAAACATGAATACCACCAAAAAGAATCTCAGTTGATTGAATCTTTTATCCAATCCACTAACATAAAGTCAATAGTCAACGACTATTGACCCTCTCTATCATCGGAGTTAGACATCGCTCCAGTCGGCTTATTCCAAAACCCATTCGACTAATTTTGATACCCAGTTTGACTAGTCTTATTAAGCAATTATTGACAGTTTCTAAACATTATACCAGTTCAATAGAATCCTTGAATCCAATCGGTTAATCTAAATTAGCTGGCTGACATACTTCTCAATCGACAGACTTTGTATATTATGTTATCTTTGAAATCCTACTGTTAAACTTAAATGTTGGATGATGCTCTTTCTGAATAACGCATTTTCCTGCACTCGAAAACTACTCACTTGTGAAGATTATAAAAGGATATCTACTCTTCATGTCAAGTTGTCAACACACATTCTATACTTTCAACATTCTACTCCTCAAGAGAGCGATTACATTCATCACTCTTGTTTTTTAACATCTTGAAGCTCTCAATTGCAATCAAGCCTTCAAGTGCTAACATCACTACAAGCTTATTCTACTCAAAATCCAGAGCTCTGACGGCAGCTATGTTACTATGTGCAATCAATTGGGCATTCTAAAGGAAGCTCTCTAAACTACTTAGCTATACCATAATTGATTTATATCATTATTGTTTCTCTCCACAATTATTAATAAAGGCTCTTCTAGTTTCTGTTACATTGTATATTAGGTACCAAGTTATGGTTCTCTTTTTTTGAAGAAAGGTAAAACACCTTTTTTAGAATTATTCAAGAAAGACGTTACAGGATGGTTTTTACTATATCCAATTGAAGTAATAATAGTAAAGAAACATGTATCTCCATCGGTAGTTAGAAGAGAAAATCTTAGAACGTGGTTCTAAACGTGGTTCTAAGTTGTGATTTTGACCCACGTGTGTTTCCATGTAAAAATCCTTGTCTTTATAATTTAGATTTTTTTTATCTGCATTCTTTTTGCTGCATCAATGTTATTTGGCGAAGCAAGAAAATGCCAGAAGATTGGAGGAGTATCGTGGTGCCTCTTTATAAGAATAAAGGAGACATTCAAAATTGTTCAAATTATAGAAGTATCAAGCTGATGAGTCACACTATGAAAATTTGGGAGCGTGTGATCGAGAGAAGGTTGAGGCAAGTTTCCAACGTCAAAGAAAACCAATTCGGATTCATGGCAGGTCGCTCAACTATTGAAGCCATTGTTGCAAAAGTCGGCCGACTAGGCCGACTAGTCGGCCCGACTATGCGACTCGGGAGGGTGACCGATTCGAATAGCCTAAAGCGGGCTATAGTCGGTTGAGCCCGCTTAGTCGGGCGCCTAGTCAGTCTAGTCGGCCGCTTAGGTGGCCGATTTTTGCATAAAAAATCCGAGTGGGATCCGGATTTGGAAATAAAGGGTTACTGTTAGACAGTAACCCTACAAGCACAACAACCCTTTCGACCCCTCCCCCGCTCCCATGCGCGATAACTCCAGCCCAGGCTCTCGTCGCCTCGCCGGTGCGCCCCCCTCGCCGGTGCCGCTCCCAGCGCCTCGCCGCCTCGCCTCTCCCAGCGTCACGCCGCCTCGCTGCTCCCAGCACCTCGCCTCCTCGCCGGTGCCGCCCCCTTGGTCTAGGCTCCAGCAGGCTGCAGGTTTGGTTTTTTTTTTGCTTTTATTTCCTCTTGTTTTTATGTTGATGATGTTAAAGTTAAATGTTAATATGTTATTGTTAGCAAACAACAATGTTAGGTTAATAGGTTATGTATGTTTTCATCAATTTTTTTTGTTTTTTCTTAGGTTGATCTTAGATGTTATAGCTTTGATTTGCTTAGGTTAATGATGTTGAACTTAGATGTTAATATGTTAATGTTATTGTTAGCAAATAACAATGTTAGGTTTTCTTCATTTTTTGTTTTTTGCTTAGGTTGATCTTTGATGTTAATATGTTATTGCTTAGATTTTCTTAGGTTGATGATGTTAAACTTAGATGTTAATATGTCAATGTTATTGTTAGCAAATAATAATGTTAGGTTTTCTTCATTTTTTTTTGTTTTTGCTTAGGTTGATCTTAGATGTTAATAACATGTTATTGCTTAGATTTGCTTATGATGATCTTAGATTTTATTGTTATGATATATTTTCTCTTCTAAGTTTGGTTAGCTTTGTGTTTGATGATTAGTAATTTGTGAGTTTGTGATTATGTAGATGGATACACCTCCCGCGAACGTCGCTTCTTAAGCTCTTGAAAATATTAAATTTGCTAAAATTATGAAGATAAATTATAGTATATATATTAAAATTTGATTTATATATTAAAAATAATTAAAAAAATCAAAACCGACCAATGCCCGACTAAATCCGATTACTCTCCCGACTGTCGATTAATCCTTAGTCAGTGACCCTGCCGACCGTACCGACTGTCGACTTCTGCAACCTTGATTGAAGCCATCCATTTGCTGAGAACAATGGAGATTTATAGAGCTAAAAAGAAGAACCTCCATATGATCTTTATTGATTTGGAGAAGGCTTATGATTCTGTCCCACGAGAGATATTGTGGAGAGTTTTGTAGAAGAAACAAGTGCATGTCCTATACATTAACCTCAAAAAGGACATGTATGATAGGGCTTTATATTGTGTAAGGACCCCGTCTGGGAAGACTGGCTATTTTGACATCAACATTGGTTTACATCAAGGTTCAGCTTTGAGTCCATTTCTTTTTACTTTGATTATGGACGAGTTGACAAGTCACATTCAGGATGAGCTACCTTGGTGTATGCTATTTGTTGATGATATTGTATTGATTGACGAGACTAGAGATGGAGTAAATGAGAAGCTTGAGGTCTGGAGACTTGAGTTGGAGAGTAAAGGACTTCGTATAAGTAGGGCTATTGGACAGAATATATGGAGTGCATCTTTGATGGAAGCAATGGTGAAGGAATTGAGGTGAAGATTGGTGATGATAACATTCGGAAGAGAGATTCTTTTAGATATCTGGGATCTATTTTGCAACATGATGGGGAAATTGATGGAGATGTTACTAATAGAATAAATGCAGGTTGGCTAAAGTGGAGAGGAGCCTCTGTTGTTCTCTGTGATAAGAAAATTCCTTTAAAAATTAAAGAAAAGTTTTACAAAGCAGCCGTGAGACCTGCTATGCTCTATGGATCTGAATGTTGGCCTATGAACCATAGACATGTGCAGAGAATGGTTGTTGCAGAAATGAAAATGCTAACGTGGATGTGTGGACACACACGTAAAGATCGGATTCAGAATGATGCAATCAGAAAGAAAATGGGTGTTGCTCCGATCGAGGATAAGATGCGAGAAAATCGCTTAAGATGGTTTGGTCATTTGCAAAGAAGATCAGCCGATGCACCAGTTAGGAGATGCGAGTGTTGGGATGTTGAGCTGGCTAAGAGAGGGCGGGGACGGCCAAAGAAGTGTTGGAAAGAGACCATACGAAGGGATCTTTGTTTTGTAGATATAGGCACGGTATTGACCCAAGATAGATCTGAACGGAGACGAAGAATCCATGTAGTCGACCCTACTTAATTGTGGGAAAGGCTTTGTTGTTGTTGTATTTTTTTGCTGCATTAGTTCAGTCCCCCGCCCTTTCGTGTACATGTAATCATTTTCATTTAGTATAAACGCATTGTCAAACAGGAAACACGTAGCTGCCCATTTGGAAAATGGCATAGAGAATGATAGTGACCTCTACCACTGCAAGAATTTGTGTCCAAGCCACCATAGTTCGATGGAAACTATTCTATTGGGCAAACAATCTCATCTAGGGGGACTTTCTTTCCTGAGAAATTCCTGGGCTAATACAAAATGGAAGAATGAGGCTATTAAATAATAGTGTGAGACAAGTCGAGTAAGATAGATTAGGTCTGGTACAAGTGAGTCGTAGTATCTTCCCAGTTAAAATGGAGATCTTTATTCAGTTCATTAACTACAAGCTTTTGAATTACATGTACAAACCCTTCATAAATCCAATCATCGCTGAAGAAAGAGTGGATTTCGATGATCATTACAACAACAACAACAAAGCCTTTTCCCGCAATTAAGTAGGGTCGGCTACATGGATTCTTCACCTCCATTCAGATCTATCTTGGGTCAATCTCGGACTTATATCCAAAAAACTAAGATCCCTTCGTATAGTCTCTTTCCAACACTTCTTGGGCCGTCCTCGCCCTCTCTTAGCCGGCTCAACATCCCAATACTCGCATCTCCTAACCGGTGCATCAGTTGACCTTCTTTGCAAATGACCAAACCATCTTAAGCGGTTTTCTCGCATCTTATCCTCGATCGGACCTACACCAACTTTCTTTCGGATTGCATCATTCCGAATTCGATCTTTACGTGTATGTCCACACATCCATCTTAGCATTTTCATTTCTCCTACAGCCATTCTCTGCACATTTCTATGGTTTACAGGCCAACATTCGGAACCATAAAGCATAGCAGGTCTCACGGCTGCTTTGTAAAACTTTCCTTTAATTTTTAAAGGAATTTTCTTATCACATAGAACAGCGGAGGCTCCTGCTCTCTCTTATCACAATTCGATGATCATTAGATGAAAAAAAATAAAGAACACCCAAGTAATGATCTTAAATTGTGCTCTCTCTGCAAAAAGAATGTAATCAAGAATCAAGTATCCAATGCAAAACATAATACGAGAGAAAAATTCCCAAGTAATGTTTATGAGGGCGTCAAAAAAAGTAATGTGTATGAAAAATAAAATGTTTTGTTTATGGTAAAGAAACTTTTTTTCTCTTAATACTGCAACCACATCTCATCGTTAAGTCACGACACCACCATCACATTTTCTTTTGGTGACACCAATATTACATTTTAGACATGCAATATTAGTAGCACATTTCTGAAAACTGATACCAATATCACATTTTGGTTATATAACATGTGCTCAAATATGGTCCTTCACTATTGGAATTCTAATAGCTTCTAAAATGACTAATGAAAGTCCAATGGCATTCACGCAACTCCCTGCCCAAATACTTTCCCTCTTGTGTTTAGCAACTCTTCCTCAGTCATGTCACCGAGCTCCACCTCAATTGCCCCTTGTCGGTCGCCATCCTAAGCAAGCGAGTTGTCGCCTCGATCATCACCGCTTCTGAGCCTTAACTCCTCTCCGGTGTCCTTCACAAGTGAACACACATTCTATCCCACCATTGTTTTTGGATTATTAAAAATCAAATTTTTTGAGGTTTTCCACAAGAGTTAAGCTACCTTAATATATACATTCATTTACTTTGAAATTGTTACTGTTGGAGTATTTGGGTATGCATTATGTAGATGGTTAAATGGATCACTCCAGGATCCATTTACCGCATCTAATGTCTAGTCCCAAACCACTCGTGGTGGGACGTGGATGGTCTGTGGAGGATATATAAGAAGCCCCAGACCCTTTGTATCTGATGAGAAAGTGCAATGCAACATATGGCCCTTTGAGGCCTTCTCCCGTGGTTTCAACTCGCTCCTTAAGGAGTAGGGTTCCACATAAAATCCAATGTTCTTCATTGTTCTTTATCCTTTATTTCTAATACGCTTATGCATTCAAGTTTTCTAACATGGTATCAAAGCGGGTTTGATTCTCGAGGATTTTAAGTTCTTTATTTTTATTCGAGATTCGATTTAGGAGTTCTTGTTCTTGAAGATTGACGTTTGAAGATTATTCATGTTCATTGCCCAAGATCGTTCGACTTCCAGCTTCTAGAGTTTTCTTGAAACCATAATTCAGCACAGGGTTCAATGTTCAGTTTCAGGGTTTAATCTCTGGAACCATGATCCACAATGGCTCCAGATCTCATGGCCTCTTCTCCAACATGTGTATCTCCGGAAAAAGCTCAAGTTAGTATCATGCCTCCTCCTCCAGACGGAAGGGTTCCCATAGTGTGAACCCTAGTTGGGCAACGCCTCCCTACTCACAGTCCAGCAGTAGGCGACGGTGAGAGCCGCAGCGGTGTCCACCATATATGGCGGCAACAATGGCAACAAATCCAGGCGTTGGCAGCGCATCCAGCCAAAGAAATCTCCTGTCAAAGCAAAAAAATGAATTCGTTTCTCCAGCCGCCATCACGCGGCATCAAGCCCCTTCGGTGGTGCATCACGCGCACATCAGATCTTGCGTGGACAGCCTGGCAGCGTCTCCAGACTTCTCGCATCCATCTCCAGCCACCTCTAGGCTCCATGCGGAGATCTTCCACGTGCAACCCCCACCCCCCTTTTTTCCTTCGAGCAGCAGAAGGACTTCTTCAAGATCCGACATCCGGCAGACCCCGACCAACAGAAGGGCTTCTTCATGGACTTCTTCAAAGGTTGACGTCACTCCTTCAGCCACCCTTGACCTCAGGCAGAGGCGGCGTCACCTTGGCAACTCCTCCAGCTCCAGCGAGATCCCCAGTATCGATGGTGGTTGCATTCTTCGAAAAGAAGGGTTCCCTTAGGAAACCCTAAATAGAACTCACGGTTGAGCCAGGTTATTTTATTAAAAATGTTTATTTAGGGTCTAATGATCCCGGTGCTGCTACCGTGATCAATGAGACTGTCAAAAAAAGAGGAAATAGCCAAAAAAGGTGCATACAAAAAAACTGTACACCTAAAAAAAGGAGACGATTATATAAAAAAAGGGGAAAGAAGAAATAGTCGAAAAAATTTTGCAAAAAAATTGAAAAGAAAAGCCGAAAAAAATGAGATCGGCTTATTTGGTGTTTTATTTTTCCCCATCTCCATTTGTCTTCTCCCAACTTGGTCAATATCATTGTGTTCCGACAAGTATGGGAGAAAGGGGGAGTATTGTTTAGAGTCACAAATCGGATTCAGATTCTCCATACCAGCCAGATTGTCAGACTCTACAGTTCATTTTCAGACTCTGCGGGTTGGTTCAACGTCCAAGTTTGAGGCACTCCATATTTGAGTGAACCAGTTTCTTCGCGTTCTCCAGAGAGACTCTTTTTTCAGACGCACATGTGTGCAATCATTATTTGTGCAGTCCCCATCTTTGTTTTTGGTCTCAGAGTTTTCATGTGATCCATAGGAACTCCAGAGTAGAGATCTCATTCCCTTTACTATGTGGGCTACGGTTTTCATGTGGTTTCATAGAGGTTCCATGGTAGAGATCCCATTCTCTGAGATAGTATAGGAGAGACCTAGTTCTCCGATGAGGAGATTTTTCGGACTCCATTCTCCAGCGACCGTGGACTCCGACGAGGATCTCACCGGCTTTTTCAGTTCGGCCCTTTCAGAGATGGAGCAGTTGTCCACATGTTGTGGCGAGCCAAAGTAATCTGACGAGGAGACTCATTTCCATTTGTAGTAACTCTGACAAGCGCAGTACATAGCACATGATGAGGAGATTCAGTTTGACTCATACTCCAGCTCGTTTGTTCCTCCTCACATGCACGACATGAGAAGCAACGTCCTCAACAGCAACCGACAATTGTGTTTGCGTTGAGTTGATATTGTCGGTAGTGTTTTGTAGTGTGAGTTTGAGATTTCTTTCTGTTCATCCAAGCTGAGCATTGCATGCTCCAGCTTGAGGAGGAATGTTAGAGTATTTGTGTATACGTTATGTAGATCGGTAAATGGATCACTCCAGGATCCATTTACCACATCCAATGTTTAGTCCCACATCTACCAGTGGTGGGAATTGGAAGGTCTGTAAAGGCTATATAAGAAGCCCCAGACCCCCTGTACCTAATGAGAAAGTGCAATGCAACATATGGCCCTTTAAGGCCTTCTCCCGTGGTTTCATTCCGCTCTTTAAGGAGTAGGGTTCCACGTAAAATCTCGTGTTCTTCATTGTTCTTTATCCTTTATTTCCGATACGTTTCCACATTCAAACTTTCTAACAGTTACTATATCTTTTGGTTACAATAGATTTTATATATGAGGTTGGGGAGCTTGCACCATGGTGCATGTAATTTTACATGCATAGGTGCCATAAACACCCATTTTTTGATATTTTTTGAAGTAAAATAATGTGAGATTAGATCACCATATATCACCATGATGTCATTTAAAAATCAACTTAATTCAAGACTTCTAACACATCCAACAAGACTACGATATTTTAACAATCTCAATAATATTTAGCCCTCCAGATCGACATGTTAAGAATATCTGTTATATATGAAATTTGAAACACACATTCCACTAATATTTTTAAGTAAATCCCCTAAGGTTTCATTTCAAAAAATGAGCATTTGTCACACCGGTGCATGTAAAATTACATGCACCATGGTGCAAGCTCCCCAACCTCTTTATATATCGCTTGCTCAATTTGAATGACTATATGGTGGATGATATAGTCCCATAGTGTGAGGTATAGGGTTGTGATAATCATGATATTTAATGAGATGTTGGATTTAATGTGTCAAAAGTTTAAATTAGACATGAGTAAGAAGGTAATCAGGTTATCACATCGTATCCCATGTGAAACGAGATTTAACATGTTGGCGTCCATCCTAGCCGATGATGGTGTCACAAGTGTATCTCATTATGCTAAGTCTTATTGTAAATAAATAAAGCCTCAAACTATTATATTTGTGTCTATTGTTCTCTTTTTTATATTTTCTTTATATTTAAAATATAATAAAAAATAGTATAATATTGTAAATCATATATTTCATATTAATTCGTATTCAAAACTACATATATATAATATAAATAAAATTTTAAAATAGGTATTTTATATTCATAAAAATACTTTCAAAAATAATACTATGTATATATAATGTATTTTGATTTTAGATTCTACATGGAAGTTGTAAAGATAGTTCGTAGTTTTATTATCTCTTTATGTAGCTTGTCGTTATTTCTTTATTTTTTATAGACCTCTCTGTAATTTACCCTTACGGTCTCTCCCTATATAAGAGAGCCTAGGGTTTTCTGAATAAACATCGAAGACTCTTTTCCCAACATGGTATCAGAGCCGCCCTAGGGCTCTACACCCGCCGCCCCTCCTCTAGCCTCCCATGAGGCATAGATCCCTGTCTTCTCTGCAGGCTCATCCTCGGTAAGAATGTGTTTCTTACCATAAGACTTCATGAGACTCATGAACTGCATAGCCCAGAGCTCATAGTTAGACACGTCCATCTTCACTATTGGCGCAGGATCTTTGAATGCGCCGGTGGAGGGCATATCGGTTTTTGATTCTGACATACTGCCGCTTGGAGAAGAACAAGGGTATGGAGACACAATGATAACTGTCTACACCAACTGCATCGGATTTGAGTGCGTAGGTAGACTTTATGCACCCAAACCCATATCTCGGATGAAGTAGAGGAGGCAATGTGCCACTTATCCATTTGCTTCACAGGTTTCTTTTCACCGTCTCACTGGTGATTTTCAGAGATTTGCCACAGCCTTGTCTTCCGTGGATATACCACGGACATACCAGGAAGCTTTGCAGAATGAATGCTGGAGATTAGCAATGGAAGAAGAAATGAGGGCCTTACAGTCTCGTGGCACATGGTCTTTGGTCCCTGCACCTTCTGATGCATCCGTTGTGAGCTGTAAATGGGTCTTCACAGTCAAATACCATGCAGATGGCACTTTGGATAGGTACAAAGCACGCTTGGTCGCCCGTGGGTTTACACAAACCTACGGTGTGGATTACATGGATACATTCTTTCTAGTGGCAAGACACTCTACCCTTCGTATTCTCTTATCTGTTGTTGTGGTACGTGATTGGAGTATATCTCAACTAGATGTCAAGAATGCCTTTCTGTACGGAGACTTGCAGGAGGAAGTCTACATGCAGCAGCCACCTGGGTTTACTGCTGAGGGGGAGAAGCAGATGGTCTGTAGACTTCACAAGGCAATATATGGCCTCAAACAGAGTCCGAGAGCATGGTTCCAGAAGTTGTCCAACCTGATTGAGCAACAGGGATTCAAGAGGTCAAATGCCGATCACTCATTGTTTGTCCAGAAGTCATCGGCAGGTACGGTTGTCATTATGGTCTATGTGGATGATATTCTTGTTACAGAAGATGATGTTCAGGGCATAGAGAGGGCGAAGGCATTCCTAGACCGTCAGTTTGTCACAAAGGATCTTGGAACCCTAAGATATTTTCTGGGGTTGGAATTTGCAAGGAATGCACAAGGCTTGGTGATGACGCAACGGAAGTATATTACAGACTTCCTGATTGAGACTGGCATGGATGGGTGCAAACCATCAAGTATCCCTTGGACCCTAGCATGAAGCTGTATGATGGTGATACGGATGAAGTAGATAAGAGGAGATATAGAGAAATGGTGGGAAAGCTCCTCTACATTACCATTACTCGTCCAGACATTGCATTTGCAGTTAGCAGGGTGAGTCAGTTTATGAGGCAGCCAAGACAGGTTCACATGGATGCTATACACATGATACTGAGGTATCTGAAGTCTTCTCCAAGGTCAGGGCTGCTATTCAGAAAGGGCACGGACTTATCCGTCTCAGCGTGTACAGATGCAGATTATGCAGGATGTCCTAAGGACCGAAAATCAACCTCAAGGTTTGCAGTGTTTGTTGGAGGCTCTTTGGTTTCTTGGAAAAGCAAGAAACAAACTGTTGTGGCAAGGTCCAGTGCTGAATCCGAATATAGGGCCATGGCTCAAGCCAGCACGGAAATGATGTGGGTTCATTCAGTACTAGAAGATCTACATGTAGCTGTGCCCCTACCTATGAAGCTTCAGAGTGACAATCAGGCAGCATTGTTCATTGCCAACAATCCAGCTTTTCATGAAAGGACCAAGCATATTGAAGTTGACTGCCATTATACTAGGGACTTGATCCAGAGAGGATTGATATCTACTGCACATGTGAGCTCAGGAGATCAGACTGCAGATGTATTCACCAAGCCACTTCTCAGAGGACCGTTTCAGAGATGTTCATCCAAGCTGAGCATGATAGATATCTATGCTCCACCTTGAGGGGGAGTGTAGAGATAGTTCGTAGTTTTATTATCTCTTTATGTAGCTTGTCGTTATTTCTTTATTTTCTATAGACCTCTCTGTAATTTACCCTTACAGTCTCTCCCTATATAAGAGAGCTTAGGGTTTTCTGAATAAACATCGAAGACTCTTTTTCCAACAGAAGTTGTAGACATTAAAAATATAAAATTTTCATGTTGAACACTTTTTATTTTGACTTCATTTATTATTTTATTTTGATTTATATTTCGATTTTTTATTTTTGATTTTTCTTATTGGGTAACGTGGCCACCTCTGGGCGTGCCACATAACCCACTCCTTCATTCTCTAGCACCGGCAATCTCACCCGTCTGATCAAGTGATCAGACGGACAATGATAGCCTACGCTCGCCTCACCAGGAACCATTTGATCAAAGGATCAAGTGGCCCTACATCTTTCGATCTACGCCCAAATTAGGGTCGTTGGATCTCTCGACCCAATGGCCACAGGGTTTTGTCTACCTCCAACAGTTCGCACTCCAGGTCACGCAACCCTTCACTAGCAACCGTTCTCCCTTTTTCCCTCACTCCTCCACGTGTCATCTCTTGATTTCGGTACCATTCGAGAGCTCCTCATTCCTTTTCTTCGCCAGCCACCTCTCCTTGGTCGTGCACGTCAATTTCTAGGTGATTGTGAACAAAACCTCGATGGTGGACAATCGTTACCCAAATCCGCCCTTGTGCGAAAAACCCTTCGAGCCTCTCCTTGCTACCTATGACAGAGAGAGTGAAAGAGATAGAGCAAACACCGAGGACATCTCCGACGAGAACCACAGTGATCACCATCATGACGCAAACGTCCTCAAGGTTCTGCTTGAGTAACACGCTTGTCGAGCGTGTTTGAGCAAAGACTAGGAGCTTCTCAAGCTCTAGTATAGGATCTGATTCCACCCTTCGACCATCTTCTTCGTTCTCCAAGTGATCCCTGATGTAGCGTGGAACCAAAGAATAGAGCCGAATATCTATTTAATTTTAACTGTCAATTTTATTTTCGTTTATATAAGTTTGTCTTTAATTAAATAAACGAGATCGCCTGTAGTCTCCAATAATTAGTTATAGATTTAATTTTCAAATTAGACGGTTAATTAGTTAGAGTCTATTTAGGATAATTAGTTGTCAATTTGAATTAGTTTTCTATTTTTGTAATCTCATCCCTCATATATAAAGGGATGAGGGTCCATTGTTTTAGTCAGTTGAAGTCAATGAAAAATTGAGATATTTTATCTCTCTCCCTTGTCTCTCTCTCTCTCTTCCCCTCGCGGTCTACGCATTCTTCCTCCTTCAACCTCATGCAACAGGCGTGTCTCTCTTCTCAACCCCTCTATTTCTCTTCCGCCAAAAATCCACCGTTCAAATTCAAAATTTTATCGCCGCGCCAAAATCCGATTTGCATCAATTGGTATCAAAGCATGGCCTACAGATCGTCCTCACGATCTGACGATCCGTCCAGACGTTCGCGCCGATATGCGACGAGACACCATCATTCGTCGGAGCGTAAACGGCGAGCCGAAGAAGACTTCCGGGAAAAATGGCAAGATTTTGAGGCCCAAGATCAATATTTCCAATCCAGATTTCAAGAGTTCCAGTCCAAAGGTCGAGAGATAATGGTGAATCTCAAGGCTATGTGCACCTTATCAAAGTTGTCGACTACCGAAGCTGATTTTGATGAAGAAAGCCAAGGAAACGGCGCCGTCAACGATGATTCGCTCGTTGTCCAGGTACTTTCAGACCTACAGAAAACCCCGGAACCAAGCAACGCCCCATCTGCAACCCTCTCGCTGGCCCCACCGCCACCCGCAGACCCCCGCGATCTTCCCCTCACCACCAGCGGCTCCAGCCCCGACGCCGCCCCTCCATGCGTCGTCACCAGCTTCCCCTGTTGCACAACCCCCACGACCCCAAACCCCATCCCCAAAGTCCCTGCCCTTGCAGCCCAAACTCCCGTAGCCCCGCCACCCAGCGCTACCGCTCCCACCCCGCCACCCCCCCCTCGTCGCCATACGAACACCCCCCTCCCTCCCTAACCGCCCCGCCTACCCGCGACCAGCGACACCACCACCCCTCATTCCCGCACAGCCACAGCCCGCCTACCTCAGCCCCGCGTTTCTTCCCACGAACCCTAACCCTCCCAACGCCGCCTTCTTTCCTCTACCCCTCCCGTGTTCCCACCGCACCCCGTGCTCCCCCAACCTCCCCCGCACTCGCCGCCTGCCCCAGCGCCTACCCGCTCGCCCCTACTTCCCCTCCCTTCCCGCGATCGCCTCGACTGTGCCCCGCACAACCTCGTGCCTTCCCTACGCGCAGGCCTCCGCGTGTCGTCCTCCCTCGTCGCCGCCATTCCCGCCTCGCCTCCCCCTCGCCCCTGCGCCCACTTACCGCTCTCCCGCCCCTCCCTTCCCGCAGCTCCTGCAATCACCAACCACCTCGCGACACCGCCTCCCCAGTCCGCGTCGTATGCGCAAAAAAATCGGGAGAGCCCTAACCAGGGGCCCGATGACTACGTGGCTTGACTCCCATGACATGTGGGATTGGAACCCACTTTGAGAAAATTACAAAAAAAAATCCCCATCAAAAGTTTTTACCAGAAAGGGGACTGCCAGAACTGTGAAGGGGCGCGAAAATTGCGCCCAGGCTCCCTGCTGCGAAAATTTTTAAAAAAAAGTGTTGAAAGAAGGCAATTGAGAAGACTTCCTTATCCTATTAGGACTAGGACCTTGGGTTTCATCTATATAAAGACCCCATGGCTTCCTTCATTGGCCACATCTCCTCCTCTCCTTTCATTGTGCTATTGCTTTGCCATGGATCCTCCAAAAGTCATGTTATTCATGTCTCATCAATTCTTCGAGCACCACGCCAACGAGAAGAAAATCAAATGGACGCCCGCCTATGCGTCGCACCTACTCTTCCACCACGAAGGCCGCGTCACCAACGCCCGCATGTGGATTTCGCCATTCGCTCCACACCAATTCTTCCAGGGAATGACTGAGAACGCGGATTCAACCTCCAAGCCTGCAAATCCAGCAATTCGTCGGGAGACGAATTTTTAAAGCGGAGGAGAGTTGATGCAGCGTGGAACCAAAGAATAGGGCCGAATATCTATTTAATTTTAACTGACAATTTTATTTATGTTTATTTAAGTTGTCGAGTCTTTAATTAAATAAACGAGATCGCCTGTGATCTCCAATAATTACTTATAGATTTAATTTTCAAATTAGATGGTTAATCAGTTAGAGTCTATTTAGGATAATTAGTTGTCAATTTGAATTAGTTTTCTATTTTTGTAATCTCATCCCTCCTATATAAAGGGATGGGAGTCCATTGTTTTAGTCAGTTGAAGTTAATGAAAATTGAGATATTTTATCTCTCTCTCCCTTGTCTCTCTCTCTCTTCCCCTCGCGGTCTACGCATTCTTCCTCCTTCAACCTCACGCAACAGGCGTGTCTCTCTTCTCAACCCCTCTATTTCTCTACCGCAAAAAATCCACCGTTCAAATTCAAATCTTTATCGCCGCGCCAAAATCCGATTTGCATCAGATCCCCTTGTGTCCCCCTTTTGTATCTTCTCTGATTTTATTATGCATGCACACACACCTTACACTCATATGAATAGCTCTACACCATCGCCGCATTACCTAGATCCTCGTGCACTACTCCGATTCCAATACTGTTGTCTCCATCTTCATTTCGTATAGCCCTTCAGCCCACTAATTCCAATCCCCAAAACACTCCATGTGCTTCGGCTATGTGCTCTAACCTTTGCAGGTACCATCAACAGCTTCGAAGGACCAAGGGAAGCTTCCAGAACTCGGTGTTTTAAATTACGTGAAATTTCGACGAAATTTCAGTTTCGACACCCTACCGAAACCGAAACCGAAATCTTGATATATACCCTTCCTTCACAAATTGTTGAGATTACTGTAAATCTTTGGTGTTATTTCTTATTTTATTTTCTTTATTTCTCTTGATATTTACACAGGGTTTTTCTCCTATATAAGAGAGCCATGGGGTCTCATGAATAAACAAGTCATTCATTCATCCCAACATGGTATCGGAGCAATGGTCCTAGATCGGGGTTCTTGTATCCCATCGTAACCCTAACCTTACACCCCCCCTTCCCCGCGTGCGCCGCCCCCACCCCCTCACCTCGTGCGCCACCACGCCTGCAGCCAAGACGCCTACGCGCATCGCGCCCCTGCTCCAGCGCCTGCACCTTGCCACCGCATCGCACCCCCGCACCACGTCTGTGCGCCTCGCCCCCGCACATCACGACTTGCTCCAACGCTTGCGCATCGCGCCTTGCTCCAGCGCATGCGCCTTGCGCATCTGTGCACATCGTGCACCAGCGAGCATCGGGCACTAGCGCACCAGAAGCATGCACCCGTGCACATCTGCACACCAGTGCGCATCTTCGTGCACGTGTGTGCATTTGATGTGCATCTGTGTGCATATTTAGTGCATACGCTTGCATATGTGTGCGTCGTTGCCCTTTGCGCCCGTACAGCCTAGCCTACAAAAAAAGGAGAAGAGGATGGTTGTATGAGTCTACAAATACAACCAATCCTCTATATGTGATTATGTAGACTCATTTATAGCAGTCTACTCCTCAGTTTTGTCCTGGATTTCGGCATTCTTACTACCATGTCAGAAAATAAGGGCGATGTTTTTTCGTCTGGTGCCTTCAAGGGCACGGCTCCCATCGTAAAGATGGATGGGACCAATTACAAGTTGTAGTCCATGCAGTTTCTACCCTGATGCGGTGTCATAACAAGGAGCACATTCTGACGGATCCAGAGTTGGAGGACAAGACTGGGGCTAATGCTTCTTGGAAGAAAGATGATGCCTATGCTCGCATTTGGCTCTCCAGGACGCTCACCACGGAGATTGTTAATAATATTGTCAATCAACCCACAGCAAAGGCTATGTGGGATATCTTAGCAGCCACGTTGGGCAGGCGAAAAATGAGAGCAAAATTTTAAAGTTGCAGTTTGATATTGTTTCGACCAAGCAGAATGGTCGACCTCTTCATGCACACTTCTCGCATCTTAGAGGCATGTTTGAGCGTCTGGATAGCTTCATGCCTATTACTACGAGCACTGAGCAACAACAGTCATATCGGAATGCAACTATGACAGGAGTATTTTTGTCATTTCTAGACTCTGAGAACGATGCAACACGTACTCAACTTCTTACTGGAGAGACGATACCTCCGGTGGAGGAGGTTTACAAGAGGCTGAGCAGCAGTAATACATCCTCTACTACTGTGGCTCAGACTCATTCTGCTATGGCAACCTCTCGTGGCAAAGGGGGAACTTCGCAGTTCCGTGGCCGATGACGACGTGGTCGAGGAGGTCGTCAGCGAGGTCCATGTTCACAATGCCATTGCCCTGGTCATTCTGAGGAGACATGCTATCAGAGGCATGGCCATCCGATCTCCGCCCGAGTTGCTGAGCAAACTGAGCCTACTTCTACACCGGCTCTAGCTCATGATGTACGCATTGATGAGATTGTTTCCAAGCTATGAGAAAGGATGACTACTCCTACTTTGCCCGTAGGTTCTTCAGATATCGTACATATTGCTAGAGCCTCTTCGAGCTTCTTAGGTATTGTTTATGCCCTTATCAGTAGCAGCAGTTCAGATTTGTCTGACTAGATCATGGACTCTGTAGCATTTCATCGTATGTGTGGCGATCGAGCACAGTTTACTTCTTACAGGTCTATCCCTCCAGGTAGATCAGTGGTGATTGCCAATGGGGTTCATTTACCCATTGTTGGACAGGGGGAGATTGTTCTAGCTCCCTCCATGCGTCTGCAAAATGTCTTACATGGTCTAGTATTTCAGATAAATCTTTTGTCCATTAGTCAGATTACACAAGATTTACATTGTCGTGTCATATTTGATCCTTCTCTTGTGTTTCGGGACATACTGACCGGCAAGGTGATTGGATGTGGCCGTGAGCAGAGGGGACTTTACATACTTGTCCAGCCTCCTTGTGCAGGGGATGTTACTATCCCTTCTGGATCTGTCTCCCCGTTTATGTCGCATCTTCACATTGGACACCTTCCTCTGCAGAAGATGTATCATGTCCTCCCGTAGATCTCTACTTGTACTAGCTTGGAGTGTGAGGCGCATCAGCTTGGGAAGCACCGGCGTTCCTCTTTTCCAAGTCGTCAGAGTCATCACAGTGGTCAGTTGTTTGAGTTGGTTCACTTTGATGTCTGGGGTTCTAGTCGTGTTCCTGATCATCAGGGACATCGGTTTGATATGGTCGTTGTAGATGATTTTTCTAGATTATCTTGGGTATTTCTGATGAAGAATAAGTCTGAAGCTGGTCCTGTTATTTCTGATGAGAAAGAGAGAGAGAGAGAGAGAGAGAGAGAGAAAGAAAGCGATGGCAGGTAGGGTTAGGATTCGAGGGTACAGAAACTCTTATCTATGATCATCGCTCTGATACCATGTGGAAAGAAAAATGAATGGCTTATTATTCAAGAGGCCGTAGGGCTCTCTTATATATAGAGGAGAAACCTTAGAGGACAAATTACATAAGAAAGAAAAAAGAAAAGGATAAATACAACTATCTCTCAACACAGAATATAGAGCAAACATATCATCTAGCACGGTTTCCTTCCATTGATCATTGAGAATAGTTTCCTAACTAGTACTGGAAATATCCACAATCTAGATGCCTTAAGCAAAGTGGTGATAAGAGGGTATAAGTCGCTCCATAAGCATATAGATGGAGATAGACTGTCTACAAGGGAAGGAACTTTCCCCTTCCATAAGGTTATAGGAACATCCATAATAGTGGTGACCAAGTGACCATAATTGGAGCAGCTCAATGGGTTATATAGAAGACCCGGTTGTCTTATCATCAAATGTTGATATGTGTGACAACATCAATTGTACTATAAATAACAAGGTTCTGGAAAGCGGTATGCGTATGCTGGTCACTGAATAACGATTAAGCGATATGCTGGGGCATATGCGGGATATATGTGGTTCTACGAGGCTTCCTAATTTTTATTTAAAAATAAATATATATATATATATATACAAAAGTGACTACAACTGAATTAAATTTATGTATAATTGTAGTCCAACAGAAGATCTAATAAAAATGACTTTCATATAAAGCTCAAAACAATCTTTATCAATCAAATATCAGTACTTCAATAGCAAAGTTAGCACACATAATAATTTACAACAATCACCAAAATATTCAAGTATCCAAAAGAAAATCGGAATTTAACACAAATAACATTAGTAATGTACTAATTAAAATAGCATAAGAAAACATAAATGTTCAAGCGACGATATTCTAACTAGTTAACTCAAATATGTGCAGATAAGACTTGTAACTATATATATGTTTACTAAAATTCATGATACGGTGACATGATGTGCTTCTTAATAATAAATTAAGTGGGTTGACTTTTGTTGCAACTTGTATACCAATTATGTGAATATATATTTGTATAAATGCCTCTGTTGTTGAATTATAATGTCATTTCTCTCTATCATTATATTTATTACTGATTCTCCATCAAAAATACCAAACTCTACATATACCAATATATTGCATTCAAAATAACTATGAGTTGACTAAATTAGTTTACTAAATTATTGGTACCTTGTCTGTCTTGGTGAATGGAAAGCCTGAGGGTGGTTTCTTTCAACCGTAGACGGGGGTGAGATAGGGGTGCCCTCTCGCCCCCATACTCTTCATCATCGCGGCAGACGTTCTTACTCGTATGGTTGAGGGGGTGCAGCGGGTGGGGCTTATGCGTGGCTACTCGAGGGATGACCTGAGGATTCCGCTTCTATAATACGCCGATGATACCATTTTTTGTTGAAGGGGGCCTTGAGGAGGCCAGCGGGATGGCGGCCATGCTGGAACTTTTCAGCGAGATGTCTGGGTCGGTGCAGAATAGCAGCAAATCCAAGATGGTTCCATTCTGCATATCCAAGGAGTTGGCGGGCCTCTGTGGGTCAGCGCTGAATACTTAATGTTCTGCTCTCCCCATCCACTACCTGGGCTTGCCGCTAAACGTTGGGAGATCGAAGACGGTGGACTGGCTTCCGTTGGTCGAGAAGATGGAGGGCCAGCTCACAGGATGGAAGGCGTCGGTCCTTTCCAGGGGAGGAAGTTTGGTGCTCTTGAGGGCAGTATTATCCGCCATGCCGGTGTTTATTCCTCCACGAGGCTCATGCATGCGGGCATCCGGAGAAGACTGGAGGGTCTGATGAAGCGAATTCTGTGGGACAGGAAAGGGCAGGGCCCTGGGATGCACCTGGTCAGCTGGGACGACATTACGATGAAAAAGAGTGAGGGTGGGCTTGGGGTCTATCGTCTTCGCGAGCTGAAAGAGGCCTTGTTGTTGAAATGGGTGGCCAGGCTTTGAGGGGACAGGGAGGACCTTACTTGCAGCATCCTGAGGCGGATCTACTGGGTCGAGGTGGAGCCGCCCGTGGGGGGGGACGGCGGTTAGCTCACGCGGGATGAGACCCTCTCCGTTCTGGAAGGTTGTCCTGTCTCTCTCTACCAATTTCTGGATGTTGTTTAGGCATGTGCTGGGGGATGGGCTGCTCTTTGCCTTCTGGAAGGACGACAGGACGGACGAGGGTGCGTTGTCATTGCGTTTCCCCCGTCTCTATGCTCTGGCTGCGGACCAAGAGGCTACGGTTGCCTCTAGCTGGGTGGATGGGTGCTGGATGTCGTCTTTCCGTTCGAATTTCTCCGACCGATGTCTTGAGGAATTCCTTATGCCGCTCGACGCGCTTCGGGAGGCCCCATGGCCATCCTTGGGTCGCGACCACTGGACTTGGCGTGGTGGTTCTTTTTCGGTGAAGCAGGCTTACTCGGCGATCTGCAGGCCTCCTCCTCCTTCACAGTCGGCGGAGCTGGTGAGGGATTGTGCTTTCTTATGGGGGCTGGATCTTCCGGCAAGGATCGCTTTCTTCTTTTGGTTATTTCGGAGGAAGAGGCTGATGACACGGGACCGCTGTGTTAGGCTTCTTGGAGCTATTTCCAACAAGTGCTTGCTGTGTGAGGGTGGGATCGAGACCCCTGAGCACATCTTCTTTTCTTGCCCGTCCGTGGCGCCGGTTTGGGCTGATCCGGGCCTCGGATGGGTCGGCAGGGCTGGGGTTGAGGATTTTTGCAGCGTGTTGACCATGGCCAGGAAACGGCCAAGGGCGGAGCTGCTGCGGCCTCTAGCTCTGGTCTGGTCTATCTGGCTGGCCAGGAATGATCTGTTGTTTCCTATTCATATATTTTACGTGGAAAATGTTTGTATTCATGCGTCGAGAGTGGTGCGCTTGTGGCTCGCCTAGAGCGCCTCTTTTTTCTGTACTTTTCGCTTTTTCTTTATGTTTAATTATGGGGTGAACACCTAAGAGTGTATCCCCCTTTTCATGCTTCAAAAAAATAAATTATTGGTACATTATTTTTTTCTTCATCGCGTGTTTACTCCAATCTCGTAGTATGACTACTTCGACGATGGATTTAAATGGTCATGAAATGCTTGGTTGGCATGCATGCAAAAGCAAGGAATAATAAGGATGCAATGTTATCCAAGTTATGTCACATGATCGAATTCTAATAAGTGGCACAAATCATACAATAAAATATGTGGCACAAATCATATTATAACACACATTTCATACACATTTGACACATTTTAGAACAATAACATAAAATGGTGGCTTAAAAAATCGCATATAAAAAAATCACATATAAAAAATCACAATAAAAAAATTACATATAAAAAATCACATTTAACTGAAAGCGAGCGCACAGAGGGCATATGCAGTCTCACAACCCACGCGTGTGGCCCGCATAAATTCTATGGGCGCATAATTGAGGGCTTCATGAAAGCGGTGCGTTGAAGGTGCCGCATAGGCCGATTTCGTGAACTCTGATAAATAATAACAGTATTATTAGAATTTACCCCATGTGTGTATGTTGTTGAGTAATCATATTGGTCTTGGTGATGGCACATGCAACAGACTTGGGACAACTATATGAGTGATGAAACATCCTAACAGGAGCCTCAACAACAAGGATAGAGACAATGATGAAAAAGAGAGATATACCAAGATTCCAATTTCTAATGGATTGAAATGCACTCCAATAGAGATCCATATTGTCTCGAAAAAGATGGCATCAGCACCACAAAGTATAACATGGAGGATGGGTCATAATCCTTATAGCCCTTCTAGGTATAAGAGTACCCCAAAAGTATGCTCTTGATTGCTCTGGATGGTAGCTTGTCTTTATCAAGGATCTAAATGTGAATAAAGGAAGCGAATCCAAAGAATTTGGGAGGAATCAAAAAAGGTTTAGGCATTTCCCCCAATAGGAATGTGAAGCATGGTTGTGGACCAGGAGAGAAGCAATATCGACGATATGATGGTACTTTCTCAAAGCTACATCATTCTCTTGGGAGGTGTAGGCACATGAGGTCTAATGAACAATACAAAGGTCAACATAGAAAGAAGACAACAAGTTAGTACAAAATTCCAAGGCACTGAATCGGTTGACTAGACCTACTAGTCTCATCATGGGTTGTATGACTTAATAAAGCTTAATGTGACTCGATTGAACGACTAGTCGATTGACTTAAATCCTAGGATTGTGTGCTTCATATGTTCATATAGCAAACACCTACAAATATGGTTTATTTAGCATATCAAGACATAGCATACTTAAATAAATATTTCTTAATAATTTTTTTTGAAAGTGGTAGTAATAATATAAGTCCAAATTCCTATAAAATTATTATCTTATACTTTTTACTATGTAGCCAAATCTACTCCGATAACAGTGTGATATCCTAGTATAATTGGTACTTATGTTATGTATTGGTTTATTGTTGTCTTCTTGGAGAACTATGGTAGTACGATAATGTTGGTAATTGTGTCCAAAAAAAGAGTGCATGCAATATATAGTTACTAAATAGCATACTATATAGCTTTTTCATGGTTTGATATGACAATGTTACTTGATATCCATAAACGTTAGGATTATTCTATTACAAATATGTCATTCTCAACTTTTCTCTTTAATTCCATAAACTGTCTGGTAATTAAGTATGTCGTTTTGAATGAACCTATATACACAAGAGTATATTAATAATAAATTGTATATTTAAAAAAAAAATTGAGGCTCAAAAATAGGGGGAGACACTCAATGATGTTCGCCCTAAAATATTAGAAAAGAAAAGTAACAAAGATAATACAACGAAGGAGAGAAAAAGGGAAAAAAATGGGGAATACCCGAAAGAGAAAAAGTAAAAGCAACCGAACAACGCCAGCCCACAAGAACAAGACCCACGGCCTACACCGCACACCAGTCATCGAGAAAGCGCGAGCAAAGGATAATAATATTTTCCCGATAGAACCGTTGACCGGAGAAGAGAGCCTCGTTCCTTCCCAGCCAAATGCACCACATCCTTGCAATGGGGGCCAAAAAATCTCTCCTAGCCCTGTTCCTGTTGCTCCATAAGATCTCGCAAAAAGCAGAAAGGTTGTCCGACCTCGCCCAAGACAAATCATCCCAGATCCCTCGAACCAAGTGGCACCCGAAGAAAAGGTGATCAATAGTTTCCACTTCCAAGTGACAGAGGATACAGTTATCATTGATGTTATCGAAGAATCTAGCACAGCGATCACGCGTCACTAACCTTCATCTGCGAAGAAGCCAAAGAAAGAAGCCAATCTGTTCAGGCAGCTGCAGGCTCCAAAAAAACAAACAATCACGCACAAGGAGAGCAGCATCGGTTGGAGGGGGAGGAACCAACGCCCGATAAGCCTTGCGCGTGGAGAAAGGACCGTCCTTCCAAGTCCAGTGATCCACGCCCTCGTTCGGCCTAGCATAGTCACGAAGGGCGTCCAACAGAGAAACAAAATCATCAAACCGCTGGTCCGAGAAATTCGCGAGAAAGCACGGACACCAGCAACCATCCAACCAGCAATCGGCAACCGATGCATCTTTATCAGACGCTAAAGCGAACAAGCGCGGGAAGCGCTCCTGCAAAGGACCTCTTCCCGACCAATCGTCAATCCAAAACTTGAAAGAATCCCCCCTCCCCAGCACCGAGATAAACAGCAAAGCATTCCTCGCAAATGCATCCAGCACATTATGCCAAAACGAAGAATGACGAACGTTCTCGGCCCCCCGCACCAACCCCAGCCTAGCATCGCCCAGGAACTCCCTGAGAACAGAGATAAAGAAGTTATCACCCTTCCCCCAAATTCTACTCACCCACTAGAGTAAAAGAGCTTCATTCACCACGTCCAGCCTCCGCACACCCAGGCCACCATTCCGCTTTGACTTAGTAACCTCATCCCAGGCCACAAGATGTAGCCCCCACCCTCCTCCCCCTTCCTTCCCTACAAAAAACGTCGCATACAATGCTCAAGCCTCAACCGAATCCCCGCCGGCATATGACGAACAGAGAGGAAGTATATCGGAATAGAGGAAAGCATAGACTTGAGAAGAACAAGACGACCCCCTCTAGAGAGCAAAGCCGCTCGCCAACCAGCAAGGCATGTTTCCACGCGCTCAACAATCAAGCACCAATCCCGGATCCTAACCCGACCCACCACCAAAGGTAAGCCAAGATAATCAATAGGAAGCTCGCCTGGAGGAGACCCCAACAACCGTCCGCACTCCGCCGCCTCCTCTTGCGACATCCCGAAGGGAATCACCTTGGATTTAGAGCCATTAATCATCATCCCTGATAATTCGCTGAAAAGGTCGAGAGTAGTCGCCTTACCGGAGACCTCAGCAGTGCCACCCTCAATAAAGCAGATAGTATCATCCGCAAATTGGATTAAGGGCGCACAGAGTGCGCCCTTACAGAATCCGTTAGACAGCCCAGCCTCAATTACGCGGTCCACTATACGCGCCAGGACATCCGAAGCCAACACAAAGAGGAGGGGAGCAAGGGGACACCCCTGGCGCACACCCCTTCTTGGCTGGAAGAAGCCACCGACTGCCCCGCCATTGATCAACACCGAGAGGGAGGCGGTGGTGACGCACCTACGCATCCACGAAATCCAGACCTCAGGGAATCCTCGCCTTCTCAGAACAGACCATAAAAACCGCCACTCCAAGCAGTCGTACGCCTTAGCAAAGTCGACCTTCCAAAGAACTCCCTTCTTGTGATCGTTCTTCCATTCAGCGACCAACTGCGAAGCCACCGCAATGCAATCCGCGATCTGCCTGCCGTAATGAAAGCAGTTTGGGCCGGAGAGACAAGTGAGTCCAGAACCCGAGCTAATCGTCTGGCTAAGACTTTAGCAACTATAAGATAAATACCATTAGAGACGGAGATAGGCCGATAATCCTCGATACGATGCGGCACCGTGGATTTAGGGATCAAGACAATGTTGGCCCTATTAATCCGATCAAACCCAGAATTACCCACACAAAATTCGGACACCACCTCCATAACATCACTGGCCACCAACTCCCAGAAATCACGATAAAACGCCACCGAGAAGCCATCCGGACCCGGGGAGGAATCGGCATTTAAATCCCACACAGCCTCCTTAACCTCCTCCAAAGAGATAGGGCGAGTCAGAAGCCCAGAGTCGGAGGCCGATAGAGAAGGCGCCCCAAGACCCAGCCAGCGCCACCTACGCGGGGAGCAATTCGACAAGAAGCGCTTGAAGTGATCCACGATGGCAATCCCCATCTCCCTCTCCCCGCAAACCTGAATACCATTAATAGAAATAGCCCACATCAAATTAGCACGCTTTCTGCTACTAGCCACACGGTGAAAGAAGGTCGTATTCGCATCACCCTCTTTGAGCCATCTCAACCGCGACCACTGTCGCCATTCAATGTTCCTTTTCTTGTCCTCCGCCGCAACCTGATTTTGAGCCGTGAGCCGATCGTGAAGCTCCTCAGGCAGAAGGTCCCGCTCGTTCTCCGTCTGATCATGGCGCGTAATGACCTCCTCCGCCGCCGCCCTGATAGCAATACGCACCAACCTGGATTCCTTCTTGAAGACCGCAAGCACTTTTCGCAATGACGCAAGCTTTTGATCAAGTCTGTGAGCCGCGGACCCCACGACCGAAGCATGAGCCCAATGCTCCTGCACCACCTCCTTAAAGTTAGGCTCCAAAAGCCAGCATTTCTCATAGCGGAAGAGACCCCGCGCCCGATGGCCCCCGCCAGACTCCCACATAATAGGAGTATGATCGGAGAAAGAGCGGGGGCGAGAAGACACCGCGCAAAGAGGGAAGGCCTCCAACAGTTTCCCAGAGGCCAAGAAACGATCGATTCTAGAACGTGTAGAATTGTTCCTCCAAGTATAAGAGATATCATGAGGGACCAAGCCCTCCAAGGCAAGCTCATCCAAAATCTCAATAAAGTCAAGCGACCCCGGATCCTGGCCACCCCTGCCCCTGGGGCGATCGGAAGAGTGAAGCGTAACATTGAAATCGCCTCCCAAGAGCCAAGGAAGCCCCCCGAACATAGAAGCCGCCGCGCGAAGGTCCTCCCACAAATCCTTCATCAGAACATGACAAGTTGGGGCATAAATACAAGAAAACACCATAGGCTCAAGTGAATCAGCCCGAGTCAACACAACCGAGATCATATGTCTCCCCGCCAGAACCGAGGTGAAAGAGAACATCGCAGAACGCCAAGCAATCAAAAATCCCCCCGCCGACCCCACCGCATCCACCGCACGGAATTCGTCCAGAGAACCCGCACCAAAAGAGCGCCAGAGGGTATCATCCACCCCTCTCAATTTTGTTTCTTGGATAAGAGCAATATCACATCACCATTCGGACAGTCGTGAGCCCAAAGAGGGACGCTTGTCGGCCTCCCCAAGGCCCCGAACATTCCAGGATAAAACCTTCATTAAAAACCATCAGAACTTCCCCCAAGGCCACTGAGACCAGCAGCTTCCGCCACAGCTTCCCGCTGAGTCGCACAGGAATGCCTCACCAAAGAACCCTGCCGAGAGCTTTTACG
Source organism: Ottelia alismoides (assembly GCA_037367405.1). NCBI lineage: Eukaryota > Viridiplantae > Streptophyta > Magnoliopsida > Alismatales > Hydrocharitaceae > Ottelia > Ottelia alismoides. Next base: position 1,661,251 of record JAZKJV010008089.1, on the reverse strand, counting down.
CCTCATGTACCTCTTCCTCGAGCGCCTATCAGATTGGCCCCCCATCAGAAGCATCAGCCACGTCCGAAGAGGCCCCCAAGGGGGAAGCAATAGGAGCCATCGCCGACAGATCCCCCTCCAAATCTGAATGGTCCCGTAATTCCTCGATTTGGACCCGAGGCATAACCGCACAAGACTCGGAAAAGGTAATCGGGGTGCTCGGCATCCAGGCCCGCGGCCAAGATCCGAAATGGAATGACCCGCCAACGTCCAAAGGACTACGACCTGCCATAGGACCCGAGTAGCGAAAATGCAACGCACTAGCCGACAAAACCGGTCGAGAATGAGGAAACAAATCCTCCTCGGACGCCCTCAACTCAAAGAAACCGGGATTTGCAGACGAAAGGCACAAAAACCGATGAGGCACGTCGAGGGGACAAGAAGAGTCATGCATGGGGTGCGACGCTTCGGAATATCCCCTGAAACGTGCCAGCTGGCATCCAGAAGACGAAGCGTCATTCCCAGCCCCGGAGACCAATGAACCGCCCAGCAAAGCCACCCGATCAGGATCAGCCACCGGCGTCGGCGAAGGGACGACGATCGAAAGCTCCACCTTGAACCGCCACCGGCCAACTTTCAAGGAACCGAAGAAGATCTTGCCAGGCGCACCGCGGAGGAAACCCTTGCTGCACTCCATGAGGACCCGAGTAACCTTCCAGTCCGCTTCCGGCGCAAGTCCATCATCTACGATTGCCAAAATCTCCCCCCATCGTCGGAATGCCTTGCAGAGGCAAGGGACAGTCCTAGAGAGGAAGGGAACGCCGCGAAGCTCCGCCACACAGACATCAGTGTCTGAGAAAGCACCATCCGCAACTCGGACCAATCTCCAAACAACAACTTCGGTAGACCCATTCCGCAGAAGCCTTTCCCGCTGCTCCAGGGACAGGTCACGCACACAGCACCGAGAAGAATCCAAAACTTGAAAATCCCCACGAAAGAGGGGACCCAGGAAGCCAAAAAGATGAGACCTGACAACATCCCAAGCCACGTTGCGCCGACGAGCAAGCCCCACTGCCTCGACGCGCCTGCCCTCTTCATGCACCCCCTTTAAAAAGCACAAAACCGATTAAATTTGATTAGCCGCTCAATTGTTAATTAGTCCTCAATTAATGACCCGACAAGTTGAATACAGACTATTAGCTTTTAATACGGTGTGACAAAAAAAGGCATCGTTTTGTTGTAGTCTCATGAGGTATATAAAAATATGTAGCAGATGTTTGAGCAACATGCATAGTCATATCATGCATTTTGATGTAAGTGATAGTCATCATATGAGGCGATGGGGCTATGCTCTTCCTTGCAAGCGATGGGACCCTGGTCTTCCATGTAGACGACGGGGCTCTGGACTTCCTAGCAAGTGATGAGCCTCGGGTTTTCTTCGCAAGCGACGAGGCTCTAGCCTTACTTACATGCAATGATTAGCCTTCCTTACAGGCTCAATCTTATGTATGATGAGATTCTTGCATCCTAGGCATCAATGGGGTTCTTGACGTTCTTCCAAAAGGTGGTTCCCAAGAAGCAAGCTTGCAAAAGTCGGCCCGACTAGTCGAGTCGGGGGGGTAGCCGACTCGACTAGGCCTAGTCGGCCTTTAGTCAATCCACTCGACTAGTCGACCGACTAGTCGGCCGACTAATCGGCCGACTTTTACAACAACCTTTTTTATTTTTTTAGTTTTTCACTTTTTTTAAAGCAAGCATATTCTATCATGCTTAATTTTATATTTAAAGTCAATTACTTCCTTTGTTTCATTAAGATGGTATATAAAATGTACAAATATATGTATATATATAAGAATATATGTATAAAAATGATTTATATATTTAAAATAACTAAAAAATTGAAAACCGACTCATGACCGACTAAATCCGACTAGTCGTCCGACTGCCGACTAATCCTTAGTAGGTGACCCCGCCGACCGAGTACCGACTACCGCTTTCTGCAACCTTGCCAAGAAGCAATGACATAAGGAATGGGGTGAGATGTTTGCTCTTGGCAGAGACCCCTGTCCGGTCATGGGTCTATCTTTACATGGAAATCCATATCATCGAGTCTGAAAATCAATGGAATGGTAGCCATTGAGATGTCGTCGTAAACGAGCCTTTGGCGGGGATAAAGACAAATGGACACGGAACCCCGATCTAGGATCATTACTCTAGCACCATGTAGAAAGCAAAATAGATATTAGATACATATTTATATTAAACCCTAGTCCTCTTTATATAGAAACTAGAAAGAGACTAAGGTCGAAGAGAGAATATAAACATAGGAAATACAAAATACCTATGAAGGTTACAATAATACAAAATACCCATGAAAGTTACAACTCTCTTATACTATACCACTTAATATTCTATTTTTCCTTGAAAAATAAAAATGCACATTGCATTTATGTTGCTCTAGTCTAGTTAAATATTTATTTTCATGTTTTTTAAGGAAAAATAGCGTTCATAGATAGGGTGCACGCCTAAAAACTTTATATATTCACAAGTTCTATGAATACAAAGCTACAAGAAGAAGTAATTTGATCACACTCTTCACATTAAATCTACCCTAACAAAAGACGATGCCATTTTGGGCCAGCCACAAAGCATGTACCGAAGCAACTGTCAGTAATCTGTCTTGTTGAAATCATGCCAATTCGAGCCTAGTGAACTCCAGAAATTGGAAGCGCAACCAATTGCTACCACGGGTAGGCAAACTTTTTCCATGCCCCCATCTTCTCACATAAAAAGAAAAGGTGATTCGCGTCTTCAACCTTGTCTAAGCCAAGAACACACAAAGCACTAGCATCCTTAAAGAGACTAACATGGCGAGCAACAATCATCACTCTCCCTCGTAGAAAAAACCAAAAGAAGACTTTGAACCGAACTTGTACCTTCCAATTATAAATCCTCTTGCAATCAGAGACGACCCTCCCCCAATCAAGAACCACATTACCATGTATGACTAGGCATACACATATCTAACAACCAATTAAGCACCGTCCTAATGACAGTGCAAAGTCACGATGACTGATCTAGTGGAGATCAACTCGTCCACCTATTCGAACAGGTGGTCTCCATTCCATCCCACCACAATGCCACTCGAGCTCCCTACCACCTCACCGGTCCCGAACTCCAAGAGGTGCAAGCCAAAAGCAATCTCGATTGTGCATTATCCCAACAGTTTATCCTTTTGTGTAAAAAGAGGATATTCACCTACCATGAAGCAAATAATGCACCCACTAGGCTCTTTTCTCGTATTGGCCAAATCCTCTAGCATTCCATTAATGAACTTCATTGGGGAACCAAGGTGATCGATCCTGCCACCTAAATCCCAACATAGTTAGCCACACCATTCTTGTAAAACCTCTAGCTGACTCCACTCTACCATGATCGAATCATCCTCCTTTATGATAGCCTCCTCTAACAAACCGTGACTGAGTTGCATAGTAGCCACCACGTGCATCAGCTCATCGACAACCTAGTATGTAAGTTTCCTACGACAATGTCGGCTGAGATAGAATATGTTACCTCTTCGAAACTGGGCTCCTTTTGAGAAAGATGAGTCTCCCAACTTAGGTTGTTAAGCTATTGTCTTAAATAAGAAAAGTACAACATCCTTCCAAGATGGCCCAACAACTGCATGTGCTTCTGCTTACTCCCAACAAGCACTTCCTTCACATTGCCACCACCACAGGACCGCCTTGAAAGCTATTGAAATCAAAGGTCTCAACAAGGCTTATAATCATGGCAAGGGGAGCTGGAATTCCTATGGGCCTCATATAATCATGCTCCAGAAAAAAATCAAGCATAAGGGTCTTTGTTGCAGCAGAGAATGAACCCAAGGGGTGCTCAAATATCAGATCTAAGAAAATGGCAGATGCTCCATACACGAGAATATAAAAATCATGCTTAATGGATCCCACTCCAAACGTGGAAAATGACCCGCTCGCAAGACTACAATCAACGGACCAAACCTGAATGCAATGGAATCAAATCTAGCTTCGAGAACACCTGATAAGGAAGCCACATTGGATAGCCCCTTTAAGAGCGTTGAAAGATAGGGGTATTGTGAAAACGGATCATGAACCCACTCATCATCGCCACAAAGAATGCTCGCAGTAATCATCTTCAATGCCTCGGAATGAAGTTTGAGGATAGCACGAAATGAACCCCTACTAGATCCTTCACTGCTACCGCAATGGTTTCCAACAGTGAATACTCGCCACCAACAAAAGACTCGCCCACAATGGTATCGTTGCATAGCCAACTCGTTGCTTCAAGTATAAGGAGGCCTTTAGGGTGCGAACCTCGACTAGTACCACCATCCTCGGTTGCTTATTAGGTGTGGTCCATCGCTAAAAGATCCACAACATCACCGATGGGAGTGAGAGCATGCTTGATGGATATCCCATTACGACAACACAAGGGAATGCATGAGACAAGGGTTGTTGATACTCAATCTCCTATGAAGATCCATCCAAGAAATGCAGGTAGTGCCAAAGAACGGACCAAGTTGCACCCTCCAAACCCTTAGAGTTAAGGGCCTTGGCAGTCGTAGACAACAACTTGCATAGGCATAAGGTCTTATCGTTCAGCCACGCCGCTTCAACAAACACTCTGTCATCTCGAACCCACCCAACAAAGACCTTCATTGTTCAAAAATCTTCCATCAGCCCCTCGCCAATTAACACACCATGTAACGCCTTGAAATACCAAAGAGACAAGCACTTTATCAAAGCCTCCTCTGCGGACATCAGACACTGAAGGCTCGTCAACTTGACGATGCCAACCTCCGAGTGCCAACGACTCACACCGATGACGGCCCAATTGATTGTAGTGAAAGCAAATCACCTCGGCAAATCATCATGTGCCCGACTTTACCACATCGAAAATAGTTATCCTTCACTGGTGGTTCAGATGCACGGGGTCGCCTATTCCTAGGATACCTCACTCCCCTTCCTCCATCAGGTTGTCAACCACCGCATCCATGCTGACTAAGCAATACCCTCCATTGAAACATCATTGCCTTTCAACTCCATGGAAATCTTCTTCTTGCCTACTACCACATGAGACTCCAATGATAGCAAGCGACCACTTCTCCCAGGCCCTTCCATGAAGTAGATGGCCCTTGCGTTCATGCTCACCTCCAAACCTTCTTCTCCCACCACCCCTTTTCCCCTCCCACCTCTCCCATTCTCTCCCATTTGTTGATTTTTGGATGTTTGATTGATGTACATAATGAACAAGAATTTAAGGTTTAAGCTCTTAAAAGAGGCTTCCAAGGTCCTCCACCACCTTGGCTTTTCCTCTCCAAGGTTTCCTATAGCAATCTGTTTTCATGTTATTTGTCTTTCACAAATTTCATTCATCATTTGTTTATCTTGTGATAGCATTAGTCAATCAATATCAAGTACACCTCTTTTTTGAAGAAATATTTACACTAATTAAGTATGCAAATAGAAGACAAAAAGTTTAGAATGGAACCTCAGGTCTATGTAAGATGAAAGGTCAAGCAGCTCTTTGAAGTTGACATGTCCTCTCAATTTATTCAAGCGACCTCGAGCATCTTGGTTGAATCCTTTAAGATGAATGGTTAATATAGACGGAGTCTTATAAACAAGAATACTCTTCATAGCATATCTATTCACCTTCACATTTTCAAGCTCCATTTCTTCATTATTATGCATCATGGATACCTCCACTCCCCTTCCTCCATCAAGGTGTCAACCACCGCATCCATGCTCACCAAAGCAATATCCTCCATTAAAACATCGCCCGCCCTTCAACTCCATGGAAATCCTCTTCTCGCCTACTACCACATGAGACTCCAACGATAGCAAGCAACCACTTCTCCCAAGCCCTTCCATGAAGCCGATGGCCCTTGCATTCATGCTCACCTCCAAACCTTCTTCTCCCACCACCCCTTTTCCCCTCCCACCTTTCCCACTCTCACCCATTTGTTGATTTTTGGACGTTTGATTGATGATGTACATAATGAACAAGAATTTAAGGTTTAGGCTCTTAGAGGAGGCTTCCAAGGTCCACTACTTTGGTTTTTCTTCTCCAAGGTTTCCTATAGCAATCTGTTTTCATGTTATTTGTCTTCCACAAATTTTATTCATCATTTGTTTATCTTGTGATAGCATTAGTCAATCAATTTCAAGTACACCTCTTTTTTGAAGAAATATTATTACACTAATAAAGTACGCAAATAGAAGACAAAAAGTTTAGAATAGAACCTCGGGTGCATGTAAGATGAAAGGTCAAGCAGCTCTTTGAAGCTGACATGTCCACTCAATTTTGTAGAGGTTTATATTATGTCATGATGTACTATTCTGTATTTCCTATTTATATAACGTACATCTATGTAATTTACCCAAGGGTTTTCTCTCTATATAAGAGACCCGAGGGCTCTATGGAATAACACATCAGAGTATTGTTTACTCTAACATGGTATCAGAGCCAAAACCCTAACCTAGGGTTTTCTCCACCCGCCGAACCCCCCCCCCCCCCCCCCCGCCGCCCGCCGCCGCCAACAGCCTCCAGCCGGCTCCTCCAGGCCTCTCGCCGCCCCCAGCCAGCCCCTCCCGCCGCCAGGCCCCAGCCATCCCCGCCGCCAGACCCCTCCGGTCCCGCCGCCAGGCCCTCCAGCCCCGTCGTCGAGGCCCTTCCAGGCCCCAGCCCCGTCGTCGGGCTCCTCCAGCCTCGCCGCCTCTCTTCCGTCGAGGCCTCCCCAGCCTCGCCGCCGTCAGCCTCTCCTTCGGTCGGGCTCGGGTCGATGACGGGTTCAAGTGCATAACGTCTACATATGCACTTGAATCCTCAAAGGTCTTGGTAGACACCAATTTCTTTGTCTATCATCCCTAGTTGTTCTTCTCCGGCAGTATGTCAGAACAAAAGGTCGATATGCCCGCCATAGGTGCCATCAAAGGTTCGGCACCAATCGTCAAAATGGACGGGACGAACTACGAACTGTGGGCTATGCAGTTCCTCAGTCTTATGAAGTCATGTGGTAAGAAGCATATTCTTACCGAAGATGAACCGCCGGAGAAGACGGGAATATATGCCTCATGGGAGGCTGATGTAATTTACCCAAGGGTTTTCTCTCTATATAACAGACCCGAGGGCTCTATGGAATAACACATCAGAGTATTTAGGCGACCTCCAGAGTCTTGACTGAATCTTTTAAGATGAATAGCTAATATAGACGGAGTCTTATAAACAAGAATCCTCTTCGTAGTATCTCTATTCACCTTCACATTTTCGGGCTCCATTTCTTCATTGTTATGCATCCTGGATAACAGTTTTCCACCTTTCTTCCTTCCTTTTCTAGAACTATTAGAGCCATCACTACTACAACCATTGGAGAAATTTTCTTCCATACAATCTCGCAAGACCTTGGAGCTATTCACCAAAAGCTGGGCACCACAACCATCATCATTTAAGTTATTGTTGCTGCATGAGCCAATGTTCTGATCACCTGAACTAACTACGCAGTTCACTTTGTCAACAGATGAAGTGCATGAAAAGTATTTGGAGGTAGCAGAATCAGCAATATCATTTTCTCCTAAGGGAATTTCACTGCAGATTTCTGGGCAAACATCCAGACCTGCAAGAGCCAAACAATAACCATTCATGCATTGCCTATCAAGAGATGTTTTACTGATATAAGCCTCAGTGTCAGAAGTATCTTCGCGACTCTCAGAACCACGACTTCCGCATTCTAGGAAATGAACCGACTTCACATTTTCTATGGCCTCGTGAGAGGAGTCCACAGATAAGGCATTCAACACATTGTCCCCTGAATTGCTGTTGTCGCCCACTTTCATACTTAATGGCACAGGTCCATCATTTGTAATAGCTTGGAACAATTCTCGCAATGCCATGCATGTTCTCCTGATAGAAGTTCATACTTTGTGAAATATGCTAAGCAACTGTCAACTGACATTTGGGCATCTGCATTGTCAACCTCCTCTTGAGTGCACTCACTGCCGGTTCCTGAAAGCCAGGACATTTCAGGATCTTCACCAACTGTTATTTTTGTATTGACAGAAGTGGCCTCAGGTTCATCAAACAAGTCCTCTAGACCCTCAAACTCTACTTCAACTGATCCACAACCACTGGAAGATGCAGGTGCCACGTCTGTTACATTCACCGCACTACAATTAGAACCTGCATTTTCCGGGATCCAAGACGCGCCCATCATCTCACTAATCTGTTGGGATGTCGGTGGCACATCTTTGTATGGAACTAGCTGAATTTCAGAATGTAGAATCTTCGAGGGAATGTTCGCCTCTTCTCCTAAAGGCTCCTCTGGCAAAAGTGGTTCTTCTGTAGCTTTTAGGTCATTACCCTTTCTCTGAATTACTCCCATATCCTCAGCATCCTGTATAGCCAAATCATCAGAACTTTGAGTAGCCGGTCCAATAAAATTCATCCATGTTTCATCTCCTTCAGCAAAGGAGGTGTTTTCAGCTTGTTCAGTGAGGGAGTTATGAGATGTGTTAGACTCAAATATCACTTCAGGTGGTTCCATAACATTCTGCTCCCTTGAATCCAATTCAACTTCAACTTTAAGATGATCTGAGCTGGGATGTTTCATGATTACCCTATCTCGAGCCTTCTACCTCTCGAACTAGGAAGGAGCCTGGCCTTTTTTGATTGAGTAGATGCCACCTTTTTGGAAGGAGCCTTCTTAGCAGGGACAGGTAAAGACAAGTCGAGGAATGGCTCATAGACCACTGAAGTGTGCCCACATTTTACACAACACACTGTACTTGATATCTGGCCTCCAAACAAGTCATCCACAAAAGTCGAAGGCGGCTGCGAGGTGGTCATGTCTTCAGACATGGAGAGAAGCTTCCGTGAGTTCACATCCTCCGTAGATAAACCGTCAAGCAAGTAACGCAGCAGCTCGTGGCTGTCTTGCTGCTGGTAACCCCTGAACTGAGGGGCCTTGGAACATATGCATCCAAAGAAGTTCTTAGGGTTCACAGTCCCCTTACCCAGCTCCACACCAGTGCCAGTTTCCACAAAGAGCTTCTTCAATGCCATGGTCAGAGGTCCCGACACAATGCCGAGACTCAAGAAGTATTCACGCATCATGTTCATAGCAAAGAGATTCTGCATGATAGAATTGAATAAACAAGTATTCCCCAGATTAACTATTCCTCTAACAGCATATTTTTCCCCAACCTCAACTATCAAGCTCTCCCCCATTGTTCCTCCCTCCACTCCTTGGTCAACAGACTCTCCGCTATCGACTCCGTTCGCAGGCTTGCAATCAGCGATTGCCGCAGCAGGCAGCTCGATCCACATATGTGAATCACACGTGAAACACCAGCAAGCCCGAGGGTCGTCCAACCGCACAGCTAAGACATGCTTATTCTGCTTGTGATGCATCCGGGCATGACCATACGGCTTCAATATATCTGCATCACCAGCACAACCGAAATGGCCGCAATCCAAACACACCCAAATGGTTGCTAGATTAGAAGACTTGCTTTGTGCTGGCCCAGCTTTCTTCCTACCACCTTTGCCCTTTCCCTTCCCATTTGTTTTCACATTGTTGAAGGCACAAGGGTAATATTGGTATTTGTCATGTAGTGGAGTATTCCCTATGTAAACCCTAACCCTAAATCCTCTCTATATAAAGAGGATTAAGGGGGTCTAATGACAATCACCAAAACCTAATTTGATTCCAACAACATGGTATCAGAGCCCTAGGTCTCTCCCTAGGGATCTGCGCCGCCCCTGCCCTCCCCCTCCTCCCTCTCTCTCTCGATCGGTCGCAGGAGTCCCCAACTAGCCCAGCCGCCCCAACTCGCCCAGCCGGCCCCGCCTCGCCCAGCCGGCCCCGCCCCCGCCATCGACCTCGCCCAGCCGGCCCCGCCCTCGCCATCGACCTCGCCCCCAACTCGCCCAGCCACCCCCGCCTCGCACAGCCGGCCCAGCCTTCGCCATCGACCTCGCCCCCAACTCCAACTCGCCGTCGACCTCGCCATCTCCCTGACCCACCATAGCCATCGCCCTCCTTCTAGCGCAAGGCCCCGCCCCCGCCATCGACCTCGCCCAACCGACCCTCGCCCTCGTCCTAGCCTCCCATCACCCCAGATCTCCCTTGCGATGGCTTCCCCTTAACCCAGATCGCCATCGCCCTAACCCGTCACCCCCGCCAGACCCAACCCTACCCCTCACCCGATCTCCGCCCCTCAGCCCCTCAGCCTCACCCGATCTCCGCCCCTCAGCCCCTCAGCCTCAACCAACCTGACCCGATCTCCGCCCCTCAGCTCCACCCTCTCCAGACCCGATCTCCTCCCACCCATCCCTTGCCTCGCCAAACAGACTCGATACTGCGACCCCAAAGTGCGACCCTGCAACCCTCTCCTCACCGCGACATCCTCCCGCTTCGCCTCTGTGACCCCCCCCACTGTTAAGGCATCATCACTGGATCTCGACGCCCCCCCCCTCTGACTCCTGCATACTCACCGACGCTCAGCCTCCTCCTGCGGCGACATCCAGCCAGGCCTGCGTCGACTTCAGCAAAGTTGTTACCATCTCTTGGTGCTACCAGCCAAGGCCGATTCCTTGTGATTCGATCAAAAGCTCAAGTCCCACTTCGTCCATTGCATTCTGTTTTTTTTTCTCTCCTATGTAAACTGTACTATGCATACATATTGAAATGAATATATAAAAGAAAGAGAAAGGAGAGAGAGAGAGAGCCGCATACGACCAGGTGGCGGTGTCGGTCGATTACAATCCTCCTAAAGGGTACATCATACGCTCCCATGGCATCCGGGGTACCTACTTCAGAAATGGATGGAGGTGGTCATTCAAAAATGCCATCCTTCGGATCCATACCAAAATTCGATGCAACGAATTACTCCATGTGGTCTCGGCTGTTCCTGATGATTGTTCGAGGATATGATAAAGAACATATCCTTCTCGAAGAAGAGCCAACTAACAAGGTTGACAAATATGCTACCTGGGTTAAAGACAACGCCATGGTTAGCTCGTGGATCATGGTTAGCATCATTGACAGGATCGCCCAGGAGTTAGTCTACTATGAAAGTGCCCACGATATGTGGAAGTCCTTGCTAGCCACATACGGGCAAGATAAAAATTCTACAAAGATGTATCAATCATTTCATGATCTGATGCATATGCGTCAGAATGGCCGCCCTCTATCGGAGTATTTTTCTGCACTCAAATCTCTGGTTGCAAGCTACAACGTATGTGCTCCTCTCTGCACGTGCCCCACTCAACGGCAACATCGACAGCATATGGCAATTATGATCTTCCTTGGTGGATTAGATCAGAACTTTGCCGCCCCTCGGGATCAAATGATCACCTCCCCTACTCTCCCAACCATGGACGAAGAATACAACACATTGTGTCGACTTCCGACTGCAACGACCCCTCTTACAGACACTATCAGTCAAACAACAGCGCTCGCAGCATCCGGGCAGAATTTCAGAGGCAGCTACAGAGGCAGAGGACGCGGTCGGCACTTACAAGGACGAGGGCGATCACACATACAGTGCACCTACTGTCGTAAAATAGGTCACACCGAAGATATATGCTACAGCAAACACGGACGTCCAGGACTATCGGCTCGAGTCGCGACTACAGATGTTGAAGGAGGTTCGATCGAAATCCCGAGAAAGGACTTTGAAGACCTTATGCAGCGGCTATCAGAAATAAATCCTAACGAGGCGACCACTTCCGGAGATATCGCCGCATTCGCCCAAACAGGTACGGTCTTTGCTTCAGCTAGCCATCACAAACACTCACAATGGCTTATTGATACGGGGGCCTCCACCCACTTGTGTGGGAATCCTCGACTCTTCCGGACACTCAGACCAGCCCAAAAAGGGAAGACGGTTCAAGTTGCTGATGGACGATCATCACCAGTAACAGGAGTTGGGGATGTGCACCTTACCCCTACGATTGAGATGCACAATGTTCTATTAGTCCCAGACTTCCCGCTTAGTTTACTCTCGGTCAGCCAGATATGTAAAGAACTTCGATGCCAAGCAATATTTGACGCTTCTACTTGTGTTTTTCAGGACATACTGACTGGGAGGACGATTGGTACGGGCCGTGAAGAAGGAGGCGTCTACCACCTTGACAACCCATCTGCAATGGTCGCCTATTCACAAACTTCTGTAAACCAGTTTACCCTTTGGCATCAGCGCTTAGGACATCCGTCAGTCCACAAACTGTGTCGAGTTATCCCACAAATGTCCCCGATAAGAGCTATCACCTGCGAAGCCTGTCAAGTTGGGAAACATCGCCGAGCTACTTTTCCCTCATCTGGTAACCAACAATCTACTGAAAGTTTTGATTTAGTTCACATGGATATTTGGGGACCCAGTCGGTATCCTGATCGACTAGGTCATCGTTACTATCTTGTCCTTATCGATGATTTCTCTCGCGTTGCATGGGTATTCCTTTTGAAAAACAAGTCGGATGCTTCTACCTTTATTATTCGATACATTGCAAAAATCAAAACTCAATTCGGCCGGACTATCAAAACCTTTCGCTCCGATAATGGACAAGAGTTCTTTTCTCATGACTTGCAAAGTCTGTTTCTTAACCAAGGCATTGTGCACCAGACCACCTGTCCATACACTTCTCAACAGAACGGCGTTGCTGAACGTAAACACCGTCATATCCTAGACACCGCACGCACCTTACTCCTTGCCTATAATGTTCCAACACTCTATTGGGGAGATGCAGTGTTAACTGCGACCTTTCTTATTAATAGACTGCCATCTACAACTCTAAAAGACCAGATACCAATTGAGATTCTTTTTCCAGGAAAACCCATCTTTCCTATTTAACCACGGGTTTTCGGGTGCACTGCGTTTGTTCATCTACATGCACCAGGCAGGGACAAGCTTGCTGCACGTGCTGTCAAATGTATCTTCCTAGGGTATACTGCAAGTCAGAAAGGATACTGATGCTTTGACACACGGACACGAAAACACTTTGTAAGCGCTGATGTTACCTTCTTCGAGTCCATACCTTATTTCTCGCCCTCAACAAATTTTCAATCCTCAAATCCTTCCGTTGACAACATCACCTTTCCAGTACCAGTTCCAAATCCAAAAAGCCCTACGTCTCCTTCTGAGCCAGTGCCACCTCCTCAGGTATGCTCCCCAACTCAGGATGTAGAAAATAATGTTGTTGCAGAGAATCAGGTGGACCTCCCTATATCTCAACGTCGACCAGCTCGACAATGTCCATCGGTCTATCGGACTAAACACCCTATCAATGTTGCAGTGTCTCTCGCCAAACTTACTCCGGCCTATAAGAACTTTGCGCAGGCTGTCTCAGATACTGTTATTCCAAAGAACCACACTGATGCGTTACAGGAACCCCACTGGATTCAAGCAATGCAAGAAGAGATGTCAGCTTTGGAGTCCAGAAATACCTGGACACTAGTGGATTCGCCGGCAAATAGCCATGTCGTTGGCTCCAAATGGGTATTCACTGTCAAGTACAATCCAGATGGTTCCGTTGCACGCTACATGGCTCGTTTGGTAGCCAAAGGGTTTACACAAACCTATGGCATTGATTTCTTCGATACCTTTTCTCCAGTCGCTCGTCTATCGACGGTACGTATTCTTATTGCTGTTGCCGTTCAGCTAGATTGGCCTTTACATCAACTAGATGTCAAAAATGCCTTCCTATATGGTGATCTTCATGAAGTGGTTTATATGCAACAACCACATGGATTCGAGCGACAAGGGGAGTGTCAGAAGGTATGTCTTCTACGCAAGGCAATTTACGGATTGAAACAAAGTCCTCGAGCATGGTTTCACAGGTTGTCAGAAGCATTGCATGTGATTGGATTCAAGAGATCGTCTTCTGATCATTCCTTGTTCACGAAGAGGACTACGAAAGGCATAGTAGCAATGCTGGTATATGTTGATGACATCATTCTTACAGGAGACGACTACGAAGAAATCGCCAGAGTAAAGGTGCAGCTTGCAGAACAATTCGTGATTAAGGATTTGGGACCTTTACGACATTTCTTGGGGATTGAGATAGCTAGATAAAGGTATGGACTAGTAATGTCTCAACGAAAATATGTCACTGATCTATTAACAGAAACAGGGATGCTTGGGTGTAAGCCAGCACATATCCCCATGGATCCTAAAGGGCGGATCTTCGAGAAAGCATCACCAGAGGATACTAGCAGATACAGACGCCTAGTGGGTAAATTGCTCCATCTCACTATTACTCGTCCTGATATCACTATGGCAGTTGGAAGACTTAGCCAGTTTATGGATTCTCCCACTAGTAATCACCTTGAGGCATGCATGATGGTCCTTCGGTACATCAAGCAGTCTCCTGGGAAAGGATTACTATTTCGCAAAGACGGCAACCTCAACCTTGTAGCATACTCTGATGCAGACTATGGAGGATGCTTGCAAGACAGAAAATCCACCACAGGGTTTTGCACATATTTAGGGGGAAACCTAATCACATGGAAGAGCAAGAAGCAAGCGGTGGTGTCACGATCCAGTGCTGAAAGCAAATACAGAGCCATGGCACAAGCAGCAGCTGAACTTGTGTGGATCAAGTCTGTACTAACTGACCTTCATGTCAGGACCAATGATATTATGGAACTAAGATGTGATAATCAAGCAGCAATATATATTGCAAATAATCCCATGTTTCATGAACGCACGAAACATGTGGAGATCGATTGTCATTACACAAGAGATCTCATACAAAAAGGACAATTACGCACACAGGGGGTTACATCTACAGAGCAGACTGCAGATATACTCACAAAGCCATTAGCAAGGATCCAGTTCGAGAAATGTTGTAACAAGATGAGCATGTATGACTTATATGCTCCAGCTTGAAGGGGAGTGTTGAAGGCACAAGGGTAATATTGGTATTTGTCCTGTAGTGGAGTATTCCCTATGTAAACCCTAACCCTAAATCCTCTTTATATAAAGAGGATTAAGGGGGTCTAATGACTATCACCAAAACCTAATTTGATTCCAACAACACACATGGCACTCATCCCGGCAATCCTCACACACCGCATCACTAGAAGCAGAGCGGAGCTTTAAAAGAACACGGTTGGCAGATGAAGCCTCTTTCTCGTAGTGCTCACACACACCCTTAGCCTCCACGGACGGATCAGGCCTCTTGGGATGTGAAGGGGAACGGGGAGAAGAAGGCACAAGAAGCTTACGCGAGGTCCTGCCCTTGTTCTTGGCCTTCTTCCCCATCTCTTCCCAGCCCAACGCTACCAAAATGTCTTGCCAACACCAACACAAACAGACTCCAATCGCGGAAACCAATAGAATAGGGCGTCTGAAAATACAAGAGCTTTCAGGAGGATCTAACGGGGGGGTGGGGGGATATTTTCCCCAAAGGCGTAATACGAACGGTGGGTACAACAGCAATTAAGATGAATGTGGTCTCCTATGGGGTGTGAGACCCTAGAAATAAATTATCAAAGGCATGGTAACATGTGCGAGAAAAATTCGCAGATATCGTCTTCTTGGATTCATATTCATTTGATACGGCGAAGTTTCTTTTTTAGGAGTCGCTTCTTGAAAAGGCGGCTCTTAATTTGAGCTCTAAGAAGCCGCTTGTCCAAAAGGCGACGTTCGTTCAATAATAAAAAGAACGTGTGGCCCTCCCCCCTCCCCCGCCCGCACTTCCCTCCCACAACCTCTATTTCCCAGCCTTGACTCCCATTGCCTCATCACCCCGTCACCTCCTTCACTTGACGCCGCCACCCTTGACTCTCGTCGCCGTCGCCACCCCCATCGAACGAATCTCCCTTCGTCCACGCCTCCGCTACCTAGGCCATTCTCACCCATCATCGTGTTGTTCAACAGTGACCCAAGCTGAGATCTTCATCCATATTAGTGACCCTAGTTTGTGATTGGATATGATGTGTTTGTCTCTCGATACATAACCCATCATCGTGTTGTTCAACAGTGACCCACGGTGAGATCTTCATCCATATTAGTAACCCTAGTTTGTGATTGGATATGATGTGTTTGTCTCTCGACACATATAGAATGTTCACGGATATTTTGTGCTTTTGTCATTTCGGAGGAACGATTATAAATTCTGAGAAGGACACAACTTATCAAGGCGGTCGTATGAAACCGTTGAAGTTAGTTCCGAACATGAAGTTTGATATCTTGTTTGAGAAGATTGTGTCATTATTCCGGCTCAAACCTACACAGTGCGGTGAATTGAAATTGTCTCATAAAATGGAGGGGAACGGTAGTAGTTATTTGACGAATGTTGAGTACGATAATGGCATACAAGATGTCGTTGAGTATGCAGGAATGATGAGTTCATCATACCGTCGAAATTGGAATTTAACCCCTCAAGAGGAGTCATCACCGAATGTCACCCAAGCCTCTTCACCTTTAACTCGAGTTCATGGTGTTGCTACCTTTGATACGAATGACACAATTACTCGGGAAATTGACCGGATGAGCACTGATGAAGACTTGGATTTGAATGACACGGAAGATGAAATGGAGAATGATAAGGAATTTGAGGCACACATTGCGTCTGATATACCATTCTACAATGTCCGCGGTGGTGATGGTATATAAGAAATGACGAGGATGCCTTCGATGCCGGAGAGGGACTTAGTCTTATAGAGGGGCTGAGGAACATGATGACCTTTAACTTGAAGGCTGACTTGGTCTACTCTGTGAAGATGTTTCACATCAAGCGACATTACAATTTTCATGTGCACGAGTCAGATAACTCGGTTTGGGTTGTCTACTGGAGCGAGAAAGAGAGAGGTTGCAACTGGTATTTGCGAGGTCACAGGCGACCACTAGACGGGCAATTTGTGATTTCTAAGGTGGATGCACCCTATACTTGTTTGCATCGAGTAGCTAATCAAGATCATCCTCAACTTGATTGCAATTTCATGGCCCAGAAGTTTCTCAACTAGATAAAAATCTCCCCATATGTAAGAGTCGTAGTTTTGCAGGGCATGGTAAAGGTCCGGGATGCCGCAGAAAGGTCCGGGATGCTAAACGTAAAGGAATAGAGATTGTCAGTCACGGAAAGGTCTGAGATGCTAGTCGCAGAAGGATCTGATGGAGATCGGAGACACATGCATTCCATATGCGTCATGGGGAAATGACCATTACTCTCCAAGATGTTGCATTTTTATTGGGGTTGAAGATAGATGGGCATGCCGTGATTGTACTGGCCACATCGCCAAACTGGGTGGATCTTTGTGAGAGACTGCTAGGCGTGCGACCACATAGGTCAGATATTGATGGTGCTCGCCTACGGATGACATAGCTTCGAGAGCATTTCTCCGAACTCCCTGTAGATGCAGACGTAAATATGGTTATCAGACACACACGATCTTACATTTTGTAGTTGATTGGAGGGGTTATTTTTCCTGACAAGTCAGGAAGCGGGGTATCCTTGATTTACTTACCCCTATTGGAAGACCTAAACGCATGTGGAGCTTATATTTGGGGATATGCTTGTTTAGCTTACGTATATAGAAACATGTGTGTGGCATCGAGGGCGGACGCATTGGAGATTGGTGGCTCGCTTATCCTCCTACAGTTATGGGCATGTGAGTGATTTTCTCACATTGTGCCTGTGGTTCATAGACGTCCATTGTGGCACGGTAGTCCCCTAGGTTGTCGCTGTAGTGCATAGTTTGACGTCACATCTGAGCCTACCCATGTTGTATGACCTTACAGGGATGCATTTGATCTCCAGACTCCTGATCAGGTAATGAATTAACTAGCATTTACTATCTTATTTACTATTTTTGGGGACACTACTTATGTAACATGTTATATGGGAACCATACACCGCTGAGATCATGAGCTCTCTCCCTCCATATTGCCTAGAAGGCCGGGATCTATACACTGCTAGGGTACCACTTATTCATTTTTGCATTGTGGAGTTGTATGTGCCCGATAGAGTCCTACGTCAATTCGGTGCAATCCAAGATATCCCAGGCCAGTGTGACACATCTACACATATTCACAGCATTGACCTCTGAGGTAAGACGTCAGTCGATTGGTTACAGTTCCATGCAAACTATGTGCACATGTGGAACAATCGATGTGAGTATGTGTTGGCTACCACACCAATTGCCCATGGAGGTGAAGACGTATCTGGGGATTATATGGCATGGTACAGCCGCATCACACGACGATTTATAGGGAGGCATGGATGTGTGCTCGATATGGTGGTATGTTAGCGTAAATTCCATAGAGAACGTATCATTTTTCTTTATTAGAGATATTGTCATATTTTTTCATTTTGCAGGTAATACGATTAGATGAGATTGTTTGCCTTGTGGGATCTAATGAGGATGTAATCCAATTGGTGACAGACACTCGACGGCTTCTCGGTGACTCTATGCAGCGACAATTCAGGGATGGACTCCATGAAGATGAAAACGATGAGGAAGGAAGACTGACCGAGGGTACATCTTCATAGGGATATGGACGTGGTAGAGGACATGGACATGTATGAATACCACGAGGAGGATGGGCACAGAGCCATGTCGAGGACATATATGTTTCGGGGGTGGAATATCAGACTCCTAATGCTGAACACGAGAGTCAGAGAGAATACAACAAACTTCACCTACACTGATGAGAGAAAGGCCACAGAGCGAGCCTGGACCATCGTGTTGCCATACACCATTACCTCCTTTGGACTATGATGTAACAGTTGGCGAAGAATTCTCACAAATTGAGCACATTAATCGTGACAATATATTATCTTCGTTCCTAGTTAAGCCAACTACGACACTTCCTCACCAAGCACATGCACAACGTCAACACATTCAAAGGAGGCGACGCATGTGATGTCATATGAGGTGTTATATGGATGACTAGTGATTTTTGGGGGTACATATGAGTAGGGATTGTTGTATGGAATTTACTGTAGTATGGATGTTGTACCTTGTTTTATGTAAACCTTGTAACTTTTAAACGTCGTTATGTTTATTGACTCATATGCTTTTATGTTGAATTTTTCCTTTATCTTTTCTTTTGTAAGCATGAAATTTTTAATGATCCAAATGTTGCATATATATAGCCCGACAAACAGCAAGCCACAAAAAACTGTGGATTGTTATTTTCTGGATGTCTACCCATGAAGCTGCATTTTCAAGAGGCGGCTTCTGCTTGAAGCCGCCTTTTCAAGAGGCGTCTTCCTTCTAAAGCTGTCTTTTCGGGAGCGGCTTCGGCTTGTCAAAGCTGCCTTTTCAAGAGGCGAATCCTTCACGGTACTTAACAAAAAAAGGAACTTCACTGTATCAGGCGAATATGAATCCATGAAGACGGTATGTGTGAATTTTCTTCATAACATCTGCTCATCTGGATACACAATCTCGAAGAAGATCGGACACATTTGACAAATCATTCAACCATTGATGGGTGATTCCTCGAAAATGCTTTGCCCTCTCTCGTCTCTTCCCTAGGCCCTCCCTCATTCCTTCACATCTCTCCTTGATTCCTCATGTCTCACTCTATTACCCCTTCACTCCCTCCCTTCTCATTCCAATCTTGAGGTATGTATATATTTTTTACACTTTTTCATCATATACTTTACTGTGGAGTATTTGTCTGTTTCATTTGGCAAAATGTTGACATATAAGTAATCTTTTTACTGGCTCTTATTTGCATAATATTAGTACAAATTTACTATTTATTTTTAAAGTACTATTGCAAAATTTTATTTTGAAAATAATATTTTTGTGGTATTTTTACACCACAAACTCCAGAAACTTTGTCATTTACCTTCTCGACCATGTAAACATCGTAATTAACGCTTCAACCCTGCAAACTTGCTAACTTTCATACAAATAGACCATGTGGTTAACTCTCATCCATTTGACAGTTAAAGTAAATCTGATTCCATCCAAAAAATGTGTATATTAGCCTCATTGTTTATCAAATTTACAAACTTATACCCTCCTTTCCTTCCTCCCCCCTTCCCCTTCCCCTCCCGCTCCTCCACCCTCCCTCAAACTGAGCACGTGGAGGGATCCATTGTTGTTGTCAAGCCGTGATCAACGGCCATGATACAATGGAAGATTGATGCTCAGATCTGGAACTTTCTATGCATCTATCAGTGGATGTAACTTAGGGATGTTCATCCTTCTCTTGTTACTGCAAGGGTGGCGGCGAAAACGGGCTCAGGTGGCTGCTCCTTCCTTCTTCGTTTAGCGTGAATAGATAAGCAACGACGAATCTTCTTCGACTACATCAACAAGAGTCCGAAGGGGCTCATTGGGGCCCTAATGTCCTCCCAAGCCCCGTGCATCACGAAAGCGTGTGGATTGGATCATATCCAATCAAAAAACAGACTTGTCGAACAAATTATGATAGCAACAGAGTTAAAAAAATCGATGGAATCATATGGATTGAAAACTATTCCTAATCCATTTCATCAATATCATACGAGTGTAGAATTACCTCTTGAAGCGTGATTGTGATCCTCAAGTCTCTAAATCAAGAGACCTCTTGTCTGAAGTTCGATCAAATGAACACAACACTTGAGGGAGCGGTGACGAGCCACGTAGTTCCTGCAATTCAACGAGATAATCTGGGGGCCTTTGCTCATGATTTCATTATATGAAATCATCCTTCTTTATCATGATCCCAAAGAACCAAAGATGAAGAAACTTTACACGAGAATCAATCAAAACGATATGGCAGCATAATAACAGGGTTATCCACCATTAAGGGCAACGTCCTTACAAGAGGACAACCCTATGAGGTAAAGGAGAACATCCAACATTATGAGTATTATCCCGATGAGGGAACGTCTCTTGGAGAGAGAGAGAGAGAGATAGAAAGAGAGGAGAGACTTGTTGATCCTTGAATTGATTGTATTTTTTGAAAGGCAGGGTCTACCCCTCCTTATATACATTTTTGGACCATTAGGATTGCAATCCTAATTGTTGAATCAATGGTCGGGATTAAAGGAGCTCATAACCACTTTTAGGATTAAAGTTGATAGCAATTATCAATGTAATTATACATTTACTCCTCTCAACAAATTTTACCAGCAAATAATTAATAAAAGGAAAAATAAATAGGAAGCTCCAAAAAAATTGGGGACGTCAACCATGATTGTTACATCCATGGATGTTCCCCCTTTTTAGGAACCTCCTTTTTATTTTTCTACTATTATAATTATGGTTGCAATGTTGCAAAAACTATATATTTATTTATTAATTAATTTATTTTGAAATTAAATTATAATTAAATAAATCCAATTTATTTATGGTAATTGCAAATTGGTATTGTAAATATGAATCATATTCATAGGTCCAGACTAAATGTAAATCATATTTCCATTTTATTGTATAATGTGAATCCAATTTATATTAACATTAGTTTTGTGGATCTTATTCACAATTAAATCTCAATTGGATATTGTGGATCTTATCCACGCTATCCATGATTATTGTGGATAGCACTATCCATATTAATCTTATCCAAGATAACTAAATCCAATTTAATTATTTCGAAATCCTCTTTGTACATATCAATGAATAATGTGAATCTTATCAATATTTTTTGGGATAATTGTGAATTATACTATCGAAGATATTATTATCCAGGATAATTAAATCCAACTTAATCCTCATAAGTTCTCATCTTCACTTAACGATTCAAACATCACCGGATAGTCCCAATTCTCAAATTTATCTCTTTGGGAACATTTCTCAAACTCCTTTATGGATAATGTGCCTTCTTTGTGGATACTTGGAGATAGGGTCAAGGTGATGGCATATCCATGTATATTGACTCGAATAATGAGATATAATCTCATATCCAAATCTAGAAGACCTCTCAAAGATGCATGATCTTACCAGACAAAGTACCCAATCTTCTTATTATCTATGAATCCAATTCAGATCAATATCCAACATTTGGACTAAGATTGGATAATTAGTTCAATGAGGGGAGTCACTAAAATCCAAACATATTTCAACACTCCCTCGGAATAGAAGCATCGTGGTATACAATCTTTTAAGATCACATCATCCTCGAGTATTCCTAATATATGTACATCCTGCATACTGGAAGACTATGATCAAACCTGAAGTTTTGATCACATTTTGGATTGTCTCCTTCATGATTTTGTTGACAAGTTTCTCATTCAATATTTAGGATTTGATAATGATCATATGCTTTCCAAAAGCATATATCATACCTACAAATCATGTCTTGTATCAAAAATAAGATGACCAATGTTAGAATTCGATTTATCCTGAATGTGAGGGTTAACACTTCGCACACCACAAAAGCATGAAGATCGTATCGCATGCGATCACAAGGGACAATTGAAATTAAAATTATTTCTTTTGATGAAACCACGTGACATGCAAACCATTCCCATGTCATTTCATTTATACCACAAATGAGTATTAGGTTTACCTCTTGGAGTGTGATCATGATCCACATGACTCTAAATGAAAAGACCTCTTGTCTCAAGTCTAATCCAATGGAGAGAGCACTAGCGAGCGCACAGATAAGACATGTGCTTCACGCAATCTGAGTTGACGATCCAAGCACAAATCAATTATCTAGATTTTGTTTGAACAATTTACAATAATAATTAATTAATTTAAATGGAATAAATAAGTTAAAGACATTTTTAAACAAAACTAATTTCAATTAAATCAATTCATGTCATGAATAAAGGAGTAGAGAGTCATCTTACATGTATGGGGAAATGAGATAGCCTCCTTCCCCGTATGGATGGGTGGATGCCCACCATCAAATTGTAGAGAGATTTTTCTCTCCAATTACCATCTAATATAATCTCATTATATTAAACCTTTATTCATATAACTATTTGTCAACAAAATATCATCTAATAATTTGTAACTTATTTTGTAATAATTGCAACAAACCATTGATTAATTATGTAAAATATTCATCCATACAATATTAAATGTAAATCATGCTTACACCTAATTAAACATTGTGAATCCAATTCACATTTTATTACATAATGTGAATCCAATTTAAATTTACTTATAACTTGTAAATCATATTTAATAATCAAATTTCCAAGGCTTAGATATTTGTCAATAATAGAATTAATCTTGAACTCTTTTAAGAACAATGTGCCTTCTTTGCGGATACTCTGAGATAAGGACATGGCGACTATATATAACCATGTATAGTGACTTGAATACTGAGATCTAAGCTCATATCTAGATCTAGAAGACTGCTCAAAACAGTCTAATCAAGTCAGACTGAATATCTAATATTCTCATTGAATGTGAATCATATTCAATTCAATGTCCAATATTTGGACTAAGATTAGATAATTAATCTACTGAGTGGAGTCCCTAAAATCCAAACATGTTTCATTACTCCATTGGAATGGAGGCGTCACAATTATATAATCGTTTAAGATCACATCACCATCGAGCATTTCTAATAGCGTACATCATGCATACTAGAAGACCTAGAATAAACCCGATGTTCTGATCACATTTGAACTATCTTCTTCGGGATTTTATCATTAAGTTTCTCATTTTATCATTGGGAGTTGGTATCGATCATATGTTTTCCAAAAGCATATATCATACCAACAAATCATGTCATGCTTCCAAAACAAGACGGCCATCAATGGAATTTGGTTGGTCCCAATGTCTCACGAGTGAGCTCATGTCTTCTGGTTCAGATAGTGAATATGTATAATCCCTTGGAGAGATCGTATTACTCATATATCCTCGTATCCACACAACCTCACCAGTGTATAGACCTTGATTTGGTTATCAACCTGATGGCTTGCTTAATGTACATACGTAGACGTATAGTTGAAGGCTAGGGCTTAGGCTTTAGCGCATCATGAAAGCATGTAGGTCACATCACATACGACCTAGGACAACTAGTCATACTAGTTTCATCGGGCAGCGGAAATTAAAATAGTTTAAATAGATGAAACCACATGATTCGAGAATGCTTCTCAAATCGTTTCATCATGATCACAAACGAGTTATAAGAACACCTCTTTGAAGCGTGTTTGTGATCCCTTGTCTCTAAAGTAAGAGACCTCATGTCTCAAGTCTGATCTGACGAATGTCGTACTTACGGGCGTGTGGATGAGAAGCGTGCTTCCCATAATCCAAGTTGATGATTTGAGCGAGGAGTCTCCTGATTTCATCTCACGAAACTCGACGCATTCTTCATGAACAAGAAGCACCAAAGATGGAGGAGATCCACGAGCAGTCCATCCAGCAGTACAACGGCATCGCGGCGACTGCAAGTCACTCCACGTCGCTATGTGGACGGCCACAATATTGAGAGAGAGAGAAGATAGGGATAGAGGATGTGTAAAGAATAAAGAGAGTTGTTTCTCTTGTAATTCATGTAGTATAAAAGGCTAGAGCTACCCTCCTTTTTATACTAAATTGGATGTCCATGGATCTCAATCCATGTGTACACAAAATCATTGGTTTAGATTGTTTTGTACTTTCAATCAATGGACATGATTTTGTTGCATAATATTTGCAACAATAATTAGTTAGTTCAAAATATATTAAATAAGTTAAATTAATATAATTTAATATAAATCAAAATAAAAAATATGGAATTACTCGGAAGGAGAGCAAGTCTCCTTCCATACATAGGGTGGACGACCACCAACTTGAAGAGCTCAAGTTGGTCGTCTACTCTATGTATGGTAAGGAGATTCTCTCATTCCTACTATGTTGAGATCTCATGTCTCATCATATATTCCACTTATGCAACAACTTTTATTGCAAATTATTCACCAAAAGAATTTCAAATTATTTTGTGATAATTTCAATCATGTCATCAATAATTATGAATCATATTCATACAACCAATATGAAATGTAAAATGCGTTTACAATTAATTATTCAATGTGAATCCAATTCACATTAACATTTAATTCGTAAATATTATTTACAATTAAATCTCTCCATCATATTATAATTCATATTTATAATATTTATGATTATCATGAATAGTGATATCCATATTAATCATATCTTTGATAATGAAATCATATTTAATTATCTTGGATGACTATTCTCATGTATCCAAATAATATGAATCATATTCATGTTATTCATGATAATTAAATCACATTTAATCATTATTTTCCCAATGCTCAGATACATTATCATCAATAGAATTATTCTTGAACTCTTTCAAGAATAATACACTTTCTCCGCGGATACTTGGAGATAAGGACAAGGTGATTGTACATTAAATGTATAGTGACTTGGATTTTGAGATCATATCTTAAATCTAGATCTCGTGGACCTCTCATAGATGTTTGATGAAATCAAACTGTAAATCTTATCTTCTTATTGCATCCGAATCACATTCATATCAATGTCCAACATTTGGACTAAGATTAATTTACTAATCTACCAGGAGGAGTCACTAAAATCCAACCTTGTTTCATCACTCCCTCAGAATGGAAGTGTCACGGTTATACAATCATTTACGATCACATCACCCTCGAGTATTCTTAACACCCGTACATCCTGCATATTGTAAGACCTAGAGTAAACTCGATGTTTTATATCACATTTGAACTATCTCCTTCAGGGTTTTATCATTAAGGTTCTCATTTGATCATTGGGAGTTGGTATCGATCATATACTTTCCAAAAGCATATATCATACTTAAGTATCGATCATATACTTTCCAAAAGCATATATCATCCTTACAAATTCAGTCAAGCTTCCAAAGTGAGATGATCGTGCATGGAA
This sequence comes from Ottelia alismoides, assembly GCA_037367405.1. Lineage (NCBI taxonomy): Eukaryota > Viridiplantae > Streptophyta > Magnoliopsida > Alismatales > Hydrocharitaceae > Ottelia > Ottelia alismoides. The sequence continues at coordinate 1,635,450 of JAZKJV010008089.1, read as the reverse complement.
TTTGATCCCAATATCTCATGAGTGAGCTCATGTCTGCCGGTTCAGTAATGAACATGTATGATCCCTTTGAGAGATCGTATTACTCATATGACCTTGTATGCACACCAGCTTGCCGGTGTATAGACCTTGAATAGGTCATCAACCTATCGATCTGCCAAATGTACATACTCAGACATATAGTAACACAACTGTCTCTGGTCAGAGGATGCATGCCTATATCGTGACAATATACTACATAGGTCTTGATTATATCGATCTCGTTAAGTCAACTCTTTGACCTAATTATCTAACACCTCCTGATCTCTGTTCCTATGCAGAGGACCTACATCAAGAGGTCGATTAGATATCAGACTTTAGAGAAGAATTGCCATCTTCTTCTTAGGCTGGAGATCCTTTATCAACAATCATTTGACAATGCTTGATGAGTCCTTAATCTAACTCTTTACATATCATCCAAGCACCAGCCTTTATGATTCAACCATTGACAGTTGTATGATTATTAAGATGACCATAGTACATAACCCTAATTGTACTAAGGGACATATTATGAAAATTAGTTATTCTTCATTACAGATTAAGAAGTGAATTCCGTGGGCTCACATGTCCAACAATCTCCCACTAGTCCAAAGAGCCATTTAATTGGCTAATCTTTAAACCCACACTCATGTCTAATCACAAGCTATTATGAAAAATATCTTTGTAGGCTGACTGGTCACTCTATTCTCAAGAGACTATGCCAAGTCCTTTTGCAGACTTGCATATCCCCCAGTAATAGTGCTCGCATCTAATGCAAACGTTGCATCTTATGCAACCAATACTCAATTTTGTTGAAGTAGTTACTGTACCTTTATCACAATGACTTGATAATCATTATGACCAATAAATTATACCTTTGTTCCTGAAGATCTCTATCTCCTTGTATTAGGGCATAGTCTTAAGTCTAGTAAGGTGTTTGTAGGGAAGACATTTTACATCACTATCTATAAAAGTCTTATTTTCTTAAAGTAAAGAATTTGATATCACTATCTCAAAAATATTATGCCTTTCAAGATGTTGATTATTACTGCAATTTATTGTTTTACTTCAATAGTAGGATTGGTGATATTTTACTACTCCCACTACACGACAGACATCTGGCCTTTTGCACACATCTAGCATTACATTGAGCTTCCCGTAGTTTATGCACTAGGGCACGTAGCTTTGGCATTCACATCCTCAACTCTTTGAAGTGCCATCCCTCTACACGGGCTAGCACCATATCTTAAGGGGAAGAAGTTTCCATTGAAGTTTTCCAAAAAAAAGTACTAATGCGATGGTTCCAATACCCTCTCCTCATTGCTTCTGAACAACTTCAGAACTAAGATATATGAGACATCATTGAGATCTTTATATCTCAAGGTATGGAACAACCAGATCATATAACACTTATTATCCTCCTTAAATCATTCCAAATGATTAAGATTTTATCTACATTTAGCATCATGAACACAATGACACTCCTACTAAACCTTCACATGATTCATCAAGATTTTATCTGAAATCATAACCTTTATAATTTCATCAAATCCGATGTTCCAACTACAAGAAGCTTATTTGAGTCCATTGATGGAGTTCCGTAGCTTGCACTCCTTACATTCTTCAACAATGAACCCATGGGGTTACTTCATATGAATATCCTCGTTCGGGTATTCATTGAGGAATGCAATTTTGACTTCCATCTTCCAGATGGCATAGTCAAGTTGTATAGCTAAAATCAGCAATATTCAGATGGTTTCAAGCATAGTTACTAGAAAGCAAGTCTTATCGCAAGCGATGTCTTCTTTTTGTGTGTAGCTCTTGGCTACGAGCCGTGCTTTGAAGGTCTCTATCTTCTCATCAGGTTCCCTCTTTCTCTTGAAGATCCATTTACATCCAATGGGATTGACCACTACAGATGGATCCTCGAGGATCCATACACAACACTTGTGTATGCAGTCTACTTTAGACTTTATTACTAACATTGATCATTCCATGGCATGATCTATAGAAGCTTCATCATATGAAGTTCAATCATTGTCAGATTTATCTGACATATGGAATCCATATCCTATACGTGGTCTTACCACCCTCAAACTGATTTGAAGAAGTATGAGTGTCATCTTTAATTGTCCTTTTAGTTTTTTATTCTAATGGCCTCATTATACTCTTAGGATTCAATGAATCCATATACTTCATTCTTATCTTGATTCTCAAGAAAGTCATCCTCTTAGAACATATTCTTACAGATGAAATCTTTTAAGAATATCAAGGTCATAGAGTGGGTATCTGATGAATCTCATATTCATCACTCTAAAAATGATTAATTAAGCTCAAATCCCTAAAATTCATTGACATTTCTTCATTTATTCTGCATAGTTAGCATTCATGCATGTATTGATTAGAATTGCATTTTATCACTCACTATTGCACAAAATAAGAAGCCAAAAATCTCAGTCCAATTGACTTGTAAAATAGCCCAACTTCCCTGATTTTTAACTAATTCATGCAAACTCCAAATGACCTGAAATTACCTTTACTGTGTACATATCACTAACAAGAATAAATGAAAAATACAAAAAATCACTAACCTAAATAAGTGGACCAAAAACCCAAACCCTAATTCCAGGATTTCCAGACTAAAACCTCGATATCTTCCTCATCCAGTGTCCGATTTGATCCTACTCACTTTTAAACTAATGTTCATTCAACTACCTTCAAAACAAGACAAAATTCAAGTGAATCGAAGCTCATATGTGAAGTTGGGTTTTGGGTCTCTTTTGTACATTTTGTATTTTACCTGATTTTGACCTATTATTTTATGTACATAATTAACTCATTTTATTTTTTTTCTTTTTCATTTATTTTCTTTAAAAAAAGTTTTATTAAAATGCGTAAAAATTCAAATCCAAAATGAGCTTGCAATCAAAGAAACTAACTGAGTTTGAGTCATCACTAACAGTTTGTACAAAAGTTGTCATTTCCGTATTTTGTTTTATTTCTTCTTTTCTTCCTTAATAAAAAACCAAAAAATAGATTAATATGTAAATATTTATCTTTGATTTTATCATATTTTTTTCGGATTTTTATCTGGCTTAAAAATGATTAAAAAACTTATAAAACCCAAAAATCAAAGTATTCTATGTACATAGGATACCCCAAAAATATCACTTTGTGCAAATGAACGATTTTGGTTTTGGTCTTTTCACAAAAGTTGTAGATCTTATCAGACAAACAACTTTCGTGAAGAAAAATTTTTGATCCAATGTCATTTACTATTTCTTTTTCAATTATCTTTATATTTATTTTTCGAATTTTCTTGGGCTGACATGTGGCAGCTCCTGGAGCCACCATGTGTCACCCATTTTTTGAGCATTTTATTACTTCGTTTCTATAAAAAAAATTAAAAGCATCACACGTGCAGTGTCTGTGCCTCCTACGCGCGCACACTGCACGTGCCTGGCCCTGTCTCCATAGTGTGCCACTTGGCAAGATTAGGAGCGCCCGATCTCGGCCGATCGGACGGTTCCTGTATCTCGTCTTCGTCCCTACTTTCCCATTCCGTCGCCCGACCACTAAAATATCTGTCGTCCTCCTCTGCAACTCTCAGCACAACTTCCCATGTATCTCACCCAAGTATCCCCTCTCCGATCTTGCAATCAATCCCCAATCGAGTTCTATCCCTGATCCACCTTCCTCTTCCTCCCTCACAAGCCCTGCTGAAATCACCAACCACCACCACCTTCCATCTTTGTGCCACTGTCGATCAATCACACAGATCCTCCACAATTCGATCCTCGTCAATCCCCTCCATCGCACCCTTCTTCATTTGTCGACCACCTCCGTTCCTATTTAACTACATCGCAGCTCCTCCATGATTTCCATCCGCCCATCACCAACACAGGAACCCTCTGGTGGTGACATCACCACATACCCATCGTTTGTCGTGATATGAGGTGTGTCGCACCTCTTCGTAGCCCTCCTCAGTGAGGCCGCTCTGCTTCGGACCTCCTCCGTCGAGCTGTGCCTCCAGCAGCCAACTAGAGCCACCGCCACCAAGCTCCCCGTGAAGCCTCGAGCCTTCGACTTCACCACCATCGCCAACACCTCCGACATCCCCCTTCGACTCCAACGATCATCTTCACCATTCTTCAACTAGAAATACGCCACCGCTACTTCATCGCCATCAATAGGAGCAACACCGATCTGCGCCCGACTTCTTCTTCGACATGCTCCAACCATGCCTTCACTTCATCAACAACCAGGGAGTTCCTCCACCGCCATCTTTGAACAAGCTCCAGGAGCTTATATCCACCACCACCCACATCTTCTCCATCGACTTATCCGCACACCTCTGCCCTGACGTCCCTTGGTCGTGTACCGGTCGGAGGAACAACCATTGATAAGAGCACTGTCGCCACTGCTTGAAGCTGCAACTCCTCCTCCGTCGGGTGATTTATTCGAAGCCAAGCACGTGGACGACCACATCCCTCCTAGGGGCATTTACAATCCATGCCCCTGCTGATCTCAGCCATTCTCAGAAGCATCCCTCTCATGTGATCTACACATGGGGGGGGGTGGAAGATTTGCAGAGATGCCCCTGGTGATGTGCCTATTCGCATAACAACCCCCACCGTCCAGAGAGCATGTGTGACATGCGCGCCCCTCTGGGAATTTTGCAGATATTATCCCCGAAGGAGCTGTAATTTCATTTTAGTCCTATCTCTGCATATTTTTTTAATTTATTTATTGAACTTGCAAACAGACCCCTATATTCCCCCTTTATTTTAGACCTCTTTATTGCATCATTTTATTTATCGAAAATAGGCATTTTGTTCTACAATAATTTTTTTACATTATGGCATGCTTGTGATATTTTTATGATATGTGGTTTATTAATGATTAATTTTCGTGCGGAAAATTGCATATTTTGCCCACTCCGTGCTTGGAAATTCTTATTAAATTAACCGTTGCTCGAAAAATTGCCAAAAATTCAAGGATTGTAGAATTAGTTGTATGTTACATTGTTCCCAAAAAGAATTGCATTTGCATGTATGGTTTGCCCTATAAAAATATTTTGCATATTTCAATCTTTAATTTTAAAAGGTATTAAATCTGGTATTTTTGAGGTTTAGCATTTTCTGAGATAAATGTCTTAGTGGTAGATCTTGAATAATTTTATCCCTTGAATATAAATAGTTTTAACATTTATTATAATTAAATGTTGAAATTCACTTTATTTGCATTCATAAATTCACAAAATATTTATCTTGCATAATAAAATCCAAAAAATTACAGCACATTCATTTCTCCATATTTTACATCTTGGCCAAGTTTCGTATTTTTCAGACATCGTTTGATTGCAAATTGCATTTTCATCCCTAAAATTGGCCATATTTGCACTTCTCATTTAAAAATCGCATTAAAAATACCACAAAATACCGCCTCAAAAACCACGTATGAACTTGGATAGACAAAATTCTATGTTCTTCCTTTGCCTCCTTGAGTTCGACCTTGGGACTTGCCCAAGTAAAATAAACATAAAACCACACCGCTTAAAAATTGATTAATTTCTCGTGGTTATTTCTTGATCGATTCCGAATTCCCGCCTACAACAAAATGACACATTAAAGCTTAATTTCTGCAAATTAACTTAGGGTTCTCACGACTCATCAGATAGCGCCATTGCCGGGGAGGCAAACATCTTAGATTTTCTCTAAAAAATGTTTGTGTTCGGTTTCCGCATTCGGGTAGTCTGACCCCCGAATATTCATTGTATATTTTCCATTTTTTTCCTTTTATATATTTATTTTATTTCCAGCATTTATTTCCTTATTTTATTTTGATTAATTTTTGTATCACTCTCTTACATTCTCTCTCTTATTTTTCTTGCAAGGTACCTGATGTACGTGGAGCGGTTTTCTTGAAAACTGGCTCATCTTTACTGACGCCCAAAAAACTGCAAATAAAAATTAAGATCGAGTCGAGTCGTGAGAAAGCATAGAGTCTAGTATTTATTTTTCTGCATTTTTAATTTTTGCAATTAATTGCTTATTTATAGCGGTGTCCGTTTGGACTCTCGCGTGTGTAACAAGACCTTGAACTTTTTCTGTGGTGTGTCATGGCCTGTTTCACTCTTCGGTGAGGGTGGGGCCCGACTTGAGTGGCTCGTAGGTTAGACCTACACATACAACTATTAGAGCTTTTAAATTTCTGATTGTGCTCGTAGAACCTAGGACCACACTTCACATTAATTGAGATGCAGATTAGATAGTTCAATTTAGTCAAATTCAACTCAATTCTTTACGGCTATTAGAGCTTTCTGCTAGGTGCGGTTTTTCTTGGTTTGCATTCATATAGACTAATTTTTCAATTCTTGTATTTCATTCCACATGCAGATTACAAGGAATCACTGTAAGTCTTCTATCTGAGCATACATCATTGTTTCACGTGCATTGACTTTTTCCCAAATTTCTCCCTCTTGTTTTATCACATAATTTTAAAGGAAATTGAGATTGGACAGTAGATGTGTATTTGTGCTCACCTAATTGTTCAGTGATCAACTAATTGAAATTGGGACTGCTAAATATAATCAATTTTAATTAACCCATAAAATCAAGAATTTTTGCGGGAGAACAAACCCAACCTCAGATTCATTTATTTTCCGAGTGAGCGAGAGATGACACTTAAGGCTAGAGTCCAAATATGAATTTTCATATTGACTACTGATTCTATAAAAATGATTAGCTACTTCTCAGTGAGGATCTACGGGTAGCCAGTAAACGGTCTGGATTTCCTTAACAGAGAGGGTGGTTTAAAGGACATTGTGTAAGGCTCCGTCCTTAAGTAACACGGGCATCCGTTTTACGATCCGTACTTACACCCATACTGGCTTAAAGTGGATGAAACTAGTCGTAAGAATTCGAGATAGTCTTTAAGAAAATTCTCGATATCTAACGGCTCGCTAAATTTTTCCAAGATTAAATTTATCACCAACTAAATTTGAAAAGATAATTTGCTGAACCCTTACGGCTTCATTGTGTGAGCCGATGAACCTGGGGTTTGATTTTTGTTTGCATTGGTGTACGCGGACCGATATCGAATATCCAAAACTGTACACTTGTGCCATCACTCTCCTTGATTTAAAATTTTGGGTTTCTACTGTTGAGTATCCCACTTGAACATGACAACTCATCCACCTTCTTCAAAGATGACGAGACAATTGTCCGAGTACCCATCTGATCTATATTATGAAAATGAATTCATCTCAATCAAACCCAAATCCTCAAACCCCCCTCCAACCAGAACTTTCACAGGAGACTCTCGTCCACAAATAGATCCAACCCTCTCTACAAATCCATTCTACTTCATGAATAACAATCCTTTGTATTCGGATCACACCAACAAACAACCGACTGAGGTCTCCACTTCTTCGTATGTCAATCCTCTATATTCTGATCATACAATCCATCCTTCATACTTTGTAAATGTCAATCCAATTCATGGGAGATTCTAATCACAGGATGAATCCAATCGAATTTAACACTTCTTCACATCTTCTACCTCCCCCAACCTTGACCACAAATGAGCAACTTCCATCTTGGATTGGCCCATCACTCGCCGGAACTCATAAATCACTTGAAAATCAAATCATTTTTGAGACAAATGATCGGCCGAGACAACAACTCAAACTGACTTCAATCTCTCCTCACCATATTATTGGAGGTCAATACTTCACAAATCCACAATTCAATTTGACCATTGGGAATGAAATGAAATTCCAAATAGATCAAGAGGATTGGCCTGCACCTAATAATCTTCCATCTTGGATTGACTATGGCAATTCCAGCTTCAGATATGACATTCATACAGAGGAATGGACTGATGATATTGACACACATAAACCCTGTATTTTGACTCCACAATATAAGGGTCCGACCAATCATGACCAAAGGAATGGACTCTACTCAAACCAACCATACATACCTGAATCACACTATGAGACCTATGGTTTCTATCCTATCAAGCAGACTCCTTCCATGATTTTTGAAGAGAATTTTTCTGAAGATAACAATAATATAATGGATATTCCAAGAGAATCTTCTCCCAGCTCAAACATGAAAATGTAAGATGCAATAACCGGATCTCAAATTCAAGAAACCACACAAACTCCTCACATGATTGATCCTGAAAATTCTTTAGAGGATAATATTTGGAGGATTACTAAGAGATATGAATTAATGGAGGAAAAATTCAGAAATTTTACTGACCGACTCATTTCATTTTTTGGAAGCTTGGGTATGAAAGTGGAGGATGAAATAATTGGATCTAATGTCGAGAATCCCGAGGATATTCAGAAACCCATAGACTATGTTCAACCTAGGGACGACTCTGACAGCAACACCTCTGCATATTACCCCCTAGGGATGACTCAACACATTAAAACCCCTCATCATCTATGGAAAATGCCACATCTACACACCATACATAAAATACCAAAAAAATTGAAATATTAAAAAACACCCCAAAAATCGAAAATCGAGAAAAATAAATAAAAATTAAAATTGAAGAAGATTTGAAGAATTTGGATCCTACTCTCAAGGAAGCACTGGAGAAAAGATTGATTTTTGAACTTCCCTTGAGACAAGCCATTGAACACTTCCCCGACCGTTAAGGATTTATAATGATAAAATTAATGATGAAAAAGTTGGGCAGGATAAGAACAAAAATGGAAAGACATATCTTGTCAATGGCCACCTCCTTAGTGTTGAGGAGAAAAACCAAGAGCCGCATAGTGAAGCGGTTGCCCAGATTTGATTGTGAAATCAAAGACACCACATTTACCCATGCTCGATTCGATGAGGACTCACCAATCAATATCCTCCCGACCTCTGTATTTGACATGCTCAAACTCGGACCTATCAGGAAAATAAGAGAGATCGTTCAATTAGCTGATCGATCTATAAAGCAGCCAAGAGGAACAATTTCCATCATCATTACATTACAAGGTGCTCCGTTCAAAATGGACTTCAGAATCATTGATATTGAGCATCAAGAAGAATTCACCCGTTCTCCTATCATTCTTGGAAAGCCATTCTTGGCATTGGCTAAGGCAATTATTGAGCGTGAGACTCGGGAAATCAACTTTACAACATTGGGAGCACTTCGATCTCACCTAGTCTTTGAGGAAACATGATATTTTGAGGTGACCCACGAAGCCGTCAACAACTGTAACCACCAAACAGTAGAAGAGACCTACCCCGCTGCTACACCTAAGATAATAATTGTTGAGAAGACTATTGGTTTAGAGATTCTCCCCACTGTTCCATTTCCCGTTGCTCTCACCATGGAAAATTGAATATATGACTTCTTATATGATCCTGAGACATATTCATGGGCTTACCCTGAGTCGGACGAAACCTTCTCTGACTACCTCGACCAATTCAATCCAACTCAGAAGTGCACTAACATTAAGACAACTAAGAACAAATATGCAGGACGTGCACTAACAAAGGAGGAATATTTCAATGGTTATTCATCTGGAGACTCAATTATCAACACCACACTCCTAGGACTAACACCTTCATAGACAACACGAAACATGGCTGCTCCTTCATCTAAAAAGAAAGTCGCCTTCGACCTTCCGAAAGAGGAATCGTTTGATGATTCCTCATCAGGTTCGAAAAAGGTAATCTACATGAGTGAGGTCTGTTCGACAGTTATAAAACCCTATCTACGCAAGGATTCAAACTTCGATTCCCATTGGATGACTCCCGTTCCTCACTATTATTCATCCAAAGCTGATTCTCCTGGTCTCATTACATATACTGGAATAATTTCTTATGAGCTGACTGAGACTGGTGTTTCAGAGTATTCATCATCCGAGGACGAATCGCTTGATCCCAAGAAGGAACAAATTCTGAGAAAACAACTGAAGAAACTAAAGAACAAGAATATGTGGAGTGCCTCCAATTTCAAATACTATTCCTCTAAGGATAACTCCGATGGTGGTTATCTTTCATCTGATTCATACGCTTCATCAACTCTCCATCATGATTTCTCTGAGGGTAACACTGACAATGGTTGGGAATCTTATGCTTCATCTCCTTCTTATCATTACGATCTCCCACCACATGTTCACAAAAAGATCGGCTGAAAACCACCTTAATCATCGGCTACCCTCCCTCCCGACCCCATCGGTCTCCTTGTACATCTTCTTCCTCTACTTAGTCCAAGGCCTAAGTATAGGGGGGGATCGATGCCATATGTATATATCATTCCCTCCTTCTCACCGTCGCTCCATTTCCACCTTTCTTTCATACTTAGGCTGAGTAGAGCCTAAGTATAGGGGGAACTGATGCCCATATATACTCTCCTCATTCACATCTCCAGACCACCTCAGTTTCGCTCTTCTTCTATACTTAGACTGTTCACAGCTTAGGTATAGGGGGGCAGACTGATCTATCTTTTTCTTTTTCCCTCTTATACACTTAGCCCGATCTATGTCTTCTCTGCGCTTCTTGTGCTCTGAGGACATAACACTCGCTAAGTATAGGGTGTGTGTATATATACTATGTATATATTTTACCCATAGCTTGTACTTTTGTGTAAGTATATGTGTATTTACGGGGTGGGTAACTAACTTGAAAAAGCAAAAAAATAAAAAAAGAAGTTTTGCTACTAACACTGACTGTTTCCAACCCCAAATTTTTGAAAAAATGGCTTCTTATTCATTTTTGCATAAAATATTCCTTCAAAAAAATCATAAAAAAATTTGTGTCTACTTTCACACACCTATACTTCATCCATCATTACATTCATTGCATTTGTGAAAAGCCCTTGGGTTCTGAACCGGAGTTATGAGCAGAAACCGAGAGTGGTCTGGACTTGACCTTAATCCACCTAATTTTCATAGGAACTTCACTGAGAAATAGGATTTTAGAAGCTTCAGGTCTATGACATAATTCTTTGAGTTCCACATGACAATGTGCAACGTTTGACTCTTAGAGTCTAACCTGGTCTCTTCATTCTGGGTACGACTCTGGAATAGGGAATTAATTTGTACTCTCGCACTATGAACTTAGCTCAACTCAGACAGGGTGTTGGAAGATTGTGTGCGGTTCTTTTCTGGTAGTGTGGACATCTAAAGACCGGAGTGCATGTTGAAGTAAAGCTTCAGAAAAAGGGATGGACGGCTGGGCATAATTTTTTCTAAGACCCCAAAACATGTACAGAAAAAAGATTCCATATCCGTAGTGGTACAATAAGATCCATGCAGAGCCATCAAAAATCCAAAAAATAAAGAAACCAACTACCAAATAAATATTTGACCAAAAAAAGGTCCATGCTTCAAGAAAACCTGCAGATCTTGGTGGAGACTTGGCTAACTGGCCGGCTTCACAAGGAGAGGTGACTACGCTGGCCACCCTCTAGTTCTTTTCTCCTTCTTCTAATTTCTCCCTTTATTCGATTGTGAACACAATACGACGGACCTTAGAAGGAAATACCTGACTCCTCGAGGACGAGTTATTGGAGAGGAGGGTTGCATGGTAGTTCGACATTCTGGATGGGAAGAACTAAAACCATTCACATACATGAGTCGATTGTTCAATGTTGATGGGGTATGCTTTGGGAGGAGGAGTGATCTAAGATGACTTCTGAGCCGAAACTGTGATAATGATGTGTAGAACTTGAAGGCTGTTGATTTTAAAATTCATCTCAAAGAAGTTCCGCCAAACTAATAATCCAAAGGTCATGGCTAGTTTCATTTTCACCTTCTTCTCATGGGTCGAACCCAGTCTCATTTCACATCATTGCATTTCTTTTGATGCTCAGGGATGAGCATGGTTTAAGAATAGGGGGATTATGAATCTCATATTCATCACTCTAAAAATGATTAATTAAGCTTAAATCCCTAAAATTCATTGGCATTTCTTCATTTATTCTGCATAATTAGCATTCATGCATGTATTGATAAGAATAGTATTTTATCACTTATTATTGCACAAAATAAGAAGCCAAAAATCTCAATCCAATTGACCTGTAAAATAGCCCAACTTCCCTGATTTTTAACTAATTCATGCTAACTCCAAATGACTTGAAATCATTTCTACTGTGTACATATCACTAATAATAAATGAAAAAATACAAAAAAATCACTAATCTAAATAAGTGGACCAAAAATCCAAACCTTAATTCCAGGATTTCCGGACTAAAACCTCGATATCTTCCTCATCCGGTGTCCGATTTGATCTTACTCACTTTTGAACTAATGTACATTCAAATGCCTTCAAAACAAGACAAGTTCAAGTGAATCGGATCTCATATGTGAAAGTTTGGTTTTGGGCCTCTTTTGTACATTTTGTATTTTACCTGATTTTGACCTATTATTTTATGTACATAATTAACTCATTTTATTTTATTTATTTTTCATTTATTTTCTTCGATAAAAGTTTTATTAAAATGCGTAAAATTTCAAATCCAAAATGAGCTCGCAAGCAAAGAAACTAACCGAGTCCAAGTCTTCACTTATAGTTTGTACAAAAGTTATCATTTTTGTATTTTATTTTATTTCTTATTTTTCTTATTAATAAAATTCTAAAAAATTAGATTAATATGTAAATATTTATCTTTGATTTTATTATAATTTTTCCAGATTTTTATCTGGTTTAAAAATGACAAAAAATTATAAAACCCAACAATCATGGTATTCTATGTACATGGGATACCCCAAAAATATCACTTTATGCAAACGATCGATTTTGATTTTCGCCTCTACGTGAAAGTTGTAGATCTCGCCGAGATGAACAATTTTGTGAAGAAAAGTTTTTGATCCGAGGTCATTTGTTATTCTTTTTCAATTATCTTTGTATTTGTTTTTCGATTTTTCTAGGACTGACACGTTGCAGCTCCTGGAGCTACCACGTGTCACCCATTTTTGAGCTTATTGTTACTTAGTTTTTATAAAAATATATTAAAAGCCTCACGCGTGCAGCGCACGTGCCTTGTGCGCACGCGCACTGCATGTGCCTGGCCCCTGTCTCCATAGTATGCCACGGGGCGAGATCATGACCGCCGGATCTCGGCTGATCGGATGGTTCATGTATCTCATCTTCGTCCCCACTTTCCCATTCTGCCGCCCGACCACCAAAATCGCCGTCGTCCTCCTCCACGACTCTCAGCATAGCCGCCCGTGTATATCCTCTAAGTATCCCCTCTCCGATCTTGCAATCTATCCCCAATCGAGTTCCATCCTCGATCCACCTTCCTCTTCCACCCTCACGACCCCTGCTGAAATCGCCAACCACCGCCCCTTCCATCTTAGCACCACTGTCGATCAATAACACAGATCCTCCATATCCGATCCTCGCTAATCCCCGTCATTGCCCCCTTCTTCATTTGACCGACCACCTCTGTTCCTATTTAACGATGTTGTCGATCCTCTATGATTCCCATCCACCGTTCACCAGCATAGGAACCCTCCGGTGGTGGAAGCACCAGATACCCATTGCTTGGCATGATCCGAGGTGTGTCGCACCTCGTCGCAGCCCTCCTCAGCGAGGCTGCTCCATTCCAGACCTCCTCCGTCGAGCTGTGCCTCTAGCAGCCAACCAGAGCCACCACCACCAAGCTCCCCGCGAAGCCTCGAGCCGTCGACTTCACCACAATTGCCAACGCCTCCGACATCCCCCTTCGACTCCAACAATCATCTTCATCATTCTTCAACTGGCAATACACCGCCACTGCTTCATCACCATCAACAGGAGCAACGACGATCTGTGCCCGACTTCTTCTTCGACACGCTCCATCCATGCCTTCACTTCATCAACAACCAGGGAGTTCCTCCACCACCATCTTTGAACAAGCTCCATGAGGTCATATCCACCACCTCCTGCATCTTCTCCATCGACTTATCCGCACACCTCCACCCCGATGTCCCTTGGTCGTGTGTCGTCCAGAGGAACAACCATCGGTAAGAGCACCGTCGCCACCGCCTTAAGTTGTGACTCCTCCTCTGTAGGGTGATTCATCCGAAGCCTAGCACGTGGACGACCACACCCCTCCTGGGGTTCCCCTTCTGATCTCGGCCATTCTCAAAAGCATCCATCTCACATGATCTGCACATGGGGGGGAGGGGGTGGAAAATTTGTAGATACGACCATGGTGCTGTGCCTATTCGCTTAACAACCCCCGTCGTCTAGAGGGCACGTGCAACGTACGTGTCCCTCCGAGAATTTTGCAGATATTATCCTCGAAGGAGCGGCAATTTCATTTTAGTCCTCTCTGTATATTTTTGTTTTAATTTATTTATTGAACTTACAAACAGACCCTTGTGTTCCCCCTTTGTTTTAAAACTCTTTATTGCATCATTTTATTTATAAAAAGTAGGCATTTTGTTCTACAATGAATTCTCTACATTATTTATAAAAAATAGGCATTTTTTGATATTTTTATGATCTGTGGTTAATTAGTGATTAATTTTCTTGCAGAAAAATGCATATTTTGCCCACTTTGTGCTTGGAAATTCATATTGAATTAACCATTGCTTGAGAAATTTCCAAAAATTCAGGATTGTAGAATTAGTTGTGTGTTATGTTGTACCTAAAAAGAATTACATTTGCATGTTTGGTTTGCCCTATAAAAATCATTTTGCATATTTCAATCTTTAATTTTTAATAGGTATAAATCCAGTATTTTCGAGTTTTAGGATTTTTCTGAGAACAATCAACTAGTGGTATATCTTGGATAATTTTATCCCTTGAAAACATATAGTTTTATTATTTATCATAATTAAATGTTGAAATTCACTTTATTTGCATTCATAAATTCATAAAATTTTTATCTTGCATCCAAAAATTCCAAAAATTACATTGCATTCATTCACCATATTTTACATTTTGGCCAAGTTTCATATTTTTCAGACATCATTTGATTGATAATTGCATTTTCGTCCCTAAAATTGGGCATATTTACACTTCTCATTCCAAAATCACATTAAAATACCAAAAAAATACCGTCTCAAAAACCGCACGAACTTTGATAGACAAAATTCTAGGTTGTTCCTTTGCCTCTTTGAGTTCGACCTTGGGACTTGCCTAAGTAAAATAAACATAAAACCACAACGCTTAAAAATTGATTAATTTCTCGTGGTTATTTCTTGATCGATTACGAATTCTTGCCTATAACAAAATGACACATTAAAGATTAATTCACGTAAATTAACTTAGGGTTCTCACGCTCATCGGTATCCAATACCATCCTTTATATTCCTAATGAATTGGCACTCTTAAGTGTAAGATTCTAGCTTTCTTGCATCCATATTATAAAATGGACCAAGCAATCCTTAAATCCTCCAACATCTAACACTAAGCTTGGTTCCAAACCATAGCTCATGAGGAGTTTTGGGTTCATATTTGCATGGAATCTTATTAAGGATATATATTGCAGTCTCTACTACATATATATAGCTGGAAATTAAGAGGTAATTATGCTAAGTGTCATCATTGATCAGATCATGACTAACATGATCCAATTGTGTCTCTATATAACTACTTTGAGCTGAGAAGTATTAGGAGGAGTGAGATAGGAACAATATTCCTTTCTCTATAAGGTATTCCTTGAATCCATCTAGTAGGTACTGGCTACCTAGGTTAGGTCAAATTCTTTTCATCTTCCTTCTAACTTTTGTTCTTAACCAAAATCATGAAATCTTTGAACATTTTAAAGGTTTATAAATGGGTAAATGAAGAAATATCATAACATGAATAATAATTAATGGATATTTGTTGAACGCGATTTTCCACGATCTAAAGCAATCCACACAAGGCGGGATCATGATGTCGCTGAGGCGACCCACAGGAAAATCCCAAATTCAAACAACAATTAACCCACAACAGAAACCAGGCAATGAAAAACGATGCGGATTTAAAATTTATTATAACTCTACAACAAGATGTGTATAGGTGCAAGTATGTGTAGAGGTCGAACACATGGAGCAAACAGGTAGAACGGGGCAAGTGAATGCACAAGTGTGTGAATGTGAATGTTTGTCTATCTATGCTATTTCTTGTGGGTTTTTGATTTTATATATTTTTATTTGATTATTTGATTTTTTTTATTTTTATAATTTGATTTTTAATTTTCTGATTCTTTTATTTTCTTTTTATATTTTATATTTTTTTTGATTTTCTTTTTTTATATAGAATATATAAACAAAGTAAGGAAGGAGAAGGATAATGTATTTATAAAAATAAGTAAAAATACTCAAAAATTAGGAAACAAAATGTTTTTAGGTTTTTTATATTTTCTAATGTTTTTATGATTTTTCTAGATTTTTCTTTATTTTTTGGTATTTTTAAAGTCAAAAATACTGAAAATAGTGAACAAAATTAAAAGCTGAAACTAAAATGGAGAAATAAAATCGAAATCAGTAACAAAAATTCTCCAAATTAGTTTTCAAATAAAGATAATAAAACAAAGAAAATTTAGAAACAAAGTTTGTATTTTTAGGATTTTTTTTATGGATTTTTAATATTTTTATAAAGGTTTTTGGGGTTTTGTGATTTTTATGAGTTTTCTTTTGTATTTTTTTAATGATTTTTGGTCTGAAATAAGAATACACTAAAATATACAAAATATATTTTTTTGGGAATTTTCTGATGTGTTTTTATAATTTTTATGTATTTTATGATGCAAACAATGCACAAAACGAGAGTTTTTGATTTTTTATAAATATTAAAATGCAATAAAATGCAAAAATAAAAATATGCCGTGAAAACACAAGTTAACATGAATGTATGATGATTTTTGTAGATTTTTTAGAGCTTTATAGATGCATGTAAAAAATACTAAAAGCATAAGGAAAAATCATACTAGCAAGGGCATTTTTGGAATTAGCAAAACATCCAGGGGCTTGTGCGCAAAAAACACCAGAATTATATAACTAAAATATAAACTTTGCGGACCAAAATGTAATAAACAAACCACGGGGGAGCCCCCTGCAAAATGCCCAGACGCACGTGATGAGCACGTGCGCCAGGCAGGGACCAAAATGCAAAATGATATAGTTAGAGAGGCGTCCTTGCAAAAAATACAGAAATTGTAAAGGCAGATGAAAGATTTTAAGTTCTACTTAATAAATACAAATAACTGCGGGGTAGTTGATGCAAAATACCCCAGCTGTTGCGGCCGTCGACGGTTCAGATGCAGGCACTTATACACGTGTCAAGGTCAGGGGAGACGATACCCCTTCGGCATCGACAGCATGGATTAGATGCTCTTGGATGATCAGACGGCGCTGGTGTGGTGCAATCGAACGGCTGCTGTAGCCATCCAAGAACGAACGGGATCGAACAGTTCCGAGACGTGAGGGAAGAACAACCGAAGAACTCGGCCTGAACGAACTTGCAGCTCCAAAATCTTCACGCCCGGTGCGTTTCTCTCCCCTCCGATGACCCTCCGAGCTTCCTGGAACCACCCAGAAGTGAAAGACGGCCACGAAATGTCCTAGAAGAGGCCGGAGGTCCGCCACGATGTGAAGAAGGGAGGGGTGCTCCAGGTTGCTGCTCCTTGACAAAAATGACCCCCAGGTGGGGTCTTTGGCACCTGGACCTGCGAATAAGATGCACATGCAACAGTAAAAGGGCTCCAGGGCCAGCAAAAAGGGGGTGGATGGCGGCGTGGTGAAGATGGTGGTCACCGGAGCCCTCAAGCTCCGGCCAGGTGTTCGATGATGGGTACTAAGCTACTGATGCGATTCAATGCGAAGGAAAATGCAGGAAATAGAAACTATTGGCTACAGCTACACAATAAGCACGTAAAAATAAGAAGAAATTGACCTTTAACGGTGGAGAACCGCGAGATGTGGACCTCGACGGCCGGAGCCGGAGGTGGGGGTGGAGACGCCCAAACCACGTGTCAACCGCCGCCTTGGATGGCTGGAGGTGGTGCTGTCACCACCACCAGTCCGGAGCACAAGCAAGATGCCAGAAAACGGGTCAAATGGGGTTCAAGAGGAGAAGGAAGCTGGTGGGGGTCTTTTGAAAGAACGGTGGAGAGGGAGCAAAGATCGAGATGAAACGCCTCGCACAATGATTCAAAGCCCGAGATTTACATTGGGCGTGAATCACCCGTATTCGAGGAGCAAAAATGCAGAAGAAAGTTTCTCGAGATAGTGTAAGGTGTGACCTCGATAATTGGTCGAAATCGACCAAAAAAAGCAGATTTGACAAGGTCTAGACCTCGGTCAGGGAGTTGACCGAGGTCAACCAAGGAAGACATCTGGTTGGTCCACGTGGACCAACCAGAAAATTCCTTGGAAAAAATCCTTGTAAAATCATTAAAAAATAGAAAATGAATTAATTAATTTTTAATTAAAATAAAAAAGTTTTTTATTTTATGAATTATTTTATGGTATTTTTTATTTATTTTTTCGAGGTTTATAATTACAAGTTGCCTTTTATGCCCTTTATAGGTATATATGTCTATATATTTTATTAATTTATTTTTATTTTGTATATTTAATTTATTTATTTTTATTTATTGTTTTATAAATTTATAAAGTATTTTTATACACTTAATTATATTTTTATTTTTTTTCTGAGGTATTTTGTACACTTAAAAAATAGAAGTATAAATTATACAGGTATGTATATAGGTATTTTACCTCTATATTTTATATACAAGTATTTTATTTTGAGTTTTCTTTGAATTTTTATTCTGATTTTAATATACATATTTATTATAAGTAATATTTACAAAATTATAAAAATATAAAATTATAAAAGTAATGAATAATTACTAAAATGAATATTTTAATATGTACAAGTATACAAGAGGGGTCCAAAACTCAACTTTCAAACTGTAGCTCCGCCAAATGCGAAACCACGGCCATTAAATAGCTTATTTAAATTATATACAATTAAAGGTGAGTTTGATGCATTTGGAGTTTTTATTTGTGAGATACGGGTCTGGGAAGTTGGGATTCTGGAATTTTATTCAGACCATAACTTTTTATCTGTACATTATTTTTGAGTGAAATCAATTTTTGTATTTTTATTTGTTTAATTATCTACAACTTTCATGTTCAAAGTTTCTTTATTTGAGGTATAAAAAGTGGAACCAAAAATAGGTCCCAAAATGAATAAAGAATGAATGAAATAAAAGGGATTTTTATTGTATTTTGGCCCTTATCTCCCCCTACTTTATTCCTTGTCGACCTATTCATCAAGATGCCTAGGTATCGGGGTTTCGGGTCATAAAATATTTACAATATTTTATTCTTTTTTATTCTTTTTTTTATTCTATAATTTTGGCTTTAAAAATTGCTTTTTATCCACAAATATGCGTGAATGCTAAAATACCTAATTTAAGCCTATTTACACGCATTTACTAGGGTTTTTAAGGCCAAAATGATAGAATAAAGATGATGAAATGTAGATTCATCATCCCCCTATACTTTTTTTTGCTAGTCCCTAGCAAACACTTATGCAATAAGTGCAGAAAAAGAAAAACAAAGAAAAGAAAAAGAAGAAATGTGGATTAATTTTAATTATCAAACTTATCCACAAAATCAAAGTTTGGAGCTTAAGTCAGACCTTTAGTATTTTAGTGCGGGCGGAACCTTAATGAGAACCGAATTTGGAATCGAACAGTCTTTGAGAATCCCAAAACTCTGTTCAAGTCTCCTCAAAAGCAGGTCAGAAATATCTCAACTCATACGCAAACCCTACGACTATGAATCTGACTCGTACAGTGTAAGTGACGGTGGCTCTCCCCAACTAGAATGACAAAGAGACTGACTTCTCCAGCATGACAACCCAATGATTCCCCAATCCAATAACTCCTTCCTCAAGGAGCGGGGTATTCCCTTCTAAGTTCAAGTGGCAACCAGCTCAAAAGGAGGGGGTGAAGAGAAGAATGGACGGTAGCCAGTGTAGCTACCTATCCTAGGATGCAAGACCAATGTAGTCAAGTCATCTAGCTGCAGGCTCACATATTTGACTTTGGAACTCAAGCTTGCTTATTGACTTTACAACATATGTACATACTTTGGCAGGCATTTTATTTTTATACATGCCTGTCTTTTTTTTCTTTTTTTTCTTTTTTTTGAAATACTATTTACAACAGCATTTACATAGGGAGTTTTTCCTCTTGAGCCAGTAGACTATCCCTCTTTTGAAGCTTTATTGCAACCCACACTCTCCTGTCTTTACAATTCCTCATCACTGGACGGGTTGGGGTGCACTTCCCTCCCTAGAGGAGGACAAGGGTTCCACTTGTGTGCATCTCATACCGGCAAATCTAATCCTCTCACCACCCCAACTGAGTTGAGCCATGTGAAAGGTGCATGTGGTCCAAGTTAGGTCATTATCAACAAGAGTCGTGCGTGTGCTCCGAAATACTCTACTTAGACAGTCAAGAATCCATTGAACCTAGTCTCGTGATCCTCAAAGAATTAAGTCAACTAGACTTGAAGTACCTCAAACCCGGTTCCTATAAGGTTCCTGTTATTAGGTAGATTTTAAGGTCCAATCAAGCTCCAATCTCCAGATTTTATTTAGACTTGTTCAACTATCAAACTCAATCCGAAAAATGGTCATGCTATGCAAATGCTATGCAGAATGCAGAAAATATTTTTGTGATGCAATTTTCAAGATTTTGAACTTTTTATGGATTTTTGAAAAGATGATGCATATGCATTTTTTTGTATTTTTCAAAGAGATTTTTCAATTGTTTTTGGTATTTCAATTTTGCAAATGTTTTTGGGATTTTTTTTGAAAACAAAAAGTTTTTGGCTAAAAGCTAGGTTAAAATATTTACACGGAAGTGCATCTTATATTTACAGGAAGTGGCTTTTAAGAATTTACAAGGGTAAGTTGTCAATTTTATACATATAGATATATAATGGATTTTGATGTGATGTAAATATTCCTCAAACTTATTTGACACATGTTTTTCAAACAATTTTGAAAACTATAGTCCAAAATAATTTTTACAAACAATTTTACTAACATGTACACACATTTGAAAATCATTTTGCAAAGGCTTTCAAACAGTATAGATATATTTTTCAAAATATTTTTGCAACCATTTTTCAAACCATTTGCAAATCATTTTTCAAACTTTTTATTTCACACAAAGAAAATAAATTTTCAAACAAAAATGTTTTTACATAGGTTGAAAACATTTAACAAAATATTTTCAAAATAGTTTTCAAAAGATTTTCAAACTATTTTTCAAACATTTTGCAAAAAAATATTTTCACCTGATTTATTAATCAGTACATACAAAAAGAATTTGAGGAATAATCACATCTTTTTATTACGGTTTTTAATGAATTTTAAAGAATTATTAGCCTTATTATTAGGAAAATACGAAAGTACGAGTTATGGCTAAAGTATATACGTAGTATATACGACCCCCCTATACTTAGCTTGAGCTATGTCCTCATAGATCAGAGAGAAAAGAGAAGACATAACCCGTACTGAGTATAGGAAAATCTAAAGAATGAATAAAGAAAGGAATGAACGAATGAGAAGTTGACCGTCCCCCCTATACTTAGGATCAAATAATCCTAAGTATAGCAGACTATACACAAAGCAGGGAGGGTCAAGGGTGGGAATGAACAGATCGTACTCAGATTGTCTCCCCCTATACTTAGGGTAAGATAGCCCTAAGTATAGACAAGAAGAGGAGACAATGGAGAGGATCAAAGAATCGAGAACTTGGGGTGCACACCCCCTATACTTAGGACAAAGTGCATCCTAAGTATAAAAGACTGTCTACAAGGGGCGACTCCTTTTGATAGATACAGAGGATAGAAAATGAAAAGAAGAAAAGAAGAAAAGAAGTTATCAATGGAAGAAGAGATCAGAGGATGTACACTTCACTCCCCCTATACTTAGGGTAAAAGAATCCCCTAAGTATAGGCAACAACAGGAGTAATTGAAACATAACGATGAAAGAACACTCGGCTCATCTACCCCCTATACTTAGGATAGAGTACGTCCTAAGCAAGGCAGACATGAGAATGGGTGGATGAGCAATACGGTAGAGAGAACAGAGGTACACAAAAGTGGATATACAACAGAGATGGATATACAAAGAGTCAAGAAGGTAGAAAGCAAACCTTCTTGCGAGACCGCTGAGGGATAGATCTGGTGTGGTGTAGGTCGACATCGGGGTCCACAGTGGACGGAAGCCGATCAGGGTCGACAGAGTGAAGATCCTCAGGGCCCCTAGGGTGTGAAGGCACAGACTGGTGAGTGGAAGAAGTATGGTCGTGTCTGGCCTTGGGAGTCTCGGTGATGTCGAAGTGAAAAGGGACGAACTAATCATCATCAGAAGTAGTGTACTCGGAGTCGTCCTGCGAGGTGTCGTCCAGGTCAAAACCAAAAGGAACGAACTCATCGATGGAAGTAGTCGAACTCTTTTCGTCCTCTATAATCTCAACCGGATCGTCTTTCTCATCAAAAGGCCCAAATTCCC
The DNA here is from genome assembly GCA_037367405.1 of Ottelia alismoides. NCBI lineage: Eukaryota > Viridiplantae > Streptophyta > Magnoliopsida > Alismatales > Hydrocharitaceae > Ottelia > Ottelia alismoides. Next base: position 1,612,947 of record JAZKJV010008089.1, on the reverse strand, counting down.
GAATAAAAGCAATCAAATCAAATTCGGCCTTTTCAGTCTTATCTGAATCTAAGTGGACATGAGCGGACTCATCAGTAGAAGTAGTCAAAACATGTCCATCCTGTCTAGTCTCTACATCTGCCCTCCGCTCAATGGTATCGATCGTGTAAATTCCGCGGATGTCATCAACACATCGCCAAGTCCCGGAAGAAGGAACGTCGAGGTCCATGCTTTCCGAGTCTTCCTCAACATGAAGGAATTCTCGGGTCTCAGTGGAATCCAATAAGCAGCAAAATTCTCTGATAGTATCATCAAGGTCATGGTCCTCGAGGTCAGCCAAGATGGGTGAAGTTGCATCAGGTGCAGGTCTCTGATCGACAGTGGGTGCGGTGATCAACGCTTCGCTCTCGTCAACAGGACGGAAGCGAATCTCTCCTGATCCGTAATCAATAACGACCCTCACAGAGGCGAGGAATGGTCGTCCCAGGATGATTGGAGAGTGCTCCCCAGTGGAGGTCTCCATGGGCAATACGACAAAATCAACATTGTAGGTCGTGCCCTGAATCGAATTGACGGCGTTTTCAAGGATACCCCTCGGTCTCTTTATTGATCCATCAGCAAACTGTACGATCATCCTGGTCTTCTTGAGAGGCCCTAGGTGAAGAGACTGCACCAGCAAGAAGGGTATGATGCTAATCGAAGCACCACCGTCTAGGAGAGTGTGATCACAAGTATGGTCAGAGATGGTGCAACTAATGAAAGGTGTGGCAGTGTTCCTTTTCCTAGGAATGGGACGGTGTGTGATGGCGTGGGCAGTGGCCATGGTCAGAATGTGACGCTCAGATCTGCTCCTCCGCTTTCTCTTCTTAGGAAGAGGAGCAAATAAATAGGTTATGGCCTGCTGAAGTGGGGCACGAATAATCTCATGAATGGTGGCCACCACTTCAGGTTCAGTCAATATTTTTTTGAATTTTTGGACTTCCTCCATACAAGGGAGGAAGTCAGAATCATCATATACACGAGGAATGCTCAGAGCAGTCTGTACAACGGCATCCTCGGGGTAGAATGTGGGACCGGGTGTGAAAGGCTGTGTGGTCAAAGGTTCTGGCAAGTGGTACCTCTCCTCATAGTCTGACTTGATCCTGTGTCTCCCGAAATCTTTTTGGATTTTTGAAATTTTCTCATTTTTTGTGTTTTGGGCGATTGCAAGCTCTCATAGAAATCCTCACATGATTCCATATCCTCAAAGAATGGAGCGACATTTTGGTTCTTATTTAAACTAGTAAGGTCGGTAATCCTCGAATTCATATGCCCCATCATCTGATTCAAAGTCTCAAATGTGGATACCATGAAAGGTGACTCCAAAATCTCAGGATCGGGTGTGTCGAATGTGGGTGGTGGGTGTGGAAAAAAATCACATTCCGGATCAGGATACTCAAGGAAGAGCGGGTTGTCGAAATGTGAAGGTGACGGTGGTGGAAATGATTGGTGAAGGTCAAAGTCCGAATCCTGAAATAGTGGGTTGGTCGGATATGTACAAAAATCAGAAAAAATAGGAGGAGGATCCTCCTGGTAAAAGGGAGGTGGACCGGCTGGTGTGAACGAGGGATCCGCAAAGTTCGGATAAAATGCGCTCCAGGGGTTCATCTCAAAAACAAAAGTAAATGATTCGGGGGAGCACGAAGGTCAAGTCAAGAGGGTGAAGAAGAAGGCACAAATGCGCAGAGGCGATCTAGGATGCACACAAACAATAAAACAAAACTCACACAATACAAACCCTCAATTCACCTACTCAACTCGGTAGAGACTGAAAAGTCCGTCTTTTTATCTTGTCTGTTTTAGAGTTAGGTGAGAAGTCAAAATATTGCGCAAACACTTAGGGGCTGAATGGGATTTGGGCACTAATCCTTAGTGGATGCGCGAGCAAGTAAAAGTGAAGACAATGAGGGGATTACTTGCCCCAATACAAGATTTTCTTTTTGGTTGATTTTAGGCTCAAGTAACGTTATTAGTCCCAATTTTATTGGCTATCACTTTTTTTGGATTTTTAGTGAGAAATGCACGGTCTTATCGAGGGATCAATTTTACTTAGCACCTAGGTGATCAAAATCAGAGGGAGAGGCGGAAAAGCAATGCAAGCGGAAAACGATGATGAATGCTAAAGCGTAAATGCTCACCTTGCCTCCAGCACTCTACATGCAAGGATGCTCAACAGAATTGAAACCTATTCTATATGTAAATCCAAAGCCGATGAAATTGCCCTAAGTGTAAGAATCTGCTATTAGCGTGAAGAACCACAAGTCGGTCACTGATCTTCAATCCAGGAGTCCGGTCTAGACTCACTCCTCCTCCTCTCGACACATCGAGTTCAGGAGCAGTGCTTGGCAGGGTGGGATCGCGGCACAAAGGCTCGAAGATGATGAGGCGACTGTTTTATAGTTTGACTAAGTCCAAACACGGTTATAGGTACATGCAAGATATTAAGGTGTTTGGACCTACTCTATCGCCAAGCAACTCCTACGGCTAAGGGCTCAATCACACAAAATAAATAAAATCAAAAATCGGAAGACAAAGTAAAAAAATGCGATGAAAAATCGTGAAAAGCCGCGGTGAGCCCCCAAGTGAACAAACACCTGGAAATTAGGCCCAAAAGTCCAAGAGTTCAAGTACCTGTATTATTACAAATTAATGACTCTCCCTCACACTAAAATTACATAAATAAATACAAGGAAATAAATGCAACAACTAAGGTGGAGCTCGGTCTACAAAATTCTCTTCTCGTCTCCTCGGTGCTAGGCTGGCTAGAGCCGGCTTCACGTGTGTGCACAGGCGCCTAGGGTGGAGCGCCTCCCTCGATCCGCGGTTCCTCGCACAAAGTCAACAAGAGAGAGGGGTTAGACATCTCAAACAATTATATCAAATACAAATAAAAAAAACTACTAAAGAAAGCCGTAAAAATGAACAAACAATTACAAGCACAAGCAAAAAGCCAAACTATGCGCTGTTGCTCCCCGGCAACGGTGCCATTTGTTGAACGTGATTTTCCACGGGTCTAAAGCAATCCACACAAGGCGGGATCACGATGTCGCTGAGGCGACCCACAGGAAAATCCCAAATTCAAACAACAATTAACCCACAACAGAAATCAGGCAATGAAAAACGGTGCGGAGTTAAAATTTATTATAACTCTACAACAATATGTGTATAGGTGCAAGTATGTGTAGAGGTCGAACACAGGGAGCAAACATGTAGAACGGGGCAAGTGAATGCACAAGTGTGTGAATGTGAATGTTTGTCTATCTATGCTATTTTTTGTGGGTTTTTGATTTTATATATTTTTATTTTTATTTGATTTTTTTATAATTTGATTTTTAATTTTCTGATTTTTTATTTTCTTTTTATATTTTATATTTTTTAGATTTTCTTTTTTATATAGAATATATAAACAAAGTAAAGAAGGAGAAGTATAATGTATTTATAAAAATAAGTAAAAATACTCAAAAATTAGGAAATAAAATGTTTTTAGGTTTTTTATATTTTTCTAATGTTTTTGTGATTTTTCTATATTTTTCATAATGTTTTGGTATTTTTAAAGTCAAAAATACTGAAAATAGTGAACAAAATTAAAAGCTGAAACTAAAATGGAGAAATAAAATAGAAATCAGTAACAAAAAATCTCCAAATTAAAATAAAGATAATAAAACAAAGAAAATTTAGAAACAAAGTTTGTATTTTTAGGATTTTTTTATGGATTTTTAATATTTTTATAAAGGTTTTTGGGGTTTTGTGATTTTTATTAGTTTTCTTTTGTTTTTTTAATGATTTTTGGTCTGAAAATAGAATACACTAAAATATGCAAAATATATTTTTTTTGGAATTTTCTGAAGTGTTTTTATAATTTTTATTTATTTTATGATGCAAACAGTGCACAAAATGAGAGTTTTTAATTTTAGAGCTTTATAGATGCATGCAAAAAATACTAGAAGCATAAGGAAAAATCATACTGGCAAGGGCATTTTTGGAATTAGCAAAACATCCAGGGGCTTGTGTGCAAAAAACACCATAATTATATAATTGAAATATAAACTTTGCGGACCAAAATGTAATAAACAAACCACGGGGGAGCCCCCTACAAAATGCCCAGACGCACGTGACGAGCACGTGCGCCAGGCGGGGACCAAAATGCAAAAAGATATAGTTCGAGGGGCATCCTTGCAAAAAATACAAAAACTGTAAAGGCATATGAAATATTTTAAGTTCTACTTAATAAATACAAATAACTACGGGGTAGTTGATGCAAAATACCCCAGCTGCTGCGGCCGTCGACGGTTCAGATGCAGGCACTTATACACATGTCAAGCTCAGGGGAGACGATACCCCTTCGGCGTCGACGGCCTAGATTAGACGCTCTTGGATGATCAGACGGCGCTGGTGTGGTGCAATCGGACGGCTGATGTAGCCGACCAAGAATGAGCGGGATCAAACGGTTCCGAGACGTGAGGGAAGAACAACCGAAGAACTCGGCCTGAACGACTTGCAGCTCCAAAATCTTCACGCCCGGTGCGTTTCTCTCCCCTCCGATGACCCTCCGAGCTTCCTGGAACCACCCAGAAGTGAAAGACGGCCGAAAAATGGCCTAGAAGAGGCCGGAGTTCCGCCGCGATGTGAAGAAGGGAGGGGTGCTCCAGGTTGCTGCTCCTTGACAAAAACGAACCCCAGGTGGGGTCTTTGGCACCTGGACCTGCGAATAAGATGCACGAGCAACAGTAAAAGGCTCCAAGCCAGCAAAAAGGGGGTGGATGGCGTCGTGGTGAAGATGGTGGTCACCGGAGCCCTCAAGCTCCGTCCAGGTGTTCGATGGTGGGTACAAAGCTACTGATGCGATTCAATGCGAAGGAAAATACAGGAAATAGAAACTATTGGCTACAGCTACGCAATAAGCACGTAAAAATAAGAAGAAAACGACCTCTAACGGTGGAGAACCGCGAGATGCGGACCTCGATGGCCGGAGCCAGAGGTGGGGGGTGGAGACGCCCAAACCACACGTCAACCGCCTCCTTGGATTGCTGGAGGTGGTGCTGTCACCACCACCAGTCCGGAGCACAAGCAAGAGGCCAGAAAACGGGTCAAATGGGGTTCAAGAGGAGAAGGAAACTGGTGGGGGTCTTTTGAAAGAACGGTGGAGAGGGTGCAAAGATCAAGATGAAACGCCTCGCATAGCGATTCAAAGCCCGGGATTTACATTGGGCGTGAATCACCAGTATTCGAGGAGCAAAAATGCAGAAGAAAGTTTCTCGAGATAGTGTAAGGTGTGGCCTCGATAATTGGTCAAAATTGGCCAAAAAAATCAGATCTGACAAGGTCTAGACCTCGGTCAGAGAGTTGACCGAGGTCAACCAAGGAAGACATCTGGTTGGTCCACGTGGACCAACCAGAAAATTCCTAAGAGAAAATCCTTGTAAAATCATTAAAAAATAGAAAATGAATTAATTAATTTTTAATTATAAAATAAAAAATGTTTATTATTTTATGAGTTATTTTATGGTAATTTTTATTTATTTTTTCGAGGTTTTAATTACAAGTTGCCTTTTATGCTCTTTATAGGTATATATGTCTATATATTTTATTATTTTATTTTTATTTTATATATTTAATATATTTATTTTTATTTATTATTTTATAAATTTATAAAGTGTTTTTATACACTTAATTATATTTTTATTTTATTTTTCTAAGGTATTTTGTACACTTAATAAAATAGAAGTATAAATTATACATGTCTGTATATAGGTATTTTACCTCTTTCTGTTATATACAAGTATTTTATTTTGAGTTTTCTTTGCATTTTTATTCTGATTTTAATATACATATTTATTATAAGTAATATTTACAAAATTAAAAAAATATAAAATTATAAAAGTAATGAATAATTAATAAAATGAATATTTTAATATGTACAAGTATACAAGAGGGGTCCAAAACTCAACTTTCAAACCGTAGCTCCGCCAAATACGAAACCACCGCCATTAAATAGCTTATTTTAAATTATATACAATTAAAGGTGAGTTTGATGCATTTGGAGTTTTATTTGTGAGATACGAGTCTGGGAAGTTGGGATTCTGGAATTTTATTCAGACCATAACTTTTTATCTGTACATTATTTTTGAGTGAAATCAATTTTGTATTTTTATTTGTTTAATTATCTACAACTTTCATATTCAAAGTTTCTTTATTTGAGGTATAAAAAGTGTAATCAAAATTAGGTCCCAAAATGAATAAAGAATGAATGAAATAAAAGGGATTTTTATTGTATTTTGGCCCATATCTCCCCCTACTTTATTCCTTGTTGACCTATTCATCAAGATGCCTAGGCCTCAGGGTTTCAGGTCATAAAATATTTACAATATTTTATTTTATTTCTTTTCTTTTCTTTATTCTATAATTTTGGCTTTAAAAACCACTTTTTATACACAAATATGCATGAATGCTAAAATGCTTAATTTAAGCATATTTACACGCATTTACTAGGGGTTTTAAGGCCAAAATGATAGAATAAATATGATGAAACGTAGATTCATCAATATCACATATCATTAGTGTGCATTATGGTATAGAGGGTCCACATACATCAATATGTATGAGGTCTTGAATACATTAGCATCTTACACCATTCCCAGAGAAGGATGCATCGGACATTTCAACTTTGAATACAATTTTCACAAGTACGTAAGATTTGAACTTTCAAACAATCTAAAGTTCCATCTCTTAGTAGTCTATTGATCTTATCAATAGACATATGTCCAAGGCATGATGCCAGATCATTCTCAAATGATCTTCGTCCTCTTATTGATCTGTTAAGGTATAAATTAGTATTAGAGATGTTAACGAACCATTCATTAATATTCCAATTTAGTAGAGTCCTCTAGATGTTAAATTACTACCTGAAATATATACATCATATCTCTTTATGATATGTCTATTGCAGAATGTATGTACATTTCAAAATTTTTTAGAAATAAACAATGAATGTACTCTAATATCTAGGTCATAGAGACATTCTCTACGATTCAGGGATCTCCAATGAAAATATGTAGTCTTTCTATCCAATGGAGAATGTTGCAAAAATTGCATCAACTCCCATGTGGATGACTATTAAACCTCAAGATCAAAACTTTCTAGTCTTCTAAAATATATGCAACCAATTGCAAGTGTTATTAGAAGAAGATACAATTATTGGACTTTTAATCTTATTAATAAGTAAGTCAATTTCAATGATGATATGTAGATGTAGAATATCTCGATGCGCTATATGGGCCCTTCTAAGGATCTTAGATAGTTTAGATAGTCATACTACCAATACATCAACTTGCTGTAGTATTGGCATTCATCCAACTCTTCGGATGCCATATGCATGGAAGTCACAGAGGTATAGTCAACTCTTTGACTCTCCTTCTTACATGGGTCATACCCATACTTCCACTGTGCTTCCTTAACACTTAATCAACCATTGCATAAGACAAAGTATCTCTTAAATTCAATACCTCCTCAAAGGACTTCAATATAAGAGTATTTTAACATTTATTCTTGCTTCATCCCATTCATATAATATGAATAATATGATGCATCATGATAGACTTGAGTAGAGATAGCAGAATGATGACACTCATTATATCTACACTCATCTTAACTAAAAAAGAACTTAGGTTCATGCAGGTACTCAAACATTTTGAGTACATCTTCTTTTATCGAGCCACCATTCTGCATAATGCAGTGAACTGTGCCATTCATGATTAAATGTTGAGAGCACATATGTTCGCCAAAATATATGTGATGAATCCATGATTCATTAAAATTCTGTCTGCATTTGTCCTAAAACCCTTAACAAATACATGTAAATATCCATTAATTTCCACTTATTTAACAAAATCACATTCATGAATAAACATGCACTTTTATGCATTAAAATCATGTAAATAAATAAAAGAATAAAAATAAAGAAAATAAAAATAAAGTCAAATTGTAGATGTGTATATATGTACAATATGACTAATAAAAATAAATATAGATGAAAGATATATTTATAACCTAATACGTGAGACCAAGTCAGCATGGATTGGTCGATAAATAAATAAAAATAATTAATTTCACATCTCATACACTCTTTATTAATTATCAACTAAATACCAAAACTTCAAAGACTTTTAATTAATTCAAATTAATATATTTTTCACCAAACTCTTCTCCTAAATATTTCAAAAATATATACAAAATATAAAAAATAAGTTCAAAATATTACCTTGTATATATACCAAGAAATCCAACTTGTAAATTGTCAAAATCCCAACTTCCGAACATCATAAGTTTCTCATACGAACTCCAATTTCAATCTACCTTTAAAGTTCATAAAATAATATTATCTAATTAATAAAGGTGATTTCACTAAAATCAGAGTCCATTTGCAAAAAGTTAGTTTTGGGACCTAACCACAATAGGGTTTCTGGGCTACTTATTTTAGTTAGAACACACTATTTATTGTTTTAATAATTTTGTAATTTTTAATTATTTTTTTGATATTATATTTTAACCCTAATTTATTCTATAATTTTTGAAACTTATTTATTAATTTAATTAATAAAAAACTCTAATTTATATGTATAAATGAACTGTACAACTTATACTTGTATTTATTAATATACTTAAATTGATTCATTAAAATTTATAAAAACTTGTGCATACTTTATTTATCATCTTAATAATTAATAAAATAGAAAAATAATATACTATTTATTAATTTATCCAATTGAAAATCCAAAACCTCTTAATTAAGTATTATTTATATTTATTTATTAATATAATATTTATATTTCATAAAATAATTATTATTTATTAAAACTAATTATACCTTAATTTAGATAATTTAAGTGTTTAAAACTTTCATTTTTATACTTATTTCAAATACCCTAATTTACTATTTAATCCTTATTTATTAGGATATTTATTAAACTGGCCAACCAGGTGGTGCCTTCTTCTTTAAGAAGCCCGACCGGTGAGTTTGTTCTAACCTCCCTCCTTCAACCAATTTCACTCGCCATTCCATAACCTCTTCCTCCGATCTCCACCCTTGACCTTCTTCTTCTAACCACCACCTATCACATTGGCCGTCGATCACCAACTAACTCCTCTCCGATCGTCTATAAAAGCTCCTCCAAATCGGTCTCTTCAACTAACTTGCTCCTAACTACCCAGTTCCAGTATCAAACTAGCCGAGACCTTCAATTCTCCGCCTTGCCCTAGCCATCTCTGACGGTGACAGAGCCCGGTGACCTGACCGCGTGGAAGAAGAAGCTTCGGAGGAGAGTTCCAGGGTGGCCAACCACCTTGTATCACCGTCGTCGTGTGCGTATAGCTCCGGCCACTGACTGTTAAGCGACGACCATCGGGATCGTATATCCTGCTATTCCCAGGTACTCATTCACGCTTTTAAACCTTTTAATTTCTCGAGTTGAGTGCCTTGATTAGCGTCTTCAGTACGTAGTTAACATCCTCGATCATCCTTCTTAGATGCCCAATCGAAACCTTGTTATGAGTTTGATTCATTTCACCCCAATTCAGTCTTCCATTTTTACAATTTTCATTGATACATACTTTATGGAAACACTTTTTAGATCTGCAAAAATTCTATTTTTTGGCCGATTCACGTGCGAATCGAGCAAGAATCTCTTTAATTACATGTCCTTATTATCGTTGGAGTTTCATTTCATCATCTGGATCTTTACAGATCAAAGAAAGAGCAGATTTAGAGAAGCCTTCATCAGCTGCAAGACTTGGTCGGACCGCCGTCTTCTGTGGCGTTCCACCGCCGTGATCCGCCACCTCAGAGATCATTCACCCGCAGGTAAGCTCGGAGGGAGAAGTCTCCCTCTTGGCCCTGCAGGAGGCCAAAGCGTCGAATCGACCGCTGGGGAGAAATCAGAGAACTAGCCGGCTTTGCCACCTATGCAAGAACTAAAGAACAACTCAAGAGCTCCAGGAGGCATAGGCTCGCGGCACGTGTCACCAGCCAATGGTCCAAATCCCGTGCTCTATTCTAGTCGTGACCATCAAAATGCGAAACGGTGGAACATTTGCACATTTAACCCAGACTAAGATCTAGAACTTCCAGCATCCCCAAACTTAGCAAGAATTACATCTAGGTCCCTGCGCAGGGACCTAAATGTAATACTTTTTATTTATTTTGCAATCCAGTCCCTGTAAAGGACCTAAATGTAACAGAACCAAAACTTTTTCTTTGCATTTCTACCCCTGTGCTGTAGGGGTGTTTTGGACATTTATCTTGTTGTAATTTTCTTTGATTTTTCTAGGGTAGTTACACAACTACCTAGTGACATTTCTTGTATTTTTTCGTTGATTTTCATCGCGTATTTTTCTCGAATCGATTTTTGTAAGTTTGTGTTATTTTCGAGTGATTTCTTGAGTTTGTTGTAAAATCAAGAAGATAGTGAAATTCTCGAGATTTTCTTTCCTTCATCAAAACAACTGTGGGCTATTCTGCCTTCTCGAGTTCGACACAGCGGAGTTTACCTGTATAAAAATTAGTTTTAACGCATCAAAATAGGAGAGGATCTTCTTTGCTTATCTCGTTTCTCTCTCTCCCTCTCCTATTTTAATCTTGAATTTTGTTTGATCAACACGACTTCTGCCTTCGCGGTTTTTCTACATCGAGGACTCAATTAACCGCTCGTGAAAGTCGCGTTATCAAAATGGATATCAAAATGGATATTAAGAATGATCTTGACAATTATGATCATCACCGACATGTTACTTCCAAAGTATATTCGATGAGAGATCGAGATTTAGAGGCACATAGTCAATCCTCATAATCATGAGGAAACTTGCATATTACAACCGCATACATTATGTGTCCAACTGCAAGTACTACATCTTAATCATGGATCCAATCCATGATACTGGTAATGATTCAGTATAGGAGTGTATTTGATGAATGTTATATGAAATAAGATAATTTGCACAATATATTTTACTTTGATTAAGGAATTTATATCAAAGTTGTCTTGCCTTTTAAACTCTGAAAGTTTCATCCCCTTATTCACTTTCAAAGCAAGAGATATACTTACATCTATATCTCTAGCAAGATCTGAGGTCTCCTTTTTACCTTTGTTACATCCTAATAATATGGGAAACTGCAACTCAGATAAAAAGAAGCAGGACCTCATTTCACCTTGCAAGTCTAACTCGCATTTCCCAATTTGGTCTTTAACACTTGGACCCACCACCCCTAAGGTGAAGTTGATCCATTGTTAATTGAATCAACCATCAAAGATGAATATCTAATTCAACATGCTAAAATTGGTCAATTAGGCTCTGTTTCCCAAAAACCATATGCATCTAATCATCAATATAACATCATTAGCATTCATACATGTGTAAATAATATTTGCATTTCATCATGCATAATTGCATTTAATAACTCAAAATCCCAATGTAAATTGACCTGAAAAGCTGCTAACTTCCACTATTTTTAATTAATTCATTCCAACTCCAATTGACCTGAAACCACTTCCAATGTGTAGATTTTACTAACAAGAACACAAGAAAAATATAAAAAAGTGCTAACTTAAATAAGCGACAAATAAACCCAAAAACATAATTTCACATAAGACAGATTAAAATACACACATCTTCCTCATACAGTGTCCGATTTTGGTCTACTCACTTTAAAATACTCCGTTTTCAAATACCTTCAATACAAGACCAATTTCATAAAAATCGGAGCTCCTACGTGAAAGTTGAGTTTTGGGCCTCTTTTGCGCATTTTATCTTTTTTTTGTGATTTTTGACCAAAGTTTTTATGTATATAATTAACCCATTTTATTTTATTTCTTTTTCATTTGTGTTCTTTGATGAAAGTTTTATCACATGGCATAAAAATTCAAATCCACATCAAGAATGAAATCAAAGAAACTGACTGTGTCCGAGTAAATGATGAATATCCATTTCATCACCTTTATTCTATCATTTTGGACTTAAAACCCTAGCTAATGCATGTACGTAGCATTAATTTGTACAAAATAGAATTCATTATTTATTGTATTTATTGAGTAAATAATACTATTTTTAATGCCAAAATTATAGAATAAAGAGAAGAAAAGAAAAGAATAAAATACCAAAGGTATTTTATGACCCTCAATCCCGAGACCAAGTAAAAAATTGAGTTGGTCGACAAGGAATAAAGTAGGGGGGAGATAAGGGCCAAAAATACAATAAAATCACATTTATTTATACATTTAATAATTCTTTTTTGATACCCAATTTATTCTTCATTATTTATACACAAATAAAGAAACTTTGTACATGAAAGTTGTAGATAATAATGTAAATAAAAATACAAAATTGAGTTTATGCAAACATAATACTCATGGTACTTTTTATATACAAAATAAAAAGCCAAAATCCCACCTTCACAAATCCATATCTTCTAATTAAAAACTCAATGTTCAAAATCACCTCTAATTATATATAACTTTTAATAAGATATTTAATGAAGGTGGTTCCATAATTTTTGGAGTTAAGATGTGAAAGTTAGGTTTTGGACCATCATTGTACAATATACCTGAATAAAATATTCGATTTACTCATTAAGTATTATTTTCACAATTTTATATTTTTATATTTTGTAAATATTATTTATAACTTAGATATATCTTGAAACCAAAATAAAACCATAAAGAAAACACAAAATAAAATAAGTCTATATAAAAACATAGGTAAAATACATTGTAAATAAATAAAAGGGAAATATATTCTTTAATTCTTTAATTCTTTTATATTTTTCTACTCTTGTAAATATTATTTATATTCTGTTAAAAAAGGAAACTAAAATAAAACCATGAATAAAAAATTAAGATAAAATAAATATGTAATACATAAATAAAATACGTATAATTATACCTATATAATCTATACCCCTATTTATTTTAGTATACAAATAACATCATAAAAATATAATCAAAATATATTTATGTACCTAAAAATAATTTGTAAATACATAAAATAAGATAATAACATAATAAAGTAAAATATATAAAATAAAAAATAGCTAAAACATATATGAATATACCTATAAATATAGCCCTAAAAATTATCAAGTAATAAATAACACCAAAAACTTAATAAAATCATAATAAAATACTACATAAAATAATAAAAAAATTTATTTTATACTTAAAAATTTATAAAATCATTTATTTTTTTTAAATAATTAATTTCGAATAAAACTTACAGGTTTGTCCTGTCGTGGGTTACGTGGTCAAACCACAGGCCGGGGACCGTTTACCTCCGATCAACTCCCCCTCCAAGGCATCTGACTTTTGACACTCGCCTTTTCCCCTTTTTTCCTCCCATTTTCCCGCTCATTTCGTCCATCCATCTCGCTCGATCTCTTCATGAATTTTCATCTCTGATCTCCCATGATTTACGCTGAGCCTCTGGATTGCTTGTACATAGCTTTGATTTCTCCCTAATCATCGGTCAATAAGGGTGCCTACACATGTCTTTAAATAAAGACCTCCTTCTTCCTCTTGCATTTTGATTGTCTTCCTAAAACCACGTGGTCTCGGACTAGAGCGTATCCTCGTGACTGAGCTTCCGCGATAGTTGGAGAAGGAGGATATGCACCCAGGCGGTTGTCGCCGACCACCTCTGCTCCCTGCCTCGCTGGTAGGTACGAGCTGCGCATTTTCCTTTCTTTAGTAAGCTTTTCACTCCTTTCAAATTATGCATTTAGATTTGACCCATAGACCTTAGTTTTAGTTGTAATCACTTGATTCGTAGTTCACCTGAGCGGAGCTTTGGTAAACATTTTCATTGCGCCCCGCCTGTTGATCGACCCGCCGACCACCGCCACTTCATTCCCCCTGCCTTCTCGTCACCCCAGGCATCCCATTACACCCAGATCCCTCGTGGATTTAGAGATCTACTCTCCATTCTCCTCCGATCACAAAAGAGTGCCACCCAACCACTTCCCTTCGCCCATGCCCCCTTCTAACGGGACAAGGTAGTTTTCCCTCATCCCTAGTCTTGTATTGTGCAAGTCAGAAGACCAAAGAGGCGTCTATAGGCGACTTGGCAGTTCGTTGGAGATACCTAGAGCGTCACCTCTACTCTGATCTCGTGGTGGTGCTCCGGTGACCCTTCGCTCCTTTTAACGCCCCCATCATATAGAGAATCCCCACAGGAACCTTTTGGACCATTAAAGAACAGCGGAGGAGGAGGATTTGGTCGGAGGAAGTTCGCATCACAGCGAGTTCTTCCCTGTTCTTCCTCATTCTCCCTCGACCGTTGGATCAGGAACGAGCGTACAGATAGCATCCGGACCATTGGATCGAGCTCTGTCTTCACCCTCAGATCATCCCCACCTATTTAATCCAAGCCAGTCATTGCTGAAGCATTATCATTGCACCTGAGGCGACGCGTTGCAAGTGGGCTGCGCTGCACCGTCCTATGGCACACATGACAAGGGTAAATTGTTGATCTTAACCCCTCCTTTTTGTATTTATTTATTAGTGTTGTAAATAAAATGTAATGTGTAAATAAAATTGGACATTTTGCATAGAGACCCCCATACTTATTTTAATTACATTTGGGTCTAGTCCAGCTCAACTCAACTCACGTGTCGTCCCGTTAGAGCTGGGTAAATTGCAGGGACACCCTTGCGACTTCTTGTATTTCTATTTAGTCTAATAAAGTTAAAAATACATTGCATATTTTTGTGAAAATTACATAGTGGCCCCCAAACTTTATTTTATTTACATATATGCCCCTACCAATCTATGAATTTTGTGCTTGAGTTTCATTTATTAAAAATAACACCCTTGCTCTAAAAATTAAGCAAAAATAGGGTTAGATCTTGGTATCATGTACTTTCATGCTACAATTTTATTTTGCATTTTTGGGAGTTTTAAACATTTATTAAAAAACAAAAGGAGCATATTTTTATTCTATCTACAATATAAAATAACAAAAAATATAAAAACGTTTCATAACAATCCCAATAAAATGTATGTTGCTTATTTATGTATTTTCATCCTTTAGAGCAAAAATCATTAAAAATGGAAAAAGAAAACTCCTAAAAATCGAAAAAACCTAAAAAACTTTATAAAAAATCTAAAAATTCATTAAAAACTCCAAAAATATATTTTTTCTATTTTATAAGTTTCTTTATGTAATTATATATCTATTAAAATTAATTTGGATATTTTTGGATTTAACATGCTATTTTTAATATCTAATTCAATTTCAGCCTATCATTTATTCCCTGATTTGGGATATTTTTGACTTTAAAAATACAAAAAAATTAGCAAAAAATCCAAAAAATTACAAAGACATTATAAAATTATATAAAACCTAAAAACAATTTAATTTCTGTATTTCATTTACTGGTTGTAAATTTATATTATTTTATATGTCATATATAGCCTTGTATTATATATCTTTAATAAAAAGAAAAATATAAAAATATAAAAATACAATATAAAAATAGATAAAATTTAAAACAAAAAATAAAAAAAATAAAAAATATATATAAAAATCAAAAACCCACAAAAACAATAAAAGGACAAAAGGATAAAGAATATTTTTTGTGCATTACCTCACACAATCTACCGTTTGCTCCCTGAGTTTGACCTCTACACATGCTTACACCTATACACATTTGTTGTAGAGTTATAATAAATTTTAACTCCACATTTTTTATATTCATTGATTTATTTATAGTGTGGATTAATTGTTTATCGAATAGGGATTCTTCTTGGGTTGCCACAGCGACTGTCTCCATCTTGTGTGCAACAAATTTTGACCCGCGCAAGATCCCTCCATCATTAAATGGCGTCGTTGCCAGGGAGCAACGCCGCATAGATTGTCTATAGTTGTTCTTTTCTCTTATCTATACTTGCTTGTTTGTTTACTTATTTTGATTATTTGTTGATAATTATGTGTGATTGTTCTGACCTCTTTTGTTGTTTGACCTTGATGCAATGGACTGCCATGTGAGGGAGGACTTCTTAGGAAGACCGGTTCACCCAAGAAAGGTGTATCCAACTTTCAGACCTAGCTGGCAGGAGAGCAGCAAGGGCATATAAAGGAAATTTTTGAAGACAATCTGTTTTTGTATTTTATTTATTCTGTATTATATTGTGTATATTTATGTGTGAGAGAGAGACTAATTATTGTAATAATATAGGACTCTCAGGAGACTCCACCGCACTTCACGAGGTCCAGTGCATGAGGGATTGTTCTCTTCGGGGCCTCATCGGTTTTCTCGTGTTTTGGTCGCTTTCCTTTTGCTTTGTTTTTCGGTTTTTGATTTTCTTTCCTTTGTGTGATTAAGCCCTAGTTGTAGGATTTCTTGATGATAGATTAGGTCCAAACACTTAATCAATCATTGCATGTGCCTATAGTCTACGTCTGGACGTAGTCAAATATTGAATTGTCAATTATCTAGACTTGAGATCGAGCGTCGAGAGAAGTGCTATACAACACTTGCAGGATCCGCTGTGACGGACACTGATGCACTTTAGAGATCATACTTTTGGATCTCATTTCTAAGTAGTTGACATTTTGTGCTTCACGATAATAGTAATTTCTCATTTAGGGCGATTTCATCGCCTTGCATTTGCATATAGGATAGCTTTCAATTCTGTTATGCATCCCACATGGAGAGAGCTGGGAAGCACTGTAAGTCTTTTGACTTTGCATGCATCATCGATTTCCGACTTGCATGGCTTTTTCGACATTCTCCCTCTAATTTTGATCACTAGGATGATACAGGGAATCGAAAACACGCTAGGCACATGCATTGAAAAATAACAAAAAAAGTGATAACCTAAATAAAATTGGGATTGCTAAATCTATTGGACCTTAAAAATAAAACGTAATGGATTCATTGCTTTGGGGAGAGCAACCCCCACATTGTATGTGCATTTTATTCCTACGTACACGCTAAGGATTTGTGCCCAAATCCCAGGCCTATCTTCGGTTTGTATAACTTTTTGTAAAATCACCCAACTCTAAAAATGAAAAGATAAAATACCACCATCTCGGTCTTCACTGTGTTGAGTAGGTTAACTAGAGGTTTGCTTTGTATATAATTTGCGATTTTGAGTTCATCTACATTTTCATCCCTTTTCAAGCTTTTAGTCTCATGAGCGTGCATCCTTGTTAATCATTGAGTTTTCTCCCTCTCTTGTTTGTATACTTCCTCATTTGCATATGTGTCGTGATATCGGGTCTTGATCTTCACCGTCTTTGCCTGATTTCTCAGCTCTTTCCTTGCCCATATCACCCCATCACCAGTCCGGTTCCAGGAGACCCTCTCCTAGAACCACAATTTTGTCTATGTCCGCTTTTGATCTCGCCCACCCTCCTCGTTTCCCTCATATCATCTCTTCTTTCACCCGGGATTGCTGTGCTATTAGACAAAGCCTGTATCAAGGTTTTAGGATTACTTTGATTATTTGAGTAAGCCGGGCAACTTTGAGGATGCTGAGATTGGTGTGCTACGTTTGGTGGATATGACTTCAGGATTTGTGCATAAAGATTATTGAGGATTCTGATTGTTTGCATGATCCTAGGTATGATTCTTATTTGCGGATTAATTGATCTCTCACACTGGATTGAGGAAGTTATTGATACCTGATGACTTGATGGTGATTCCATGAGCTATGGCTATTTTCCCTTGTTCTGCGATTCCAGCCGTCTTGATTCAGATGCTTGATGTACTATCTCTTTCTATGCTTCAGAGCAACGACACCCAGAACCCTCATGATTTTACTCATCTTCTTGACTTATCCATCCTCCATCTGCTGACTTCCCCGTCCACCTTCAACATTTAGAAGATTCCTTTCTGACATTTCGATCCATCTCAACTGATTTGATTAACCTAAGGGACTATATTGCGACTGACCTGATTATCTCTTATCCCTCACAAGATCTTATGCCCTCTGACTTAGGATTGATTGACTATTTTGGAGCACATGAGACTCGATGCCAGCAGTCCCATGATCTTCACTGACTCAGCTTGCATTACTCCCT
Source organism: Ottelia alismoides (assembly GCA_037367405.1). Taxonomy (NCBI): domain Eukaryota; kingdom Viridiplantae; phylum Streptophyta; class Magnoliopsida; order Alismatales; family Hydrocharitaceae; genus Ottelia; species Ottelia alismoides. The sequence goes on along the minus strand of JAZKJV010008089.1, from coordinate 1,594,860 downwards.
GAGGACTATCTGCGGGGAAATGCAACACTTTCTTACTGATCAGTTTCATGCACTGTTTATGCTGCCATTCTGTTGGAGCATGAAACCAAGTCGTCAGATATATGTTACCAATCTCACTGTCTGATTGTGTGCCCCATCTGTCGGAGCACGAGACCTATTTGACTGGAATCCTTTGAGACTGCTCTCCTTGACGGTCCTCGCAAGGATGAGCCATCTTCCTCCGCTTATTCCTTTTTAGTTGGCTGTATGCTCCTCGAGTGTTATCTGCGGGACACTGCCAAACTGTCTAGATCTTTTGGTCTCTTCTGCCGATAGCTGACCCGTCGCCTACCGAGACCATTTTTGATGATCCGTGTTATGGATCTGACTCATCCAAGTCTGCTCACCTTGATGACCCTTGCAAGGGTGAGCTCTGTTCTGACTATTCACTGATTAGTATGTATCACTCCCCGAGGGTTATCTGCGGGAGGATACATCATTTTGTAGGTACTCGATTTCACTTCTTGTGTCTCCTCTCTGGTGGAGCACGAAGACGAGTCTTCTAATAAGTCTACTCGATCTCATCTCGGGTTGTGTCTCCAGTCTGTTGGAGCACGGAGCCGAGTCTTCTGATTATTCTGAGATCTTTGACTCATCTGAGTCTGCTCACCTTGATGACCCTCGCAGGGTTGAGCTTTGTCTTGTGATGTCCGGTGTGTCCCTATGATCTTCCGACCTTATGTCCACCAAATACCACGCTACATAGAGAGTCTCATATTCTTCACTTTTCGTACCTATCTGAGACTTTGATTGACTTGGAGGATTCTATACTGCTCATCTTCCTCCATATCTTACAATACCGGCTCTGATCTACTGTTACTTTTCTTATGAGCCGATGTGCTGCTCTATACTACCAGATCCTGGCTTAGTTTGTTTTCTCTTTTCACCCGGTAGATGACACCCACTTGAGTGCCTATTAGGGTATCCTTCGCTTTCTGACTGCATCACCATTCTCACAGGGAGAAGATGACGAGTATACAATGTCAATTAGCAGACACTGTCCTGTACTTCAATATTCTTTACCTATTGTATATATGTGTTTGTCTTACATTCCTTTTTTCTCCCGTATGTCATGTGTACCCCAGATCATTCGCCATATCTGTGTATCTATACTAAGGACGTACTTTGTCCTAAGTATATGGGGGACACACCCCGTGTTGTTATTTCTCCGTTCTGTTTCACCACTCTTGTTGTTGCCTATATTTAGGGCTCTTTTACCCTAAGTATAGGGGGAGTGATGTGTACATTCTCGATGATCTCATCTTCCATCTTCATCTGACTTTTCTTCTTTTCGTTTTTCTTTTTCTTTTTCTCCTGAAGAGGTGTTTCCCCTTTTTGTCCGTTTTCTATACTTAGGGCGTACTTTTTCCTAATTATAGGGGGTATGCACCCCGAGTTCTTTAATTCTTTGATCCCCCCATTGTCTCCTCTCTTGTTGATTTGCTCTAATATACTTAGGGATATCTTACCCTAAGTATAGGGGGAGATAAACCGAGCTGTGATCTATTTTTTCCCACCCTTGATCCTCCTTGCCTTGTATACAGTCTGCTATACGTAAAATGATTTGATCCTAAGTATAGGTGGAATGATCAACTTCTCATTGATTTATTCATTCGTTTATTATTTAGACTTTTCTATACGCAGTTCGAGTTATGCTTTCTCTTTTTTCGATCTATGAGGATATAACTCAAGCTAAGTATAGGGGGTCGTATGTACTTTGTATATACATTACCATAACTCATAATATCGTATTGCAAATAATAAATATGGCTAAAATACTATATGTACATATATAATTCATTAAGCTAATTAATAACAAAATGCATTTTATTCCTCAAATTATTTGTGTATATATTGATTAATAAATCTGGTTAAAAATATTTTTACAAAATGATTTGAAAAATGGTTTGACCCGTTTGGAAAACTTTTTTAAAATATTTTCAACCTTTGTAAAAAAGTTTTGATTTGTAAAAATTCTTTCCTTTGTGTGAAATAAAATTTTTGAAAACCATTTGCAAATGGTTTTGAAAATGGTTGCAACATATTTTGAAAAATCTATATATACTGTTTGAAAAAATCTTTGAAAAATGGTTTTCAAATGTTTGTAAATATTTGCAAAAGTTATTTTGTACTATAGTTTTCAAAGTTATTTTTAAATAAGTTTGAGGAATATATGCATCATTCAAAACTAAAAATAATAATAAAATAAAGCTTTCCCAATTGTACATATATACCTATAAATAATAGTTTAACATGTTAATTCTTTAAACTCATAATTCTTGTAAATGAAAAGAGGCATGCCCGTGTAAATAGCTGCATATATTTCATATTTTGAGAATTTCAAATTCTTTTTGAAAAGTTGCATCATATTTTCTTGCAATATACATAGCATAGCATTTGCATTCTTTTCGGATTGAACTTGATGATTGAACTAGTCTGCGTAAAGTTGAAGATTAGAGCTTGGTTGGACCTTGCTGCACCTAACTTCACTGGAACCTTATAGAAACTGCATTTAAGGTACATCAGGTCCATTGGGACTTAATTCTTTGAGACTCAGAGCTAGGTTCAAGGCACCTCAACTGACTATATAAAAAGAACTTTTCGAGACGCATGCATGACTCTTGTCGGCTGTGACCTAACTTGGACACTTGAACCTTTCACTTGGCTTAACTCAGTTGGAGTGATGAGGGGATTGGATTTGCCAGTTTGAGATGCACACGAGTGGAAACATTCATCCTCGTCTAGGGAGGGAAATGCATCCCAACCCAATCCAGTGGCCATGAGGTCTAACGACAAGAGAGTGTGGGTTGCAATAATGCTTCAAAGGAGGGATAGTCTTCTGTCTCAAGAGGAAAAACTCCTTATGTAAATGCTGTTGTATATAGTATTAAAAAAACTCCAAAAAGGTGGACATGCCTGATTGAAAATAAAATGCCTGCTAGAGTGTATATATTTGTATAGTCAATAAGCAAGCTTGAGTTTCAAAGTCATATCATGTGAGCCTGCAGCTGGATGACTTGAATACACTGGTCATGCATCCCAGTATAGGTAGCTACACTGGCTGCCATACATTCTTCTCTTCACCCCTCCTCTTGAGCTGGATGCCACTTGAACTTAAAAGGGAATACCCCGCTCCTCGAGGAAAGAGTTTCTGGATTAGGGATTCATTGGGTTGTCATTATGGAGAAGTCAGTTCCTTTGTCATTTCAGTTGGGGAAAACCACTATCACTTATACTCTACAAGTCAGCTTCATAGTCTTAAGGGTTTGCGTATGATGTAGGCTAGTTCTGACATGGCTATTGAGGTGGTTTGAACCAAGTTCTATGACCTCGAAGGCTATTATGTTTTAGGTTTGGTTCCCAACTAGGTTTCACACACATTCTCACACCAAGGTCTGACCTGAGTTCCAAACTTTGATTTTGTGAAGACAAGTTTGATAATTAAAATCAATTCTATTCATTCTTTTTTTCTTTTCCTCTTCATTCTTCTTGTACTTATTGCATAAGTGTTTGCTAGGTACTAGCAAAGGTAAGTATAGGGGGTGATTAATATCCATTTCATCACCTTTCTTCTATCATTTTTGCCTTAGAAACCCTAGTTAATTCATGTATATATCATTAATTTGTACAAAATAACATTTTCATTATTTATTATATTTATTGAGAAAATAATATTTTTAATGCCAAAATTATAGAATAAAGAGAAAAATAGAAAAAGAATAAAATACTAAAGGTATTTTATGACCCTAAATCCCGAGACCTAGTCAAAAATTGAGTTGGTCGACAAGGAATAAAGTAGGGGGAGATAAGGGCCAAAAAATAATAAAATCACATTTATTTATTCATTCAATAATTCATTTTTGACACCCATTTTATTCTTTATTATTTATACACCAAATAAAGAAACTTTGTACATGAAAGTTGTATATAATAATGCAAATAAAAAAATTGAGTTTGTACAAAAATAATACTCAGCATACTTTTTATACACAAAATTAAAAACCAAAATCTCAACTTCACAAACTCATATCTTCCAATTAAAAACTCAAAATGTATCAAAATCACCTCTAATTGTATATAACTTTCAATAAGGCTATTTAGTGAAGGTGGTTTCATAGTTTTTAGAGTTAAGAAGTGAAAGTTAGGTTTTGGACTCTCATTGTACAATATACCCGAATAAAATATTCAATTTATTCATTCTGTATTATTTTCACAATTTTATATCTTTATAATTTTGTAAATATTATTTATAACTTAGGTATATCTTGAAACAAAAAAAAAGCAAAATACAAAATAAAATAAGTCTATATAAAACATAGGTAAAATTCCTATGCTAATACTTGTAAATAAATAAAAGGGAAATATATTCTTTAATTCTTTTATATTTTCCACTCTTATAAATATTATTTATATTCTATTAAAAATATAAACTAAAATAAAACCATGTATAAACCATTAAAAGAATATATATATAATTCATAGATGATATACCTATAATTATACCTATATAATCTATACCCCTATTTATTTTAGTATACATATAACATCATAAAAATATAATAACAATATATTTACGTACCTAAAAATAAGATATAAATATATAAACTAAGAGAATAAATAATAAAGTAAAATATACAAAATAAAAATAAAATAGCTAAAACATAGATGAATATACCTAAAAATATACCCCTAAAAATTAAATACTAATAAATAACACAAAAAATAAATAAAAATCATAATAAAATACTACATAAAATAATAAACATTTTTTTATTTTATATTAAAAATTAATAAAATCATTTTTTTGAATAATTAATTTTGAATAAAACTTGCTGTTTTGTCCTGCCGTGGTCTTATGTGGCCCAACCACAGGCCGGGAATCGTTGACCTTCGATCAACTCCCCCTCCAGGGCGTCTGACTTCTGACACCCATCTTTTCCCCTCTTTTCCTCCCATTTCCCGCTCATTTCGTCCATCCATCTCACTCGATCTCTTCTCGATATTTCATCTCTGATCTCCCGTGATTCACGCCGAGCATCTAGATTGCTTGTACATAGATTTGATTTCTCCCTAATCGTCGGTCAATAAGGGTGCCTACACATGTCTTTAAATAAAGACCTTTTTCTTCCTCTTGCATTTTTGTCATGTTCCAGACCCTAAAACCCCGTGGTCTTGGCCTAGAGCGTATCCCCATGATAGAGGGAGTCCCCTGAGCTTCCGCAACAGTCGGAGGAGGAGGAGATGCACCCAGGCAGCCGTCGCCGACCACCTCTGCTCCCTGCCTCACCGACAGGAAATGAGCTATGCATTTTCCTTTCTTTAGTTAGTTGTTCACTCCTGCTTTTTGATTATGCATTTAGATTAGCCCTTAGGCCTTAGTTTTAGCCATAATCACTTGATTCATAGTTCGTCGGAGCTCCGCTCGGGCGAGCCTTTTCATCGTACCTCGTTGTTGACCGACCCACCGACCAACGCCACTTCATCCCCCCTGCTTTCTTGGAACCCCAGACAACCCATTCCACCCAGATCCCTCATGGATCTGGAGATACACTCTCCATTCTTCGCCAATCATCGGAGAGCGCCACCCAACCGCTTCCCTTCGCCCATTCCCCCTTCTAACAGGACGAGGCAGTGTTCCCTCATCCCTAGTCTTGTCCTGTGCAGGTAAGAAGACCAAAGAGGTGCCTGGAGGCGACTTCGTAGTTCGTCGAAGATACCTGGAGTGCCAACTCTACTCTGACCTTGTGGTGGCACTTCGGTGACCCTCCGCTCCGTCTGACGCCTCCAACATATAGAGAATCCCCGCAGGAAACTTTTGGACCATTTTGGAGCGTTCTTTGATTTGGTCGGAGGAAGCTCGCATCGTCGTGGGTTCTTCCCTATTCTTCCTCATCGTCCCTCCACCGTTGGATTAGAAATGAGCATCCAGATAGCATCATGACCGTTGGATCGAGCCTTGTCTTCACCGTCAGATCATCCTCGCTGATCTAATCTGGGCCAGTCATTGCTGAAGCATTATTGCCGCACCTGAGCACGACGCGTGGCAAGTGGGCCGCGTTGCACCATTCGATGGCACACGTTGAAAGGGTAAATTGCCGATCTTAACCCCTCCTTTTTGTATTTATTTATGAGTGCTGTAAATAAAATGTAATGTGTAAATAAAATTATACATTTTGCATAAAGGCCCCCATACTTATTTTAATTACATTTGGGTCTAGTCCAGCTCAACTCAGGTCACGTGCCGTCCCATGCGAGCTGGGTAAATTATAGGGACACCCCTACGACTTCTGATATTTCTGTTTAGTCCAAAAAATTGTAAAGTGTCCCCCTAAACTTTATTTTATTTACATTTATGTCCCTACTAGTCTATGAATTTTGTGCTTGAGTTTTATTTATTAAAAATAGCATTCTTGCTCTAAAAATTCAGTAAAAATAGGGTTAGATGCTTGGTAGCATGAAATTTCACATCACGTTTTTATTTTCCATTTTTGGGCATTATAAAAATTCATTAATAATCAAAAGGTACATATTTTTACTCTGTCTATAGTATAAAATATCAAAAAATATAAAAATATTTCATAAATCCACCAAAAATATATGTTTCTTATTTACTTATTTTTAGCCTTCAGACCAAAAATCATTAAAAATGGAAAAAGAAAATTCCTAAAAATAAAAAACCCCAAAAACCTTTATAAAATTCTAAAAATTCATTAAAATTCCAAAATACGTTTTTCTGTTTTATAATTTTCTTTATGTAATTATCTATCTTTTAAAATTGATTTGGGTAATTTTGGATTTAATTTGTTATTTTTAATATCAAATTCAATTTTGGCCTATCATTTAATCCCTGATTTGGTTTATTTTTTGACTTTAAAAATACATAAAAATTAGCAAAAATTCCAAAAAATACAAAAATATTATAAAAATATATAAAACCTAAAAACAATTTAATTCCAGGAATTCATTTATTGGTATGTAAAATTATATTATCCCATATGGCATATATAGCCTTTTTTATATTATATATCTTTAATAAAAAGAAAAAGGAATATATATAAAAAGAAAATATAAAATGGATAAAATGAAAAACAAAATGTAAAAATGTAAAACAAAAAAATAAAAAATATATAAAATCCAAAACCCATAAAACAATAAAAGGACAAGAGAATAAAGAATAATTTTTGCGTATTACCTCGCACAATCTACCGTTTGCTCCCTAATTTTGACCTACACATGCTTACTTCCATACACATTTGTTGTAGAGTTATAATAAATCTTAACTCCACATTTTCGATATTCATTGCTTTATTTTTATTGTGGGTTAATTGCTGATCAAATAGGGAGTCTTCATGGGTCGCCATAGCAATTGTGTCTCCACCTTGTGTGAGACATATTTTGACCCACGCAAGATCCCTCTGTCATCAGTAACCTCTGTGAGTCTGTACAAAATTGCCTTGTTTCATACTCCTATTTTATCTCCCTATTTTCTTATTTATTAAAAATCCATAAAAATTAGGTAATTATTTGTCTTTTATTTTATCATATTTTTTTAGAAATTTTATCCTCTTTTAAAATCATTAAAAGTATGCAAAACCACCAACAACGGTTTTCTATACACATGGAAACCACCAAAAATATCACTTTGTATAGATGACCTCTTTTGCTCACAGTGCCTTCATAAAAGTTGTAGAACTCGTCGAGATGAACAACTTTGATGAAGAAAAGGTTTTTGATCCAAGATATCCTTCTATTTCTTTCTCTTTTGTTTTTGAAATGTTTTCAGGTGACACATGGCAGCCCCTAGGCGTGCCATGTGCCACCCCTTCCCTCTCTACCTCACCTCTCTTCACTAGTTACGTGCCTAGCACGTGACTCACACTTGCTTCCTCTCTCCGGAAAGGTCACATGCCTTGCACGTGTCCCGTCCCTCCTCTCCAGCCGTTGTGCCACCACGACCCTGCTCCTCCGCGGATGTCAGATTTTATAGGATATTTATTAAGGATTTTATAGGAGATGGCGGATTTTACAACCAAGTGCAGTCTTTTCTGGGGCATGTCAATTTTATAGGATATTTATTAAGGATTTTTCAAAAATTTCCCGACCACTAACTGAGTTCCTAGGAAAAGGCATCGAGTTCCTTGTAGATCATAAATCTCTTGAGGCCTTCGAGCTGCTCAAAAAGAGGATCATTGAGACTCCCGTCCTACTAGCCCCTGATTGGTCTCTTCCCTTCGAAATCATGACAGATGATTTAGACTTCATAAAAGGGGCTGTGTTAGAATAGAGGAAATATGGAATCCCGTATGCTATTCACTACGCAAGCAAAATTTTAGATCCAGCTCAGAAAAATTATACTGTGATAGAAAAGCAAATGCTTCAGTGGTCTTTGCCTTGGAGAAATTTCGATCTCTACTTCTATGGTCTAAGGTGACATCATACACAGATGACTCAACCATCCGATACTTAATGGCAAAAAAGATGCAAAAGCATGTCGCCTCAGATGGGTACTCTTACTTCAGGAATTAGCTTTGGAAATTAATAATAAACCTGGAGTTAAGAATGGTGTGGCTGATCTTCTATCATGGATCAAACAAGAAAACATCCCTTATTCAGAATCAATCCATGAAACCTTCCCAGACAAGTCAATTTCTGCTATTGGCTCTCTCCCATGGTATGCCGACATGGTTAACTACCTTGTCTCTAATAAAGTTCCCTAGGGTGGGCCCAAGAACATAATCGAAAGACTCAAGTCGGAAGCCATATACTTCCACTGGGAGGATCCGCTCCTTTTCTTTGAAGGACCAGATTGTATATAGAGGAGTTGTAATCCTCAGGAGGAATACCAAAGTGTCCTCGCACTATGTCACACCTTGGAGGCATGAGGACATCACTCTTGGAAGAGGACCGCTGAGAAGATACTACAATGTGGATTTTACTAGCCGACCTTGTTTAGGGATGCCTACAATTTTGTCAGATCGTGCATGGTCTGTCAGTGAATGGGAGGGACCATTCGTCCCAAAGATGCCATGCCTATGCAACCAGTGATAATTTGTGATGTATTCGATGCATGGGGCATTGACTTTATGGCCCCATTCCTTAATAGTCAAGGATTTGAGTACATTCTTCTCACAGTAGACTATCTATCTAGGTGTATGGATGCTATCCCTACTCAAGCAGCAGACAACAAGACTGTATGCAGGTTTTTGAAAGATCATAATATTTCAAGGTTTAGGATCCCTAAGTTATTATTATCTGATGAGGGTAGCCACTTTGTCAACCGGGAGGTGAATAAGTTGACTAAGGAATACGGAATCGAGCACCGTGTTGCTAGTCCTTATCATCCACAATCCAATGGCATGGCTGAGGTGTCAAATAGGGAGGCCAAAGGAATTTTACAGAAGCTAGTCTGCCTTAATAGGAAGAACTGGTCCCAACTCTTGGACCAAGTTCTATGGGCTTACCAGACAGCTTACATGACCTTATTGGGAGCCTCCCTGTTTCAAATGGTATATGTAAAACCATGTCATTTGCCTGTAGAACTCGTACATAAATCAGAATGGGCAATCAAAAGTCAATTGGAACTATCACCGGGGAAAGAAAAATAGATATATGGATTTAAATGAACTATCAGTGATCTTGAAGCATGCATAGGAGAATAGCACCATTTACAAGGACAAAGTGAAGAAATGACACAACAAGAACATTTGAACAAAGACCTTTGTCCCAGGACAGAAAGTGTGGTTATTTAATGCAAGATTGAAAATTTTCCAAGGAAAACTAAAATCCAAATGGACTGGACCCTTCATCGTGAGAGAGGTGCACAATAACAGAAGTGTTGAGATCTCAGAGACCACATGAAGCATGCAAATTTCTATAGTTAACGGTCAGCTGCTTAAACCTTTTATCGAATCAAGTGAGCGGTTAGTATAAGTTGAGCAGATCTCCTTCACTCAGGGCACTGTGTTAGATGAATGACTCAAGTGGCATGGATGAACCACCTCTTCCATAAAGAATATGTCAATCTTCTGTATATACATCACTCTGTTTATCTCCTCGGTCCCTAATGAATATGCATTTCATCAACTTTACTCATTTATTTTAGCTTGAAATCCCTTACAAAACACATGTATATATTAATAAATCCATATTCTTACTAACCTACATCTGCATGTAAATATTGTGCATTTATTACTATTTTAACCTAAAATAAATAAATAAAGGAATAAAAAAATAAAGAAATAAAAGCATGTATATATGTATAGATACAGGCTGACTCGGACCCCGAGAGAAGGACTAGACTTGACCTAATCGACCAGGAATAAAGTAGGGGTATAGGGTCTTTTATCAGAAAATCCAAATTTTTTTGTAAATACTTTTCATTCTTTATTTTGAATTTATTCTATGTATATTTGTATAAAACTTACACTATTTTATTTGTCCATAAATTGACCTCAAATTAAATAATTTTCTAAACAAAAGTTGTAAATAAAATTGTTTTCTAAATAATAAAAATAACTGAAAATAAAATCATGTACAGAATAAAAGTAACCACATTCGGAAAAAGCTGTAAAGCGATATTTAAAGGACCAATTCCGGCTCCCCGAATTGAATCAAACTCACTTCCATCACATTCTAAATTAAATATCTTTAAAACAGTAGTGGTTTCATAATATTTGGAGTTACAATTTGAAATGCAGTTTTCTAGGGTGTTTTTTTTGTAATTGTACCATTTATTTATTGTATATATTTATCCTTATTTATTTTTATACATAATTTATTTGTAAATAATTGTAAATATTTTTTTAATAATTATATAGAATAAAATTAAAAAATATATACAACGTAAAATAACACAATTTCCTTATTTAACTACGTGTATAATGTACCATACGTATGTCTTATATGTATATAATTAATTTCCTTAAATAATTACAACTAAAAAATTAAATAATTAACATTTACTATTTAAATTAACAAAGTGACGAGACTAATTTATTTATTTTGTAAATAATATACCATATGTCTATAATTTAATTAATTCTGTAATTAACCCACCATTAAGGTTGCTCATTAAGTTCTAGGTATTTATTATTACTTTAATTAATATAATTTCGAATTTTTTTTATTTATTAATTTAATTAATTGAATTTCACCATTAACATCTTTCCCTTTTTTCCTCTCCATTAATTCATTTTTTGAAAATTCAAATTCTTTTTCTATTTATTTGGCTCCTTCTCCCTCATTCCAACTTGATCAAGCCTTTGGTGAGAGGAGCCTATTCTCCAAGTGCAACCTTAAGGTGGAAAGGTACCTAGTCTCTGAGCCTTCCGATGACAGCGAGGCAATGAACCTATTCTCCAAGTGCAACCTTGAGGTGGAAAGATGCCTAGCCTCCGAGCCATCCGGTGACAGTGAACTTCGTCGAGGCCATTACGGCATTCATCCGCTCCCACGGTGAGATCCACACTTCGCTACTTTTAGATTTTTCTTCTAAGATAATTTTAGGTTTATATTTAGTTTTAACTTCATAGTCCATTTTTTTAGATCTGTAATCATAATTAATTGTCCTACGTATTTTATCACTTCAGAATCGATCCGATTTCACATTCATACCATCTTCGTGATCTCTACATTCACATTTCACCTGATGCGATCTATCACCTCTAACCACGTATAATTGCCGGAGATACGGTTCCCTTCCATCACAAATACTGGAACCTCCTCACCCACTAATCCTTGTTTAATTGATTGCTGGGGACCGAGCCATCGAGCTTGAGTCGGTCATTTTGTATTCTATTTTATTGCATGTATGCAGGTCAAAGTAAAAACAAATTACAAAAAGAGTCAGTTGTTGTTCTTTAAATAAATGAAAAAAATTTTAAAAAATATGGCCACCCTTAGCCACCGCTCCTGGAGTGGAACCCGCGCTGCTGCTTGGAGCAAGCTTCACCGTCCACTAGCCCATCCACCCGCCTTCGCCCTTGATCCCATTCGCTCGAAGAAACCCCTGCACTAATCACCCTCGCCGATCAAAGGGCGTGTGTCACCATTCACCTACCATCAACCTCCACCACCGTTGCATGGAGTGGATCTTCATCACGCAGCTCGTCCGCACGAGGCTCACCACCTCACCACAACGGATCCATGTCTTTGATTAACGCCACCAGAACCACACCGACACCTTCGATTAGGTCATGAAGATCCAAAGGGTGGATCCCCCTTTCGATTTAGGGCAAGGAGAAATGAAGGTAGAACAGCCCAATTGAAAACAATATTTTTTTTGGGAAAATTGCAGTCAGGCCCCCTGAAGTTTTTAGAAATCATAAAAAGACCCCTGCCAGCATCCATTCACATGCTTTGCAAACATTCATTAGGTAAGTTGCATTCCTACATTTTATTTTTATTATATTTTAATACAAAAACTTTAACTAATTACATTTCAATCCCTATATCCAGACCTAGAATTTCTTGCTTTTATTATTAAAATAAATGTTTTTATGGTCAATAAATTCTAGAAAATTTTTGTTATATTCCTATTGTGTGCCTGTTCATTGTGTAATATTCTTATTACACTTTAATTTTATTTGCTATTACTAAAAAATAAAAAAATATAGCATTTTCACTGTTTGAAATTGAAAATTCATAAAAATTGAATATTATATCAACAATTCAGAAAAATTAGAATATTTTATTTTTATACATTTTATTTCCTGTGCAAATTTCACGCATCAATTATTTTTAAAACCCAAAAAAATTACAATTACTAAAAAGATTATAAAATTCATAGAAAATTGTAGAAAATTTCGAAAATGATGATTCTACTTCCTATTTTTAGATTATTCATTATTGTTTTTAGGAATTATATTTTTTGTGTTCATTTTATATTTTTAAAGTGCAAAATATTCCTGTCTGTTCACTGTTTGATTTTTTTCCTATTTTTATTCATTTTAAAAATCTTAAATTTTTGAAAAATTATCCAAAAATAACTAAAATAGTATATATATATTAAAACATAAAAATTTTCTTTTGGCATTTTGATCATTTTTATTATATTTTGAAAATTAAGAAAACATTTCTCAATCTTTGTATATAACTTGTTTAAAAATTATATCCTTGTAAATTAAATATTTACAAAATAAAAAATCATTAAAAATTTGAAAATTAGAAAAAAAAATACAAATAAAAAATAACAAATAAAAGATAAAAATCCTACAAAAACCGAGATAGTCCGCATTTGAATTTCCTCTTTCTTTTCATCGATAAATTTTCAATTTTTTGAAGAACCCTAGGGATTTGTAGCCTCCGTGAGTTCGATCCTGTTACTATACATGTAAATTAAATAGCAAAATTCTCTTGCTACATTTTCTATAATTATTTTGGCTTGAGAAGTAAATAAAATTTTTTGTTGACACTTGATTGGATTGCGATGACTTTTGCATAATACATCTAAATAAAAAAATCCGAAAATTAGCTTCCAACAGTCCCCCCCTAAGTCTAACTATAGGGGGGACTGACCACATTGTGATTTCTCTACTTCTATTATTTCTTCTCACCCCCGACTGCCTCATTTCATGCTTTTCTATTATGCTTAGTCCCTCAAAAGTCTAAGTATAGGGGGGCAAGTCAATTTCTTTTTATCTCAACTATATTTAGTACGAGCTATGTCTACGTTTCACTATGTGCCATGAGGACATAACACAAGCTAAGTATAGGGGGGTATGTTTGTATATATTCTGCATACTTTATCCATAGCTCGTACTTTAATCATGTTCATCTAAAATCGGGTTTGGGTACAAGTTGTGTATATTATACTAAATTCTTTGTGTAAATAATACATGAATCTTAAAAAAAACTGTGTTTTGCAACTAAAACTACGTGTGTAAGAGTTTTAAAAAAAGGGTTTCTTATTCATTATTGCATTAAATAAATTCTTAAAAAAATCACTCATAGTCTTGCATTTCATTAAGCATCTCATGCATCCATGCATCCTTTAGTTGGTATAGTCCTGACACATTCACTATCACTCAAGGCTTAAGGATTTGAAGATACTTGATTTATGAGATCTTGAGAGTCTGAGTTATCCAACCTTAGTCATTAGGATTTTTGAACTTAATAATCCACACTTCCCTAGTTTGAGGATTTGAGCGCTATATTGCACTCTTCATCTCTACCTTATACAAAATATGACCAGTACATCACTTTCACAACTGCATGATTGATGAGATGAGTTGAGTTTTCACTTGAGGAACTAGGACTGGAGATTCAAGTTTAGACCTAATTTAATGATGGTCGAGGATGGGATAAAGTTAATTAAGGCTTCAAGAAACCTGAGTGTCAGCAAAACCATAGCCAGTATGTGAACAAGTTTGCATGCTATCGTTTGATATCTACCTATGTGCCAGGGTGTGATGAAACCTAAATAAATTGTTGATCAGTGTGTGCCAACTTTTTATAAAAGCAGTTGAGCTATCCAAACAATGAAATAAATTTTGAGAGAAGTTCTTTCCTACAAAGAAAAGCTCTATCATTACAAATACAAATTTAAAAGTGCTTCCACCAAAGGTGAGCGCTCCCAACCATTTTAAAGTGTCCATTTGTACCAAATGCTATTAGGACTAAGGAGTCGGGATAGCACCCAAAAAGGTCTCTGCACCATATAGTGATACAAGTCTGGGTGTCGAAGGTATCTTAGATACTCAAAAGAGACACACCCCCGTGTACTCACAGGAAAACAAGTGCAGACAACTTCGAATTCTCTTGACGGACACATTGATCAACAAACCAAAAATATACACGTGTTGAGTAATAAGGCACTCGAGAGGACCCTGGCTCCAATGTGAGGGAGAGAAAAATATACACAGTCCTATGCCCTCCATCATCTGGCCGTCCATCTACACTTTCAAGTTTGACAAACTAATGAGGCGATGGATTGAAGAAAGAACCGACTTATTCCCAAATGTTGAGGATTATGTTTAGAGGAGAATCTCCTGGATTGGAACATCAGGTGACATCATCACTCGACTCTCATGATTGCAGTACACTAATAGTCATATCCTTGTATTTTATGTACAAACAAAGAGTATGATAATAGAGAAGTTGGATTCCTTTTGATTAAAGCATGGTTGAGCCCAGAAATTTAGGATCACTCAAATTAGGGTGTTCTATGAATTGTTCCTTGAAAGTTCACATGCACAGTCATGTATTTATCCAACTAAGTCATTCATTCTTTGATGCTCGGGGACGAGTATGATTTAAGTATAGGGTTATGATGAATCTCCAATTCAACATGCTAAAATTAGTTTATTGGGCTCTATTTCCCAAAATCCATATGCATTTAATCATCAATATAACATCATTACCATTCATACATGTGTAAATAATATTCGCATTTCATCATGCATAATTGCATTTAATAAGGAACTAAAAATCCCAATGTAAATTGACATGAAAAGCTGCTAATTTCCCCTATTTTTAATTAATCCATCCCAACTCCAATTAACCTAAAATCACTTACATTGTGTAGATATTACTAACAAGAACAAAGGAAAAATAAAAAAATTGCCAACTTAAATATGTGATAAATATACCTAAAACCTAATTCCACTTAAACGGATTAAAATGCGCATATATTCATCATATAATGTCTGATTTTGATCTACTCATTTTAAAATACTCCATTTTTAAATACCTTCAAAATAAGAGCAATTTCATGAAAATCAAATCTCATATGTGAAAGTTGTGTTTTGGGCCTCTTTTGCGCATTTTATCTTTATGTGATTTTTGACCTAAGTTTTTATGTATATAATTAACCCTTTTTTTTTATTTAATTTTCATTTGTGTTCTGTGATGGAAGTTTTATCATGTGGCATAAAATACAAATCCAAATCAAGATTGAAATCAAAGAAACTGACTGTGTCCGAGTAACCTCTGTGAGTCTGTACAAAATTCGCTTATTCGTACTCCTATTTTATTTCCCTATTTTCTTATTTATTAAAAATCCAAAAAAATTAGGTTACTGTGTACTTAATGTATTTTTTTCATTATTTATTTATCTTCTTTTAAAATCAATAAAAATTGTAAAATCACCAAAAGTAGTTTTCTATACACATGGAAAATCACCAAAAATACCACTTTGTACAGTTGACCTCTTTTGCTCGTGGTTCCTTTATGAAAATTGTAGATCTCATTGAGACGGACAACTTTTGTGAAGAAAATTTTTGATCCGAGTCTCCTTTTGTTTCTTTCTCTTTATTTTGAAAATTTTTTGGGGTGACATGTGGCAGCCCCTGGGCATGCCACGTGCCACCCCTTTCTCACTCTCTACCTCACCTTTCTTCACAGGTCATGTGCCTAGCACGTGACCCGCACCTGCTTCCTCTCTCTGGATAATTCACGTGCCTTGCACATGACCCGTCCCTCCTCTCTAACTGTTGTGCCAACACGACCCCGCTCCTCTACAATGGCCACACCTCCCCTGCACGAACGCTCCTCCCTCTCCTGTAATGTCTGCATACACCATCCACCTACACCGTGTCCATTACGCCACCATCCACCTTCACCATTACACGCTTCCCCCTCCAGCTATTCTACTCCTCTTCTATTTAACCCACAAATGCCAACCCTCTTCGGTATTCACCATCTCCAGCGAGTGAGGAAGAAAGCCACTAAATAGGGGTGGTGACAACACCCCCATCTTCTCGTCGGTGAAGCCCCACCTCCATGCGTGATCCAAGGCACACTTCGTGCACCTTGACGCTGCTCCAGTCACGCAGGCAACCGGGCTCCTCTCTTCCTTCACCAGAGAGAGTTGAACCATGATTAGAAGCGAGCTCCCGCTCCTCCAAACTCAGGAGACTCTCTATCTCTAGCCTCCCACCACCTCACACTTCGCCACCCTTCGCCAACACCACAACCCAGCTCCTCCATTTTCCAGCAGCTTCGCCCACATTCCTCCATGCTCACGCTTCTCCTCCCCATGCATCCACTTCATCTCCAGGTAGCTTCTACACCCACCACATCCTCAGACCTCCTAAGGGTCCGAGCGTCTCACGCTCTCATCCCAGACCTCGACGATCGATGCCATCTCCACACCTCCTACATCTTCCCTTCTATCTCTCATATCCTCCGTCACCTCTGGCCTCACAAAGGCCGAAGCTCGAGCTTCGCTCCTAACCCATCATCTCCACACGGGCTTCCATCTCCCCTATTTCCTGTTCTTGACTAACCCCTGCAAGTTTGTGATGAATCTGCATTTCATCATCTCTATCATTTATTTTAGCTTAAAATCCCTTATAAAATACATGTATATAACACTAACTCCATATTCTTACTAACTTGCATCTGTGTGTAAATATTGTACACTTCTTACCATTTGAATCTAAAATAAATAAATAAAGAAAGAAAGGAAAAATAAAGAAAATAAAAAAAGGAAGACTTATATATATGTAATAGATATAGGCTGACCCGAACCCTGAGAGAAGGTCAAGTCTTGACCAGATCGACCAGGAATAAAGAAGGGCGAGATAGGGTCCTTAATCAGAAAATAAAAAAATGTGTACAATGTATATTAGTACATTACACTATTTTATTTGTACATAAATTTACCTCAAATCAAATAATGTTCGAAACCAAAGTTGCAAATAAAATTGTGTCCTAAATAATAAAAATAATTGCACAATCAAATCATGTACAAAATAAAAGCAACCACACTTGGAAAATGCCACTAAGCGATAATTGAAAGACCAATTCTGGCTCCATATGAACTCAAATTGAACCAAAGTCACTTCCATTGTATTCTAAATTAAATTATCTTTAAAACGGCAATTTCATAATTTTTGGAGTTACGGTTGAAATGTTGGTTTTCTAGGGTTGTTTGTGCAATTTTACCATTTATTTGTACACATTATATTTTGTAAATATTTGTAACTATTTTTACTAATTATTTAAAACAAAAATAACAAAAGAAAATTTTTAAAACAAAAAAATTAATTAATTTCCTTATTTAACTATGTATATAATGTCATATATGTATATGGCATATGTATATAGTTAATTTTCTTAACTAACTACCACAAAAAAATAAAAAAATTAACATTTAATTTTCAAATCAATAAAGTGATGAAAGTACAAAAAAATAGTTAATTTTTGTAAATGACTTTAACACTTATCTTTTTACTTTATCTCATTTCAATTTTGTTCTCTCTCTTATCTCTTATCTTCATCCAAAAATTCAAAAATTCAAATTTCAATTCCTATCTTTTGTATTAATATGGATCCTCATCCCTCTTTTTAACTTGATCAATATTTGGTGAGAGGAGCCTGATCTCTGAGAGTCTTCTTGTCGCAGAAGGGTGCCTAGCCTCCGAGCCGTCCTGTGACAACGTGTCGGCTTTTGTCGAGGTGATCAAGGTTTTTCCGCTCCTAAGGTGAGTATCATCATTTTCTTCTTATTTTTCATCTAGATTAACCTTAGTTTATTTTTTTGCATCTTTATTTCGTCATCATTTTTCTATCTAGATCTTAGAATCATCACTCACGATTTGATCTACCACCGACTCTATTTTTTCATCTCATGTTCTCGATTCTACGCATTCTTTTCTACCTCGCACGATCTTTCACCACCGACCATGCATGGTTGTCGGAGATCTGGTTCTATTGTCCAGGAATTTCGAGGATCGATAATTATTAGATGATATGGATGTCATTGTTATCCCCAAAAATCCCACGACAAACAATTTTTTCTACTTATTTACCTGTATAGCAGACAAGATCAAACTCAGGGAGGCTACAATTTCCGAGGGTTATTCAATTAATCGAAATCAATTAACAAAAAAAGTAGGAATCTCAAAGGCAAACTATCCTTGGTTTTTGTGGAATTTTTCTCTTTTTAAATTTTTTAATAATTATTTTTATTTTTATTTTTTTATTTTCTGATTTTCAAATTTTTAATGATTTTAATTTTGCATTTTCTAATTTTCAAATAAAGAACAATATGCATAAGATAAGAAATACACACACCAACTCTTTTTGTAATTTTCAATTATATAAAAAATGCTTAAAAAAATCCAGAGAAAATATTTTTTGTGTTTTAATGATTTTGAAATGTTTTTGGAAATTTTTGTAGAATTTTCAGATGTTTTTGCATTTTTCTAAAAATCAAACAGTGGCAAAATGAGAAAAAATGTACAGTCAGGAGTAATTTGCAACTTAAAAATGTTAGCCCAAAACTCCTGGCAATTATTTTTATGACAAACTATATACAAATATCTACAAACAGTAAGTGAAATGAGAATGTTTGGATTTTTGTAGAATTTGTTATGATTTTTATAATATTTTCAGTATTTTTTATTTTTTTGAGTTTTATAAAGATTTAATGCGTGAAATTTGGATAGAAATTAAAAGACAATGAAATAAAACTACTCTATTTTTTTGGAATTTTTTGGAGCAATACTAAAATTTTTATGAATTTTAGAATTTTAGGAAGAGAAAAAGACACTGTTTTTGATTTTTAAATAATATTAAATAATGACAAAATGCAATAAAAAAATTACACAATGATCATGCTCATAACATAAGTATATACAAATTTATTTAGAATTTTTAGAGTAAATGAAATAATTATTTCAATAAAAGTATCATGCAAAATAATGTATGGAAATTAAGGTTTAAACTGCAAATATTCCATGTTTGTTCATCAAAATATAATAGAAGTAAATTTGTAGGATAGAAATGTAAATTACCAAGCAAACGCGTGTAGAGCACGTGTTGTCCTAGCAGGGGAGTTTTTGTGATACGTGAAAGTTCTAAGTGCGCTCTTGTAATTTTGCCAATATTATATTCCAAACCCCTTAGGGTTCTTATTTGATCCCTTCGTTAAACCCAAAAGGGGGGGTGTGGAATGCAATGGAGGCGGCGTTGTTATGGCGGAAGTCACGGCTAAGGACGTGTGTCGACGGCTAGAGATCTTGAGCAGGATGACAGAGATTACGACTGGGGCGCTAGCGTAGAGGTCGCACGAAGTGGCGGCGCTGTGTGGCGAAGGTGATGGGAGATCACGGCTGTGGCCATATGTCAACGGCTAGAGAACTGGAGCAGTATGGCAGAGATGGCTGTGGCGCTTGCACGGAGGTCGTGTAAAGTGGCGGTATCGTGTGACGAAGGCGATAGCGATCTGGGGTGCGCCGCCCCAGATGTTGGCGAGGTCGCGTAGGCGGCCTGCACGAGGACACGAGGGCGGCCGGTAGGCGGTGGTCGGTGTGTGCGAGCTCTAGTTGATGGTGCGCATCGACTTGGCGGGTGATGGCACATCAGCAACGACAGTGCGACGACGTGGAGGAGTTCTAGCAGACATCGAGGGTGCTTGCAGTTCCAGAGCGGTGACACAGATTTTTTTTATTTTTTTGAATGTAAACAGTAGTCAGAGGAAATTTATTTTACTTTTTTTTAAAAATCCGAAATAGCAAAATTGAAACAGAAAATACAAAATGTTTTTTTATTTTATTATTGTAAAACAAATGTTAGAGAGAAAGAAAAAAAATTTTTATTCTTTTTATTTATATGCAAATCGGAAGGTGAACAAGGATCCGACGAAACATGAGGAATCGAATCCAGTTCTCTGACCACCGTGCGTGGTCCGAGTTGAGAGATCGTGGAGGATAGAAAAGAACGCGTAGAGGTCGAGAAAGTGAGATGACAACTCGAGTCGGCGGTGAAAATCGTGATGGTGGCGATTCTAAGACCTAGATAAAAAAATTGACAACGAAGAGAAAATGCAAGAATAAAATCTACGATTAATCTAGGATTAAACAAGGGAAAAAGGATCTCACCTTAGGAGCGGAAAAGATCGTGATCGCCTCGACGAAGGTCGACTCGCTATCACCAGACAACTTGGAGGCTAGACACCTTTCTCGATAAGAAGATTCTCAGAGATCATACTTCTCTCACCAAAGATTGATCAAGTTGGAATGATGGAGAAGGAGCCCTAGAAATAGAAAAGATGGAGAGTGAAATTTGAATTTTTGAATTTTGGTTGAAGAGATAAGAGAGATGAAAATTAAAATGAGATAAAGATAAAGAGAGATAAAACTATTTACAAAATTAACTATTTCTTTGATTTTTTGTCACTTTATTTATTTGAATAAAAATGTTATTTTTTTATTTTTTATGGTGGTTAATTCAGAATAGCAACTATATACATATACTATATAAATATATGACGTTATATACATGGGTAAATGAGGAAATTAGTTTTTTGTGTTAAAATTTTTAATTTTTATTTTAATTAATTAGTAAAAATATTTACAAATATATACAAATACAATATGTAAAAAATACATGCGAAAATTGCACAAACCACCTCGGAAAACCAAATTTTTACTCGTAACTCTAAAAATTATGAAATCACAGTCATTTTAAAGATAATTTAATTAGAATCCAATGGAAGTGAGATTGATTCAATTTGAGTTCATATGGAGCTGGAATTGGTCTTTCAATTAGTGCTTAGTATTTTTTCCAACTGTGGTTTCTTTATTCTGTACATGATTTAATTATGCAATTATTTTTATTAATTAAAACACATTTTTATTTACAACTTTGATTTTGAAAGTTTTGATTTGAGGTCAACTAATGTACAAATAAAGTAGTGTAGTATACAAATATACACAACACATAGTTTTTTTTGGATTTTCTAATTGAGGACCCTATCTCCCCTTACTTTATTACTGGTCGAGCAGGTCAAATCTTGACCATCTCTCGGGGTTCGGGTCAGCCTGTATCTATTATATATATACAGTCTTCCTTTTTTTATTTTCTTTTCTTTATTTTTCCTTTCTTTCTTTCTTTATTTATTTTAGGTTAAAATAATATACAAATATATAATATTTACACACAGATGCAAGTTAGTAAGAATGTGGAGTTAGTGTTATATACATGTGTTTTATAAGGGATTTTAAGCTAAAATAAATGAATAAAGATGACAAATCATAGATTCATCATCCCCCTATGCTTTACCTTTGCTAGTCCCTTAGCAAACACTTATTTGAAAGAATAAGTGAAGAAAAAGAAAAGAAAGGGAAAATAAAGAAAGTAGGACAATATTGAGTATTAAACTTATCTTCATAAAATTGTAGTTTGGAGCTCTGTCGGACCTTTGGATTATTAGTGTATCGGAACCTTAATGGGAGATGGTTTTAAAACCTAATAGCCTCTAAGTTCCACAGGTCTCTTATTCAGGTCTCCTCGACAGCCAGGTCAGAACAAGTCTACAAAAACCAATTCTTATGACTATGAATCTTTACTTGTATGGTGTAAGTGAGGTATAGCTCCCCATCTCAGAAGTAGCAAACAAACAGCCTCCCTCAACAAGGTAACTCTAGTTCCCCAGTCTTGCAACTCTTTCCTCGAGGAGCATAGATATTCCCTTCTAAGTTCAAGTACAACCAGATCAAGAAGAGGGGATGGAGAAAAGAAAGGACGATAACCAGTGTAGCTACCTATCCTTGGATGCATGACCAGTGTAGCCAAGTCATCCGCTGCAAGCTTACAAAAATTTATCTTTGAAGTCTTATTGTATTATTATTTTTATCCTTCTATATACACTCCAGCAGGCATTTTACTTTTCAATCAGGCCTGTCCACTTTTGGAGATTTTGCATTTTCCATACTTTTTAAAGCATATACAAGGTGCATCATGTACATAAGGAGTTTTTCCTCTTGAGCCAGTAGACTACCCCTCTTTTGAAGCATTATTGCAACCCCACAACATCCTGTCTTTAGACCTCAACATCGCTAGACCTGGTTGAGATGCACTTCCTTCCCTAGAGGAAGACGAGAGGTTCCGCCTAGATGTACTACCCTCGTATGCTACCCCAAGCCAAAAGATTCTGCCTCCTCACTACCTCATCCATGAAGAGCTACGTGTAGAGTGCTTGTCCAAGATAAGCTACGGTCGGAAAGAATCAAGCGTGTGTTGTTAAATGTTCTACTTAGACTAATCAAGATGACATGTGAACATAGTCTTATAGACTCAAAAAATTAAGTCACTAGGACCTGAAAATTCTTAACTGCATTTTTTATAAGGTTCCTCTGAAATTAAGTGGATTAAGGCCCTAACTAAGCTTCATTCTTCAATTTTATTCCAGACATAGTTTAAATGTTAATACTATCCTGAAAAATGCACATGCAACTGCTAGAAAATATGTACAATGCAAAGAAAGCATTTTCTTTTTGAAAAAAATGATGCACATGTGAAAAGAACATTAAAAAAATAATTTTCTAATTTTGAACATTTTATGTATTTTTTGAGAAAAATGCAGATGTAACAGAAAGTTTTTTTTGAATTATGCAAGTTTTTATAGATTTTTGGTTTTATAATTTTCTTTCAAAAAGGAAAAGGATTAGTAAAATATATATAAGTATATACAAGAATTTTTTTGTTTTCTTCTTTTTGGTTTCTTCTCTTTTTTTGTTGTTTTTGTTTTTTGTTTGTTTATTTTGGTTGGTTTTTTTGGTTGGTTTTTTACACACGTGGATTTTACAAAATTGTATACATATCCCCCCAAATAAACATATTTAAAAGTATGAGTTATGTCTAAAGTATATATACAATATATACGGCACCCCCTATACTTAGCTTGAACTATGTCCTCATAGTGATCAGAGAGCGAAAAAGGAAGACATAACTTGTGCTAAGTATAGAAACGTGAAAAGACTCCTATGCTACAACAACTCAAAGAAAAGATAAAAAGAAGAGAAGTTGGTGATCCCCCTATACTTAGGATCAAGTAATCCTAAGTATAGTAGAGTGTACAAAAGGGGAAAACCGATGAAGAGAATGTACATACTCAAAAATAAAAATACGATATGAACGACATCACCCCCTATACTTAGGGTAGAGTATCCCTAAGTATATGCAACAACAAGAGTGATGAGCAGGATGGATATGAACAATACAAATCTTTCACCCCCCTATATTTAGGATAAAACACATCCTAAGTATAACATATAGACACACACACGGAAAATGGGTGAATGATAAAACCAAAGAAGAAGGAGTGAAACGAAAGGATATACAGAGGAGTGGATGTACAAAGGTTAAGAAGGTCGAAAACGAACCTTCTTGCGGGACCACTGAGGTATGGATTTGACAAGGTGTAGGTCGATATTGGGGTTATCATTAGATATGAACTAATCAGGATCGACCAAGAATGTATCCTCAGCAGTTTCAGATTGTGCATGCCTAAACTGATTATTGGAAGTAGTGTGGTCATGTCCTTCCTGGGAAGTCTCGCAAATATCAAAGTAAAATGTCTCGAAATCATTATCAGAAAAAGTAGGATCAATTTCGGCCTGGCGAGCCTCTACCGGATCACCATCTTTATCAAAAGGCCCAAATTCCTTTATAAAAGCAATCAAATCAAATTTGGTCTGATCGGTCTCATCTGAATCGGGGTGAATAGGAACGGACTCATCAGTGAATGTAGTCGAATCATGTCTGTCCTGTCTAGTCTCAGGGTCTGCCTTCTGCTCTAGGGTGTCTATCGTGTAAATTCCACGGATGTCATCAATGCATCTCCACATACTAGAAGGGGGAACTCCAATGTCTATGTTTTCCGAGTCTTCCTCATTCAAGAGGAATTCTTGGGTTTCCTTATCATCCAACATATAACAAGAGTCTCTGATATTATCATCAGGGTCAACTTCCTTAGGGTCAGCTAACACGTGCATACTCTCATTAGATGCAGGTTTCTGGTTAGTAGGGGGTGTAGTGATCAACACATCGCTCCCTACATCAGAACGGAAGCGAATCTCTCATGAACGATAATCAATAACAGCTCCCACAGAGGTGAGGAAAGGCTGTCCCAGGATGATTGGAGGGTGATCCACAGGGGTGGAGGTCTCCATGGGCAATACGACAAAATCAGAAGTGAATTTCATGCCCTGAATAAAAATAAAAGCGTTTTCTAGAATACCCTTTGGCCTTTTGATAGATCCATCAACAAATTGAACTATCATCGTGGTTTTCTTGAGAGGCCCAAGATGAAGAGGCTGTACCATAGAGAAGGGTATTATATTAATTGACGAACCGCCGTCAAGGAAAGTGTT
Source organism: Ottelia alismoides (assembly GCA_037367405.1). Classification (NCBI taxonomy): domain Eukaryota; kingdom Viridiplantae; phylum Streptophyta; class Magnoliopsida; order Alismatales; family Hydrocharitaceae; genus Ottelia; species Ottelia alismoides. Next base: position 1,569,721 of record JAZKJV010008089.1, on the reverse strand, counting down.
ATCACAAGAATAGTCAGATATGGAGCAATTCACAAGAGGTGTGGCAGTGTTCCCTTTCTTAAAATACAAACGGTGGGAGATGGGGTATGCAGTGGCCATGGTCAAGATGTGACACTCAGATCTTCTCCTTCGCTTTCTCTTCTTGTGTTGAGGAGTAGATAAATCTATCATGGCCTGTTGAAGCGGGGCTTTAATGATCTCATGAAGGGTAGCTACCACTTCGGGTTCAGTCTTGAATTTTTGAACCTCATCCATACAAGGGAGGATGTCAGAATCAACATTTACACGAGGATTGCCAAGAGTAGTTTGTATAATGGAATCCTGGGGGTCAAGGTTGGGACTTGATGTGAATCGATGTGTGGGTAAATGATCAGGCATTTGGGTCCTCTCCTCACAAAATGAATCAATAATGTGTCTCCCATAATCTTTGGATTTTTAAAAATCTCTCATTTTTTTATATTTTGGGCGATTGCAAGCTCTCATGATTATCCTCAAGTGAATCCATATCCTCAAACAGTGGAGCAACGTTCTGGCTCATATTTATGTTAAACAGATTGCTAATCCTCGAATTCATATGATCCATCATCTGGTTTAGTGTCTCAAGTGTGGAAATCATGAAAGGTGACTCCAAGGTCCCAGGATCGGGTGGGTTGAATGAGGGTAGGCGAAAATCATCGTCCGATTCCTGAAATAATGGGTTAGGTGAATATGCACAAAAATCAGGAGGAAAGTCCTCCTGGAAAAAGGAAGGTGGATCGTCTGGAGAGTGCGAGAAGTCCACGAAGATCAGATTAAAATAACTCCAGTCCGCCATCTCCGAAACAAAAGATGGGATGGGAGAGCACGAGGGTCAAGTCAAAATATATGGAGAAAAAGGCGCAAATGCACAGAAGGATCGAGTATGCACACAAGCAATCAAATACAATACAAACCCCCAGTTCACCAACTCAACTCAAAGTGAAGACCGTGAAGGTTCGGTAAATTATCTTGTTAATTTTAGAGTTTGGTGAGAATATAATCTATCAGAGTGGTTAGAGCGAGCTGTTAGGAACCCAATGCTCTCAGAAGACTGACCCAATTTCAAAGTTAGATCTTTCCCAGCCAGTATGAATTGCGGACCGTTTACCGACCACGCGATCAATTCAATCTGTTATGGAAATCGCGGGCCGCTTTATCGGCTACCGGAGAGATCCTCACTGGAGAATGACTAACCCAAGATAGTAGTCTGAAAAGAGTTTGGATGTGGTTTTATCCTAGTGTGTGGGTCGCTCTCTCACTAAAAACAAACCAAACAATGAGGGGGTTACTCTCCCCAAAACAATGATTTTTCCTTGTATTTTTTTAGGGTCGAGTTTTCTTTAGCAGTCCCGTATTTTAGGCATTTGTCACTTGGTTAAATATTTTCAAAGAATCGCCTACCGAGTGTCCAATTTCCTTTTTAACTTATATGAGAGAAAACAAGGAAGGAGATCGGAAATGCCAATGCGTGATTAAAAACAATGATGCATGCAGGGGTTAGAGATGCGTACCTTGTCGCTAGCACTCTACATGCAAGTGATCCGCGTAGAATTGAAATAAATTATCCTATATGATGCAAGTGAACTGTCCTAGATGATAACTTCTATTAACAGGAAAAAACAAGTTAATTTGACTAAGTCCAAATTACGCTCTACTATAGGTACAGAAAGTCTTGTTTAGGGTGTTTGGACCTAATTAATTACCCGGATCAAGCAAATTAATTAAAGCAATCAAGAGGTAGCTCACAAAATCCGCGGGAAACAAAGAAAAATAAGGTGATGAAAACAAAACCGGTGAGGTCCCCCAAATGCACCGACACTTGGTGAAGAAGATCCCGCAACAAATGAATGTCCGTTTACAAGAGTTCAAATGCTAGAAAAATAAATGAAAAAAATATATTTTTTGGTCTCCTTCAATTCTTCTTCTTCTCTTCTCACGCTATCCTGTGGCTTGGTGATGAATCAAGTCGCCTCCACGTCGCTTGTGTGCTTAGGCTCTCCTAGGATCGCCTCCTTCGCTCCGCGGGCCCTCTAAGAAAAAGAAAAGAGAATATGTAAGAAACACAATTATCAAATATGAAAAAAATTAAACAAATGCAGTGGATATGAACAATGAAATAAATGGCAAAATGTAAACATATATTTACAACCAAGAATAGCAGGTCAAAAGAGAAATCTAACTACCCTCGCCGTGCCTCCCCCGACAACGGCACCATTTTGATGTCCACGAAATCTTGGACTTTTTGATTTTTTATTTTAAATCCCCGATAACGACACCATTTTGTTGTCCACGAATTTCATGGATCGATAATTATTAGATGATATGGATGTTGTTGTTATCCTTCAAAATCCCGCGACAAGCAATTTTTTTATTTTTGCTACTTATTTACCTTTATAGAAGACATGATCGAACTCAGGTATGCTACAATTCCCGAGGGTTATTCGTTTAATCGAAAATCAATTAACAGAAAGAGCAGGAAGCTCAAAGGCAAATTATCCTTGGTTTTTGTGGAATTTTGCTCTTTTTATTTTTTTTTAATAAATTTTTTTAATTCTATTTTTTATTTTCTGATTTTCAAATTTTTAGTGATTTTAAATTTGCAATTTTTTAAATTTTCAAATAAAGAAAAATATGTATAAGATATGAAATATGCACACCAACCTTTTTTGTAATGTTCTATTACATCAAAAATGCTCAAAAAATCCATAGAAAATATTTTTGTGTTTTAAAGATTTTAAAATACTTTTGGAAATTATTGAAGAATTTTCAGATTTTTTTGTATTTTTCTAAAAATCAAACAGTGGCAAAATGAGGAACAATGCACAACCTATAGTAATTTGCAACTTAAAATTATTTTAAGTCCAAAAATCCTATTAATTACTTTTATGATAAACTATATGCAAATATCTACAAACAAGAAGTGAAATGATAATTTTTGGATTTGGTAGAAATTTTTATGATTTTTATAAGATTTTTAGTATTTTTCAAATTTTTTGGGTTTTATAAAGAATTAATGCGTGAAATTTGGAAAGAAATTAAAAGACAATGGATAAAACTACTCTATTTTTTTGGAATTTTTGGAGCAATATTCAAATTTTTATGAATTTTAGAATTTCAGGAAGAGAAAAAGACACTATTTTTGATTTTTAAATAATATTAAATATGACAAAATGCAATAAAAAATTATGCAATGATCATGCTCATAAAAGAAGTATACACATTTTTTTTAGAATTTTTAGATCAAATGAAATAATTATTTCAATAAAAGGATCTTGCAAAATAATGTCTGGAATTAAGGTTTAAATTGCAAATATTTCATGTTTGTTCATCAAAATATAACATAAGTAAATTTGCAGGATAAAAATGTAAATTACCTAAGCAAAAGCGTGCAGAGCACGTGTTGTCCTAGCAGGGACGTTTTTGTAATATGTGAAAGTTCCAAGGGTGCTCTTGTAATTTTACCAATATTATATTCCAAACCCCTTAGGGTTCTGGTTTGATCCCTTCATTAGACCCGGGGGGGGCTGTGGAATGCAATGAAGGCGGCGTAGTCATGACAGAAGTCACAGCTAAGGCCGTGTGTCGACGACTAGAGATCTGGAGCAGGACGACAAAGATCGGTTGGGGCGCTAGCGCGGAGGTCGCGCGAAGTAGTAGCACCGCGTGGCAAAGGCGATGGAAGATCGTGGATGGGGTCGCATGTCGACGATTAGAGAACTGGAGCAGGACGATAGAGATCACGGCTGGGGCGCTAGCGTGGAGGTCGCGTGAAGTGGCAGCGCCGCGTGGTGAAGGCGATGGCGATCTGGGGTGCGCCGCCCCAGATGGTGGTGAGGTCGCACAGGCGACCATCGCGAGGGCACGAGGGTGACCGTCGTGCGGTGGTCGGTGCGCGTGAGCGTTGGTGGATAGTGCAGAACGACTCGGCGGGCGATGACACGTGGGCAATGGCGGTGCGGCAGTGTGGAAGCGTTCTAGCGGACGTCGAGGGCGCTTGCAGTTCCAGAGCGGCAGTGCAGAAATTTTATTTATTTCTTTTATTTATTTTATTTTTTTGAATGTAAACAATAGTCAGAGGAAATTTATTTTACCTTTTTTTTAAATCCAAAATAGAGAAATTGAAATAGAAAATATTTTTTTTAGATAATCATGCAAAAATAATGTTAGAGAGAAAGAAAACAAATATTTTTTATTCTTTTTTTATTCTTTTTATTTATATACAAATCGTAAGGTGAACGAGGATCCGTTGAAACGTGAGGAATCGAATCCGGTTCTCTGACCACCGTGCGTGGTCGGAGTTGAGAGATCGTGGAGGATAGAAAAGAATGTGTAGAGGTCGAGAAAGTGAGATGAAAACTTGAGTCTGCAGCGAAGTAAATCGTGATGGTGGTGATTCTAAGACCTAGATAAAAAAATTAACAACGAAGAGAAAATGCGAGAAATAAAATCTATGATTAATCTAGGATAAAACAAGGGAAAATGGATCTCACCTTTGGAGCGGAAATGACCGTGATCGCCTCGACGAAGGCCGACTCGCTGTCACCAGACAACTCGGAGGCTAGACACCTTTCTCGACAAGAAGATTCTCGAAGATCAGGCTTCTCTCATCAAAGATTGATCAAGTTGGAATGATGGAGAAGGAGCCATATATAGAAAAGATGGAGAGTGAAAATTGAATTGTTGAATTTTTGGTTGAAGAGATAAGAGAAATGAAAATTGAAATGAGATTGAGATAAAGAGAGATAAACCTATTTACAAAATTAACTGGTTTTTTTGAATTTTCATCACTTTATTTATTTGAATAAAAAATGTTATTTTTTTATTTTTTATGCGGTTAATTCAGAATAGCAACTATATACATATACTATATACATATATGACATTATATACATGGGTAAATGAGGAAATTAACTTTTTTTTGTTTTAAAATTTTTAATTTTATTTTTATTTTAAATAATTAGTAAAAATATTTTCAAATACAATATGTACAAAATACATGGGAAAATTGCACAAACCATCTCGGAAAATCAAACTTTTTCTCGTAACTCTAAAAATTATGAAATCACAGCCATTTTAAAGATAATTTAATTTAAAATCCAGTGGAAGTGAGATTGGTTCAATTTGAGTTCATATGGAGCCGGAATTGGTATTTCAATTAGTGCTTAGTGGCTTTTTCCAAGTGTAGTTGCATTTATTTTGTATATGATTTAATTATGCAATTATTTTTATTAATTAAAACACATTTTTATTTACAACTTTGGTTTTGGAAGTTATTTGATTTGAGGTCAATTAATGTACAAATAAAGTAGTGTAGTATACAAATATACACATCTCACATTTTTTTTTTGATTTTCTAATTGTGGACCCTATCTCCCCCTACTTTATTCCTGTTCGATCAGGTCAAATCTTGACCTTCTCTCAGGGTTCGGGTCAGCATGTATCTGTTACATATATACAGTCTTCCTTTTTTTTAATTTTCTTTTCCTTATTTTCCCTTCCTTTCTTTCTTTATTTATTTTAGGTTAAAATAATATACAAATATACAATATTTACACACAAATGCAAGTTAGTAAGAATGTGGACTTAGTGTTATGTACAGGTGTTTTATAAGGGATTTTAAGCTAAAATAAATGAATAAAGATGACGAATCGTAGATTCATCAGGTTCCATCCGCCATTCCCCTTGGAACCACACACATTCACATCTTCCGTGTGATTTTAGGATCGAGTCATCATGCACATTTCCTAATTTGTTGATAAATAAAAATTTTTAAAAATAAAAAAGAAAAAAACCTAGCCTTTGTTTCTAACATTTGTTTTACAGGAATAAAATAAAAAAATAGAAAATTTAAAATAAAAAAAATATTCATAGTTCTGTTTCTAAAAGAATTATTTTTAAAAAGAGTTTTTTTTATTATTTTTCCTGCTACTATTTACATTCACTAAAAAAAGGGCTTCATGCAGGACAACCCCGCCACTGCCCAGGCGCTGCCCTCGCCTGCTAGAGCCGCCCGACCGTGCTCCGCCGACCGCTAGACCTTCAGCCGTGCGCTTCTCCACCTGGGAGCTGCGACACCACTATGTTCGACACAGCTGCCTCCTTTGTCGAGTGCCGAAGCCACGCTCCTCCACTGACTGTTGAAGCGGCTAACCGTCGATCTCCGCCACTCTGCGATCCTGCCTTCAGATCTGAAGCTCCCACCATCGCCCGCGGTATCCACTACGACCACTGGTCGATGTTCCCTGATCTCCGCCACTTTGCAGCACAATAGCATTCCACTGACTGCCGTCGATCGTCGCCACCAACACCACCACCCATCCGCTGTTCCGGTGCACCACCTGGAGAAGAAGATTAGGGGCGACGGCGATGTGCACCTGTAGCCCTTCCATCTATGAAGAACGAACAAGGAATGAAGGGAACTCTAGGGTTCATTAAAAAATTTTATTGGAAAAATTACAATTCTATCCCTGAAGAACTAAAAATTGCGCAAAAGCCCCCACCAGAGCTTCAAATTACGTGCTCAGCACGTTTATTAGGTAAATTGCATTTATTTCTATATATTTATTTCTTGTTATTCATTATGAAAAATCTTTGAACGACTGCAAACTAGTCCCTGAATTCCAGGCCTTTATTTTGTTTGCTTTTCTTATTGAAATAAATGTTTTCATTGATCAATAAAATTCCCAAAAAAATCATGCTATGTTCCTAGTGTCTGTATCTTTTTAACATAAAATTTTTATTGCATTTGTCATCATTTCTCATTATTAAAAAATAAAAAATTAATGTCTTTTTCTCTTCTTGAAATTCAAAAAATCATAAAAATTTGAGTATTGCTCTAAAAATTCCAAAAAATTAGAGTTGTTTTATTTCATTATCTTTTAATTTCTTTCCAAATTTCTTGCATTAATTCTTTTCAAAACCCAAAAAATTGGAAATACTAAAAATCTTATAAAAATTATAAAAAATTCTACAAAAATCCATTCCTATTTGTAGATATTTGCCTATATTTTTCCATAAAAATAGTCGCTAGGAGTTTTGGGTACTTAAAATATTTTTAAGTTGCAAATTACTCCAGGTTGTGCACTGTTTCTCATTTTACGACTGTTTGATTTTTAGAAAAATAAAAACATTTGAAAATTCTACAAAAATTTCCGAAAACATATAAAAATCTTAAAACACAAAAAAATTTTCTTTCGATTTTTCTGAGTAATTTTGATATAATTGAAAAATACAAAAAGAGTTTGGTGTGTGTCTTTCTTATCTTGTGCATATTGTTCCTTATTTGAAATTTTAAAAATTGTTTTTGCAAAATTACAATTTCTAAAAATTTGAACATTAGAAAAAAATAGAAATCAAAAATAAAAAAAATAAAAGTGAAAAATTCCACAAAAAACCAAGGATAGTTTGCCTTTGAGATTCATGTTTTTTCTCTTAATTGATTTTTCATCAATTATTTGAATAACCCTCAGGATTTGTAGCCTCCCTGAGTTCGATCCTGTCCACTATACAGGTAAATAAGTAGCTAAAATTTCTCTTGCTCTTCATTATTCTCTTGTAGTTAATCTTGCAGCTTGAGGAAAAAAATGTTTGTTTGTTGACGCTTGATTGGGTTGCAACAACTTCTTCATAATTCATCTAATAAAAAACCCATGAAATTCTTTACAACAGTTTAGCCCTACATTCCTTTACCGCCACCGCCTCTACCCTGCAGCTCCGTCGATGATCGCCTCCGCCCGATACTCGTCCAGCTATCGTAGGATCGAGCCTAAGCCATTGATCCTACGGTCTATCACGTGCCACATGTCCTTCCTCGAGCCTCGATCCCAACCTCAAGGCTCGGGCCCTCCGAAGCACCGCCAGGCGACCACGTAGCTTCCCTCTCGAGCCTCGACCCCAGCCTCAAGGCTCAGGCCCTCCGAAGCCCAAGCCTTAGCCCTGCTTTCCTCGATCCTCCTATGGCACGTGCCCTGCACATGCTATGGGGGCATTTAGCATCCAGATCTTCACAGCTCTAGCTAATCACGAAGGAGTCCCTACCATCTGGGAGCTCATGGGAGTCATTTTGAAGCTTGTTTAACACCTAATCACTTTATATACTTTGTGGTTTGATCAGAGGATATTTGTTGATAATTATTATTCGAGGAGTGATTTGATCTATTCATGCTTGATTTTTGAGATATATATGTGTGCTATTTTACTGAGGAGATTAATGATTTATTCTGCAGGGTATGCAGTGAAGAATATTTTAATTGCTAGTATTTTTATTGATAATCTTTAAGGATCTAATCCTTGCAGGGGGCTTGATTAAGGAGATTTTATCTAATTAAATCTCTTTGGTAATTGATCATAACCTTTGAGAATTAATCTATGCAATGGTGTATTCAAGGAGGATTTAATTGAATTCTCGATATTTTATCTGCTCAAGCTCTTTTCATTAGAGAATTAATTTTGATAGAATTTCGAGATGATCATCTCCATTTAAAGATTATTTTTGATCTCCTTAATGACTGGATTGTTCATTGATTAATCTCCTTGCTTGTAGCTAAAATTTGATTGGACACTTTTCTCCTGAATCTCTTTTGATCTGTGATAATACTTGAAGATATTGATTAATATTGTTTGAATTAAAAATCATAATCACAAATCTGGTGCCCACCTTTATTCTCTCTAATTATTTTCTTCACATCTCATTCCATTGCATTGTACTTTCTCGACACAGAAATTAACATTACAATTATTTAATTATTTAAATTAATTTAAAACCATGCAATTAGCAATACTCTGTTCCCTGTTTTCAAACTTCGTATCTTGCCAAGCAAAAAATATTCCGCAACATTCAAAGATTGTGGTTTTTGATCGATCGAATTTCATCTCCTATACTACAGTTGTCAATTATTAAAGAGGTGAAATTCATGGACATCAGTCGACAAGAATAGAATTCGCTACGCGAAATATAATATCACCTTAATAATATGAGGAATCAATATTGGGGTCACTACAAACACGACCTTACTCTTTCATGAAGCCGATGAACCACAAAAACTGCCTCTTTAATAAGGTCATATTATTATAGTAGAGGAGATTTCGATTCAACAAAGACCACAACTTCGAATATGTGACAATTATTTTACTTGGTAAGTGTACAAAGGTCGAACACAGGGACACGAGCCTCTTAGTTTGTTCATCGAAAATTACTGAATAAATAATGAGCAATTAAATCCTAAACCTAAGTCTTCATATGCAGATGTGATGCACAATACAACATGATATATGATGTAGAGACAAATTAACATGATGCATGGAATTTTTGTTTGGTTTTAAATGCAATTAAAGTGAGATGCATGGTAATGCTATGCAATAGATGATCTTACCGAAAATAATGTACAAATATACACTAAAGTTTTCAAATCGTTGAGCAAAAAATATTGATTGATTTCAGAGTCAAATTGAGCAATAAAGATAATTAATGACATTTAATCAAAGAGCAAAAGACACTATATACCACAGGAATAATCACATTTAACTAAGTGTCAAATCATTAAATTAAATATGTCGTTAGATAAAGAATGAAACAAGCTTCAAAATGACATGGAAATCAATAAAAATAGAGTTTGTATGCTCAAGATATGAATAAAACAGTTCAAGGGTATAATTGTAATAAAATGCATAAAAAATAAAGGATAAATAATTATAATAGGTTCCTGGAGGGATATATTTGCAATGTACAAAAGCTGGAGGGTCCATATTGTAAATTTTCCTTATATGTGGGGGCCTTTCCATAATTTTAAAAAGTTGGCAGGGTATCCCTTTAAATTACCCAGCTCGCACGTGCCTAGCATGCTGTACACATGACCGGCTAGAGAGAGAAGAAGATGCCATGTGGTGTGCTTGCGCGGGCTAGGTTGGGCCATGTGGCGGCTACTGGTGATTCAGGGGACGGCTTGGTCTACCTGAGCCTGTAGGTAGGCATGGAGGTTTGGTGACTCCCAAGCAGGAGGCTCGGGCCACATGTTTGCTTGTCGTGGTTAAGGGGAGGTTCGGTACGCCCAAGCCTTCGTGCCTCGGAAGGGTTACGTGGCTCTCCTTGAGCCGTTGGATGGAGACTCCACAGTGGGCGATCAGTGACTGAAATCCCTCTGATACAAAAACTCTTGGATCAAGATCCAAGGGCGTCTTCTCCTTCTTCCTTCGCTGTGGGTGGCGGCGAGAGGACTTGGCTCCGGGAGATGCCCATAGCTCCTCCTAGCCTCTCTGTCTATGCTTAAGCTCCAAGAAGAACCCTGCAGTGTTGACAAAGAAGATCCAAGGGAGGTGGAGGTGCTGGGCTATCTTGATGTTGGTGACGACGTGAGCTCATTGGAAGGAACGCTCCAGATCGGAGCTGTGTTGCTGGCTCCGACCATTGAAGCAAAGGGGTGCTTGCAAGGTTAGGATAGCTGAAGCAAGTGGCTTGCATGTGTTGTGAGTGATATGGACACTTGTTGGGGACGTAAGGGGTGGATACCTGATGTATCCTCCGCCTTGACGATGGGGGAGATGGGCCAGAGTGGGGAGGGGTTCTGGAGAAGGGGGAAGCTGGTGCAAAGGTCGGCAATGGGTGGCGAGGCTTCAGAGATGGTTGGGGATCGTGGTGGATGCGTGTGTGACGAATCCGAAAATGTCGCTAATAAGAATGTGTTTTTATCGTGTTGTTCGTGAAAATAAATATGTCGTTCGTTGTAGGCGGCTATCGGAAACAGTCAAGAAATAACCACAAAATAATGATTCAATTTTAATCTCGTGGTGTATGTTTATTTTACTTGGGCAAGTCCCAAGGTCGATCACAAGGAGGCAAAGGAACAACCTAGATTATTGTCTATCCAATTTTTAGTTCGGTTTTCACGGCGGGATTTTTTTGGAATTTTTCAATGCAAGATGAGATGCAAAATGCAAATTCGGCCGATTTTAGGGACTAAAATGTAAAATACGTATAACGGTGTCCGAAAATTACGAAACTTGGCCGAGATGTAAACAATGATGAAATAAGTGCACTGTAATTTTTTTGGAATTTTTAGATGCAATATGAATTTTTTATGAATTATTGAATGCAAACAAAATGATTTTCAATATTTAATTTTAATAAATATTAAACCTACTTATTTTCAAGAACTAAAATTATCTAAGATCTATCACTAGGTAATAGATCTTAGAAAAATCTTAGACCTCAAAAATGTGGGGTTCAGTACCTATTAAAAATCAAACATTGAAATGCACAAAATGATTTTTACAGGACAAATAATGCATGCAAATGCAACAATTTTTGGGCACAATGTTAATCAACTTAATCTCTACGATATTTAATTTTTGAAGAATTTTTAGAGATACGGTTAATTAACTACGAATTTCCGAGCACAGAATGGGCAAAATATTTCAATTTCCACAAAATAATTATTTAGTAATCAACCGTAAATCACAAAAATCTCCATAGCATGTCAAAATGTAGAGCATTAAGTAATGAACAAAGTGCTATATTTAAACAAATAAAATGATGCAATGTAGAGGTCTATAATGCACGACAAACACAGGGGTACAGATGCAAATAAAAGTAAATAGATAAAATTAAAAATGCAGAACAGGGGCCTATTTGAAATTACCTATAACTCGGGGGGGAATTTTGCAAATGTTCAAGATAAGCACGTGCACTGCACGTGCTTCTGGAGGCGGGGACTTGTGCGTAATTTGGCGGAGCACCGGGGGTGTTCTTGTAAATGACCCAGCGGGTCACGTGCAGAACACGTGACCCCTGGGGATGACTTGCGCCTGCAGACGTTCCCCCGCCACGTGCCTCGTACGTGAGGCGGGGGCCTCGGGCTACGTGCCCGGCTCACGGCGGTCTGGCGAGGCGGAGTGGCGGGCCGACCGAAGCGGAGTGGCCGGCGGTGCTGATGAAGCGAAGGGCGGTGACGTCGACGCCGAGGCGGCGAAGGAGTCGATGGCATGCGGTGGCGTTGAATCGAGGTGTCCGGCCAAGGCTTGGCCGAAGCGGAGGGCCGATGAGTCGGGGCGGAGCGTGGCTGTAGCGGCGGAGTTGGTTGTCGATGTCGTGGTTGAATACGTTGGTGAAGCGTCGGCCTGGTGGATGGCGGTTGAAGGCGATGTCGTCGGCGAGGGAGATGAAGTGGCCGACACACGGCCGTGGGGCGTCGGGGGTGCAGCAGCGACGGCGAGCGGAGTAGAGGCGGTTGCTGGTGGTCGGCGAAGTGGAGCCCAGGAGGTGGCGGCGTTGGTGTTGAACGGAGTTGACGAAGTCGAGGCGGTCGATGACGAAGGCGGAGGATGGTCGGCGTCGTTGGCTAGACGAGAGGGAGAAGAAGGCTCGGCTCCGAGCGGAGCGACGAGCTCGGTGGAGCGAGAGATAGGTGTAGAGAGAGAGAACGAAAGAAAGAGAGAGAGAGAGAGAGAGGAAGGATACCTGGAGGGGCTCGACGGCGGCGATGCCGGAGCGGAGCAGCAGTGATGGTTGCTGCGGCGAAGCACCAACGGGGAGGTGGGCTTCGGATCACGCCGGCGAAGAGGCTGCGGAGGGCTGTCACCACCTCGGGCTTCCTAGGGTGAAGATTGGCGGATGGGAGCGATGGGGGCCGGTGTGGGTTTTAAATAGAGAGAGAGGGAGGTGGCCGGTGCGAGGATAGCGGGGCGGCCGTTGCGAGATGGGAGGAGCGGTCGTTGGCGAGGGAAGCGGAGGCGAGTGGCGGCGGGCGCGAGCGGAGCTGGAGGTTGAAGAGGGGAGGCGGAGAAGACGGGGGAGACCGTTGGGGAAGAAGGGTTCCCGGCCGTTCGATCGGCCGAGATCGAACGGCCCAGGGAAGGCCACGTGGCGCGGAAATGGGGAGGAGCGGGGCACGTGCGACGCACGTGCGGTCGATTTAATTTTTTTTTTTTTTTTTTTTTAAAAAAAACGTGAAAAGAAAAGGCCAAAAACCACTGACACGTGGCGGCCTCTGAGGCTGCCACGTGTCAGCTCCAGAAAAATCGAAGGAAAAAGGGTTTGTAAAATCAAAAAGAAATAGCAAATGACCTCGGATCGAAAAAGTTCCTTCACGAAAAATGCTCGTCTCGACGAGATCTACAACTTTCATGAAGACATCAAAGCCAAATTCGGTCAAATGTGAAAAGTGAATTTTTGGGGTATTCCATGTACATAGAATACCTTGATTTTTGGGTTTTCTAATTTTTTTGTCAATTTTAAACACGATAAAAAAAACGGAAAAATAAGGAAAACTCAAAGATAAATAAAAGAGACCTTAATCTAATTTTTTTGGATTTTTATTAGTAAAGAAAATAAACACATAAAATACAGGTCAAAAAGCCGCGAAAATACACTGTACAAAAGAGGCCCAAAACCCAACTTTCACATACGAGCTCCGATTCACTTGAACTTGGTCTTGTTTTGAAGGTAATTGAATGTGCATTAGTTCAAAAGTGAGTAGGATCAAATCGGACACTGGATGGGGAAGATCTGTGGCTTTTAGTCCGAAAATCCTGAAACTAGGGTTTGGGTTTTTGGTCCACTTACCAGGGTTAATTATTTTTTTGTATTTTTTATTTATTCATGTTAGTGATGTGCACACAGTGGATGTGGTTTTGTGGCATGTGGTGTCAACATGAAGGAGTTAAAAATAGGGGAAGTTAGGCTATTTACAGGTCACTTTTGGCTTGGATTTTTGGCTTCTTATTTTATGCAGAAATTGATGCTAAAATGCAATTCTTATGCAATCGTGCATGAATGCTAATTATGCAGAATAAGTGCAGAAGTGCAATTGATTTTGAGGGACTTGAGCTTTAATTAATGAGACTTAGAGTGATGAATCCGAGATTCATCATCCCCCTATACTTAAACCATGCTCGTCCCTGAGCATCAAAAAGAAATGCCATGAAGTGAAATGAGACTGGGTTCCATACCAAGATTATGAACTGAAGGTGAAAGTGAAACTAAACTCGACCTTTGGATTAATAGTGTGGCGGAACTTCTGTGAGACTTAGAATCTCAAAATCAACAGCCCTCAAGTTCTACACATCATTGACACAGTTTCAACTCAGAAGTCATCTTAGATCAATCCTCTTCCCAAAGTATACCCTATGAACATTGAATAACCGACTCATGTGTGTGAAGGGTTTTAGCTCTTCCCATTCAGAATGCCGGACTACCATGCTCCTCTCCTCTCCAGTAACTCGTCCTCGGGGAGTCAGGTATTTCCTTCTAAGGTCTGTCGTGTTGTGTTCACAATCGAATGAGGGAGAAGATAGAAGAAAGAGAAAAGAACTGGAGGGTGGCCAGTGTAGTCACCTCTCCTTGTGGAGATGGCCAGTGTAGCCGAGTCTCCACCAAGATCTGCAGGTTTCTGAAGCTTGGACCTTTTTGGTCGGATTTTTATTTGGTAGAATGCTTCTATGTATTTGGAATTTTTGGTGGTTCTGCTTGGATCTTGTTGTGCCCCTACGGATATAGAATCTTTTGTTCCGTACATTTTTTGGGGTCTTAGAAAAAATTGTGCCCAGCCGTCCATCCCTTTTCCGAAGCTTTGTTTCAACCCGTACTCCGGTCTTTAGATTTCCACGCTACCAGAAAAGAGACTCACACAGTCTTCCAACATCCCGTTTGGGTTGAGCTAAGTGCATAGTGAGAGAGTGCGAATTAATTCCCTATTCCAGAGTTGTACCCAGAATGAAGAGACCAGGTTAGACACTAAGAGTCAAACGCTGCACATTGTCATGTGGAACTTAAGGAATTAAGTCACAAAGACCTGAAGCTCTTAAAATCCTATTTCTCGGTGAAGTTCCTCTGAAAATTAGGTGGATTAAGGTCAAGCCCAGACCACTCTCGGATTCGGCTCATAACTCGGTTCAGAACCCAATGACTTTTCACAGATGCAAATGCATGCGGTGATGGATGAAGTGCCGGTGCGTGAAATGCAGATACTTTTTTTTTTTTTTGACATTTTATGCAAGGGGTTTTTTATGCAGAAAGTGGAATAAGAAGCCTCTTTTTCATTCATTTTTTTTTCAGAAAAATAGGGCAAGTCAGTGTTAGTGGTAAAACTCTTCTTTTGTTTTTTTTATTTTTAAGAAAAACCCACCCCGTAAATACATATAGACTTACGCGAAAGTACGAGGTATGGCTAAAATATATACAAAGTATATAAACAGACCCCCCTATACTTAGCGAGTGCTGTGTCCTCAGAGCACAAGAAGCGTAAAGAAGACATAGCTCGGGCTAAGCGTAAGAGAGTGAGAAAAAAGAAAGAAAAACGAAAAGAAGAAAAAGAATGAAAAGAAAAGCGGTCAGGAAATGAGGAGAGTATATACGGGTGGATGTCGGTTCCCCCTATACTTAGGCTCTGGACAGCCTAAGTATGGAAGAAGGGTGGAAATGGAGCGATTAGGAGTTAGGAGAAGAATGGTATATACAGATGGCATCGGTCTCCCCCTATACTTAGGCCTTGGCCTAAGTAAAGGAAGAAGCTGTACACGGAGGCCAATGTAGTCGGGAGGGAGGGAGGGAGTGGTCAGATAGATTTTCAATATCCTCGCTCTGCGTGAAATAGATGGCCTCGACTTGAACTGTTTGTTCTTTGGGTGATTCAATGTATGGCTTCAGCATTTGTCCATTTACTGAGAACGGTTGTGCATTCTCTTTGAGTTCGGCAATGTCTACGCTTCCATTGGTATGCACATCGACGACAATGTAGGGACCCGTCCATTTTGATTTGAGTTTCCCATGAAAAATCTTCAAACGAGCATTAAACAACCACACTTTTTGTCCAGGGACAAAGGTCTTCTCTCGAAGGTGTCTATCATGCCATCTCTTGACCTTGTCCTTATAAATTACACTGTTGTCATATGCCCGATTTCGGATTTCAATTAGCTCATTCAGATTTAAGTCTCGACATAATTTCCCAAGGTGACAACTCCAATTCAACTTTTTGATCGCCCATTCAGATTTATGGATCAATTCTGCAGGAAGATGACATGGCTTGCCATAGATCATCCTAAAAGGTGAAGTACCGAGTGGAGTCTTATAGGCTGTCCTATAGGCCCATAGAACTTGGTCCAACAGTGTTGACCAATTCTTCCTATCGGGACGAACCAACTTCTGGAGAATGCTCTTCACCTCTCTGTTTGAAACCTCTGCCATGCCGTTAGATTGGGGGTGATACGGGTTGGCTATTCTATGCTCAAATTTGTACTCCTTAGCCAAAGATCTCATCTCCCGATTCACGAAGTGGCTACCTCCATCAGAAATCAATATTTTTGGTATCCCAAACCTCGCAATGATGTTATCTTTGATAAACTTGCAGACCACCTTGCTATCTGCGGTTCGAGTTGGAATAGCCTCTACCCATCTTGATAAATAGTCAACCGCTAACAAGATGTACTCAAATCCATTGCTGTTGGGAAAAGGACCCATAAAATCAATCCCCCATGCATCGAAAACATCACAGAAAATCATTGGTTGCATGGGCATTTCATCTCTACGTCCCATAGTCCCTCCCATTCTTTGACAAATAGGGCATGACCGTACAAATTCATTAGCATCCTGGAATAAGGTCCGCCAGTAAAATCCACATTGGAGTACCTTGTGTGCGGTTCTCTTTCCCGAATGGTGTCCTCCAGCCTCGAGAGAATGACAGTGTGTGAGGACACTCTGATATTCCTCCTGAGGAATACATCTTCTCCAGACACAATCCGGTCCTTCATAGAAAAGGAAAGGATCGTCCCAATGGTATTTTCTCGCATCTGATTTTAATCGATCAATCATTTTTTTGGTCCAACCATAAGGAACCTTCTTGGAGACAAGATAGTTCACTATGTCGGAATACCATGGGGTTGAATCAATGACGCAAACAGATTCGTCTGGAAAAGTCTCCTTGATTGGTCCGATATCAGGATGATCGTTTCGCTCGATTCGGGAAAGGTGATCAGCAACAACATTCTTTATTCCAGGTTTATCTTTAATCTCCAAATTAAACTCCTGGATTAACAAGATCCATCTCAAAAGTCGTGCCTTGGCATCCTTCTTATCCATGAGATATCTGATAGCTGTGTGGTCTGTGAAAATTGTCACCTTGGAGCCCAATATGTATGATCTGAATTTTTCCAGGGCCCAAACAACAGCGAGCATTTCCTTTTCAGTCACTGTATAGTTTCTCTGTGCAGGGTCCAATACTTTGCTCGCGTAGTGAATCGCATAAGGAATTCCATCTCTTCTTTGTCCGAGTACCGCTCCGACAGCAAAATCCGATGCATCAGTCATGATCTCGAAGGGAAGAGACCAGTCGGGAGCTTGCAATATCGGCGATTCACATATTTTCTTTTTCAGGAGCTCGAAGACCTCTAGACATCTGTGATTTACAATAAACTCGGTGTCTTTTCCTAAGAGCTCAGTCAGTGGGCGGGCGATCTTTGAAAAATCAGGAATGAATCGTCTATAAAATCCAACATGCCCTAAGAACGACCTCACTGACTTGACGTTGGTTGGTGGCTCAAGTTTCTTGATCACATCCACCTTGGCAGGGTCCACCTCCATTCCCTTTTTGGAGATGACGTGCCCCAACACGATACCCTCAGTCACCATGAAGTGACTCTTCTCCCAGGAGAGTACCAAATTTACCTCCCTGCATCTCTGAAGGACTCGGTCCAAGTGTGCTAAGCATGTATCAAATGAATCACCATGAACCGAGAAGTCGTCCATGAAGACTTCCAGGAAATCACCAACCATTTCGGCAAATACGGCAATCATGCACCGCTGAAATGTGCCCGGGGCATTGCAAAGCCCGAATGGCATGCGCTTGAATGCGTAAGTACCGAAGGGACATGTGAATGTGGTCTTTTCCTGGTCCTCGGGAGCGATAGCTACTTGATTGTAGCCGGAGTACCCATCAAGAAAACAGAAGAATGCTTTCCCTGCAAGTCTCTCCAATATTTGATCAATGAATGGCAGTGGAAAGTAGTCTTTCTTGGTCGCAGCATTCAGGCGCCGGTAATCGACACAGACGCGCCACGACGTGGGTACTCTGGTCGCGATCTCTACCCCCTCCTCGTTGGTAACCATCTGGATTCCCGACTTCTTCGGGACGACATGAAGGGGGGCTACCCACTTGGAGTCAGAAATGGGGTAAATAAATCCTGCTTTGCACCATTTCTCTATTTCTTTCTTCACCACTTCCCGAAGATTGGGGTTTAATCTTCTCTGAAATTCACGGGAAGGCCTTGCATTATCCTCAACATAAATTTGGTGCGAGCAGAGAGCGGGGTTTATTCCTACGAGATCCGACACAGTCCAACCTATGGCTTTTCGATTTCGCTCAAGGACTTCGATCAGTCTGGATTCTTGGTCCACGGTCAATGATGAGCTAATGATCACAGGGAATTTTTCTTTGGGTCCATTGAGGAATGCATATTTCAGCGTGGGAGGTAGTGGTTTCAGCTCTGGCAATTCTGAATCGTCGATCAAGTCTGGCTGAATGACTTTTGCTTCTGGCTCAGTATCGGTTGGCGGTGAATCACTGTGTGAGATGTTGGCTACCAATTCCAAAGAGAAGTGAGTCGGATCGATAGAGGAGAATGGTAATTCGGCCAGAGCCGTGTCCGACTCGTCATCTATTGTCTGTCCCAAAGGTGAGGTGATTGATAAATCCACGGGGATTTCAGTGTTGTCTGGGGGTGTAGAAATCTCAGAGACTGCATGGTGGATTATTTCTTCTTCCGAGGATGTGCCTTCTATCTGTATGTCTGGCAGTTGGTCCCATGGCCCAGTGGTTCTGAGGAGATTGCATTCTGATGTTTCGGCATCTTCAGTTGTGGATTCGGAGTCTGGTCTCTGCCACTTTGTTTGTTTCATCTCCAAGTCCACTTCTCCGCCTGGAGAACGGAATTTCATCATGCCAGTTCCGTAGTCGAATACGGCCTTAGCAGTTCTTAAGAAAGGTCTTCCGAGAATGATTTGTGATTCCTTCCAGTGGTTCGGGGTCTCCATGTCCAGGACAGTGAAGTCTACTTTGTATTCAGTACCCTCGATGATGATGATGACATTCTTCACTTCTCCCTTAGGTCTTTTAGTGGATTTATCAGCAAATTGGAGTAAAGATGATGATTTCTTGAGAGGGCCCAACTCCAATCGATAATATAAGGCTAAGGGTAGAAGGTTTATGGAAGATCCATTGTCGAGAAGTGTGCGTGTGAATGCTATGCCGCCAATGTGACTCTCCACATAATGGGCACCCAGATCCCTTTTCTTTCTTGGCAGATGCTGGTTTTTGACGCACTTGGTGGTGGCAACTGTCAAGATGTGAGTCTCTACGAATTGACTTGTTCTCTTTGTACGAGTCCGGGTGGGGGTGCATTTTGCCTTCAGGTATTTCTGAAAGGCTGGGTTGCCTGCCACGTATTGATCAAAGGGTACTTTGACTGTGATGTTTTGTTGGCAGAATTTTTCCATGACTGGGTCATCTTTGATGTTTTTCTTTTGCTTTTCTTTCTTTAAGGCATGGGGGAAAGGAATGGATGCATTTGAGACAGGAGATAGAGGATCAGAATCAAAAATACGAGCATCTTTATTCGACTTGGAGTTTTTATTACAATCATAATAATCAAAATCAGGTTGCTGAAAAGGTGACAAAGGTATTTTTGCAGCAACTAGAGGCTCAAGGTCCTCTGCAGACTCCATAGATGCTTTCCCTCTATCTACTGTTGGGATCTTCAGGCGTCCTTCCTCTTCCTCCTCGGAAACATCCTCCGGTCGATCTTCCGAGTCTTCATGGTCCGATTCCCTTGCCCGGTCAGGTACGACCACGGTCCTTCCGCTCCTGAGTGACATGGCATTGATTTTGTCAAATGAAAGGATCTCATGTTCAGATGTGGAAAAGTCTGGATAGTATACCTGGTTATTGTGTTGAGATGCGTTGAATTTGTTCAAGCTGTTGGGGTTAGCTTGAACCTGGGCGGGAATGGTTGTGGCTGGAGCCGTCTGCTCATCCTTCCAACGGGACAAGCGGTTGACATCAACCCGTAGATCTTCCAGTTCATGTCGGAAGTGACGAAACTCCTCGAGTAGTTGTCTCTGGATGTCGATCGGTTCTTCTGGGGGTTTGGATGACTGAGCTGATTGTCTGGGGGCTTGAGATTGCTGATGGTATTGCTGAGGTTGGCTCTGGCGATTGTAGGGTTGCTGCTGCTTCGGTTGCTGGAAGGCGGCATTATAGAAGGTAGGTGGGCGTTGATAAGTCTGACGGTCTCCCATATTACCCTGTCGTGTAGTGTCTTGGGTGTACCAGATGCCATTCACTTCAAATGTCAGAGGCGGGGCTTCCTTGACCGTCTCAGTCGGTGGGGGCGGCTGTTGGGAAAATTGGGCGTGGGTTTGATCGTGAGCCCATGGTTGTTGTTGCTCTGCTCCTGGTTGCTCCTGGACATGATGCACATGATATATCGGGACAGTAGGTGCACTAGGCATCCCCATCTTGGACACCTTCTCGGTGAGTTCCTCCATTTGCTTCGGAAATTGCGAAATCCTACTGTCGATATCGTTCATTCTCTTGTCCACGATTGTCAATTTATCAGAAATAAAGTGCATGCTTGGAATCAAGTCCTCAGCTATTTCTGCCACCGTCTGCTTCCCGCCTTTGGCTTGAAGGGTGTTCAGGGAATCAGTGTATGCTCGACTGGCAATTTGAGACCGGCTTGTTTCTGCCATCTGCTCCAATATTTTCCAGACGGTATCCGCTCCACGTGATGTGTAATTCCCTCCGCAGGCAGCACTAACTAACCCTTGAGTCTCGTGGTTGAGGCCAGAGTAGAGTGATTGGACTAGGATGTTGTTGTCCAGATCATGGCAGGGACATTTTTGTAGCAGGTCCTTAAACCTATCCCATGCCTCACAAAGTGGTTCATTGGGCATCTGAGCGAAACTGGTGATGCGGGTCCTCATTTGATTGGTCCGGCTCAAGGGGTAGAATTTCTTCAGAAAGAGGTTTTTGAACCTCTCATAAGTCGTCACAGTTACCCCCAAGTTCTTCACCCAGTAGTCTGCTTTCCCTTTCAAGGCGAAAGGTAGTGCAGTGAGACGAATGTAGTCTTGGCTGACTTGTGGGTGCCTCAGATTAGAACATATCAGCTCTAGGTCCCTCAGGAATTCATATGGCTCCTCAGTCGTATTACCATGGAATTGAGGTAATTGACTGACAAAATGTGGCTTTAATTCATAGTGGATCTCCGGCTGTGGTGGCTGCAAATAGTTCCACACTTTGTACTGTCCAGGATTATACGCGGCTTCCATTGGAACTTCTCCCTCAGCATTCATTTGTTCGAGCTGCTCCCTCAGCAGCTGCTGTTGCTGCTCAGATGCAGCCAGTCTCGCGAGAATCGCCTTTATTGGATCTTCATTAAGTTCATCCTCAGGGTCTTTCTTGGAAGGTATTTTGGGCGGCATCTCTTTATCTGGAGAATATAAAGGATTTGAGTTAATAGATTGGAAAGAATTGATGTAACAGTTATTCTCGATCTTTTGGGGTGAGAAATGGACAGGGTGGGTCTTTCCTCCTTGTAGGAGGAAGAAGGAATAGGGTTCTTGGGAAGGGCTTCCCGGAGGCCAAGCAGGTCCAGAGTAAAAGTTTCTCTGGACTTTTGAGGTTGGAGAGTTTGTGGTAGAGAGAGATGAGCCACAATTCTCCATTCTCGGAGTCAACAAGATGTTTTATGATGTAGACACAATTGTGTGGTATTCGTTGATGTACTATTTTCTACGCACAACCAAACACAATACAAGGGTTGTTTCACCAACTCAACTCAAAGTGAAGACCGTAAGGATCCGGTCAATTATCTTGTTAGTTTTAATTGGTGAGAATTCAATCTTGCAAGCCGTTTACGCGAGCTGTTAGGTTTGGAGCTGGGCTCTATCCTAGTGTGCGTCTCTCTCCTCGCTGCAAGATAAATCAGACAATGACGGGGTTGCTCTCCCGCAGAAATTCTTGATTTTATGGATTTTTAGTCGGCTTTATTTAGCAGTCCCAGTTTTATTAAGGCGATCACTGTAGAATTTAGGTGAACTCAAATTCACGTCTACCGTCCAGTCCCAATTTCCTTTAGATTTATGTGATAAAACAAGAGAGAGGAATTCGGGAAAAGCCGATGCACGCGGAAAACTTATGATGAATGCTCAGTTAGAAGACTTACAGTGCCTCCTCGCAATCTCCATGTGGGATGCAATACAGAATTGAAAATTTACACTAAATGCGTGCAAGCCGATGAAAACCGCACCTAAGCAGAAAGTTCTATTAGCGGGAAGAATTGAGTTAAATTTTTGGCTAAGTTGAACGATCTAAGGTGCGTCTTGATTAGAGTGCAGTGTGGCTTAAGATCCTACGAGCACAAGCAAAAATATAAATGCTCTAAGAGCCGTATGTGCAGGTCTATCCTAATCGCCACTCAAGTCGGGCCCCACCCTCTCCGGAGAGTGAAACAGGCCACGACACACCACAAATAAAGTTCAATGTCCTTGTACACACGCGAGAGTCCAAACAGACACCGCTATACATGAGCAGAAAATAAAAATGCAGAAATTAAAAACCTAGACTCTACGCTCTCTCACGACTCGACTCGATCTTAATTTAATTGCGGTTTCTTCGGGTGTCGGTGAAGATGCGTCGGTTCCTTGAAAAAACCGCTCCACGTGCGCCGGTTACCTCGCAAGAAAAATAAGAGAGAGATTGTAAGAGAGTGACTCAAAAAATAATCAAAAATAAAATAAATGAAAGAAATGCTGAAAAATAAATACAAGAAATAAAATGGAATTTACAATGAAAAATTCGGGGGTCAGACTACCCGAATTCGGAAAATCGAACAAAAAATTTTCAAAATAAAAATCTAAGCCGTTTGCCTCCCCGGCAACGGCGCCATCTGACGAATCCGAAAATGTCGCTAATAAGAATGTGTTTTTATCGTGTTGTTCGTGAAAATAAATATGTCGTTCGTTGTAGGCGGCTATCGGAAACAGTCAAGAAATAACCACAAAATAATGATTCAATTTTAATCTCGTGGTGTATGTTTATTTTACTTGGGCAAGTCCCAAGGTCGATCACAAGGAGGCAAAGGAACAACCTAGATTATTGTCTATCCAATTTTTAGTTCGGTTTTCACGGCGGGATTTTTTTGGAATTTTTCAATGCAAGATGAGATGCAAAATGCAAATTCGGCCGATTTTAGGGACTAAAATGTAAAATACGTATAACGGTGTCCGAAAATTACGAAACTTGGCCGAGATGTAAACAATGATGAAATAAGTGCACTGTAATTTTTTTGGAATTTTTAGATGCAATATGAATTTTTTATGAATTATTGAATGCAAACAAAATGATTTTCAATATTTAATTTTAATAAATATTAAACCTACTTATTTTCAAGAACTAAAATTATCTAAGATCTATCACTAGGTAATAGATCTTAGAAAAATCCTAGACCTCAAAAATGTGGGGTTCAGTACCTATTAAAAATCAAACATTGAAATGCACAAAATGATTTTTACAGGACAAATAATGCATGCAAATGCAACAATTTTTGGGCACAATGTTAATCAACTTAATCTCTACGATATTTGATTTTTGAAGAATTTTTAGAGATACGGTTAATTAACTACGAATTTCCGAGCACAGAATGGGCAAAATATTTCAATTTCCACAAAATAATTATTTAGTAATCAACCGTAAATCACAAAAATCTCCATAGCATGTCAAAATGTAGAGCATTAAGTAATGAACAAAGTGCTATATTTAAACAAATAAAATGATGCAATGTAGAGGTCTATAATGCACGACAAACACAGGGGTACAGATGCAAATAAAAGTAAATAGATAAAATTAAAAATGCAGAACAGGGGCCTATTTGAAATTACCTATAACTCGGGGGGGAATTTTGCAAATGTTCAAGATAAGCACGTGCACTGCACGTGCTTCTGGAGGCGGGGACTTGTGCGTAATTTGGCGGAGCACCGGGGGTGTTCTTGTAAATGACCCAGCGGGTCACGTGCAGAACACGTGACCCCTGGGGATGACTTGCGCCTGCAGACGTTCCCCCGCCACGTGCCTCGTACGTGAGGCGGGGGCCTCGGGCTACGTGCCCGGCTCACGGCGGTCTGGCGAGGCGGAGTGGCGGGCCGACCGAAGCGGAGTGGCCGGCGGTGCTGATGAAGCGAAGGGCGGTGACGTCGACGCCGAGGCGGCGAAGGAGTCGATGGCGTGCGGTGGCGTTGAATCGAGGTGTCCGGCCAAGGCTTGGCCGAAGCGGAGGGCCGATGAGTCGGGGCGGAGCGTGGCTGTAGCGGCGGAGTTGGTTGTCGATGTCGTGGTTGAATACGTTGGTGAAGCGTCGGCCTGGTGGATGGCGGTTGAAGGCGATGTCGTCGGCGAGGGAGATGAAGTGGCCGACACACGGCCGTGGGGCGTCGGGGGTGCAGCAGCGACGGCGAGCGGAGTAGAGGCGGTTGCTGGTGGTCGGCGAAGTGGAGCCCAGGAGGTGGCGGCGTTGGTGTTGAACGGAGTTGACGAAGTCGAGGCGGTCGATGACGAAGGCGGAGGATGGTCGGCGTCGTTGGCTAGACGAGAGGGAGAAGAAGGCTTGGCTCCGAGCGGAGCGACGAGCTCGGTGGAGCGAGAGATAGGTGTAGAGAGAGAGAGAACGAAAGAAAGAGAGAGAGAGAGAGAGGAAGGATACCTGGAGGGGCTCGACGGCGGCGATGCCGGAGCGGAGCAGCAGTGATGGTTGCTGCGGCGAAGCACCAACGGGGAGGTGGGCTTCGGATCACGCCGGCGAAGAGGCTGCGGAGGGCTGTCACCACCTCGGGCTTCCTAGGGTGAAGATTGGCGGATGGGAGCGATGGGGGCCGGTGTGGGTTTTAAATAGAGAGAGAGGGAGGTGGCCGGTGCGAGGATAGCGGGGCGGCCGTTGCGAGATGGGAGGAGCGGTCGTTGGCGAGGGAAGCGGAGGCGAGTGGCGGCGGGCGCGAGCGGAGCTGGAGGTTGAAGAGGGGAGGCGGAGAAGACGGGGGAGACCGTTGGGGAAGAAGGGTTCCCGGCCGTTCGATCGGCCGAGATCGAACGGCCCAGGGAAGGCCACGTGGCGCGGAAATGGGGAGGAGCGGGGCACGTGCGGAGCACGTGCCTGGGGGCACGTGCGACGCACGTGCGGTCGATTTAATTTTTTTTTTATTTTTTTTATAAAAAACGTGAAAAGAAAAGGCCAAAAACCACTGACACGTGGCGGCCTCTGAGGCTGCCACGTGTCAGCTCCAGAAAAATCGAAGGAAAAAGGGTTTGTAAAATCAAAAAGAAATAGCAAATGACCTCGGATCGAAAAAGTTCCTTCACGAAAAATGCTCGTCTCGACGAGATCTACAACTTTCATGAAGACATCAAAGCCAAATTCGGTCAAATGTGAAAAGTGAATTTTTGGGGTATTCCATGTACATAGAATACCTTGATTTTTGGGTTTTC
Organism: Ottelia alismoides; assembly: GCA_037367405.1. NCBI lineage: Eukaryota > Viridiplantae > Streptophyta > Magnoliopsida > Alismatales > Hydrocharitaceae > Ottelia > Ottelia alismoides. The sequence goes on along the minus strand of JAZKJV010008089.1, from coordinate 1,544,183 downwards.
TAATTTTTTTGTCAATTTTAAACACGATAAAAAAAACGGAAAAATAAGGAAAACTCAAAGATAAATAAAAGAGACCTTAATCTAATTTTTTTGGATTTTTATTAGTAAAGAAAATAAACACATAAAATACAGGTCAAAAAGCCGCGAAAATACACTGTACAAAAGAGGCCCAAAACCCAACTTTCACATACGAGCTCCGATTCACTTGAACTTGGTCTTGTTTTGAAGGTAATTGAATGTGCATTAGTTCAAAAGTGAGTAGGATCAAATCGGACACTGGATGGGGAAGATCTGTGGCTTTTAGTCCGAAAATCCTGAAACTAGGGTTTGGGTTTTTGGTCCACTTACCAGGGTTAATTATTTTTTTGTATTTTTTATTTATTCATGTTAGTGATGTGCACACAGTGGATGTGGTTTTGTGGCATGTGGTGTCAACATGAAGGAGTTAAAAATAGGGGAAGTTAGGCTATTTACAGGTCACTTTTGGCTTGGATTTTTGGCTTCTTATTTTATGCAGAAATTGATGCTAAAATGCAATTCTTATGCAATCGTGCATGAATGCTAATTATGCAGAATAAGTGCAGAAGTGCAATTGATTTTGAGGGACTTGAGCTTTAATTAATGAGACTTAGAGTGATGAATCCGAGATTCATCAGTGTGTGAGTGGAATTTATTTAGAGAAGGATGAAGAGAATAAGTATGATGAAGATACCTGATCGAAGTAGAGGAATTGGTGGAGGAATCGACCTGTAATGAGCTTCTTGTGAAGCTCCGATCGTCACTCAACTTGGACAACTACTCTAGGGGGCTCAATGTTGGCATGGCTGCTATGACATGGTCGGAGAAGACCATGGGTCAACACTAGGGAAAGGGCCGTCATCGCCTCATGAATTCGCCACTCTGTTGTCACTAGAGGGCAATGAAAGATGGGCCTATGCCCATTGATTGGTGGACAGAGTGGATCGTGGGAAGATGAGAGTTATTTAAGGTGGAAGTGGTCGACCATTTCAGGGGTGAATGACGAAGTTGTAACGGCTGGAGTGAAGACCTAGAAGGTCAGGTGTGAGGGTTTAATGGCTGGGCGAGGGTGAGGGGAGTGATGGCTACGTGAGGAGCAGATTAGATCATAGAGAGGGCGGCTCATGTGAGCTTTAAAAATGGAAGAGGGGAAAGGTGCTGCGAGGCGAGGAACGCAGGGAGGGGCGTTACTGGAGGAAGAAGAAGGATGTTGGACCGTTGGATCTCACAATCCAATGGTCCATATTGGGGAGCGGATGGGTGGAAAGGATCTTATCACATGATCAGATCGAGCAGTGGGGCATTGCACAGAAAGCGACAGCTTGGATGAAGTTAGGAGCGAGATCTGATGGTGGGGAAAGGAGCATGCATGGCAAGAGGAGGAAGCGGCCACATGGGCGGCCAAGAGGGCACAATGTGTCCCTACTAAATTATTAGAAAATAGGAAAAAGAAAGAAATTCAAAAATAAATAAAAGGAGATCGAATCAACAAAAAGTAAAAATATAAAAGTTGTAGATCTCGATGAGATCTATAAGTTTCATGTTGAAGAAAAAGTCAAAGAGGTCATTTATGCAAGATACATTTTTTGCAGTATTTTTATAGATAAAAACACTTGATTCTTTAGATACTCAGGCCTTGAAGCCTTCATTGACTTTATCCCATCCTTGAGCATCATTAAATCAGGTCTAAACTCTAATCTCAGTCCTAGTTCCTCAAGTGATAACTCAACTCATCTCATCAGTCATGCAGTTGTGAAAGTGATGTGCTGATCACATTCTTTAGAAGGTAGAGATGAAGAGTTCAATATAACGCTCAAATCTTTCAAACTAGGAATGTGTGGATTATTAAGTTAAGATCTCAGAATCTAAGTGTCCTCAAATCCTCACGCCTTGAGTGATAGTGAATGTGTCAGGAATACACCAAATCCAGAGTTAGTGAATTTTGGATTTTTTTGAGTTTTGCAAATTTTTATGAGAATATTTTTGTTAATCTCAAGAGAAATAGTTACTGGCCCAAGCTCATATGAATAGTTGCATCCATTTCCGGCAAGTATGGGTGTAAGTACGGACCATTAGACGACTGTCTGTATTACTTCAAGATGGTGCCATTCGCATTGTCTTTTAACCACCCACTCTACTAAGGGAGACTGTAGTTCCCTCAATGAGAAATGGCTACTCATTTCTAAGCTTAGTGATCAGAATCACTGCTTAAGAACATTTTATATTTTTTTTTCAGATTTTTTTGAATTTTTTTTTAAAAATGTTATTTGAATTTACAAAACAGTTAGTCCCTTAATTTTCAAAATATTTTTACAACAATTTTACAAAAATTAGTTCACAAGAATACTTAAAACACTAACCCAGAAAAAGTTTCAAAACATTAAATACGAGCTACGGCTACAGTATATACAATATATACAGTATACCCCCAATACTTAACTTATGTTATGTCCACAGAGCACAAAGTGATATGAAGCCATGGGTTAGATCAAATACAAGGTGATTAGTGGAACTCACTCAGAGGTCCCCCATATACTTAAGTCAAATGACCTAAATATAAGAAGACAAGAATATGGAAGAATGACTCGGGTCCCCCCTATACTTAGACTACCAATAGCCTAAGTATTGGATATGCAGTGTGAATGGGGAGACCCTAGGTGAATAATCATTTATTGAACAAGGTTTCCCCTATACTTAGGCTGAAAAGTAGCCTAAGTATTTGGATGTGGATTTCAGGCTAGGGAACCAGAGATTAATTAGGGTTAGAGGGTTACACATATGGTTGGATGGAGATGGGGGGGAGGATGGGCAGATCATCTAGGGTTACGGGAGGGTTGGGATAAGATACAATCAAGCTCAACCAAGCAGACAATACCCCATGATTCACCAATACACACATGAAGACCAACATGTGCTAGTCATTTATCTTGTCCATTTTATAGGTGATCATTAAAAATTCAAGCATATTATGCAAGTTTTAAGTCTAGATTTTGGGCACTATCCTAGGGATACATCCTCACCTCTCAACATTCAAAGCAGCATGCATACAATGATGGGGTTTTCTCTCCCATAAACCAAGAGTGATTTTTATTCTTTTTATTTCATCAACCTACATTACAGTCCCAATTATGGCTTTAGGTTATCACTGTGTTAATGTGAGCACAAGTCAAGCAATCATCTTCTACTCGGCCATTCCCAATTTCCTTTAATTTCCTTAAGTGACAAATCAGGGGAAGATTGAGAAAAACCAATACATTCGCGAAAACCATGATGCATGCTTAAGAGAGATACTTACAATGCCTCCAACCTTCTCCATGCATATGCAGGGCTGAATTTAAATTTATTGCTAAATGCACACAAGTTGAAGAAAACCACACCCTAAAACATGATACTATTAGCAATGAAGAAAAGAGTTGAGTTTGGCTAGGTAGATCAATGTTTAGTGCGTCACATTGAATCAAGAAGATAAGGTGGATCTCCCATATTCTTAATATATGTCCTACCCATGATCAAGCATAAATAATGTGAAGAATAAAGTCCGCTCAAAGAGCCGAGTGCCTGGTTCTAGGTCGACACTCAAGTGAAGCATCACTGGTACTAAGGTGAGCACACGCTACAACGTTTTTACACACGCGAGCCCTCAAAAAAGGACCACTAGAAATGCAATGGTTACATTTTTATTACACTAAATGCACGAACAAAATGATGATTCAAGTCCTTGAATTCTCCTAAATTTCCTTTGCGTCTCCTTTCAAAGGGAGCTCCAAACTCCACACCTCCATGTAGACCGAGCGTCCTCCATCTTCACGAGCCCTGCCACAAAAGAAAATGTCAGGAAAAATATCAAGAAATTAAATCAGAAATGATGCAAAAACATAGGGACGTGAGCCTCCTAATTTATTCATAAAAAAACTGATTAAATAATGAGCGATTAAATCCTAAATTAGGTCTTCATATATAGAGGTGATGCACAATACAACATGATATATCATGTAGAGACAAATTAACATGATGCATGCAATTTTTATCTTGTTTTAATTTCAATTCAAGTGAGATGCATGGTAATGATATACAATAGATGATCACGCAAAAAAATACAAATATTCCTAAAATTGACAAATCATTGGGCAACAAAATATGGATTGGTTTCAGAGTCAAGTTGAGCAATAAATATAATTAATGGTATTTAAATCAAAGATTATGATACATTATATATTGTAGAAATCATCATATTTAATTATCAAATCATGAAATTAAATATTCCATTAGATAGATGATGAAACAAGCTTCAAAAATGACATTGAAATCAATAAAAACAGATTCGTATGCTCAAGATATGAAAACAACAGTGCAAGGGCATAATTGTAATAAAATGCATAAAAATAAAGGATAAATAATTACAAATACGTTGGAGGGACCTATTTGCATTGTGCAAAAGTCGGAGGGGTTGTATTGTAAATTTTCCTTATATACATGGACCTTTATGTGATTTTTAAAAGTTGGTGGGGCTTACCTATAAATTACTTAGCCCGCACGTGCCTAGCACACGTGCAGGCTAGGCTCGAGCCATGTGGCGGTTGCTGGCGCTTCGGGGGCCTTGGTCTACCCGAGCCTGTAGGTAGGCATGAAGGTTCAGTGACTCCCAAGAAGGAGGCTCGGGCCATGTGGCGAGGTGGAGTGAGAAGTTGTAACGGTTGGAGTGAAGACCTAGAAGGTCGGGCGTGAGGGTTTAATGGATGGGCAAGGGTGAGGGGAGTGATGGCTATGTGGGGAGTGGGTTATGTCATGGAGAGGGCAGCTAATGTGAGCTCCAAAAATGGAAGAGGGAGAAGGTGCTGCGAGGTGAGGAATGCATTGAGGGGCGTTACTAGAAGAACAAGAAGGATGTTGGACCATTGGATCTCGCGATCCAGCGGTCCAGATTGGGGTGCAGATGGGTGGAACAGATCTGATCACGTGATCAGATCGAGCGGTGGGGCATTGCGTAGAAAGCGATGGCTTGGATGGAGTTAGGAGCAAAATCTGATGGTGGGGAAAGTAGTGCGTGTGGCCAGAGGAGGAATTGGCCACGTGGGTAGCCTAGAGGGCGCCACGTGGCCTGACTAGATTATTAGAAAATAGGAAAAATAAAGAAAATAAAAAATAAATAAAAGACGCTTGAATCAACAAAAAGTCAAAACATGAAAGTTGTAGATCTCGATGAGATCTATATGTTTTATGTTGAAGAAAAAGTCAAAAGATGTCATTTATGCAAGGCACATTTTTGGTAGTATTTTTATAGATAAAAACACTTGATTTTTGAGGTTTTTGTTATTTTTTGTATTTTTAATTTCTTTTTAAGGAAACAATAAATATGTACAATATTTAATATAATTTTAGGGATTTTTAATAAATAAGAAAAGTAAGGAAAATATTAGTATTAAATACAATAATAGGGTTAACTTTTTAATGTTAATTATATATAGAGTTAATAAAAGTTAATAACAATGAATTGATTGTGGTTTTTTTTGACTTATTTAAGTTAAGATGATAATAAGTGGATTTTAATATGATGTATCTGAGTCATCAGAAGCAAAGAGCTCGGTCCATGCACGCTTGTATGGAGGAGCTATCACTTCGTATAGTCGTCTCCAATATATAGTGGCAATGGAAACCTTCGCCTTGATGGGAGACCATGTATGTCATTTAAATGATCATCCATATGCCATTCAAATTTTAATTAATCATTATAAATCATATTCATTACGATTAATTCTTCCAAGGGAATTACATGTCCATTCATAATGGAGTATTTATTTTAATTGGATCTAATTGATTTAATCATATTAAATTAGTCAACAATACAATTCAACCAACAAATAATTAGGGTTTGCTTGATATTACTATAATATACGCCGTCACATTTGTACTTATTAAAATTGTATTATTCCAATTAGTTGATTAAAGTACGTAGAGACTTCTCATGCTACCCATCCTTGAAAACAAGCCAGGTCGGGCATATTATGATAACAATGAGTGCTTCAACTACGATGTAGGGTCCTGATTAAGTAACCCATTAGCATATCCACATCCTATACACCATCAACGAATCAATTCAAGACAACATAATCGGTACAAATTGTACCAAGAGGTTTTCTCGATCACATGCTCTTGGTGACCGACATGATACATACATAGTAATAACTCAAAAATATTAGGAATCTTAAACCACTTTTGATATACTAAGTTCTAATCATATCAAGCAAAAATATTCTTGATTTTGCATGTAAAAGTTGTTCTACAACTATTGTAGGATAAACTAGGGTTGTGTCATGAAACTCTCATTCAATGGTTGTTGATGTTTAATCAAATATTTTCATAAATATTAAGAACCAAATTAATCAGGGCAAATTCATAATTTCCTTAGTTTTCATTGAATGGTAAAAACACTAAAAAAGAGATCTTGTTGATCTAATTATCTGACCCATCTCCTCTAAATATTGAATATCTAGGGCAAACAGAGTCGGAATCATGCAAAATAAACTCGAGCAGTTTTCTGGTTTAATTCTCTACTTAATTAATGTGTTTGCTCACGTTTCATGACATGTAAACATTAACAAAAAAACTAATTTCTTACATATCTGTGAGTACATGCAAAACAATTTCACTACGGGAACTTTTTGAATTTTAATTCCTACACTTTCGATGTCCAACAATTGGCTACTATTTTAGGGACATATTTAGACGTTCTAAATATTTTATTATACAAAAAATTCATTAAAACAATACATAAAAATGAGCTTTTCATTTTAGCAAAAATAATTCGAAATGTGCATCATATGCACAAACCACGAGTCCCCGTGCTATCGATATGCAAAACCTTGGTCCCTTAGGGTTTATATCATATCTAACACATTTAACCAAGTCTATAACACCACTTTAAATCTAGGGTTTAGGCCTTAGCACATAATGGAAACGTGTAGGTTGCATCACATACGACCTAGGGCAACTAGTCATACTAGTTGCATCGGACAATAGAAATTTAAAAATTCAAATAGGTGAAACCACATGATTTGAGAACACTTTACAAATTATTTCATCAAGATCGCAAACAAGTTATAGGAACATCTCTTGAATCATGTTTGCGATCCATTGTCTCTAAATTAAGAAACCTCCTGTCTCAGTCCAATCCGATGAAGGCCCCACTTGCGGGTGCGTGGATGAGATGCATGCTTCCCGCAATCCAAGTTGATGATCTGAGCAACGTGTCTCTTGATTTCATCTCATGAAACCATACACGTTCTTCATAAGCAAGAAGCACCAAAGATGGAGGAGATCCACGAGCAGTCGATCTGATAGCACAACGACATCAAGGCGACTACGAGTCTCTCTAGGTCAATATGTGGACAACCACAACAGAGAGAGAGAGAGGACATGTAGAGAATAGATAGTGAGAGTTATTGCTCTTGCAATTCATGTAGTATAAAAGGCTAGGTCTACCCTCCCTTTTATACTAAATTGGATGTCCATGGATCTCAATCCATGTGTATACAAAATCAATGGTTTAGATTGTTTTGTGCTTTCAATCAATGGCCATGATTTCGTTGCATAATATTTGCAATAATAATTAGTTATTTCAAACTAAATTAAATATGTTGAAGATCAATAAATATATTTCAATTTAAATCAAAATAAAAATATTGAATTACTTGGAAGGAGAGCAAGTCTCCTTCCATATATAGGGTGGACGGCCACCAACTTGAGGAGCTCAAGTTGTCCGTCCACTCTATGTATGGTAAGGAGACTCTCTCATTCCTATTACGTTGAAATCTCATATCTCATCAGATATTGCACATGTACAACAACTTTTGTTGCAAAAGTATTCACCAAAATAATTCCAAATTAATTTGTGATAATTTCAATCATGCCATCAATAATTATGAATCATATTCATACATATAATATAAAATGTAATTTGCATTTATAATTAATTGTTCAATGTGAATTCAATTCACATTTACACTTAATTCGTAAATACTATTTACAATTAAATCTCTCCATCATATTTTAAATAATATTTATAATATTTAATATTATTATGGATAATGATATCCACACTAACAATATCCTTGATAATTAAGTCACATTTATTTATCTTGGATGACAATTATCATGTGTCCAATTACTATGAATAATATTCATATTATTCATGATAATTAAATCATGCTTAATCATCAATTCCCCAATGCTTAGATACATTATCAATAATAGAACTATTCTTGAACTCTTTCAAGAATAATGGGCTTTCTCCGTGGATACTTAGAAATAAGGACATGATGACTGTACATTCCATGTATAGTGCTTGGATATTGAGATCATATCTCAAATCCAGATGTCGGGGACCTCTCATAGATGTTTGATGAAATCAAACTATATATATTATCTTCTCATTGCATCCGAATCACATTCAGATCAATGTCCAACATTTGGACTAAGAATAATTTATTGATCTACTGAGAGGAGTCACTTAAATTCAAACCTGTTTCATCACTCCCTCTGACTAGAAGTGTCATGATTATACAATCGTTTACTATCACATCATTAATGAGCGCCCTTCCACTTCCTGGCTAATGAATGAAGTTGTCGGTTGTAGTATTTGCAGAGAGAAGAGTGACTTGATCAAACAAAATTCAGATAATAGAGAGAGAAAATATGAAATATGAATACAAGGGTAAAAGCCTCTCTCTATTTCCATTCACTTATGATTAACAAGGTAAGTGTCCTTGGGTCAAACACAAGATGGTAGAAAAAATACTCAGATTTTTGATATTGAATATTTTTGTTATTTCCTTTTCTTATTTGAAAAGATTCTTTTGTTGGTTTTAATTTTTATTGTTTTATTTGATTTTTATTTTTATTTTGTAATTTTTATTTGATTTTCAAAATTGGTTAATTTTATAAAAGAGATGATTCAATATAATAGGTGGTATATAGGGTAATGTACTATTCTAATACAATGAAGAAAGGAAAATAAAATGTTTTTTTAAAGTGAAGAAAATTTATTCTGCAAACAATATATAGTATATAAGTGAGATATAATAATGATGGTACTATATAATATAGAGATAAGAAGAAAATAAAATCGAGCAACATGCTCAAAAACACGTAAGGAAAAAAATCAAAACCAAGACAATGCTCAAAAAATAAAATCTAATCACGATCCAATAAAAAGTCCACGAACAATATAACAAAAGTACGCTAAGGTAGTAAGGAAGGTACCCTAGAAAAATCTCCATAAAATAATGTTCGGATAATGTCCAAAAATACCCTACAATACAAGGGTACATATGAAAATGGAAAATATAAAATTCTTGCAATAAAGTCCTTGGTCCGAGACTATTCTGTAAATAAAATCAAGTTTTCTTACAATTAGATCCCTGCACAAGGACCTATTTGCTATTTCTGAAAATATTGGCACACGACTGAAATATGGAATTGTCACTAGTTGATAATGCAAATTTTCCACCAGTTGAATATGCACGACTAATATGAGAAGATGGTTCGAGATCTTGGCCGTAGTTTTCAGCCACGTGTCGACAATTTGTGCTTCTGGATTCTTGAGGACGTTCTCCCATAAATTGGAGCGGGTGATGGAGGACGGTGCTTAATTCTTCAGCGATTGTGGCTCACGACGGCTGTGGCAGTGGTCAGAGGGACTCCAGTAGGGACAAAAGCCCCCCCTCTGGGCTCTCTTGTAACAGGAAAGGTCAAAGAAGATGACAATCGAGACCTCTAGAGTTTTGAATGTTGAAGATCTAGGTCTTGTGCATGTACTGATTCAATTAGAAACAAAGAAGTTGACACTTCTTGTTGATCTTGTTGCTGAATGATTGCTCTAAAAGTGAAGTGACCTGCAAAGAAGACTATTTGGCTCGATTCTAGTGGAATCAGCTTGCAACTGATGGGTGTTTGTGTGCCAAAATAGAATATCAGAACAGGGGACTTTTGGATCTAAATTGGATCAAAAAGTGAATCGAATTAGTTGGGATTTTGAGTGAAATCAAAAGGTTAATGAAACCTAACTAATTATGGCGATTAAATATGCTAACCAGGAGATGAAATAGAGGAATGAAAAATGGATGAAGGAGGTACCTGGGAGTAAAAGGTGTAGGACCTTCTGGTTTTTGCTCAACGGGACGGCTTCCCAGAGCTCGACACGATGACGATGGTCGTGATATAAGGAGGATGGGCCTTGGAACTCTCCACCGGCCTTCTCTCTTCCATAGAGGCTTGTCCGACATCAACTATCACCTGAAGTGGCCAGAGAAAGGCTGGAATGGTGGGGTATCGGTTAGGTAAATCTGGTTGTTGGAGGAGTTTGGTTGAACTGACACACTTCGATGGATTATATTGGGAAGGAGGCGACAAGCATAGTAAATCCATTGGATGGTGTATACTAGGGTTGTTAATGGAAGAAGATGAATGATTTAGATTGAGGTTAGGTGTTGTAATGAAGATGGAATAATTAATTGAAGTAGGTTGGTTAGAATATAAGACAACCTTTTCTTGAGTTGTGATGCTGACACTTGTTAGCACCACAATAATCCGAAGATTAAATACCTCATAAATTATGTAATGAATATTAAATAACATCATTTTAAATAGGTATAAAAATGAAAAATATTAATAATTAAATTATCTAAGTTCTAAATTTTACATATATAAATAATAGAGGAAAGGGAGTTTACTTCATGAAGTAGGTAAACTACCTACTGCATGCCCATTTTTCGCCCTAAATTTTTAGGAAAATACCATCGTGTATTTTCATCACTATATCCATTTAATATGTCATTCTGATTTTATCAGAAATGGAGATTCATATGCCCTCCATCTAGAACAGGTCGATTACAACAAATCTAAGATCGCTAAAATTACATGTTCTGGATGGAGGGCATATGAATCTATGTTTCTGATGAAATTGAATGGCATATTAGATGGGTATAGTGATGAAAATACACAGAGGTATTTTCCCAAAAATAAAAAAATGGGGCAAAATCGACACGCAATAGGTAGCTTACCTACTTCATGAAGTAGACTCCCTTTCCTCTAAATATTATGTATTTTATAAAATATTAATAAATATATATGCAGTATACCTTATAAATAGCATATATATATTTAATTCAATATATTAAAAAACAAGATATCATTTTTATATTTTATTAATTAATATAATAAATAAGTGTTATGTGATTTTTTTATAGATTTTAATAAATTAATTTACATATATTAATAAATACAAGTATTTATAGTGTAGTTTAATTTTACCTATTTTAAGGTTTTTGATTTATTTTAAATGTTAAATAATGATTTTAATTTTGGAGTTTATTTTATAAACAATCTACAAGATCAAGAAAACAATATAAAAATTTCTAAATAACTTGTTCCATAAATAGTATGTTCAAAATAAAATAAATAGCCCAAAAACCCAGTTGTAATTAGGTTCACAAACTGACTTTTTGTAAAGAGATCCCGTTTTCGATGAAATCACCTTCATTTATTATAGAATTTTATTTTATGAACTTTAAAGGTGAGAGTGAAATTGGAGTTCGTATGAAGAAGTTACGAGATTTGGAAGTTGGGAAATGGACAATTTGTAATCAAGATTTCTTGGCATACATACATGTTGGAATTTTTTATAGAAAAATTTTGTGAAAAATATTTACATATGAATTAATTAAAATTAAGTGAAATTGTATAAATAATAAACAAATATTATTTTATGTGTGATATAAATGGTTAGTTATTATTGGTGTTTTCTTCCTTTTCTCCTCCCACTTTATTGTTTGTCAACCAAGACATATTGACTTGGTCTCGGGGGTTAGGTTATATAAATATATCTTACAGCTATATTTATATTTTAAGTCATCCTATACAATCTATACATATTTACAGTCTGCCTTAGTTTTTATTTTTATTTCTCTTTTTATGTCTTTTTAATGCATAAAAATGCATTTTTATTCATGAATGGGAATTTTATAAAAGATGAGAATTAATGCATATTTACATGTATTTGTTAAGGGTTTTAAGACACAATGCGACATAAATGTTAATGAAGCATGGATTCGTTAGCCCCCTATAATTAAACTTTGCTAGTCCCTTAGTAAACACTTATCTTAAGAATAAAGAAAAAGAAAGAAAGTTAGAATGAATTTGTTTTCCTAAACCAATTCATGAGAATAGACAAAGGACAGAGCATGATCGGGCCTTAGAATAAGCATTTTGTTGGAGCCATAACTAGGAGTAGGATTTTAGTCTCAACAATCCTCAAATTCCACAAATCCTTATTCAGTTTCACCTCAACAACTTGCTCAGATCTACTTATCCATATCACTAACTCTTTCAACCCTGAATTCAATTTGTACGGTGTGTGTAATATATTAGCTATTCCTGCTTAATGATGCGAAGAAACTGACCACTCTAGTAATACACTCCATGGCATCCTCATCTAGCTACTCATACCTCAAGGGGGGGGGGGTATTCTCTTCCAAGTTCAGGTCGCGATGTGTCCACAATCAAATAGAGAAAGAAGATAGAAGAAGAAGAAGATTGGAGTGTGACCAATGTAGTCACATCTCCTTGTGAAGCTAGGTCAGTGTAACCGCCTCCACCAAGATAAGCATGCTCTAACAAGCTTAGACCAATTTTGGTCATCAATGTACTTCATGAATTTTCCCCTATGGATATAGAATCTTTTGGTCCACCCATGTTTTGATGTAATAGAACACCTGCACTGTATTCTTATGTGCCCCGACAGATATAGAATCTTTTGTTCCATCCATGTTTTGGGGTCATAGAAAAATTATGCCAGCAGACCATCCCTCAAACAAAGCTTTATTTCAACCCCACAACTCCTGTGTTTAGACGTATGCACCACTAAACAAGGATGAAAATGCACCGCTAAAATGAACTATCCTTCGCAATCCCATGCAAGTCAAGCTAAGTGCGGAGTGCATGTGTCCAAAATTGGTCCACTATTGAAGAGTTAAACGGAAGAAATCAAGTGTTCTACTTAGGAAAGTTTTAGTTGAATTCCAAAATGGTCCATTAGAACCCAAAGATTTAAGTTAAAGACTCTAAAGATTTAAGTTAAAGACCTGAAAAGTCTAAATTCCATCTCCTAACTAGGGTCCTTATAATTTAGGGTAAAGGACATGATCAAGCTCCATACTTTGGTCTATTTTCAATCCTTAGTTTAAGAAATCAAACATATTCAGAAAAATGCAAATGTAAATGCAATAATGTTTTTGTGAGGTAACTTTTTTCGAATTCTACTCATTTTTATGGATTTTAATGTTTTTGCAATTTTAATGGATGTTAGGATTTTGTAATTTTTATGAATTTTGTAGATTTTTTAATTTGATAAACATGCATATTTTACAAGAATTTACAAGTTAAGTTACAAATATTTTATTTTGGATTAAATAATTAATGTAATTTACAAGTTTTATATACAAAGATTTCAAATGTTAAAGTTGTTTTTACACATTTTAAAAATATAGGATTTTAAATAAGTATTATACACATTTTTAAATATACATTTTAAATACAAATTTTAAAGAAGAATTTTAGATAAGAATTTTACTTTTATTTTATTTACTTATAAGGCTTTTTATAAATACTTAATAAATAGATTTTAAATGAATTTTACCCACACCCAATTTTTATGGATTTTATAGATATAGAAATACATAAAAATACGAGTTATGGACAAAAGTATACATACAATATGTACACACCCTCATATACTTAGCCTATGCTATTGTCCTCATAGTACCAAAAAGAGAACGAAAGAAGGACATAACTCATGCTAAGTAAAAATGGATGAAAAAAACAAATAAAATGAGAAGTCAGTCACCCCCTATACTTATGATCCGGTCATCGTAAGTATAATGGAAGATAAAAATGAGGTAATTGAGGGCGAGGAATAAATAAACAAAAGAAGAAAGGAGAAAGAAAAATGAAATCAACGTCATCACTCGGTCCCCCTTGTACTTATGATAAGGTATCCTAAGTATAGAAAAGAATGTGGCCAAAATTGGACGAGTGATAGGTGTAAAAGAATGTACACAATGAAAATTAAAGAGAACAAAAAACAAAAATAAACGGAAACAATCAGTATGCCCTATACTTAGTAGATGGTATCATAAGTATAAGACGAGCAAAAATGGGGACGATTGGGATCTAAGAATGTACAGGTGGTGTGAACTCCAAAACAAAAGGCTTCAAGTTCTCTTATATGACAAAATGAAGTTGAAAAGTAGTCACAAGCCCTGTACAAAGTAGATCACCTCAACTCTGGCCAATGCTTTGTAGATTCAATGAAGTTCTTCAACATCTGCCTGTTCATCACGAATGGTTCTACACCAGGTAACACATCCGATATGGTTATGCTTCCATTGTCGTGCACCATTCTGACTATGTATGGACCTTCCCATTTGCTCTTTAACTTTCGAGGAAATATTTTTAACCTTGCATTGAATAGCCAAACCTTCTGGCCAGAAACAAAGGTTTTGTGACAAATGTATCTATCATGCCATCTCTTAACCTTATCCTTATAGATGAGAGTGTTCTTATATGCTTGATTTTGAATCTCAACTAGCTGATTCAGATCCATCTTCCTCTTGGTTCCATCTCTCTATAGATCACGTGATACCTTTGTGATAGCCCATTCTGTTTTATGAATGATCTCTATGGAAAAATGGCATGACTTCCCATAAACAAGCCTGAATGGAGAAGTATTAGGGGTTTTTTTATGCAGTATGGTATGCCCAAAGAACTTGGTCTAGAAGCTGTGACCAATTCTTCCTGTTAGGACGTATCAAGTTTTAAGTATGGATTTCGCCTCCCTATTCGAAACTTCAGACATGTCGTTCGTCCGTGGGTGGTATGGAGAAGCTATTATATGATCTATAACATCATTCTTCACTAGCTTCTTCACATCCTCGATGATAAAATGGCTACCCCCATCAGATATGAGAATACACAGAATCTTGAACCGTGAAATAATGTGTTCCGTGAGAAACTTGCACACTGTCTTGCTATCATCGGATCGTGCGGCTATAGCCTCCATCCATTTGCTAACATAACCTACAGCCAGAAGTATGTACTCAAGCCACAACTCAAAGGAAATAGTCCCATAAAGTCAATGTTCCATGCATAAAAAATCTCACAAATGATCATTGATCGCATCATCATGGCATCTCTCGCACTAATCGTTCCTCCTACTTTCTGACAAAGTGGGAAACTCTTCACAAATGTGCACGCATCTCTCATCAGAGTTGGCTACCAAAAACCACTCTGGAATACCTTCTAAATTGCCCTCTTCCCTGAATGATGTCCCCTGCCTCTAGAGAATGGCACAAAGTGAGGACACTATTGTATTCATCCTGAGGAATACATCTCCTATAAACACAATCTGCCCCCTCATGAAAAAGAATTATATCCTTCCAGTGGTAGTATCATGCCTCAGAAACTAGTCCGTCAACTCGATCCCTCATCCATCTTTGTGGACTCTTCTTATCAAGAAAGTTCACTATATCAGCATACCACAGAAGCTCTGAAACTACAAAGATGCTCTCCTCTGGAAATCTTTCTGCAATATCTGGTGAGTACTCATCTGGAGACTGCTCTAACAATAATCGGAAGAGGTAACTAGCTACCACGTTCTTCACTCCAGATTTGTCCTAAACATTCAAATAGAATTCCTGAAGTAGAAGAATCCATCTAAGAAAGCATGCTTTGGCATCCTTCCTTCCATCAAATATCTGATAACTGGATGATCTGTGTAAACTGTAATCTTGAAATCAAGAAGATATGATCTGAATTTGTCCAATGAAAAGACCGCTGCCAACATCTCTTTCTCTGTCAATGTATAATTTCGATGTACGCCATCTAAAGTATGGCTGGCAAAGTGAATAGCAACTGGGAGTCCATTCCTCCTCTGTGATAATACAGCCCCAACCACAAAATTTGAAGCATCCATCATGATCTCGAAAGGAACAGACCAATCTAGTGGATGTAGGACACGAGCACTGATAACCATTTCCTTCAGTGTGAGGAAGGCATCAAGACATTTGTCTTCTATCAAAAACTCCATGTCTTTGCCTAACAACTCAGTCAACGGTTGTGCAATCTTGGTGAAGTCCTGAATGAATCATTGGTAGAAACCGACATGCCCTAGAAAAGACCGTAACTACTTGACGATATTTGATGGCTCAAGATGGTTGATGACTGAAGGATATGGGGAAAACCCTCAAGTGCATCACGGAAGCGTGAGGATCACATCGTATGCGATCGGAAGCGACTAGTCGAACTAGTTGCTCGATGTAGCGGAAATTAAAATTTTCTATATGACGAAACCACATGATCCAAGAACACTTCTCGGATCATTTCGTCTAAACCACAAACAAGTAATAGGATTACCTCTTGAAGCGTTATTGCGATCGAGTCTCTAAACAAAGAAACCTCCTATCTCAAGTCCGATCTGACGGAGGAGACACTTGCGAGCGCATGGATGAGATGCCTGCTTCTCGCAATCCATGTTGATGATCCAAGCCACAAAACTCCTGATCTCGACAAATGAGATACGACATCTTCTTCACGAGCAAGGCATGCCGATGTAGACGGAGATCCACGAGCAAACGATCAGGCAACATAACGACGATGCTGCGGCGATGGAGGATCTCTCTAGGGCATCCACGGTGGACGGCCACAAGAGAGATAGAGAGAGTGGGCTTGTAGAGAAAAAAGAGAGAGAGAGAGAGCATTCATTGATGTGTGTCTTGAAGAGCAAGGGGTGCCTCTTCTTATATAGGGTTTTGGGAGTCCATGGATCCCAATCCATGGACAACACACAATCAATAGTTGAGATTAATTTGCGTTTCTTTCAATGGCTAAGATGTTGTTGTAAAATACAAAAATAATTGATTTAATTTTGAATTAATCAACATAATTAATCCCAATTTAAATCACTTTAATTGGTCTTGGAGAGAATGAGATAAAATGAGTCTATCTTCTCAAAAACTCATGAGATCTCCAAGATTTACAACAACAATTGTTGTAAATATTTCTCACAAAAATAATTCATAATTATCTTGTGAAAACTTCAATCAAGCCATTGAAATTATGTGAATCTCATGCACAACCCAAAACAAAATGAAATTATATTTTCAATTAATCATTCAATGTGAATCCAATTCACATTTACAATTAATCAACAAATATTAATCACAATATACTCTCTTTAATATATTATAAATCATAGTTATAATGATTAATATGGATAGTGCTATCCACATTATTCATATCCACGATAATTAAATCACATTTAATCATCTTGGATGTCTATTCTCATGTGCCCAAATAACATGAATCACATTCACATTATTCACATCTTTGATAATTAAATCATATTTAATTATCTTAGATATCTCTCCGTATACTATGAATCAAATTCATAATATTATAAATGATAAGTAAATCACATTTAATTATCAATTTTGTCGATGCTTGGATACATATATCAACAATGAAATTATCCATGAACTTTTTCAAGGATAATGCTCTTTCTCCGCGGATACTTGGAGATAAGGACATGGCAATAATATTGTTCCATGTATAGTGACTTGGATATTGAGATCACATCTCAAATCCAGATCTCGGGCCTCCCATAGATGCTTAATTAAATCAAACCGTAAATTTAATCTTCTCATTGCATCTAAATCTCATTCAGATCAATGTCCAACATTTGGACCAAGATCAGATTACTTCTCTACTGAGAGGAGTCGCTAAAATCCAGACCCGTTTCATCACTCCCTAGGAATGGAAGCGTCATGGTTATACAATCGTTTATGATCACATCACCCTCAGGTATTCCCAACACCTGTACATCCTGCATACTGGAAGACTTAGAATAAACCCGAAGTATAAGATCAACTTTATACTGTCTACTTCAGGGTTTTATCAGTAAGTTTCTCATTTGATCATTGGGAGTTGGTATTGATCATATACTTTCCAAAAGCATATATCATACCGAGGTCTTGATCATATACTTTCCAAAAGTATATATCAAACCTACAAATTCAGTCAAGCTTCCAAAGTGAGATGACCGTGCATGGAATTTGATTCTTCCCAATATCTCATGAGTGAGCTCATGTCTTCCGGTTCAGTAACTGAACCTGTATAATCCCTTTGAGAGATTGTATTACTCATATGCCCTTACATGCACACCAACGCGCCGATGTACATACCTTGATTAGGTCATCAACCTATCAGTCTGCCAAATGTACATACTCAGACATATAGTAATACATCTGTCTCCGATCAGAGGATGCGTGCCTGTATCGTGACAACATACGACATAGGACATTGGTTATCTCGATCTCGTTAAGTCGACTCTTTGACCTAACTAATCTGACACCTCCGAATCTCTATCCTATGCAGAGGACATGCATCAAGAGGTCGGTCAAATATCAGCCTATGTGAGAAAGGATTGCCATCTCCTACTCAGGCAAGAGATCACATCTAAACAATCCTTTGATGGTGCTTGATGAATCCTCAATATAACCCTTTAGATATTCATCCAAGCACGAGCCTCTTGTTAGCAATGTGAGCCCGAGGTGAACCATTCCTACAATAAATGTTATTGTAATAAATGATTTATCAATAAACGTTATTGGTTTTGTTCCACTCCCTATCTGATATTGAATGAATGAATGCACTATAAGGTCCCTCTGTACAATAAGGGTTATGTACCATGGCCAACTTGATAATCATACAACTGTTGATTCATTAAGTGAATCATAGAGGCTGATGCTTGGATGAATATCCAAGGAGTTAAATAGAGGACTCATCAAGCATCATCAATGATTGACAAGTAGTGATCTCCAATCTGAGTGGGAGATGGCAATCCCATCTCATTAGATTGATATCTGATCGACCTCTTGATGCAGGTCCTCTGCATGAGAATATTGATTCGGAGGTATCAGATTAGTTGAGGCAATGAGTTGACTTAACGAGATCGAGATAACCAAAGACCTATGATGAATGTTGTCACATCACAGGAAAACATCCTCTGACCAGAGACAGATGTATTGCTATATGTATGAGTATGTACATTTGGCAGACCAATAGGTTGATGACCTAATCAAGGTCTATACACCGACGAGCTGGTGTGCATGTAAGGGCATATGAGTAATACGATCTCTCAAAGGGATCATACAGGTTCACTTGCGAACCGGGAGACATGAGCTCACTCATGAGGTATTGGGATTGACCAAATTCCATGCATGGTCATCATGCTTTAGAAGCATGATATGAATTTGAAGGTAAGATATATGCTTTGTGAAAGCATATGATCTGTACCATATCCCAAGAACTAAGATTGAGAAACTTAATGATCAGACTATGAAGATGACAGTGTAAAAGTGATCTATATCTTCATGATGATCATGAGTCTTCCAGTATGCAGGATGTGAAGGTATTGGGAATACCTGAAGGGTGATTTGATCATAAACGATTGTATAACCATGACGCTTCCATTCCGAGGGAGTGATGAAACAGGTCTGGATTTTAGTGACTCCTCTCATCAGAGAAGTGACCTAACCTTAGTCCATTTACTGGACATTGATCTGAATGAGATTCAGATGCAATGAGAAGATTACGTTTACGGTCTTGATTTAATCAAGCATCTATGAGAGGTCCATGGGATCTGGATTTGAGATGTGATCTCAACATCCAAGTCACTATACGTGGAATAATACAATCGCCCTGTCCTTATCTCCAAGTATCTGAGGAGAAATAGCATTGTTCTTAAATGGTTTAAGAACAATTCCATAAGATCTGAGCAAAGAGAAGTTGATAATTAAATGTGATTAAATTATCATGATGTATGAAGAATTATCCAATATAATTAAATGTGATTTAATTATTATGGATAAGAATAATGTGGATAGTAATATCCAATTATTCATAATATGTTATAAATGTGATTTATAATACATTAGAGAGAGTTAAATATAATTTATATTAGTAGATTAATTATTAATGTGTATTGGATACACACTGTCTAATTAATTGAAAATGTAAATTACATTTTGTTTTGGGTTGTGAATATGATTCACAATATTCCAATGTCAAGATTGCAATATTCTCAAAATTAATTGAGAATTATTTTGGTGAATTAAAATACCAACAAATTATTGTTGAAAAATAAGTAGAGATAAAATCAAGGAGATGTGCAATCTCATGGTAATCCATGAGATTGCCCTCCCATTAGGAAAGGAGGGGGCGACACCAAATCCCTTGTGGGATTGGTGGCTGTCACCTCCCTCTAAAGGGGAAGGTTGATCTCCTTTGCATTCTCTCTCCTTATTTGATTGATTTAATTTGGTATTAATATTTATTTGATTTATCAAATATATTTTATCAAAATTAAATTACAAGTTGTTGGTTTTTACCAAAAAAAATCTTGACCATTAGATTGACATAAATCAATCTCATCCATTGATTTTATATGTCACATGGATTGAGATCCATGGATCCCAAAACCCTATAAATAGAGAGGCAAACTTTGCTCTCTCTTTACATGCTATTGTAGCAATCTTCTCTCTCTCTCTTTCTCCATACTCGACAGCCCTCTCTCTTCCTCTTCTTGGTGGCCGTCCACCATACCTTGGTGAAGAGAATCGTCGACGCCCACGCCATCGTGCTGCCGCTTCGACGCTCCGCGGTTCTTCATCTACTTGGAGTGCTTCGCTCACGAAGGAGACGTTCGATCTCGTGCGACGAGATTAGGAGCAACCATGCTTGGATCAACTTCTTGGATTGCGAGGACTACGCGGTTCATCCCCGCGCTCACAAGCAATCTCTCCGACGATCGGACTTGAGACAAGAGGTATCTTCTCTTAGAGACTCGATCAACCACGCTTCAAGAGGTATTGCATTATACTTGTTGTGATTATAGATGAAATGATCCGAGAATTGTTCTTGGATCATGTGGTTTCATCGAATAAAATTTTTAAATTTCGCTGCACCGAACAACTAGTACGACTAGTCGTTCTTCGTCGTATCCGATATGACGCTCACGCTTCCGTGATGCGCTGAGGATTTCTCCGTATCCATCAAGTGGTATCAGAGCCTTAGGTCGACAGTTTCGAATAATGATTCGCTAACCGAGGACGACTTGGATTCGTTAAGGTCGCGAAAGTTTTCATCGCATTTGATTTCGCAGATCTGTTTAGTAAATAAATTCGGAACTGTTTAAATTGTTTAAACACGAATTTAATACTTGAATTTTGTTCCCCATTAAATAAGGAAACTATAGGATCTGAGTTTGCGTAAATCGGATTTCGTATGCTCGAAATATGGTTGTTTTAATGAACATGTATGCCCTGTTGCGGGAACTGTAAATCTGAACGTGATTAAAATGTTAATTACTGTTTAGAATTGCCTCGAAATTCATGAAACATCACTTGGTTTCTGTCCCAAATCAAATTAGCAATCCATGAAAATTGATTTTGTCTAATTTGGATTTAATATGATTGAGATATGCTAATTTTAGTAAGTAGAGGTCACTGCTGAAATTACAGTCCTAATCAAGAACCATGTGATTGTCAATTAATGAAAATAATTGTTAATTTCAAGAAATAATTACGGAAAATATTTGAGAAATATTAGAAGATGATTATTTCGTTAATTGACTTGGCTTGAATAGGATTGGGAATTTATCTAGCAAATTTTCTTATAATCAAAATTGTTTTGATTACTATATGGTATAATTTCGGTTGAAGAACCGATGATCATCTCAAGTACAAATTAATAAATTTGGCATTATCCTTTCCCGAGGCAGATATGGTGTCTAGTCGGGGATCGCTGGGGTAGCGGGTTGCAACGTATGCGGTCCGTCCCACCCCCGCCGGTACTGGCCATGACAGCGGGTAAGGCCGGGATAATGTCCGAGGGATTAAGATGTATTTTTCTAATTATTAAAATACTAATTAATATGTACTTTGAGAATAATACCATATATATATATTCAAGCATAAAATTAAGTTTGATTGATTGAATTGGATTGATAATTAATTTAATATGATTAAGTTAATTATGTCCAATTAAGAATACTCTATTATGATTAGAGTTAATAATTTCCTTGAAAGAATTAATAATATGAATGCGATTCATAGTAATTAATTAAATTTGAATAAGAGGTGGAGGATCACATAAGTGACATCCATGGTCTCGCATCAAGGCAAAGGGTTTCCGTCGCCAGGGATTGTATATATGAGATGCCTGTACGAAGTGAAAGCTCCTATATACAAGCGCATCTGGATCGGACTCTTTGCTTCTCGAAAGAGTAAGGTCGTATGCGTAGTGACCCCAATATCGGATCCTCATATTATTGGGGCGATATTGGATTGCGCATAACGAGTTCTAATCCTGTTGATGGTTGGTTCAATTAATGACGGGTCAACATCACCTTAGGGGTGGTGGGCCCGGGCATTAAAGACCGAATTGGAAAATGCAAGTTGGACTTGCAAGGTGGAATGTGTTCCCGCTTCTCTTTATTGGAGTTACAGTTTCTCATATTATTGGGATGTAACAAAGATAAAGAGGAGATCCCAGTTCTTGCTTGAGATATAGAGGTAAGTATATCTCGTACTTTGAAAGTGATTAAGGGAATGAACTTTCAAAGTTGACATTGCAAGAATAATTTGATTTAAAATGCCTTAATCAAATATCATAAAATTGAATATATGATTATATGTTCTAATATAGTGCATTCTCAATTTCAGAAAATGAAGGCCATGAACCCATTGAGCAGGCTTCTGGAGGTCAACCAGTTGACTGGACCAAATTACTCGGATTGAATCCGTAATTTGGACCTTGTACTCTCGGCGGAGCGCATCAGCTATGTGCTCTCTGAAGACAAGCTTGAAAACCCTAAATCTAAGGAAGACAAAGCATATAATGACAAGTATGATGAAGATCATGTCTTAGCTAGATGCTACATCTTGGGTTCTCTCTCCAATGTTCTCCAGAAACAACATGTGGAGATGAGTACTTGCCAGGAAATCATGCAGAATCTAAAGGATATGTTTAATGATATCAACCGCACCCAGCGGTACAATGTTATGAAAGAACTGGTTCGCTGCAAGATGCAGGAAGGGACTTCAGTCCGTGAACACGTACTCAAAATGTTTGGGTACTTGTCAGAGCTGGAGACTCTGGGGGCGACGATGGATGCAGACATGCAATCCGATTTCATTCTGCTGTCATTGCCCAAATCTTTCAATAACTTTGTGGTGTCATTCCACATGAATAAGCTGGAACTAACAAATGCTGGGCTTCTTGCTGCATTAAAGTCTGCAGAAGACATAATAAAGAAAGATGGTCCCACTAACACTGCAATGGTAGCACAGGTCAGAGGGAAGCGCGGTCGGAAGCAAGGTTCTCGGAAGGGCCCGACCCAGAAGAGAAAGAAGAAGGGACAAAGTGTTGGCTCATCTTCCAATGCATCCACTCTTATGGCATCGAAGAAAACCGACGTCTGTCACCACTACAAGAAGCCGGGGCACTGGAGGTGTAATTGTCCGGATTACCTGAAGTCGGTCGACAAGGGTAAAGCCCCAGCAGGTATGAAATCTATTTTTATCATTGAAACCAGCTTTCTCGTCGGACGAGAAGGAAGTTGGGTTGTTGATTCTGGTGCTTCTGTTCATGTATGCAATTTGTTGCATTTGTTTCAGGAAACTAGAAAGCTTGAAGAAGGGGAGATAGTCATCCAGATGGGATCTGATGCAAGTGTTGAAGCAGTCACTGTCGGGACTTGTCGACTATCATTATCTAGTGGTAGAGTCCTAGTACTTAAAGAGTGTCTTTATGCACCTGAAGTCAGAAGGAATTTAATATCTGTATCTAAGCTAGTTAGAAGTAGGTATTCATTCATGTTCTGTAATAAATTAGTCATAAACCGTTATGATAAATATATTGCAGATGGTATTTTGACTTCTGGAGGACTCTATGAATTGTGCATTGATAAATGTGTTATGAATGTTACAAGCACTAATAAAAACCCTAAAAGATCCAGGGAGAATGAAAATCTTTCTAATGAGATTTGGCATCAAAGGCTTGGTCATTTGTCTGTTGATAAGATCAATAGATTAATTAAGGATGGACCTTTAGATTTTCTACAGGTTCAACCTTTGCCTACTTGCAAGAATTGCATTCAAGGAAAAATGACCAGGATGCCTTTTCGTAACAAGGTTACAAGATGTGAAGGTATTATTGACCTAATACATACTGATGTATGCGGTCCCTTCAGTACCGCGACTCGAAAATGGATATTGATATTATTTGACGTTTATTGATGACCATTCGCGGTACGGGTTTATCTTCCTAATACGTCATAAGTCTGAAACCTTTGAAAAGTTCAAAGAGTTCAAGGTTTTGGTTGAGAACCAAACCGATAGGAAGATTAAACGAATTCGATCTGATCGAGGTGGCGAGTACCTATCAGATGAATTTAAGGAATACCTTAAAGAGAATGGAATTATTTCCAATCTCACTCCTCCTGGAACTCCCCAACTTAATGGTATTGATGAAAGACGCAACAGAACCATTATGGATATGGTTCGTTCAATGATGGGCAAAGCACATTTACCACTTAGTTTCTGGGGATATGCAGTAGAGACTGTAATGTATATCCTGAATTAGATTCCTAGCAAATCTGTACCTAAGACTCCTCATGAGCTCTGGTATGGAACCAAACCTAGTGTTAATGACTTGAGGGTTTGGGGTTGCTTGGTCCATGCAAAGAATGTGGATGCAAGTAAGCTAGAATCTCGCTCTCGTGAGTGTTACTTCATTGGGTATGTTAGAGATGGTATTGGATACCAACTCTATGACCATGAGACTCAGAAGGTTTTTGTTTCTAGAGATGTGAAATTTCTGGAGAATGATTTCCTTAAAGGTCAAGATAAATATGAAGTAAAGGAACTCATTGAATCTCCTGAGGATTCTGAGCTTCCTGAACCAGAAACTGAAGAAGTAAATAAAGATGAAACACCCATACCTCTTCGAAGGAGTTCGAGGGTGGTTGCACCACCTGAAAGGTATTGATTCCATGTGTCAGGTGAAACTGACAATGATCCTACTTCATTTGATAAAGCACTCGCAGATCATGACATGGATAGATGGATGCTAGCAATGAAGTCAGAAATTGACTCCATGCATAAGAATGGTATATGGACCCTAGAGGATCCACCTAAGGGGGTAAAACCCATTGGGTGCAAATGGATCTTCAAGAGAAAGAGGGGACCTGATGGGAAAGTAGAGACTTTCAAGGCACGGCTCGTAGCCAAGGGCTACACACAGAGAGAAGGCATCGACTACGATGAGACATTCTCTCCTGTGGCTATGCTTAAATCCATCAGGGCATTGCTGGCTATAGCTGCATATCTTGACTATGACATCTGGCAGATGGACGTCAAGACGGATTTCCTCAATGGATACCTCGAGGAGGATATCTACATGGAACAGCCCCATGGCTTCATGACCGAGGATGGCAAAGTATGCAAGCTGAAGAAATCCATCTATGGGCTCAAGCAAGCTTCTCGTAGCTGGAACATCATATTTGACGAAACCATAAAGAATTATGATTTTGTGCATAATCCTGATGAACCTTGTGTGTACAAGAAGCTTAGTGGGAGCACCATTGTGTTCATCGTGCTTTACGTAGATGACATCCTTATCATTAGGAATGATACAGGGATGATGACCAGTGTGAAGATTTGGTTTTCCCATACTTTTGAGATGAAAGATTTTGGAGAAGCCTCCTACATCTTGGGTCTGAAGCTGTTCAGAAACCGAGAGAAGAGGATATTGGGATTGTCACAACATGGATACATTAAGAAGATTCTTGAATGATTCTGTATGGATAGTTCCAAGAAAGGATTCCTACCCTTAAGACATGGTATCCACCTGTCTAAAGGAATGGCTCCTCAAATTGTTGAGGAAAAGAAGGCCATGGCTGGATGTCCTTATGCATCAGCAGTAGGAAGCTTAATGTATGCCATGATGTGTACTAGGCCAGATATCTACCATGCAGTGGGAGTGGTAAGTCGTTACCAGTCCTGCTATGGAGAACAACACTGGAATGCAGTAAAGAACATATTCAAATATCTAAGACGGACGTAATTTTACATCTTGATCTATGGAGATGGTGATCTCCAAGTCTTGGGATATACATATTCTGACTTCCAATCGGATATTGATGATCGAAAGTCAACATCAGGGTTTGTGTTCCTGTTGAACGGTGGTGCTGTGAGCTGGAGAAGCAAGAAGCAGGATACTACAGCAGATTCAACAACAGAAGCCGAATACATTGCCGCATCAGATGCTGCAAAGGAGGCGGTGTGGTTGCGCAAGTTCGTGCAGGAGCTTGGCGTAGTTTCCTCTGATACTCCCATCCCGCTACTCTGTGATAACACGGGAGCCATTGCCCAGGCGAAGGAACCCAGATGGCATCAGAAGAGCAAGCACGTAGAAAGGAAATACCACATCATTCG
Source organism: Ottelia alismoides (assembly GCA_037367405.1). NCBI lineage: Eukaryota > Viridiplantae > Streptophyta > Magnoliopsida > Alismatales > Hydrocharitaceae > Ottelia > Ottelia alismoides. The sequence goes on along the minus strand of JAZKJV010008089.1, from coordinate 1,517,559 downwards.
GGAGATTCAAAAGCGTGGTGACATCATCATCACCAAGGTGGCCTCCGCCGACAACGTTGCTTATCCTCTTACCAAACCTCTGACACAGAAGGTTTTTGACTAGCATGTAATGAGTATGGGTTTAAGGATTATTCCTGAATGGTTCCGAGGGCTAGTGGGAGATTGTTAGCAATGTGAGCCCGAGGCGAACCATTCCTACAATAAATGTTATTGTAATAAATGATTTATCAATAAAAGTTATTGGTTTTGTTTCACTCCCTTTCTGATATTGAATGAATGAATGCACTATAAGGTCCCTCTGTACAATAAGGGTTATGTACCATGGCCAACTTGATAATCATACAGCTGTTGATTCATTAAGTGAATCATAGAGGCTGATGCTTGGATGAATATCTAAGGAGTTAAATAGAGGACTCATCAAGCATCATCAATGATTGACAAGTAGTGATCTCAAGTCTGAGTGGGAGATGGCAATCCCATCTCATTAGATTGATATCTGATCGACCTCTTGATGCAGGTCCTCTGCATGGGAATATTGATTCGGAGGTATCAGATTAGTTGAGTCAATGAGTTGACTTAATGAGATCAAGATAACCAAAGACCTATGATGAATGCTGTCACATCACAGGAAAACATCCTCTGACCAGAGACAGATGTATTGCTATATGTCTGAGTATGTACATTTGGCAGACCAATAGGTTGATGAGCTAATCAAGGTCTATACATCGGGCTGGTGTGCATGTAAGGGCATATGAGTAATACGATCTCTCAAAGGGATCATACAGGTTCACTTGCGAACCGGGAGACATGAGCTCACTCATGAGGTATTGGGATTGACCAAATTCCATGCATGGTCATCATGCTTTAGAAGCATGATATGAATTTGAAGGTAAGATATATGCTTTGTGAAAGCATATGATCTGTACCATATCCCAAGAACTAAGATTGAGAAACTTAATGATCAGACTATGAAGATGACAATGTAAAAGTGATCTATATCTTCATGATGATCATGAGTCTACCAGTATGCAGGATGTGAAGGTATTGGGAATACCTAAAGGGTGATTTGATCATAAACGATTGTATAACCATGACGCTTCCATTCCGAGGGAGTGATGGAACAGGTCTGAATTTTAGTGACTCCTCTCATCAGAGAAGTAACCTAACCTTAGTCCATTTACTGGACATTGATCTGAATGAGATTCATATGCCATGAGAAGATTAGGTTTACGGTCTTGATTTAATCAAGCATCTATGAGAGGTCCATGGGATCTGGATTTGAGATGTGATCTCAACATCCAAGTCACTATACGTGGAACAATACAATCACCCTGTCCTTATCTCCAAGATCTGAGGAGAAATAGCATTGTTCTTAAATGGTTTAAGAACAATTCCATAAGATCTGAGCAAAGATAAATTGATAATTAAATGTGATTTAATTATCATGATGTATGAAGAATTATCCAATATGTATTAAACGTGATTTAATTATTATGGATAAGAATAATGTGGATAGTAATATCCAATTATTCATAATATGTTATAAATGCGATTTATAATACATTAGAGAGAGTTAAATATAATTTATATTAGTAGATTAATTATTAATGTGTATTGGATACACATTTTCTAATTAATTGAAAATGTAAATTACATTTTGTTTTGGGTTGTGAATATGATTCACAATAATCCAATGTCAAGATTGCAATATTCTCAAAATTAATTGAGAATTATTTTGGTGAATTAAAATACCAACAAATTGTTGTTAGAAAATAAGTAGAGAGAAAATCAAGGAGATGTGCAATCTCATGGGAATCCATGAGATTGCCCTCTCATTAGGAAAGGAGGGGGCGGCACCAAATCCCTTGTGGGATTGGTGGCCGTCACCTCCCTCTAAAGGGGAAGGTTGATCTCCTTTGCATTCTCTCTCCTTATTTAATTGATTTAATTTGGTATTAATATTTATTTGATTTATCAAATATATTTTGTCAAAATTAAATTACAAGTTGTTGGTTTTTACCAACACAAATCTTGACCATACCTTGTAGAGAGGCAAACTTTGCTATCTCTTTACATGCTATTGTAGCACTCTTCTCTCTCTCTCTCTCTCTCTTTATCCATACTCGACAACCCTCTCTCCCCCTCTTCTTGGTGGCCGTCCACCATACCTTGGTGGAGAGAATCGTCGACGCCCACGCCATCGTGCTGCCGCTTCGACGCTCCGCGGTTCTTCGTCTACTTGGAGTGCTTCGCTCACGAAGGAGACGTTCGATCTCGTGCGACGAGATCAGGAGCAACCGTGCTTGGATCAACTTCTTGGATTGCGAGGACTATGCTGTTCATCCCTGCGCTCGCAAGCAATCTCTCCGACGATCGGACTTGAGACAGGAGGTCTCTTCTCTTAGAGACTTGATCAACCACGCTTCAAGAGGTATTGCATTATACTTGTTGTGGTTATAGATGAAACGATCTGAGAATTGTTCTTGGATCATGTGGTTTCATCGAATAAAATTTTTAAATTCCGCTGCACCGAACAACTAGTACGACTAGTCGTTCTTCGTCGTATCCGATACAACGCTCATGCTTCCGTGATGCGCTTGAGGATTTCTCTGTATCCTTCACCTCTATGATTCAATTATTGAATCAACAGCTGTATGATTATTAAGAGGCCATGGTACATAACCCTAAATTGTACTAAGGGACCTATTATGCAAATTATTTATTCTTCATTTCAGATCAGGGAATGATATTTGCAATAACATTTATTGCATAATGGCTCGCTGTGGGCTTGCATGCCCAACAATCTCCTACTATCCCAAAGAGCCATTAATGGGCTAATCATTTAAACCCACACTCATGTGACAATCATAGGCTATTTAGAAAATAGCTAGGCAAACTGATCAGTCACTCTGTTCCCGCGAGACTACGCCAAGTTCTTTTACGACACTTGCATATCCCGAGTAACATTGCTCGCATATAATGCGAATGTTACATCTCATGCAACCAATACTCAATCTTGTTAGTTATAGTGTCCTTGACACTACAGTTTAATAATTATCATAACCAGTATTTCCATAATCCTTATCAGAATACCCTTATTCTTGGAGATCACTATCTCTTAAGGTATCCACAATTAGGACCTTTTAGATCTCTATCTATAAAGTCTTAAGTTTTTGAAGATAAGACTTTGAGATCACTGTCTCAAAAAATCTTGTCATCTATGAAGATTTTGTTATTACTGCAATCAAGTGTTTTCTCTCCACAGTAGGATTAGAAATACTTTACTACTCCCACTGCAAGGAAGATATCTGGCTTTTGTACACATCTAGCATACACTTAGCTTCTCATAACTGATGCACAAGAGCAAGCAGTTCTAGCATTCACTTCCTCAACTCTTTGAGGTGCTATCCCTTTAGATAGGCCAATACCATATCTTAAGGGATGGAAGCCTTTCTTAGAATTTCTAAGGATGGAATATGTCCAAGGTGTACTGATGTGAGCCGCCCGATAGACTAAGGTAAAGATATCACTAAGGTCGTTGTGATCTCAGTCACTCGGGGCTCAGAGCTCAATCAAGAAACAAAATCATACCACCAATCGAAAAGACAAAAATCGATCAAAACCAAAATAGCGGTCTTGCTATGTGATTAACCTGGTATAACTCCCAAGGTCGGTCTCAAGGAGCACGAGTTGGCCTCACGGCCTACGAAGTAGTCAGAAATAAAAGAAAACAAAACCAAATATTTTTGGTGGTTTTTAAATATTTTTATATTTTTTGAATTTTTAATAATAAGGAAAATAAAGAAAAAGCAAATACGAGCAACTTCAAGCAATTATTTAAATACTAAAAAAGGGTCCAAAAATTCAAACAAAAATATTTTTATGTTTTATATGGTTTTTATTGTTTTTTGGTGAATTTTTGATAATTTTATAATTTCTATGGAATTTTCTAAAAATAAAAGAAGGCAGAAATAATGAGGTACTGTCCAACCAGGCTTCAAAGACCAATTTAAAATATTAAATGGTCCTGTCACAGCCTGGAGATATTTTTATGAAAAATAGAAATAAGGAAGAAAATTCAGCAAAGGAAATTGTGATTTTTTGAATTTTCTATAATTTTTTAGAATTTTTATGTGTTTTAAAATGTTTTATATTTTTTGTGGTTTTTATATATCCAAAAATCACCAAAAATGCAAGAAAATCAAAAACACAAAAATAAACAAAACTTGATTTTTTGGAATTTTTAAAATTGTTTTTTATATTTTTTATGATTTTATAATCTGGACAGAGGCAAAAATGGCTGTTTTTGAATTTTTAAACATACTAAAAAGCCTCAGAAATGTATCCAATTTTTGGTGAAAAGTTTACACAATGGCAGGAGCCACGTATCCAATTTTCACGCGATTTGGACTTGAATTGATATTTTATTTAATTGGCACAAGGTCTCACAGTGCACAAGGACCTATACTCAATAAAACCTATTTGCAGGGGTTTAAAAGTAACAAATCCAAAAAGCTGGGGGTCCCTCGTGCAAAAATTCCAAGACCCCACACGCGTTGCACGTGTTCTGGGCACAGAGGGACCTAAATGTAAGAAAACTTACTTTTAGGGGATTATTAGCAACACGTGCTAAAAACCCAGGGAAGAAGTTGCAAAATACCCCATGAATTCAGCACATGTAAAATAAAAACATTCACAAGGGCATGGATGCAAATATCAGAAAATATATTTCATTCCATAACTCATAAAAACATCAGCCCATATAATGTAATTTCTCCAAAAACCACGTGACGACGCACGTGTCTCAAACAAACAGGGATGAAAATGCAATACAAGAAAGGTTCAGGTCCTAAGTGCAATTGTTCAAAAATAAAAACCACTGAAATAAATATTTACAGGACTAATTGATAAAAGCAGAAGAAAGAAGGTCCTAAGGGTAATTTACCCTTTATTAACACGGACGGCTGAGGGGGTTCCACGTGGAAGATCGAACGGTGTAGGATCGTTGGCGCCCCTTCGATGAACCCTGGCTGAGATCTGACGGATGGAGGCGTGCCACGTGTATGATCGGATGGCTCTGGTATGGGCTCGCCTCTCCTCTGTGATGGACGCTCCAGATGAGGTTCTGACTAGGATCTAACGGCTGCTAGCTCCTCGCCAATGGACGGTCATGATTAGAACTGGGTGAAGGAGCTCGATTGGACGGTGACGGAGGATCCCCCAAGAACAGGTCACCGGCGAGTTTCGCCGGCTCAATATTCACGCTGGGGTCCTCCTCTGTTGCTGCTGGAATGTGGAATAGAATCGCCTCGATGATCCGCAGCTGCTGAGCTCCTCCGATGACACCGGGAAGCTCCAACGACGCAGGTGGAGCTGGGCCTCTGTGCTCGAGCTGTAGACCTCCAGATGAGGTCTCTTTGACCTGAAAATCAACACAGAAAGCACGCTGGGTCGAGGGCAAAGTGCCTCGACCCTGTAAGGGGTGAAATGGGTGCATGGGTGAAGTGGGGTGGCACCCTCCGGTGAGGCAACGGCCGAGGAGGGTGAACTCCCAGTTCCTGGGCAAACCGGGTTGGATGGAAGGGTGTAGTAGGTGGAGAGGAGTATGGCAAAGGTGGTGGGTGGGTTGGAGTGACAAATGGGTGGACGGAGACGACTGGCGACGACGGTCAAGCTAAAGGAACTGAAATCGAAAAACTGAAATCTAACCTAACCTACAAGTTATCGGAGCTACCTGGCGGGCGTGGTCGACTGTGATGGAGCTCAGGGAGCTCCAGGGGTCATGGCCTCAAGGGTACGTCGCTTCCCGAGGCTGAGCGCACCTTGCGGCGGCGCACGGCGGTGATTTCGCCAGATCAGTGGTTCCCGGCTGCCCGAGCCTCGCTGCTACTCAACTCCACATGGCTGTCACTCTGGCGAAGAAGAGGAGGTCACTGGCGTCGAGGGGGAAGGCCAAAGATGATCTGAAAAGGAGACCGGAGTTTCATCTATATAGCAGCCCAGGTCCGATAAGATGGGGATCAGGCGAGCAATCCAAGGAACGGATCCCTAAAAGGTGAAGCATGCGAGGATCATGGATCGTTCCTTGGCAAACGAAGCCTTGGGTTTGGGGTATTTGGTGTTCGGATCATGACGCTAAATTTGGGAGAAATCGGGTCAGGCGACGGATCCGCTAGAAAAGGGGTCCGCGGGGGAGAGTTGACCAAGGGTCAACAATCCCCCGTGGACCAATGGAAATTAAGCTTTTATTAATTATTTGAAAATTCAATAAAAAAATATTAAATGATTTATTTTCAAAAAACTTAAAAATGAAAAATGTTTATTTATTTTTAGTGATTTTTATTTATTTTTTTGAAATAAAAATAATGTATTTACAATATAGTATTATTATATATATATGTATATACAATATGTATTTTTTATTTTTGATAGTTATTTATTTATTTTTATATAAATTATTCCACTTTTATATTTTATTTATTTAGAGCATAAAATTTGGAACAAAAGTGTATTTTTATTTTATTTTTATTATTTAATTACATAGAGTAAATAAATAGATATATATAAATATGTACGTGGTATAGATACAAGGTAGATTTTGATTTTGATTTTATTTCTTTTTTATTTTATTTTTGTTTTTCTAATTTTTATTTTATTTATTTACATCATGAAATGTGGAATGTAAATATATTTTTATTGAGTTTTAATTATTTATTTACAAGGAGAAATAAATAGATAAGTTATTTCTATACACATGGTTTATGTACAATGATGAAGGGATTTTAATTTCTTCTTACTTTCCTTTTGTTTTTCTCATTTTTATTTTAATTTTATATTTACAAATATGTACAAATATTTACACACCCATTTTTATTTTGAGTAATAGGAACATAATTTTTATTTATTTATATGTATATGCACACACACTTGAGCTTCCCTATCTCTCTCTACTTGGCTTCTTTTGCGGTCAGGCCCATGTTGAGCCCTCCCTTGAGATTAGGTCGCTCAATATTTATTCTAAATATCTCCCTCTTTTTCTTTTATTTCTTTATTCTTTTATTTATGCACAAAAACATGCTAATTAATGTATTTTACACAATGCATGCTATTTGACAGTTATTGCTATTTACAACGATCTACATGTGTTTTGCATAGGTTTTGTAGCTAAAATAAAAGAATAAAGAGTGATGAATGGGTATTCATCACCCCCCTATACTTAACTTTGTTAGTCCCTTAGCAAACACTTATTTAAAAAAGAAGTGATAAAGAAAAAGAAAAAGAAAAAGAGGAGAAAATGCATGGATCAATGCTGATTATTAAACTTGCCTTCATTAAATTGAAATATGAAGCTCGATCAGATCTTTGGATTATTGATGTGTCACAACCTTATTTAGACTTAGGTTTAAAACTTCACAGCCTCTAAGATCCACTAATCTATAGTCAGGACTCCTCAACAATCTAGATCGGAACAAGTCTACATACACAAACCCTGAAGACTATGAATCTTTCCTTGTACAGTGTATGTGAACTATAGCTCTCCACCTTAGAAGTAGCAACTTGACAACCCTCCCCAACAAGGTAAATCTATGACCCTAATCTGGCCACTCTTTCCTCGAGGAGCGGGGTATTCCCTTCTAAGTTCAAGTTCAGCCGGCTCAAGAAGAGGGGGAAGAAGAGAATGGACCATGGCCAGTGTAGCCATGTATCCTTGGGAGATCAACCAGTGTAGCTAAGTCTCCCTGCTGCAAGCTACATAAGATGGAACATGAGTCTCAAGCTTTGCTTATTTGCACTATATACATACTCCGGTGGGATTATCATTTTCAATCAGACCCATCACTTTTTTGGAGTTATTTTCTTTTTGCATTTTTTTTCAAGTGCATCTTTACAAGATATTTACGCGGTGCAACATATGTACATAAGGAGTTTTTCCTCTTGAGCTAGTAGACTATCCCTCTTTTGAAGCATTATTGCAACCCACAACTCCTGTCGTTAGACCTCATGGCAACCAGACCAAGTTGAGATGCACTTCCTTCACTAAAAGAAGAAGAGAGGTTCCGCCTAGAAGTACTACCCTCATATGCTACCCCAAGTCAAGGAAGATTGCCTCCTCACCACCTCATCTGTAGAGAGCTCGGTGTAAAGTGTGGGTCCAAGTCAAGCCATTGTCTAGATGAGTCATGTGTGTGTTGTTAAGTGCTCTACTTAGGCTCATTGAGATGGCATGTGATCATAGCCTAGTGGACTCAAAGAATTAAGTCACCATGGACCTGAAAAGCCTTAACCCTAGGCCCTATAAGGTTCCTCTTATAATTAGGTGGATTAAGATCTTAATCAAGCTCCATTTCCCAATTTACTTCCAGGCTAGTTTAAATGTCAACTATAATACATGAAAAACTATACAAATATATACAAGGATGCTATTTACACAATATTTACACATATGAAAAATTTTTGAAAAATGTTTTGAAATCATGAATGTGTGCATGAACTGCAAGTTTTGCAAAATATTTACACAAATTTACACAAGGTTTTTGCAAACTTTTGATTTTCAAAACTTTTTGGAAAAATTTTGTACTATATACATAGTTTTGATATGCACATATTTACACACAATTTACACAAAAAGTTTTTGAAAACATTTTTATACAAATAATTTTGTACAATAGCTATGTATGTGCAATAAAAGAATGTTTATTTACAAGGAAACATTTTTAATTTTTATGGATTTTAGGGTTTTTAGCCATTTTTATTTATTAATACACTTACACAAAGTACGAGTTATGGCTAAAGTATATATGAAATATATACACACCCCCCTATACTTAGCTCGAACGATGTCCTCAGAGTCAAGAGCGATGAAGAATACATAACTCGTGCTTAGTTTAGGGAAGTGAAAAGGAAGGCTATATAGAAAGATGAATGAAAGAATAGAAATCAAGAGGGCCTCGGCCTTTCCCCCTATACCTAGGATCAAATAATCCTAAGTATAGCAGGCTGTACACGAAGGGAAAACCGAGTGAAGAATGTACCGGGTCTACCCCCCTATACTTAGGGTAAAATATATAGGCAACAAAAACAAGGGTAGCAAGACATGAAGAAAATCAACAAATATATACAAGGTGAGAGGACATCACTTCCCTTATACTTAAGGTGAAGAATCCTTAAGTATATGCAACAACAGAAGTGATGTAACAGAAAGGAAGAAGAACCCAATGTTTCCACCCCCCTATACTTAGGATGAGGTGTATCCTAAGTATAGCCAATATAATCCTATACGAGACCTGGGGTGAAAACAAGCACGGAAGAAAGAAAGATCAAAACAAGACGAAACACGTATATACAAAAGGTACAATGTTGAGGTGCCTCTCAACAAGCGCTAGTTTTTACGCCCCTAGCTGGGCGCAAAGGCTACGACAAAGCTGTATCAAGGTTCAGGACGACATCGGTAAGGCGAATGCCGTACTGTCGTCGCAGTCTCGGTATGAGAACAACGACGAAATCAACAATGTAAAGAAAGACACCCAGGTATGTAATCAAGCGGGTGTCTGCTACCGGCCAAGGATATGAAAATATGTGATCGGGATCCGGTAGCACAAAAGAAATCGTCGGCTCTGGATTAGATTGGAGTGGAAGTGTGGAGCTGAAGAAGTCAAACGTGGAGAAGTATGGATCAGTCATGGAATCCTCCACGTCGATCAGTGTCTCAAAATGATGTGGACAGTCAAGATCAGGAGACTCTCTAAGAAAACTGATATCCGATGAATGAAATAAAAGCAAATCGGGCAGATCATCGAATATCTCCAGGATGGGCTCATCCTCGTGAGGGTCGTCGAGGTGAGATGACTCAGACTCAAAAGGATCAGGAGACTCAGTTTCGTGTTCTGCCAGATCAGAAACACTCTCAGAAGGTGAAACCGCGTACACATCGTGTGTGGCATTCTCCCGCAGATAACCCTCGGGGAGAAATGCAAGATCATAGGTGAAGAATAGAGGATCAGGATCTAGAAGGGCATCTGCACTGCTGTGAAGTATCCGCTCGGTGCACCAGGCTGCATCATCATCGGAAGTGTGGATATCGACAATCTGGAAGCAGGAGAAGGTACTGGTCAACATCGCGGAGGCTGGCAATGTATCTGCAGCTGATCCTCGCTCTACGGCAATGCTGGCTGCCAACTGGTCCTCAGCAAGTGTGTCTGTCTCGTCAAAGTGGAGGACAAAAGGCTCGAATACAGGACTATCTGTGTCTGACATCTCAAAGTGGTGTCCCATATCGAACTGTGGCTGCTGGGTTGAGTCCTGGTGTCTGTCGAACTCCGAGAAGTGTCTCTGCAGAAAAGAAGCTGACTCCTCCAGGACTGGACACTGAAGTGACTGAATCAATGGCTGTAAAAGCAGGGGCTCCTCTGTCGTCTGTGGTGCTGGAGCTTACAAGTCCTCGGGCTGGTGTGTAGAAGTTGTCTCCTCATGTAATGTGACACACCGCACTCGTACTGCATCGTCCCCATGTGTTGTCCCGACTACGGCATCTCGTGAAGAAGATCTCTGTGAAAGTAAGCTCGAGATGGTATCCAGTAGGTGAATGTCAGAACTGCGGTGTGAACCGCCACATGTGGTAATCACCAGTGCTATCTGCTCTGCGGTCATCCCCCTCATGGAGATCTCAATAAGGTCTGTCAGTGGAAGTCTGTGGTCTGGAAATCTCCTCAAGAGGTCAAGAAACCTCGGCCATGCCTCATGCAGTGGCTCTTGGGGGTCAACTGAAAAGTCGGTGATCAAAGACCGCATCAACTCTGCTCTACGCTGGGGAAAGTATCTCTATAGAAACTCTCTGCGTAGCTCTCCCCATGAAGCGAATCTCCTCCCCAATCGTCTGTGCCATCTCCTGGCTCTATCCTGAAGTGTGAAGAGGAAGGTCCTCAGCATCAGGTCCTCTGCAGTGATATCTGAATATAACTGTTCTCTGCAAAACTCCTCGAACTCAGACAAGTGAAGATAAGGCTCCTCGTGTGCCTTCCTTGAAAATGTCGGCAGTCTCCGAATGAAATCCAAATTCAAGATGAATGGACCTCGTGTAGAAGCTGATTGAGCTCCCTGTCCTATCTGCTCCTCCATCAATTTGGGATAGGATCTATCTGATGATCTCCTCTGCTCTCTCTGCTCACGAATGGAGTGCACTCTCAACTCAGCAATGGCCTCGTCCGGGGCTCGCATCTGCTCGATCTGATATCCGCGGACGTCTAGCGCAGCATGCCCAGAGTAAAGAAAGGGATGGGAGGGAGGGAGCGGGAGGTTGGTCAGGGATCTGACCTCCCTCGAAGGTGGACTGGATTGATGGTCAGAGGATGAAGAAGAAGCCACAAGAGTCGGCCAGGAGTGAGGGGGGTCCATCATCCAGGGGTGAAGGAGAAGTAGAAGAGAAGACTGAAGGGAGGGTGGGTGGGAGACAGATGAATGGATAGAGAAGAAAGAAGGGGAAAGGCAGAAGGGATCTGGAATCACACAAGATGAGAAAGCAAAACCCCCGATTCACCTACGCACACGAGCTGAAGACCGTAAGGGATCGGTCAATTATCTTGTCGATTTTATTTTAGGTGATCAAGTCAGTCTTTCAGAGCGATTACATGAGCTGATAGGAATCCAATATTCTCAACCGACTGTCCTGTACAAAAAGCCGGTAGTCAGCTACAAAATCGGATATGGCTCTAGCCTAGGGTGCGAGTCACTCTCTCGCTCATCCAAACCAAACAAGGAGGGGGTTATTCTCCCCAAGACAAATTTTTCAATGTGGTGTCTTTTAGGTCAAGTGTAATTAGCAGTCCCGATTTTATTGTTTTTCTTTTTATGTATTTTTCAAGAAACGTCTAACGAATTTTCCAATTTCCTTTTATCCCTAAGTCCAGAAAATCAGGGGGAGGAAAGCGGAAAAGCCGATGCGCGACAAATCAATGATGCATGCATGAGATAGAAGGCGTACCTGACTCCAGCAATCTACATGCAATTATGATCCGCGCATAAAAGTAAAACTAATCTATATGAAATGCAGTGCGGAAACCGTCCTAAACAGAAGCTCCTATTATCGTAAAGAACCGATTTATTTGCCTAGATCCAAACGCAACCTATAGGAACATATATTCTTTTAGGGTTGTGGACCTAGGACTACCTGGCTCAACGATATAAAAACCTAAATCTAAAGGCTCAAGCACAGAAATCCACGTGAAATCAAGATAAAAAGAAAAGGCGACAAAAACCAAAACGACGATGGGGTCCCCCAAGCACACCGGTGCTCGACGAAACAGACCCCGCAATCACAAGTGTCTCTGAGAGTCTGGGTACCTATATTATTACAATAATAAATGGTCTGCAGAAAATAAACCTAAGCTACACTACTCCGCGGCTATTCTGCGGCTGCTGCACTCCTGCTCGCTCCTCGCATCATCCTACAGCTCTGTAGAGAAGAGAGCCGCCTCCGACTCCTGCGGTTGCACCGGCTCTTCGAGAAGAGCCACCTCGGTCCTCAGCCCCTCGCAAGAAACAATCAGAGTGTCAAAGCAGATTATTATAAAAAGAAAATAAGGCTGATAAAATAAGACAAGTAATATATGCAAAAATAAAAATAAACACACAAAACAAATAAAAACAAAAACAAAAAGAAAATAAAACTAAATAAAAGAAAATAAAAAGGAAACACAAAGAAAACAAAAGCCGCGAAAAGTCGCGGACGAAGAAAAAGCTGCGGAAAGCCGCGAAAATCAAAAGAAAATAAAACGAAAGAAAATGCGACTACTAAGCCGTGCTCCCCGGCAAGGCGCCATTCTGATGTGAGCCGCCCGATAGACTAAGGTAAAGATATCACTAAGGTAGTTGTGACCTCAGTCACTCGGGGCTCAGAGCTCAATCAAGAAACAAAATCAGACCACCAATCGAAAAGACAAAAATCGATCAAAACCAAAATAGCGGTCTTACTATGTGATTAACCTGGTATAGCTCCCAGGGTCGGTCTCAAGGAGCACGAGTTGGCCTCTGATGAATTCGCGATTCATCATCGCAATATCTTGATCTTAGCAAAATCCCCGAGTAAAATCCCAAATAAATGTTCATAAAATCAATAAATTAACAAAATAACTCTTGTAAATAAAACATACTAATTATTGTATATTATATTGTACAAAATAAATTAACATAAAAAGCCGCAAAAATCAATGGAGTTTTATACATGTAAATAGCCCAAAACTTCGTATATTTTTAATAAATTCATTTCAACTCCTTTTTGCCTAATTCTTTCTCTAACTTGTTTATAAAAATGTATATAAAATACAAAAATACAAAACAAATTTCATCTCAAATAAATGCTCCTAGATCCCAAAGAGAAAAAAAGTCGTAAAGTCCAACTTCCAAGCTAAATTCCCGCTCCGTATGAACTCCAAATTCACCAAACTCACTTTTAAAGTTCAAGTTAGAAAATTATCTATCTAATGGAAGTGGTTTCATTAAAATCGGAGCTCATTTGCAAAAGTTGGGTTTTGGGACCTAGATGTACATTGTACATTATGTATATATTCATACTTTCTTCATTTTTTATTGTATCTTTCTTAATTATTAAAAATACAAAAAAAATCATACTTGTGTTGTATTTTAATTGTAGTATTTTATTGTATTTTTCCGTTGTAAATATCTCTTAGTAAAAAGATAAAAAAATTACATATTAGAAAAGTAAAAAAATGTGTACATGTTGTTTGTCTTCCATTGTAAATTCTCCACTATTTCTCTTCTATTTTTATTTTATTGTATTTAAAGTAGATAACTTTATTTATTTATTTATTTAATTTCCATTCTCTACAATAACCACCAATTCAACTCCATTATTCCACCATTTTCCCCAACTTCCCATTCAACTCCATTAATAATACAACCTCCCATTCAACTCCACCACTTTAATAACCTCTCATTCCATCATCTTTATATACATGTCATTCTCCTCAACTTTGCCGTTGATCCATCTTTATGTGAGGAGAGCCTAGTTCCCTGAGTTGAATCGGTGACAGCGACGCAACCGCAGTTGAGCGACGACGACCCTCTCTCCGGTGTGATCCGTTGGCTTTTTGGACATCATCGCAGCCGCAACCGCGCACTGCTCGAGCTCATCGTACGCCGACGATTCGAGCGAAGACCGTGCTCACGAGAGCACATCATAGGCGACCGTCCATCTTAGGTAATTTTTCTTCTCAATTTTATTATCTTGTTATTTTTTGCAATTTTTTTAGCACATCATTCCACCACACAAGATCTTTCATTTGTTTATATTTTTATCACATCACTACCATATTCACACCCTCAATTATTTCCCTTCCTTTTTGTGTACATTTTATTTCATGTTTAAAGAAAATAAAAAAATTAAAAATTTAAAACAAAAAAAGACATTACAGCAAAAAAAATTAAAAAAAAACAAAAAAGAAAGAACGGAGGTGGAGTAGCAGCTCCAAGGTCGCCGCCCCACCTCCCCATTACCATCACCGCCGTGCGCGGCCCCCGTAGCCGTCGCGCGGCTCCGCCTCCCACGCCGCCAGCGAGGCCCGCCGCGCCTCCGAGGTACCCCCTCCCCGCTGCCGCTCAGCCCTCCTCCGACTTCAGCCTGTAACCACCCGCAGGTGGCCGCCCTTCCCACACCTCCGCCAGCTCGCTCACGGCTGCCAACGCGCGCCGCCGCGGCTGCGCGCGCGGGCGGCGCCACCCTTCCCAACCTCCGCCGGGTCACCGCTCCTCCTCCGCGCGCCGCCGGCGCCGCTCTTTATCCCATTTGGGTTCTCCTCCTGCGCACAAGGAAGAAGAAGGTCCTCTTTTGCTTTTAATTTTTTATTTGTAAAAATTGCATTTTTTATCTCTCTAGTTGTTGTAATTGCAGTTGAGTCCCTGTGCATAAGTTCAAGTTGTATTCTTATTTTCTGAATTTGCAAAGACACCCCTATATTTGCACTTTAATTTGGACCTCGTTTATGCATCTTTATATTCAATGAAAAATGCTTTCACGTTGAGCAACTAATTCTCTACATTGTAGGTATTTATTTGTATTTTTGTGAGATATGGGTAATTAATTAAAATTATTCAACTGAAATTTTGCATAGTTTACCCATTCTGTGCCTTTAAATTTATATCTCACACATGGTTGCTCTAAAAATTCGCTAAAAATTAGGAATGATGCCTTGATAAGTGCTTAATTTACTATCCAAATTTCATCCAAAGTGGAGATGTCTTGTGCCTGAAATAATTTATAGAGTGAATTTAGTATTTGATTTTTAATTAAATCCACATATATCATTTTAGTAAAATTTCAAGTCTCCTGCATTGCACATGAAAATATCTATTTTAGATAATTTGCTCTCTGACTAATTAGATAACGTGGATTTAATAGAAATTAGTTACTCATTGCTACTCTATTTTCACTAAAAATCCATAAAAAAATTCATAACTTGTCAAAAATTCCAAAAAAATTACAGTAGCTTCCTTGCATCATGTTTTATATCCAGTAATTTTTTCATAATTTTTGCTTACTGTTTGTGTGATAAATTGCGAAAAAACCCATAAAAAGTGTGCATTTTTATTTATTGCTTTCTAACCCATAAAATTCCAAAAAAAGTATGTTGCATTCATCTCTGGATTAGGACTCTAAGAAAAATATAATTTGGCTAAATTGGACTGATTTGACATTAAAATTAATTTGGCCTTGTTGTGTGTTTTCTTAGTGTTTTAATTCAACCGCATCTTGCATTGGTATTTCATTTTACATTAAAAAAATCTAAAAAAATACCGCATTGAAAATCTAGATCTTAAATTTCGAATTAAACCCAAATTGTTCCTTTGCCTCCCTATGTTCGACCCCGGACTTGCCCGAGATATAAATTAAGCCGAGACACTCTTCACGGAGATCCTTCTCTCAGTTCTGACCGAATCGCTAAGTACACGTGCTACAACGACCACGAATTAAATATCGTATTTAGCGACTCGTCAGATGGCACCGTTGCCGGGGAGGCAAACGGCTTAGGGATTAGTTTAAAAATTTGGATTTAGATTTTCATTTACTCGGGTAGTCTGACCCTCGAGCCACTTGTATTTATTTCATTTTTTTGCAATTATTTCTCTTCATATTTTTGTATATATCTTGTTGTTTATCTCTCTAATATAAATCTCATTTTCCTTGCGAGGGCCTGGTGGACTTAGAGTGCATCGGAGGTCGACAGACGCGAGGAGCACCGACTGTTGAAGTGCGAGGATAATTTGTTTATTTTTGAGAGAGCTTTTATAAATTTTTGTAATTATTTAGCTTGCTCATTTATAGCGGCTCTTATTTGAGAGCTCGCGTATGTAAAAAGACTTAGACATTATTTGTGGTGTGTCGAGCCTGTTTCACTCTCCGGTGAGGGTGGGGCTCGACTTGAGTGGCGAACTTAAGGATTAGGCACACGGTAGTATAGAATCAAATTTGTTTGTGCCCATCGTAAATTAGGCCACACATATCTTAGAAGATTCACTTATCTTATAAGATTCATAATGAGACGCACATAGACACGTACTATTTAGCTCAATTTCAATCAATTCTTCCCCGCTAATAGTATACTGTTTAGGTGCGGTTTTCTCGATATGTATGCATTTAGTGTAATATTTATAAATTCTGTTCTGCATAACACATGAAGAGTGCTGGGATTCACTGTAAGTATACCTTCTTCTGAGCATGCATCATAGTTTCTCGTTTGCATTCTGATTTCCGATTCCCCTCTTGTTTTACAACTTAAGGTCAAAAGGAAATTGAGATTGAATGGTAGACGTGTTTGTATGTTCACATAAATTTCAAGTGATAACCTAACTCTAAAATTGGGACTGAATTAAGCAGGTCGATCTAATTAATTGAAATAAAAAGAACCCTTGTTCTCGGGTGCATAAAGCCCTCATTGTTTGTTTTACTTGCAAGTGAGAGAGAGACGACCCTAGGATAAAGCCAAGTCTGGATTTCTTACTTACTACTGGTTCTTTATTTTTAGGCGATTAGCTACTTTTCAGTGAGGATTTACGGGTAGCCGGTAAACGGTCCTGACTTCCTTAGCAGAGTGGGAGGTTTAGAGAACGTCTTAGTCCTCAAGGAACGGGTAGCCGTATTTATATAGTCCGTACTTACTCCTATACTGGCTGAAAGTAGGTCAAACTAGTCGTAAGAACCGGGCCAGTCTATAGGAAAATACGGGCACCTAACAGCTCGTTAATCTTTCCAAGATTGTATTCTCACCAACTAAAATTGACCAGATAAATCGGTCGAACTCTTACAGCCATCATGTGCTGAGTTGGTAAATTGAGGGTTTGAATTGCGTTTGTATTGTGTGAGTTCACTCCGCACATTTACGTGCACCGTAGAACTTGTGCCTCATTGACTATCGTGATCTAATCGGTTCTTTTGACATAGAAGATGACTGATTGGGGGGATATTTATTCGGACTTTGCGAATCTCTCGTTGAACCCTTCAAAAAGTACGTCTTCAAAGGTCCAAGCGCAACTTGGACCAACCTGGACTCATGACCCTCTTGAGCCCAGGATCACTCACTCTCGGGATGGTTACCCTCAAACCATTCCATTTCTCTCTTCTCACCTCACCGTGGAAGACCATCGCCTTGGTGAGAATACCATGATTCATAAATCCTCTTCTAATCAAGAAAACATTGCTGATTCAGGACATAAAGAAGATTCGAGTAAAATGCCAAAGAAGAAAGAAGAGGAAGAAGAGAACCATGAAGACCCGATGAGAATGATACTAGCTCGATTAGCTGCATCTGAGCAGCAACATGCATTACTGAGAGCTCAGTTAGGATAGTTAAATGTTGGGGTCCAACTACCAATGGATGCGGCATATAACCCCGGACAATATCAAATTCATAACTACTTGAGTCTGGCTGAACCCACTGTTGACTTTGAATTGAAGCCGCATTTTCTGAACTTGCTGCCACATTTTGATGGGAATGCTTCTGAGGAGCCATATGCATTCCTAAGGGACTTTGAGCTCATCTGTGCTAACCTCAAACATAATAATGTTAGCCAGGATTATATTAGGCTCAAAGCCCTTCCATTTGCCTTGGGCGGAAAAGCCGATTATTGGGTGAGGAATCTTGGAATCATCATCACCACTTATGCCCAGTTCAAGAACCTATTCCTAAAGAAGTTCTACCCGTTGAGTTGAACTAACATGATGAGGACGCGAATTACGAGTTTTTCCCAGTTACCCCATGAAGCCTTCTGTGATGCTTGGGAAAGATTCAAGGGCATCCTGCAAAAGTGTCCTTGTCATGGATTAGATGACAACATCTTGGTCCAATCCTTCTTCACCGGTCTCAACCCTGAGATGCAGGGTTTAGTGAGCGCTGCCTGTGGAGGCAGCTATACTTCACGAGGAGCGGATACCGTCTGGAGGGTATTCGAGCAGATGGCTGAAACTAGCCGCTCACAGATGGCCAGCAAGGCCTATACACCATCCCCCAATTCACTCTCATCTTGAGGGGGAAAATCAGGTGTAGGCGATCTCTCTCAGGACGTGATCCCTAGCATGGGACTCCTTGCTGACAAGCTTACTGTAGTCGAGAGGATCGACATGAGGATTGATGAGTTAGACCGGAGTGTCTCCAAACTTCCAAAACAGATGGAGGAGTTGACTGAGAAGGTATCTAAGATACGGATACCCGTCGTGACTGCACCCTCTGCTCCTGTATACTGAGTTCACCATGTTCAGGAGCAGTTGGTGTCAGGGGCAACCCCAGCCTTGGGAGCAGGACCAATCCTACTCCCATTCTTTCCAGCAGCCACCTCCAGTAGCAGAGACAGTCCAGGAGGAGCCTCCACCAGTTTGTGAGGTGAATGGGATATGGTATACTCAGGACCCTGCCGGGCAGGGAAGTACGGGAGACCGACAGACCTATCAGCGTCCCCCGACCTTTCACAACACCGCATTCACCTCCGCACCACCTTCTTCACAACAGAGCCCTGGATTCCATCCACCCCAGCAGCAGATGCAGCAGTACCAGCAGTATGGCTGACAGGGCCATTACCAGACAGGCCAGCAGGGCCCGCAACCCCAGCAGTAGCAGCAGAGGCAGTACACTGGCCAGCATGGCCAGTCTTCCCGTTCTTCTTCCCAGTCTTATCCACTTCCTTCATCGTCTAGTCCCATGGATATTCAGCAGCAGATACTCGACGAGCTACGTTCCTACAGGAACGAGGTTCAGGGCTTACGGGTGGATGTCAACCGCCTGTCCAAATGGCGAGACGAGCAGACTGCACCCTCTACCCCGATCCCAGCCCAAGTTCAGGCTAACCCCAATAGCCTGAACCGTTCTAGTTCTCAGCAGCACTTTGGTCAGGTATACTATTCAGCATCTCCTAAATCTGAACATGAGATTCTTTCGTGTGACAAGGCTAACCACATGTCACTCAGGAGCGGAAGGACCGTGGTCGTACCTGACCGGGCGAGGGACACGAGGAGGGGCATCTCTGGAGCTCTACCTGAGGAGTCTTCAGAGGACGAGGAGGAGAGGCATCATATTTCAGAGCCCCATCAGCACCATTCGAGGATTTCCACTCAGGGAACCGAGAGGAGGAGGAGAGCACGTATGCATCATCATCAGCATGGATATTCTTCTGAATCTACAGAGGACCTTGCATCTCCGGTTGTGGTGGATACCACTCCATCTTCTATTCCACAACCTGTAGTAGATAGTTTAGATTTTGAGTCCATGTTGCATCAAAAAGATTCTTGTATGAAGAACTCTGTTTCCATTAATGCAAAGAATGATCTTTCAGTTCATGATTCAGATTCTTCATCCTCTGTTTCCCTAGCTTCAATCCCTTTCCCCCGTGCTCTTACGGCAGGAAAGCACATCAAAAAATTCAGAAAGATGACCCCGATATGGCACGGTTTTGTAAAGAAAACATCACAGTTAAGGTGCCATTTGATGAATATGTGGCTAACCATCCTGCCTTCCAAAAATACCTTAAGGTGAGATGCACACCTAGAAGGGTTAGCAGGAAGAAAGATAACCGAAATATAAAGACACATGTCTTATCAGTAGCCACAACCTATTGTCTCAAGAATCAGACTTTGCCAAAGAAAAAGAGAGACATGGGTGCTCACTATTTGGAGAGTCGTATTGACGACATTGCGTTTGCACGCACACTCTTAGATAACGGTTCTTCAATCAACTTACTTACCTTAGCATTATATCAGAAATTGGAGTTGGGACCACTTCGCAAATCTAGAGCTTTACTCCAATTCGCAGATCGTTCGATGAAGAGACCTAAGGGAGAAGTGAAGAACGTCGTTATCTCGATTGAAGGGCATAACTATCAGGTGGACTTCACAGTCTTGGACATGGAGACCCCCAATCATTGGAGAGAATCTCATATCATTCTCGGGCAACCCTTCCTTAGGACCGCAGGCGCAGCTTTCGATTATGGTACGGGAATGATGAAGTTCCATTCTCCAGGCGGAGAAGTGAACCTTGAGATGAAGCAAACCAAGTGTCGGCAACCAGATTCAGAGAGTAGTATAGAGTACTCATCTTCAGAGGCAGACTGCAGTTTGATTAGCACAGTTGGGATTTGGGGACAGATTCCTTCAGGACAGAGCGAGACCCTTTCATCTGGAGAGGATATAGTTGTCTGATCTTACTAGAGATGCATCAACCTATTCTCATGATGACTTAGAGATCCATCCGGATCTGTCAGTTCCATCCTCTTCGGAACAATCATGGGATATAGATGACGAGTCAGACGTGGCTTTTGCCGATTGTTTTAATACTTTTGACGATCCGACTCCCGATACTTCTGATTTGGTGGCGAGTACTACTTAGATTAGCCCACCTTCATGCAGCACGGAACCAGATTCAGATTCAGTTCAGCCAGATCTGCTTGATGATACCACATTGCCAGAACTGAAATCACTACCTCCTACACTTAAGTATGCCTTTCTTGCAGGACCCAAAGAGAGATATCCTGTCATCATTAGCTCAGACTTGACTTTAGAACAAGAGTCTAGGTTGTTAGAGGTCCTAGAGAGGAACCGCAAAGCAATAGGCTGGACAGTGTCGGATCTCGTGGGCATCAACCCCGCTCTCTGCTCGCACCACATTTTTACTGAGGATAACATGAGACCTTCCCGTGAGTTTCAGAGGAGACTTAACCCCAATCTACGGGAAGTGGTGAAGAATGAAATTGAGAAATGGTGCAAAGCAAGGTTTATATACCCTATTTCTGACTCCAAGTGGGTGTCCCCACTTCATGTTGTCCCGAAGAAGTCGGGAATTCAGATGGTCACCAATGAGGAGGGGGTAGAGATCGTGACATGCGTACCCACGTCGTGGTGCTTCTGTGTCGACTACAGGTGCCTGAATGCTGTGACCAAGAAAGATCACTTTCCCTTGCCTTTTATTGATCAGATCTTGGAGAGACTCGCAGGGAAAGAGTTCTTCTGTTTTCTTGACGGGTACTCAGGCTACAACCAGGTGGCCATAGCCCCTGAGGACCGGAAAAGACCACATTCACATGTCTATTCGGTACTTATGCTTTCAGGCGCATGCCATTCGGGCTCTGCAATGCCCCGGGCACATTTCAGCGGTGCATGATAGCCATATTTGCCGAGATGGTGGGAGATTTCCTGGAAGTGTTCATGGATGACTTCTCGGTCCATGGTGATTCTTTTGATACATGTTTAGCACACTTGGACCGAGTCCTCACGAGGTGTAGATAGGTGAATCTGGTGCTCTCCTGGGAGAAGAGTCACTTTATGGTGACGGAGGGTATCGTGTTGGGACATGTCATCTCCAAAAGGGGAATGGAGGTTGACCCTGCCAAGGTGGAGTTGATCAAGAAACTCGATCCGCCTACCAACGTGAAGTCAGTGCGGTCATTCTTAGGGCATGTTGGATTCTATAGTAGATTCGTTCAGTATTTTTCAAAGATCGCCCGCCCACTGACTGAGCTCTTAGGGAAAGACACAGAGTTCATTGTAGATCACAGGTGTCTGGAGGCCTTTGAGCTCTTGAAGAGGAAGATTTGTGCCTCGCCTATCCTACAAGCTCCTAACTGATCTCTCCCCTTTGAGATCATGACTGATGCTTCAGATTTTGCTATAGGAGCTGTGTTAGGACAATGGCGAGAGGGGATTCCATTTGCGATTCACTACGCGAGCAAAGTATTAGATCCTACACAGAAAAATTATACAGTGACTGAAAAGGAAATGCGCGCAGTAGTATGGGCCCTCGAGAAGTTCAGATCATATATTTTGGGCTCTAAGGTGACAATTTACACAGATCATACAACCATTTGATACTTAATGAAAAAGAAGGACGCGAAGGCACATCTTCTTAGGTGGATTTTACTCCTCCAGGAATTTGATTTGGAGATTAAAGATAAACCTGGAGTGAAGAATGTTGTGGCTGATCACCTTTCTCGGATTGAACTTAAGGATTCTCCTGATCATGAGCGGATTAGAGAGACCTTCCCAGATGAGTCAATTTGTGTTATTGACTCACTCCCGTGGTATGCCAACATGGTGAACTATCTTGTCTCCAAGCAGGTTCCCCATGGTTGGACTAGGAGCTGCATTGATCGACTGAAGACGGATTCGAGGAGATACCACTGGGACGATCCTTTCCTTTTCTTCGAAGGACCGGATTGTGTTTGGAGAAGGTGTATTCCTCAGGAGGAATACCATAGTGTCCTCACATATTGTCATTCATTTGAGGCTGGAGGACACCATTCGGGAAAGAGAACCGCTCACAAAGTACTTCAATGTGGATTGTATTGGCCGACATTGTTTAGAGATGCTATTGATTTTGTACGGTCGTGCCCGATCTGTCAAAGGATGGGAGGGACGGTTGGACAGAGATATGAGATGCCCATGCAACAGGTGATTATTTGTGATGTTTTTGACGCATGGGGCATAGATTTTATGGGTCCCTTTCCCAATAGCCATGGACATGAGTACATATTGTTGGCGGTTGACTATCTATCTAGGTGGGTGGAGGCTATCCCAACCCGAACCGCAGACAGCAAGACTGTTTGTAAGTTTGTGAGAGACCATATTATTGCTAGGTTTGGGGTGCCAAAAGTTTTGATATCTGATGGGGGTAGCCACTTTGTGAACCGAGATATGAGATCTTTAGCTAAGGACTATGGATTTGATCATAGAGTTACTAGTCCTTACCACCCACAGTCCAACAGCATGCAAGAGGTTTCGAACAGAGAGATGAAGAGTATTTTGCAGAAATTGGTTCGTCCCGATAGGAAGAACTGGTCTCAGCTTTTGGACCAAGTTCTGTAGGCCTATAGGACAGCCTACAAGACACCATTGGGTACTTCACCATTTAGAATGATCTATGGTAAGCCATGCCATTTGCCCGCAGAATTGATTCATATATCCGAATGGGCAATTAAGAAGATTAATTGGAGTTGTCACCTAGGGAAACTTTGTCGAGACTTGAACTTGAACGAGCTTGTGGAAATCCGAAACAGGGCATATGATAACAGTTTGATTTATAAGGACAAAGTAAAGAGATGGCATGATCAGCATATTAGGTGCAAAGACTTTGTCCCTGGGCAAAAGGTATGGTTGTTCAATGCCAGGTTGAAGATGTTCCATGGGAAGCTCAAATCTAAATGGACGGGTCCCTTTGTGGTTAAGAAAGTGCACGAGAATGGAAGTGTAGAGATAGCTGATCTCACAGATGGTGCACAATCTCATGTGGTGAATGGACAACTTTTGAAGCATTTTGTTGATTCGAAAGAGCAGTTAGTCCAAGTCGAGGTCATCAACTTCATACAGAGTGAGCACAGAGCAGATACATCTTATTACTCTTCATGAAGATGCAGCATCAAGATTCAACATCTTAGAAGATTCAATCACTCTTGTACATATTCTCCCTTCTTTGTATATTCTCGAGATCACATCGATTCTCACACTTACTCTTGTCCTATACTTAGGCTGACAAGAGCCTAAGTATAGGGGGGACCTATGCCCACCATGTGTATTTACTCATCATTTATCCTCTTGACCTCGTCCGCCCCATTTTTGCTCTTCTTCTACACTTAGGCTGTCCAGAGCCTAAGTATAGGGGGGGCGGATCGACTTCTTTACTTTTTATTATTTTAGCTTTCCTACGCTTAGTACGAGCTATGTCTTTTTGTCATCTAGTGCCATGAGGACATAGCACAAGCTAAGTATAGGGGGGCATGTATATATTACATATATACTTTACCCATACCTCGTACTTTCACGTATTTTTGTATATATTATACAATAATTATGGGGTGGGTAAAAAAAATTAAAAAAAATAAAAAAAACAAAACAAAACAAAACAAAACTTTTCAAAAAAAATCCTCTTTAATAAAACCAAAAAAAACTTTTTCAAAAAAGATCTTTTCTTATTTACCGATCTTTTTCAAAAAAAAACTCTTGAAAAAAAGCAAGCAAAATTTTTCTAACTTCTTTGCCTTTGTTTTTTAAAAAAAACCTTTTTGAAAAAAAAATTGTAAATTTTTTTTAAAATTAAAAAATCAATCTTAAAAAAAAACTAACTAAAAAAACTAACTAATAAGTTGGTTTAATCCCTGACACAATTCACTTTCACACAAGACTAGTGATGATCAAGAACACTTGGTTTATGAGGTCTTGAGATTTTGAGTTAACCAGCCTTAGTCATTAGGGTCTTTGACTTAATTATTCACATTTCCCTAGTTTGAAAGATTTGTGTGCTATATTGCATGCTTAGTCTCTACCTTAAAGAATATGATCAGCACCTCACATACACGACTGCAGTTATGATGAGATGAGTTGAAATTTCACTTGAGGAAATGGGATGAGGGATTTGAGTTTGGACTTGATTTGATGATGCTCTAGGATGGGATAAAATCAATGAAGGCTTCATGAAACCTGAGTGTCAGCACATTTAGCCAGTATGAGAACATGGTTCTTGTACTATCTCTTGATATTTACCTATGTGCCAGGGTGTAATAAAAAAATGTTGATCAGTGTGTGCCAACTCTTGGTAAAAGCAGTGGAGCTAGCCACAAATACTACAAAGCAATGAAATGTCAAAGAAAAGCTCTCATTCCACAAAGTCAATTATCAAAAGAGCTTCCACCAAAGGCGAGCGCTACCAACCATTTCAAAGTGTCCACTTGGACCACTGCTATTAGGACCAGGAGTCGGGCTTGCACCAAAAAAGGGCTCTGCATCGTAAATGCTACAAGTCTGGGTGTAGAAGGTACGATAGGTACTCAAAAAAGGCACACCCCGGTGTACTCCCAGGAAAACAAGTGTAGACGACTCCAACTTCTCTTGACGGACGCATTGATCAACAGCAAAAATATGTGTTGCGTAATAAGGCACTTGACAGGATCCTTGTTCCAATGAGAGGGAGAGAAGAAATGACACAATCCTATGCCCTCCATCAACTGGCCTTCCATCTACACTTTCAAGTCTGACAACTAAAGAGACGGTGGATTGGATGCAAGAAATGTGATTTATTCCCTAGTGTTGAGGATCGGGTCTATAGGAGAGTCTCTTGGACTGGAACCTTGGGTGACATTGTGACTCTACTCTTGTAACCGCGGTCAACACTTAAAGTCATATCCCTACTTTATATGTATACAAAGAGAGTCCGATGATTAGGGAAATTGGGTACCTTTTGACTAGAGCTTGGTTCAGCTGAAAATTTTAGGATCTCTAAAATCGAGAGTTCCTTAACGGATCAAGTCTTGTATTCACATGCACAGTCAGGGGTTAACCCAACTCATTCATTCTTTATTTGCTCGAGGACTAGCAAAGTTTAAGTATAGGGGGGTGATGAATCCGCGATTCATCATCGCAATATCTTGATCTTAGCAAAATCCCCGAGTAAAATCCCAAATAAATGTCCATAAAATCAATAAATTAACAAAATAACTCTTGTAAATAAAACATACTAATTATTGTATATTAGCTTGTACAAAATAAATTAACATAAAAAGCCACAAAAATCAATGGAGTTTTATACATGTAAATAGCCCAAAACTTCGTATATTTTTAATAAATTCATTTCAACTCCTTTTTG
The DNA here is from genome assembly GCA_037367405.1 of Ottelia alismoides. NCBI lineage: Eukaryota > Viridiplantae > Streptophyta > Magnoliopsida > Alismatales > Hydrocharitaceae > Ottelia > Ottelia alismoides. The sequence goes on along the minus strand of JAZKJV010008089.1, from coordinate 1,491,439 downwards.
CCTAATTCTTTCTTTATCTTGTTTATAAAAATGTATATAAAAATACAAAAATACAAAACAAATTTCATCTCAAATAAATGCTCCTAGATCCCAAAGAGAAAAAAGCCGTAAAGTCCAACTTCCAAGCTAAATTCCCGCTCCGTATGAACTCCAAATTCACCAAACTCACTTTTAAAGTTCAAGTTAGAAAATTATCTATCCAATGGAAGTGGTTTCATTAAAATCGGAGCTCATTTGCAAAAGTTGGGTTTTGGGACCTAGATGTACATTGTACATTATGTATATATTCATACTTTCTTCATTTTTTATTGTATCTTTCTTAATTATTAAAAATACAAAAAAATCATACTTGTGTTGTATTTTAATTGTAATATTTTATTGTATTTTTCCGTTGTAAATATCTCTTATTAAAAAGATAAAAAAATTACATATTAGAAAAGTAAAAAAATGTGTACATATTGTTTGTCTTCCATTGTAAATTCTCCACTATTTCTCTTCTCTTTTTATTTTATTGTATTTAAAGTAGATAACTTTATTTATTTATTTATTTAATTTCCATTCTCTACAATAACTACCAATTCAACTCCATTATTCCACCATTTTTCCCAACTTCCCATTCAACTCCATTAATAATACAACCTCCCATTCAACTCCACCACTTTAATAACCTCTCATTCCATCATCTTTATATACATGTCATTCTCCTCAATTTTGCCTTTGATCCATCTTTATGTGAGGAGAGCCTAGTTCCCTGAGTTGAATCGGTGACAGCGACGCAACCGCGGTCGAGCGACGACGGCCCTCTCTCCGGTGTGATCCGTTGGCTTTTTGGCCAACATCGCAGCCGCAACCGCGCGCTGCTCGAGCTCATCGCACGCCGGCGATTCGAGCGAAGACAGTGCTCACGAGAGCACATCATAAGCTACCGTCCATCTTAGGTAATTTTTCTTCTCAATGTTATTATCTTGTCATTTTTTGCAATTTTTTTAGCACATCATTCCACCACACAAAATCTTTCATTTGTTTATATTTTTATCACATCACCACCATCTTCACACCCTCAATTTTTTTTTGGAAAAAAACAAGACAAATATGTACAGGGACATTTTTGTAATTACATAAACATGAAAGAAATAACTTGCAATTTTTACAAATAAAAAATATGAAAATTGACCTTCTTCTTCGTTGGATTGGGAGAAACCCAAAAGGAGAGGTCGGTGGCGTCGGCGGCCGCGCCGCACCTGCACGCGGAGGAGTGGAGGTTGGTCGGCGGAGGGCTGGCGCGGAGCTGCTGGCGTGGAGGAGGGGCCGGCAGCGGAGACCAGGCGGAGGGCGGCTGCTGCGCTGGCAGCCGCGGCGGTGGTGAGTGGCGCGGCGGCCCGCACTGGCGCAGGCGCGGCGGAGGTGGGAGGCGCGGCGGCTGGCGGTGAGTGTCTAAGAACGGGGGGGCGGGGGGCTGGCGCCGGCTGTGATGGGGAGAGGGGCGGCGACCTGGTGGTGCGGCGGCGGTGGGAACTCCCCACCGCTGCTGCGGTTCTTTTTTTTTTTATTTTTTACTGATGTAAAAGAAAGGATTTTTTTGTTTCAATTTTTTATTTTTTTTTAAATTTTGTTAAAACAGGGGGTAATAAATGTGGAAAAAAATGCTATGATGAAGGTTATGAAGATGATGAAATGGATGATGTGGAACAAATGAAGATGTAATAAAATGATGATGGGTGTGGTAATGTGATAAAAAATTGAGAAAATGACAACGGTTATAAAATGAAGGGAAAATTTACCTACGATGAAAACTGTCGCCTATGGAGTGCTCTCGTGAGCACGGTCTTCGCTCGAATTTACCTACGAAGTAGTCAGAAATAAAAGGAAACAAAAACAAATATTTTTGGTGATTTTTAAATATTTTTATATTTTTTTGAATTTTTAATAATAAGGAAAAAAAGAAAAAGCAAATATGAGCAACTTCAAGCAATTATTTAAATACTCAAAAAGGGTCCAAAATTTCAAACAAAATTTTTTTATGTTTTATAGGTTTTTAATTGTTTTTGGTGACTTTTTGAGATTTTTATAATTTCTATGGAATTTTCTAAAAATAAAAGAAGGCAGAAACAGTGAGGTACTGTCTAGCCAAGCTTCAAAGACCAATTTAAAATATCAAATGGTCATGTCACAACCTGGATATAATTTTATGAAAAATAGAAATAATGAAGAAAATTCAGCAATAAATTGTGATTTTTTGGATTTTCTATAATTTTTTAGAATTTTTATGAGTTTTTAATTGTTTTTATTTTTTTATGATTTTTATATATCCAAAAATCGCCAAAAATGCACAGAAAATCAAACACACAAAAACAAACAAAACTTGATTTTTTTGGAATTTTTAAAAGAGTTTTTATATTTTTAATGATTTTATAATCTGGACAGAGGTAAAAATGGTTGTTTTTGAATTTTTAAAAATACTAAAAAGCCTCAGAAATGTACCCAATTTTTGGTGAAAATTTTACACATTGGCAGGAGCCACGTATCCAATTTTCACGCGATTTGGACTTGAATTGTTATTTTATTTAATTGGCACAAGGTCTCACAGTGCACATGGACCTATAAGAATTAAAACCTATTTGCAGGGGCTGAAAAGTAACAAATCCAGAAAGCTGGGGGTCCCTCGTGCAAAAATTCCATGACCCCACGCGCGCTGCATGTGTTCTGGGCACAGAGGGACCTAAATGTAAGAAAACTTACTTCCAGGGGCTTATTAGCAACACATGCTAAAAACCCAAGGAAGAAGTTGCAAATACCCCAGCAATTCAGCACATGCAGAATAAAAAAATTCATAGGGGCATGGATGCAAATATCAGAAAATATATTTCATTCCATAACTCAAAAAAACATTAGCCCATATAATGCAATTTCTCCAAAAAACATGTGACAACGCACGTATCTCACACAAACAGGGATGAAAAGGTAAATACAAGAAAGGTTCAGGTCCTAAGTGCAATTGTTCAAAAATAAAAACAACTGAAATAAATATTTACAGGACTAATTGATAAAAGCAAAAGAAAGAAGGGCCTAAGGGTAATTTACCCTTTATTAACACGGACGGCTGAGGGGGTGCCACGTGGAAGATCGAACGGTGTAGGATCGCTGGTGCCCCTTCGATGAACCTTGGCTGAGATCTGACGGATGGAGGCGTGCCACGTGTATGATCGGATGGCTCTGGTATGGGCTCGCCTCTCCTCTGCGATGGACGCTCCAGATGAGGTTCTGATTAGGATCTAACGGCTGCTAGCTCCTTGCCAATGGACGGTCGTGATTAGAACTGGGCGAAGGAGCTCGATCGGACGGTGACGGAGGATCCCCCAAGAACAGGTCGCTGACGAGTTTCGCCGGCTCGATACTTACGATGCGGTTCTCCTCTGCTGCTGCTAGAATGTGGAATAGAATCGCCTCGATGATCCGCAACTGTTGAGCTCCTCCGATGACACCGGGAAGCTCCGAGGAGCTCCGGCGACGCAGGTGGAGCTGGGCCTCTGTGCTCGAGCTGTAGACCTCTAGATGAGGTCTCTTTGACCTGAAAATCAACACAGAAAGCACGCTGGGTCGAGGGCAAAGTGCCTCGACCCTGTAAGGGGTGAAATGGGTGCGTGGGTGAAGTAGGGTGCCACCCTCCGGCGAGGCGCGACGGAGGAGGGTGAACTCCCAGTTCCTGGGCGAACCGGGTTGGATGGAAGGGTGTAGCAGGTAGAGAGGAGTATGGCGAAGGTGGTGAGCGGGTCGGAGTGGCAAATGGGTGGACGGAGACGACTGGCGACGGCGGCGGAGCTAAAGGAACTGAAATCAAAAAACTGAAATCTAAGCTAACCTACAAGTTATCGGAGCTACCTGGCGGGCGTGGTCTACTGTGCTGGAGCTCAGGGAGCTCCGGGGGTCATGGCCTCAAGGGTACGTCGCTTCCCGAGGCTGAGCGCACCTTGCGGCGGCGCACGATGATGATATCGTCGGATCAGTGGTTTCCGGCTGCCCGGACCTCCCTGCTACTCAACTCCATGTGGCTGTCACTCTGGCGAAGAAGAGGAGGTCACTAGCGTCGAGGGGGAATGCCAAAGATGATCTGAAATGGCGGCCGGAGTTTCGGCTATATAGCAACCCATGTCCGATAATATGGGGATCGGGCGAGCAATCCAAGGAACGGATCCCTAAAAGGAGAAGCACACGAGGATCATGGATCGTTCCTTGGCAATCGGAGCCTTGGGTTTGGGGTATTTGGTGCTCAGATCATGATGCTAAATTTGGGAGAAATCGGGTCTGGCGATGGATCCGCTAGAAAAGGGGTCCGCGGGGGAGAGTTGACCGGGGGTCAACAATCCCCCGTAGGCCAATGGAAATTCAGCTTTTATTAATTCTGTGAAAATTCAATAAAAAATAATAAATGATTTATTTTCAAAAAACTTAAAACATGAAAAATGTTTATTTATTTTTAAATTATTTTTAGTGATTTTTATTTATTTTATTGAAATAAAAATAATGTATTTACAATATAGTATTATTATATATAGGTATATACAATATTTATTTTTGATTTTTGATTTTTAATTATTTATTTTTATATAAATTATTCCACTTTTATATTTTATTTATTTAGAGCATAAAATTTGGAACAAAAGTGTATTTTTATTTTATTTTTATTATTTAACTACATAGAGTAAATAAATAGATATATACAAATATGTACATGGTATAAATACAAGGTAGATTTTGATTTTGATTTTATTTCTTTTTATTTTATTTTTTTTCTAATTTTTATTTTATTTATTTACATTATGAAATGTGGAATGTAAATATATTTTTATTGAGTTTTAATTATTTATTTACAAGGAGAAATAAATAGATAAGTTATTTCTATACACATGGTTTATGTACAATGATGAAGGGATTTTAATTTCTTCTTACTTTCCTTTTATTTTTATCATTTTTATTTTAATTTTATATTTACAAATATGTACAAATATTTACACACCCATTTTTATTTTGAGTAAGAGGAAAATAATTTTTTATTTATTTATAGGTATATGCACACACACATGAGCTTCCCTATCTCTCTCTACTTGGGTTCTTTTGCGGTCAGGCCCATGCTGAGCCCTCCCTTGGGATTAGGTCGCTCAATATTTATTCTAAATATCTCCCTCTTTTTCTTTTATTTCTTTAGTCTTTTATTTATGCACAAAAAACATGCTAATTATTGTATTTTACACAATGCATGCTATTTGACCATTATTGCTATTTACAACTATCTACATGTGTTTTGCATAGGTTTTGTAGATAAAATAAAAGAATAAAGAGTGATGAATGGGTATTCATCATGTACTACAAATGTGACAATCCCAATATCCTCTTCTCTTTGCTTCTGAACAACTTCAGAACTAAGATCTAAGAGATATCCTTGAAATCATATTTCAAGATATGGAATAGACAGTCTATAAAACACTTATTATCATCCTTATATCATTCCAAATGATTAGGATATTATCTACATTTAGCACAATGAACACATTGGTATTCCCACTGAGCTTCACATGGTTCATCAAGATTCTATTTGAAATCATAACATTTACAATTTCATCAAATCTTATGTTCCAACTACAAGAAGCTTATTTGAGTCCATAGATGGAGTTATTCAATTTGCACACCTTGCTTTCCTCAACCATGAAGCCCAGGGGCTACGACTTATGAATATCCTTGGAGAGGCATTCATAGAGGAATGCAATCTTGACTTCCATCTCGAAGATGCCAAAGTCAAGTTGTGCAGCTATAGTTAGCAATGTTCTGATGGGTCTAAGCATGGTCACTGAAGAACAAGTTTCATCGCAAGTGATGTCTTCTCTTCGGTGTGTAGCTCATGGCTACAAGCCGTGCTTTGAAGGTATCTACCTTCTCATCAGGTTCCCTCTTTCTCTTGAAGATCCATTTACACCTTAATGGGTCTAACCCTTATAGGTCGATCCTCGAGGGTTCATATACAAAACTTGTATATGAAGTCTACCTTAAACTTTTATTGCTAACATCCATCTTTCCATGTCATGATCCTCAGGAGCTTCATCACATGAAGTCTGATCATTATCAGACTTAACTGACACATGGAATACATCCTCAAACTTATTTGAAGAAGTATTAGTACTTCATCTTTAATTATCCTTTTAGTTTCCGATTTCAGGAGCCTCATTATTATCTCAAGATTAAATGAGTTCCTTTTACTTCATTTTTATCTTGATTCTCAAGAGAGTCATCCTCTAAGAATCACATCCTTAGAGATGAGATCTTTTAAGAATCTCAAGGTTATAAAGTAGGTATCCAATACCATCCTTTATTTTTCATAATGAAGTAGCACTCTCTAGTGCTTAATTCCATCTCACTTGCATGGAATCTTATTAAGGATATATAGTGTAGTCTCTGCTACATATATACCTGGAAACTAACAGGTAATTATGCTAAAAATTCATCATTGATCAAATCATGTCACACATGATCCGATTATATCTCCCACAACTCTATTGAGTTTAGGTGTGTTAAGAGGATTGAGATAGAAATGATATTCATATCTTCATAAGGTATTCTTTGAATTTATCTAACAGGTACTTGCTACCTAAGTTAGATCAAATTCATTCCATCTTCCTTCAAACTTTGGTTCTAAACCAAAATTATGAAATCTTTGAACATTTCAAAGCTTTCTAAGGTGAAGAGGAGAAATCGCATATCATACGTACTCATCGATAGATATCACATATCCATATGTTTATTATGATATAGATGATCCACTTACATCAATATGTATGAGAACTTGAATTCCTCGACATCTAACACCATTCCCAGAGAAGGGTGTATTGGACATTTTACTTTGAATACTATATTCACAAGTATGTAAGATTTGAAATTTTAGACATTATAAGTTTCATATCTTACTAGTCCATTGATCTCATCAACAGACATATGTCCAAAACTTGATGCCAGATCATTGTCAAATGACCTTCATCCTCCTATTTATCTTTTAAAGGTTTAATTTTCAGTTTTAGAAATCTTAATGAACCATTCATTAATTTTCTAGTTTAGTAGAGTCCACTAGATGCTAGATTACTATCTGAAATATATCCATCATAACTCTTTATGATAGGTTTATTCAAGAATTCATGTTTATTTCCAACACTTAGAAACAAACAATGAGTGTATTCTAATATATAGGTCATAGAGACATTCTCTAAGACTAAGGGCTCACCCACTAAGAATATGAAGTCCATCTATCCAATAGAGATTGTTGCAACAATTGCATCAAAATCCTTGTAGATGACTATTAAACCTGAAGATCAAATTCAGTCTTCTAAAACATATGAAACCCATTGCAAGTGTTGTTAGAAGATTGAGATACAATTATAAGACTTTATCTTATGAAATAAGTAAGTCAAAGTCAATGATTATATGTAGATTACTCTGATGCTCTATCTGAGTCCTTCACTAAGGATTTTAGATAGAATTGATAGTCATACTATCAACACATCAACTTATTGCAGTATTGACATTCATCCAACTCTTTGGATGTCATATGGAAGTCATAGAAGTACGGTCAACTCTTTGACTATACTTCTCATCTTGGGTCTGACCCATGCTTCCACTGCGCTCCCTTTATCTATAAACAACCATTTCTTAAGACTAAGGATCTCTCATGTTAAATTAAAAAAGAATTCAATGTAAGAGCATTTCAACATTTATACATGCTTCATTAAATTCATACAATATGAATATTATGAAGCTTCATGAATGACTAGAGTATAGACAGTAGAAAGATGACACTCATCATGTCTACATCCATCTAGACTCTCAAAACATTGGTTCAGGTAGGTATTCAAATATTTTGAATACACCATCTCTTATAGAGCTCCCATTCTGCATGATGCAGTGAACCATGTCATTCATGATTAAATATCTAGAGCATATATGTATGCTAAAATATCTTCTTAGGGTTTTATAAGGATTAATTTGACAATTGCTATCATCATCAACATGCCATTTCCAATATACATTCGATGAGATCAAGACTGTAGAGACATACAAACCCTTAGGGTTGTAGATCTATTGTCTTGTTAATTGTCATTCCTCATTATTGTGAGGAAAGTTGCACATTGCAACCACATACAATATGTGTCCAACTGCAAGTACAATATCTGGGTCATGAGTCCAATCCATGATATTTTACTGGTTATTATTGAGTATAACATTGAGTGGGTTTAATGAAGGATTATCTGAAATAAGAAATTTGCATAAATATATATATATACATATATATTTTACTTTGATTTAGGAGTTTTTATATCAAAGTTATCTTGCCTTGTCATTACTGAAGGTTCATTCCTTGATCACTTTCAATGTAAGAGATATACTTACCATTATATCTCAAGCAAGATCTGGGATCTCCTTCCTTATCATTGTCACATCCCAATAATATGAGAATTTGCGACTCCGAAAAAAAGAAGCAAGAACACATTCCACCTTGCAAGTCCAACTTGCATCTGCCAATTCGGTCTTTAACAACGGGCCCACCACCCCTAAGGTGATGTTGACCCGTTATTAATTGAATCAACCGTCAACATGCTTAATACTCACTATATGCAATCCAATAACGCCCCAATAATATGAGGACTCGATATTGGGGTCACTACGTATACAGACTTACTCTTTCAAGAAGCGAAGAGCCGATCCAAATGGACTGTATGCAGGAGCTGTCACTTTAGACAGGCGTCTCCTACATACAATATCTGGCGACGGAACCCTTCGCCTTGACGGGAGACCATGGATGTCACTTATGTGATCCTCCATATCATATTCAAATTCTTATTAATCATCATGAATCATATTCATTATGATCAATTCTTCAAAGGGAAATAACACATCTAATGATAGAGTGTCTTAGTTTTAATTGGATTCCAATTAATCTAATCATATTAAATTAATGATCCAATTAATATCCAACAAATATTCTTTAGTTGTTACTTGAATTATGGTATTATCTCAAATACGTATTATTTCTAATTTTAATAATTAGAAAATACATCATGATCTCTCAGGAATCATTTGTTCCCTACCCGCTATCATGTCCAGTACCGGCGGGAGTGGGACAGACCGTACATGGTGCAATCTGCTACCCCAACGCTCCCCGACAAGACACCATATCTGCATTGGGAAAAAACAATGTTGAGTCAATCACTTTGTACTTGATATGATCATCGGTTCTTCAACCGAAATTATACCATATAGTAATAATCAAAACCATTTTGATTATAAGGAAATTTGCTAGACAAATTCCCAAAGCCTATTTAAGTAACAAGTTTGTTGAAAGTGTATCAAGTAACCAATTGGTGATCTAGATCTAATCTAATTATTCATTGGTTGAAGAAATGCCATTTAAGAGAATAATTATTGTTCTAATATTTTCCAAATATTATCCACAATTATTCCAGGAAATTAACTATTAATTTTGTAATTTTCTTAAACGACAATCACAAGGTTTTGGATAATTATGCAATTTCCAGCAGTGACCCTCACTAACTAAAAATAGCATATCTCATTCATTTTAAATCCAAATTAAGCAAAATCAATTTTCAAAGATTGATAACTTGATTTCAAAACAAAACCATGTGATAAACACGCATTTCTAGGCATTTTAAAACCGTAATTAACATCTTAATTACGTCTCTAATCGCCATCCCCGAAACAATGGATATATGGTCAATAAAACGATCATATCTTGAGCAAACGGAATCCAAATTACGCAAACTCAAATTTCAAATTTTCCTTATTGAATGGGGAACATTATATAATGATGAATTCATAAACATTTTAAACAGGGCCTAAAAATTATCACAAGACAAGGCTGCGAAAATTGAAATGCTAAAATCTTCACGAACCCAAACGAGCCCAAATTTTCGTAGGTTCATGGATCATATCCAAAACCTCCATAAATCTAGCTCTGATACCGCTTGAAGTATATGGGGAAAATCCTCAAGCGCATCACCGAAGAGTGAGGATCGCATCGTATGTGATCGGGAGCGACTAGTCGCACTAGTTGCTCGATGCAGCTAAAATTAAAATTTTCTATGTGACAAAACCACCTGATCCAAGAACACTTCTCGGATCGTTTCGTCTAAACCACAAACAAGTAATAGGATTACTCTTGAAGCGTGGTTACGATCGAGTCTCTAAACAAAGAGACCTCCTGTCTCATGTCCGATCCGACGGAGGAGATGCTTGTGAGCACATGTATGACACGTGTGCTTCTCGCAATCCATGTTGATGATCCAAGCCACATATCTTCTGATCTCTACAAATGAGATACGACGTCTTCTTCACCAGCAAGGCACACCAAAGTAGATGGAGATCCACGAGCTAACGATCGGGCAACATAACGACGATGCGACGGCGATGGAGGATCTCTCTAGGGCATCCATGGTGGATGGCCACAAGAGAGATAGAGAGAGTGGGTGTGTAGAGAGAAAAGAGAGAGAGAGAGAGCATTCATTGATGCGTGTTTTAAAGAGAAAGGGGTGCCTCTTGTTATATAGGGTTTTGGGAGTCCATGGATCCCAATCCATGAACAACACACAATAAATGGTTGAGATTGATTTGTGTTTCTTTCAATGGCTAAGATGTTGTTGTAAAAATACAACAATAATTAATTTAATTTTGAATTAATTTATATTGATATATCAACGTAATTAACCCTAATTCAAATCACTTTGACTGGTCTTGGAGATAATGAGATAGAATGAGTCTATCTCCTCAAAAACTCATGCGATCTCATTATCTCATGAGATCTCATTATCTCGTGAGATCTCCAAGATTTACAACAACAATTATCGTAAATATTTCTCACAAAAATAATTCACAATTATCTTCTGAAAAACTTCAATCAAGCCATTCAAATTATGTGAATCTCATTCCAAAGCAAGACGACCGTGCATGGAATTTGATTCTTCCCAATATCTCATGAGTGAGCTCATGTCTCCTGATTCAGTAACTGAACCTATATGATCCCTTTGAGAGATAGTATTACTCATATGCACTTACATGCACACCAGCGTGCCGGTATATAGACCTTGATTAGGTCATCAACCTATTGGTCTGCTAAATGTACATACTCAGACATATAGTAATACATCTGTCGAATGCGTGCCTGTATTGTGACAACTTATGATATATGACTTTGGTTATCTCGATCTCATTAAGTCGACTCTTTGTCCTAACTAATCTGACACCTTCGAATCTCTATTCCTATGCAGAGGACCTGCATCAAGAGGTCGGTCAGATATCAGCCTATGTAAGAAAGGATTGCCATCTCCTACTCAGGCTGGAGATCACATCTTAACAATCATTTGATGGTGATTGATGAGTCCTCAATCTAACCCTTTAGATATTCATCCAAGCACTAGCCTCTATGGTTCAATTATTGAATCAACAGCTGTATGATTATTAAGATGGCCATGGTATATAACCCAAATTGTACTAAGGGACCTATTATGCAAATTATTTATTCTTCATTTCAGATTAGGGAATGATATTTGCAATAACATTTATTGCATAATGTCTCTCCGTGGGCTCGCATGTCCAACAATGACATCCACCTTGGCAGTGTAAACCTTAATGCCTTTCTTGGGGATGACATGCCCACACACAATACCATTTATAACCATAAAATGGCTCTTTTCCTAAGATAGAAAGAGATTCATCTCACAACATGTTTGATGTACCAAGTCTAGGTGCGGTAAACAATCATCAAATGACTCACCATAGACTAAAAAATCATCCATAAAGACCTCAACAAAGTCACCTACCATGTCTGCAAAAATAGAAAGCACACACCTTTGGAATGTAGCAGGATCAATGCACAAACCAAAGGGCATTTGTCTAAAATCACATGTGCTAAAAGGACATGTAAAGATAGTCTTCTCTCGGTCCTCAGGAGAAATGGTGACCTAATTGTATCCGGAGTACAGACCAGGAAACAAAAGTACTCCTTCCTTGCCAACCTCTCTATGACCTGGTGAAGAATATGCATTTCATCATCTTTATTCATTTATTTTAGCTTAAAATCCCTTATAAAACACCTGTATATAGCACTAACTCCATATTCTTACTAACTTGCATCTGTGTGTAAATATTGTACATTTCTTACCACTTTAACCTAAAAATAAATAAATAAATAAAGAAAGAAAGGAAAAATAAAGAAAAGAAAATAAAAAAAGAAGAAGACTGTATATATGTAATAGATACAGGCTGATTCGAACCCCGAGAGAAGGTCAAGATTTGACTTGATCAACCAGGAATAAAGTAGGGAGAGATAGGGTCCTTAATCAAAAAATCCAAAAAATTGTGTGCTGTGTATATTTATATACGACACTATTTCATTTGTATATAAATTGTCCTCAAACAAAATAAATTTCAAAACAAAGGTTGTAAATAAAAATGTGTCCTAAATAGTAAAGATAATTGCACATCAAATCATGTACAGAATAAAAGCAACCACACTTGGAAAAAACCACTAAGCGATCATTGAAAAACCAATTCCGGCTCCATATGAACCCAAATTGAACCAAATTTACTTGCATTGTATTCTAAATTAAATTATCTTTAAAATGGCTATGATTTCATAACTTTTGGAGTTACGAAAGTAAAGTTTCTTTTCTGGGGTGGTTTGTATAATTTTCCCATGTATTTTTACATATTGTACTTTGTAAATATTTGTAAATATTTTTACAAATTACTAAAAAAATAAAAAATAAAAAATTTTAAACAAAAAATTAATTTCCTTATTTAACTATGTAAATAATGTACAATATGTATATATTTTATGTATATAGTTAATTTTCTTAAATAACTACCGTAAAAGAATAACAAAATTAACATTTAAATTTCAAATTAATTAAGTGACAAAAATATAAAAAAAATTAATTTTGTAAATATTTTTAACACTAATCTCTCTCTTTATCTTTATATCATTTCAAATTTTCTCTCTTATCTCTTATCTTCATTCAAAATTTCAAAAAAAATCAAACTCCATTATCTTTTCTATTTATATGGCTCCTTCTCCCTCATTCCAACTTGATCAATCATTGGTGAGAGGAGCCCGATCTCCGAGAGTCTTCTTGTCGTAGAAGGGTGCCTAGCCTCCGAGCTGTCCAGTGACAGCGAGTCAGCCTTCATCGAGGTGATCAAGGTTTTTTCCACTCCTAAGGTGAGATCCACATTTTCTTCTTATTTTTCATATAGATTAATCTTAGTTTTATTTTTCACCTCTTTATTTCATCATCATTTTTTCTGTCTAGATTTTCAAAACCATCACGATTTGATTCGCCAACGATCCGATAGTTCATCTCACTTTCGTGATCTCTACGTGTTTGTTTCTACCTCACACGATCTCTCACCTCCGACCATGCACGGTGGTAGGATATCCGGTTCCATCCACCATTTTCCTCGGAACCACACTCATCCACATCTCCTGTTTTGATTTTTGGGATAAAGTCATCATGCTTGCATCCTAATTGTTTATAAATAAAAAATTTAAAAAAACAAAAAAAACAAAAAAATATTTTTTCTTTCTTTCAAACTTTTCTTTTGTAGGATAAAAAAATTAAAAAAAAAAAAGAAATTAAAAAAATGTTCGCAGTTTCTGTTCAAAAAAATAAAAAAGGTTTTATTTATTTATTTCTGTTTTATCCTTTTATTTACAAATAAAAAATGGGAAAAAAATAAAAAAGGGGCTCCAGCGGTAGGCACCGCTCAACCAACCAACGGGCGGCGCTCGTCGCTCGTCATCAACTACCGCGCCTAAGCATCGCCTCCGCCTAACCAACCATCCTACACTTTACCGCCTAGACCGCTGCTTGAAGCACGCGACCGTGCTCCGCCCCTCTAGACTGGAATCACCGCAATCACTTGTAGCACTGCCCCTTCCGTACAAACCACCGTCAACGCCATCCACCAGCATTCGCGCCAGCACCGACCTCTACCGACTACACGCCAAACTTTTCACTTGCCACCGTGCAGTCGCCGTATGAAACCTCTGATGATACGACGCCACCGTACTGCCTGTGTGAGGTTCGCACATTGCTACCCTTCTATGCAGCTTCAGCCTCGTCGCCACCGAGTTCCACTGCTGCTGGCCGCACCTTCAGCCTCTCCGCATCACAGAACTCTGCCGCCGCTGCCGCCCGCGGTATCCACCAGAGCCGCCTGCACTTCCCTACGTGACCACCATAGCTCGAAGCCACGTTGACTGCCCCTTGAGCGTGGAAGAGGAACAGGGGTGGTATCCCTCCATGCCCATCTTTTGTTGAACGAAGAAGCAGCAAGAAGAACCCTAGATATGAATTAAAAAATTTTGGGAAAATTTCAACTCAGTCCTCAGATTCTGAAACTCACGTAATAAAGCGCCCCTGCTCCAATTCAAGACACGTGCTTGGCACGCTTATTGGATAAATTACGACTTCTCTTTGTATATTTCTTTTTATTATCTTTTTATGAGAAAACTTTGAACATCTGCAGACTAGTCCCTGAATTCCATACCTTTATTTTACTTACTTTTCTTATTGAAATAAATGTTCTCATTGGTTAATAAATGTTCCAAAAATCATGTTATGCTCCTGATGTGTATTTCTTTCTAGAATAAATTTTTCATTGCATTTTATCATCATTTAATATTATTAAAAAAAATAAAACACAATGTATTTTTCTCTTCCTGAAATTCAAAAATTTATAAAAATTGGAATATTTCTTTAAAAATTCCAAAAAAATTAAATTTATTTCCTTTCATTATCTTTTAATTTATATGCAAATTCTATGCAATACCTCTTTACAAAACCCAAAAAAACGAAAAAAACCTCAAAATTCTTATAATAATCACAGAAAATTCTACAAAAATCCAAAAATCACGATTTCAATTCCTGTTTGTAGATATTTGCATATATTTCATCATAAAAATAATTGCTAGAAGTTTTGAGTATTAAAATATTTTTAAGTTAATTACTTGAGATTGTGCACTATTTCTCATTTTTGCCACTATTTGATTTTTAGAAAAATAAAAAAACATCTAAAAATTCTACTAAATTCCCAAAAACATTTCAAAGCCTTCAAAACCCAAAAATATTTTCTCTGGATTTTTATGAGCATTTTTGATATAATTGAAAAATACAAAAAAAGAGTTTGGTATGCGTATTTCTTATCTTGTACATATTTTTCCTTATTTGTAATTTAAAAAAATTAAAAAATTAAAATAACTACAAAATTGAAAATCAGAAAATAAAAAATTAAAAATTAAAAAGAGAAAAAAATCTGTAAAAACCAAGGATAGTTTGCCTTTGAGAAATCTGCTTTTTCTCTTAATTGATTTTCATCGATTATTTGAATAACCCTCGAGAATTGTAGCCTTACCGAGTTCGATCATGTCTGCTATACAAGTAAATAAGTAGCAAAACATTTCTCTCGCTCCACATTATTTTCTACAATTATTTTGTAGTGAGAGAAGAAAATAAATAAATTTTTTGTTTGTCACAGGATTATTTGGGGATAACGAGGACTTCATATCCACCAATAATAACCAATCCTCGAATATTTCTTGCTCAACAAAATGGCGCCATTGCTGTGGATCCAGTAGAGGGTCGCCAGGCTGAAATTGATCCTACTTTTTCTGATAATGATTTCGAGCCATTTTGCTTTGATGTTTGCAGGACTTCCCAGATAGGACATGACCACACTACTTCCAATAACTGATTCGTGCCTGCACACTCTGAGACTGCTGAGGATATATTCTTGGTCGATCCTAATCAGTTCATATCTAATGGTAACCCCAATATCGACCTACACCTTATCAAATCCATACCTTCGTAGTCTCGCAAGAAGGTTCGTTTTCGACCTTCTTCACCTTTCTACATCCACTCCGCTTGTATATCCTTTCGTTTCACTCTTTCTTCTTCCGTTTTACCATTCACCCCTTTTCTGTGTGTGTATATGCTATACTTAGGATGTGCTTTATCCTAAGTATGGGGGGGTGAATGATTTGTGTTGTTCATATTCCTCCTGTTCATCACTCCTGTTGTTGCCTATACTTAGGGATACTCTACTCTAAGTATGGGGGTGATGTTGTTCATATCATTTTTTATTATTTTTGAGTCTGTACTTTCTATGCATTGGTTTTCCCCTTTTGTACAATCTTCTATACTTAGGATTACTTGATCCCAAGTATAGGGGGGATCACTGACTTCTATCCTCTCTTTTAGTCGTTGTAGCATAAGCATCTTTTCATTTTTTCTATACTTAGCATGAGTTATGTCTTCCTTCGCCCCTCTCTGGTCACTATGAGGACATAGTTCGAGCTAAGTATAGGGGGGTGTCGTATATATTGTATATATACTTTAGACATAACTCGTACTTTTGATGATTATTTTTGGGGGGATATGTATATAAATTCATAAAATCCACGTGTGTGTATATAGACTTTGGTCACCATTCAAAAAAACCCAAAAAAACACAAAAAAAAACAAACAAACAAAAAAACAATAAAAGAAAAAAAGAAAAAAAGAAAAAAAAAAGAAAAAAAATCTTCTATATACTTCTATACATTTTACTAACCTTTTTTTCCATTTTGAAAAAAAACTACAAAACCAAAAATCTAAAAAACTTGCAAAAAAACTCTTGCATGTGCACCATTTTTCCTTTCTTTTCCAAAAAGCCATAACAAGTTCAAAATTGGAAAATTGTTTAAAAAAATGCTTTCTTTTTGCATTGTGCATATTCTTGCAGTTGCATGTGCATTTTTCAGGATAGTATTAACATTTAAACTAAGACTGGAATAAAATTGAAGAATGAAGCTTAGTTGGGCCTTAATCCACTTAATTTTGGAGGAACCTTATAAGAACTGGAGTTAAGACTTTTCTGGTCCTAGCGACTTAATTCTTTGAGTCCATAAGACTATGTTCACATTTCATCTTGATTAGTCTAAGTAGAACATTTAACAACACAGACATGATTCTTTCAGGCCGTGGCTTATCTTAGACAAGCACTCAACACATAGCCCTTCATGGAGGAGGTAGCGAGGAGGCAGAATCTTTTGGCTTTGGGTAGCATATGAAGGTAGTACATCTAGGCAGAACCTCTCGTCTTCCTCTAGGGAGGGAAGTACGTCTCAACCTGATCTAGTGGCATTGAGGTCTAAAGATATGATGCTGTGGGGTTGCAATAATGCTTCAAAAGATGGATAGTCTATTAGCTCAAGAGGAAAAACTCCTTATGTACATGCTGCACCTTGTATATATTTTCAAAAAAAAAGAAAAAATGTAGAGTCTCCAAAAGTGGACATGCCTGGTTGAAAAGTAAATTTCCTGCTAGAGTGTACATACGAGGATAAAAAAGAAAATAATAAGAGCTTTAAAGTCAACTATTTGTAAGCTTGCAGCTGGATGACTTGGCTATACTGGTCATTCATCCAAGGATAGGTAGCTACACTGGTTACCATCCATTCTTTTCTCCATCTCCTCTTCTTGAGCTGGTTGTACTTGACCTTAGTAGGGAATATCCCCGCTCCTCGAGGAAAGAGTTGCTAGACCAGGGAACAAGAGTTACCTTGTTAAGGGAGTCTGTTTCTTTGCTACTTTTGAGATGGGGAGCTATACTTCACTTACACTGTACAAGTAAAGATTCATAGTCATAAGAATTTGTGTATGTAGACTTGTTCTGACCTGACTATTGAGGAGACCAGAATAGGAGTCTTATGGAACTTAGAGGCTGTTAGGTTTTAAATCCAGTTCCCATTAAGGTTCCACCACATTAATAATCCAAAGGTCCGATAGAGCTCCATACTATAATTTTATGAAGATAAGATTAATACTTAATATTGTCCTAATTTCTTTATTTTCCCTTTCTTTTTCTTTTTCTTTTATTCACTTATTCTTTCAAATAAGTGTTTGCTAAGGGACTAGCAAAGGTAATGCATAGGGGGATGACGAATATGCATTTCATCATCTTTATTCATTTATTTTAGCTTAAAATCCTTTATAAAACACATGTATATAACACTAACTCCATATTCTTACTAACTTGCATCTGTGTGTAAATATTGTATACTTCTTACCATTTTAACCTAAAATAAATAAAAAAATAAATGAAAATAAAGAAAAGAAAATAAAAAAAGACTGTATATATGTAATAGATACAGGCTGACCTGAACCCTGAGAGAAGGTCACGACTTGACCTGATCGACCAGGAATAAAGTAGGAGGAGATAGGGTCCTTAATCAGAAAATCCAAAAAAGTGTGTGTTGTGTATATTTGTATGCTACACTATTTTATTTGTACAAAAATTTACCTCAAACAAAATAATTTTCAAAACAAAAGTTGTAAAAAAAATGTGTCCTAAATAATATAAATAATTGCACAATCAAATCATGTATAGAATAAAAGCAACCACACTTGGAAAAAGCCACTAAGCGATAATTGAAAGACCAATTCCAACTCCATATGAACTCAAATTGAACCAAAGTCACTTCTATTGTATTCTTAAATTATATTTAAAATGGCTGTGATTTCATAATTTTTGGAGCTACGGGTGAAAAGTTGGTTTTTTGGCGTGGTTTGTGTAATTTTTCCATGTATTTGTACATATTGTATTTTATAAATATTTGTAGATATTTTTACTAATTATTTAAAATAAAAATAAAAAAATAAAAAATTAAAACAAAAAAATTAATTTCCTTATTTAACTATGTAAATAATGTACTATATGTATGTAGTTTGGGGTTGATGGGTTGGGGGTAGCCAACATGGCTGCCCCGCCTCATTTTTTGGCATTTTTTTATTTTTATTTTTTTGAAATTTATCGCTATGTATATTCATCCCTATATCCCTCCTGTATGTCATTCGAATTTCGTTAGAAAAAGAGACTCCTACGACCTCCACCAGATAGGATCGATTTACAAAATCCTACGACCGTTAAAAAAATGACGTATGGATGGAGGCCGTAGGAGTCTCTGTTTCTGATGAAATTCGAATGACATATATGAGGGATATAGAGATGAATAAACATGGTGATATTTTCCAAAAAAAATAAAAAAATTGCAAAAATTAGGGTGGGGGCAGCCATGTTGGCTGCCCCTATGGGGCATCCCCATTTTTTACATATAGTTTATGTATATAATTAATTTTCTTAAATAACTACCACAAAAAAATAAAAAAGTAAGTAATGAAAACATAAAAAATTAATTTTTATTAATATTTCTAACACTAATCTCTCTCTTTATCTTTATATCATTTCAAATTTTCTCTCTTATCTCTTACCTTCATTCAAAATTAAAAAAAATTTCAAACTCCATTATCTTTTCTATTTATATGGCTCCTTCTCCCTCAATCCAACTTGATCAATCTTTATGAGAGGAGCCTGACCTCCGAGAGTCTTCTTGTTGCAGAAGGGTGCCTAGCCTCCGAGCCATCCGGTGATAGCGAGTCGGCCTTCGTCGAGGTGATCAAAGTCTTTTCTGCTCTTAAGGTGAGATCCACATTTTCTTCTTATTTTTCATCTAGATTAATGCTAATTTTATTTTTCTTCTCTTTATTTCGTTGTCATTTTTTTCCAAGATTTTAAAAACCATCATGATTTGATTCGCCAACGATCCGATATTTCATCTCACTTTCTTGATCTCTACGCGTTCATTTCTACCACGCACGATCTCTCACCTCCGACCACACACGGTGGTCTGAGATCCAGTTCCATCCGCCATTTTCCTCAGAACCGCACTCATCCACATCTTCCGTTTTGATTTTTGGGAACGAGTCATGCTTGCATCGTAATTGTTTATAAATAAAAAATTAAAAAAAACAAAAAAACAAAAAAATATTTTTTCTTTCTTTCTAACATTTGTTTTACAAGATAAAATAAAAATTAACAAAAAAGGACTTAAAAAAATTTTATTTGCAGTTTTTGTTAAAACAATAAAAAAGTTTTTTCTATTTATTTCTATTTTCGTATTTACATTTACAAATAAAAAAATTCAACAAAATAAAAAAAAATAAAAAAGGGGCTCCTGTCGGCAAGCACGCTCAACTAGCCAGCGGGCGGCGCCCGCCGCCCGTCATCCACCGCTGCGCTTGAGCATCGCCTCTACCTAATCAGTTGCCCCATACTTTACCACTTAGACCACCGCATGAAGCACGCGACTGCGCTCCGCCCCTCCAACCTAGAACCGCTGCAACCACCTGTGGCAGCGCCCCTTCATCCCAGACCACCGTCAACGCCATCCACCAGTCGTCACGCCAGCACCGACCTCCACTGGCTGTGCGCCAATATTTTCCCTCGCCACTGCGCGGTCGCCTTGCGGAACCTTCGACCATGCGACCCACCGTACTGCCCGCGCGAGGTTAGCGCATCGCCACCCTTCCACGCAACATCAACCTCATCGTCACAGAGTTCCACCACTGCTAGTTGCACCTTCAGCCTCTCCGCATCATCGAACTCCCCCGCCACCGCCTGCAGTATCCGCTAGAGCCATCCGTGCTTCCCTGCACGAACACCATAGCTCGAAGCCACACCGATCGCCCCTTGGGTGTGGAAGAGGAACAGGGGCGGTGACCCTTCATACCCATCTTTTGTTGAATGAAGAAACAAAACGAGGAACCCTAGATCTGAAATAAAAAATTTTGGGAAAATTTGAACTCATCCCTCAGATTCTGAAACTTCCACAATATAGCCCCCTGATCCAATTCAAGACATGTGCTTGACACGTTTATTGGGCAAATTGTGACTTCTCTTCGCATATATCTTTTTATTATATTTTTATGCGAAAACTTTGAACATCTACAACTAGTCCCTGAATTCTAGACCTTTATTTTGCTTGCTTTTCTTATTGAAATAAATGTTTTCGTTGGTTAATAAATATTCCAAAAATCATGCTATGCTCATGATGTATGTGTCTTTCTAGAAATAAAATTTTATTGCATTTTATCATCATTTAATATTAATAAAAATAAAAAAAACAATGTCTTTTTCTCTTCCTGAAATTCAAAAATTCATAAAAAATGAATATTTCTCTAAAAAATCCAAATAAAATAGATTTATTTCCTTTCATTGTCTTTTAATTTATATGCAAATTTCGTGTAATACCTCTTTACAAAACCAAAAAAATTAAAAAAATCAAAAATCTAAAATCACAGAAAATTCTATAAAAATAAAAAAATCATGATTTTAGTTTCTGTTTGTAGATATTTGAATATATTTCATCATAAAAATAATTTCCAAGAGTTTTGGACATTAAAATATTCTTAAGTTGCAAATTACTCCAGGTTGTGCACTGCTTCTCATTTTTACCACTGTTTAATTTTTAGAAAAATACAAAAAAACATCTAAAAATTCTACATTTCCAAAAGTATTTCAACCCTTCAAAACCCAAAAATATTTTCTCTGGATTTTTTTAGCATTTTTGATATAATTGAAAAATACAAAAAAAGTGTTTGGTGTGCGTATTTCTTATCTTGTGCATATTTTTCCTCATTTGAAATTTAAAAAAATGCAAAATTTAAACAACTAAAAATTGAAAATAAAAAATATAAAAATAAAAAAAATAAAAAATAAAATAAATTAAAAAGAGAAAAAAATTCCACAAAAATCAAGGATAGTTTGCCTTTAAGATTTCTCCTTTTTCTCTGAATTGATTTTCGTCGATTATTTGAATAACCCTCGAGAATTGTAGCCTCCCTGAGTTCGGTTCTGATCGCTATACAGGTAAATAAGTAGAAAAATATTGGTCTTGCTCCACATTATTTTCTATAATTATATTGCAACGAGAGAAGAAAAAAATAAATTGTTTGTTTATCACGAGATTATTTGGGATAGCGACGACCATATCCACCAATAATAACCGATCCTCGAAGACTTCCTGCTCAACAAAATGGCGTCATTGCTGGGGATCTAGTAGAGGCTCGCCTGGCTGAAATTAGTCCTACTTTTCTTGATAATGATTTTGAGCCATTTTATTTTGATGTTTGCGTGACTTCCCACAGGTTCTCGCGCACTCTGAGAAGAACCTGTGCGGGGATTACTCTCCCAAGTCAATTGAATCTTACGTTTTAGATACTTTAGCAGTCTCGATCATTTCTCCAGCATGTCGGCTTTTACAGACGGTTCATTCAGGATTTTTCCAAGACTGCCCGACCGTTAACTGAATTATTAGGAAAAGACATCGAGTTCTTGTTAAATAACAAATGTCTTAATGCCTTTCTCACATTAAAGGAAATGATTATCAGTGCTCCTGTCCTACAACTACCTGATTGGTCTCTACCCTTCGAGATCATGACAGATGCTTCGGATTTTACGGTCAGGGTTGTATTAGGATAGAGGAGGAATGGACTTTCGGTTGCTATCCACTATGCCAACAGAACTTTAGATGATGCTCAGCGTAATTACACAGTGACAGAAAAGGAGATGTTGGCAGTAGTGTTCGCATTAAATAAATTCAGATCTTATCTTCTTGGCTCCAAAATCATAGTGTATATAGATCATTCAGCTATCCGATTTTTGATGGAAAAGAAGGATGCCAAAGCATGCCTTCTTAGATGGATTCTCTTACTTTAGGAATTCAATTTGGATATTAGAGACAAACCTGGGGTAAAGAATGTTGTAGCTGATCACCTCTCCCGATTATAAACAGAGCAGCCTTCAGATGAGTACACGCCAGAGATTGCAGAGAGATTTCCAGACGAGAGTATCTTTGCAGTTACCGAGCTTCCGTGGTATGTAGATATAGTGAATTTTCTGGTTACAAAGAAAAGTTCGCAGGGTTGGCCAAAGGATCGAGTCGATAAACTAGTTTTCGAGGCACGGTACTACCATTGGGAGGATCCGATTCTTTTTCGTGAGGGACCAGATTGTTTACAGGCGTTGTATTCCCCAAGAGGAATATAATAGTGTCCTCACTCTGTGCCATTCCTTAGAGACAGGAGGACATCACTCAGGGAAGAGGACAACGTAAAAGGTACTTCAGAGTGGACTATGGTGGCCGACTCTTACTAGAGATGCTTGTACATTTGTGAAGAGTTGCCCGGATTGTCAGAGAGCAGTAGGGACAATTAGTGCTAGAGATGTAATGCCTATGCGACCTGTTATTATTTGCGAGATTTTTGATGCATGGGGCATAGATTTCATGGGACCGTTCCCTTCCAGCAGCGCTTTGAGTACATTCTTCTCGCTGTAGATATGTTAGGTAGATGGATGGAGGCTATACCCGCATGAACCGCAGACAGTAAGATAGTGTGCAAGTTCCTAAGGGAGCATATTATTTTACGGTTCGGGATTCCACGTATTCTTATTTCTAATGGGGGTAGCCATTTCATTAATAAGGAGGTCAAAAAGCTACTGAAGTAGTACGCCATTAATCACAGAGTAGCTTCTCCTTACCACCTACAGACGAACGGCATGGCTGAAGTCTCAAATAGGGAGGTGAAATCAATCTTGCAGAAATTAGTACGACCAGATAGGAAGAATTGGTCACAGCTTCTAGATCAGGTTCTTTGGGAATATCATACTGCATTTAAGACTCCCTTAGGTACTTCACCCATTCAGACTGGTTTATGGGAAACCATGCCATTTGCCCGTAGAGATCATGCATAAATCTAAATGGGCTATTTGAGAAATTTTACTTAATGCACAGAAAGCAGGAGTCAAGAGGAAGATGGATCAGAATGAGCTAGTAGAGATTCGAAATCAGGCATACAAGAACACTCTCATTTATAAGGACAAAGTGAAGAAATGACATGATCGACATATTCAGCACAAGATCTTTGTCCATGGGCAGAAAGTCTTGTTGTTCATTGCAAGATTGAGAATTTTTCCTAGAAAATCGAAAAGCAAGTGGGAAGGGCCTTACATAGTCAGAACGGTGCACGACAATGGAAGCATAGCTATATCAGATGTGTCACCTAGTGTAGAGCGTTTGTGGTTAACGGGCAGATGCTGAAGCATTTCGTAGAGACTACTGATCATCTGGTCCATGATGAAGTGATCTATTTTGTACATGACTCATGACCATTCTTTCACTTTATCTCATCTGTACAAATACTTTTTGAGCCATTTGATTTTTGGATATCCACAACACTTGTATATTCTTCATAGACCACAATCGTCCCCATTTTTGCTCATTTTCTATGCTTAGGTTACCAGATCCTAAGTATAGGGGGACTGATTATTCGTTGATTAGTGTTTTCTATTTTTTCTTTTGTATACCTTTCTTTTTCACAAATCACTGGTCGGCTACACTTTTTCTATACTTAGGATTGCCAATCCTTAAGTATAGGGGGACCGGGTGATTTCGATGATCTCGTGTTCTTTATTTCTTTTGTTCCTTCATTGTATATTCTTTTCCTCAGTCAACCTCGTTTTTGCTCTTCCAGTATAATTACGATGACCTGATCAATAAGTATTGGTTGGGGGGTTGGCTGACTTGTATTCTCTCATTCTTTTTCACCACTTTTACTTAGCAAGAGTTATATCCTCTTTTTTCCTCTTTTGACACTATGAGGACATAACACAAGCTAAGTATAGGGGGTGCATATATATTGTATATATACATTTGTCCATAACTCGTACTTTTATGTATTTTCTATATCTATAAAATTCCCATAAAAGTGGGTGCGGTTAATTTAAAATCCATCTAATCTATTTATCTATTACTTATAAAATCCTTGTAAATAAGTAAAAAATATGTCTAAAATCTTATTTAAAACACTAAAATTAAAATATGATAAATAAAATATGTATTTAAAATCTTTATAATCTTATTTAAAATCCTATCTATTAAATATGTGTAAAAATCATTTAAATTCCTTGTAAAATTCTCTGTATATAAAATCTGTAAAATGCATTCGATATTTATTCATAAATATATTTTGTAAAATTCTGTATAAATATCGTGTTAATAAAATCAGGAAATCCATAAAAAATACAAAGTCTAAAATCATAAAATTACAAAAGCCTTAAAATCTAATAAAAATGAGTAAATTTCAGAAAATATACTTCACAAAAATATTGTTGAATTTGCATTTTTCAGAATAAGTTTGATTTCTGGAACTAAGATTAAGTCTAGCCCAAAGGATGAGATTGATTATGTCCTTTACTTTCATTGTAAGGAGCCTAGTTAGGATCTGAGTGTTTAGACTCTTCAGGTCTTTGACTTAAAATCTTTGGAGGTTCCATTAGACCATATTTGGGAAATCAACTCATATGTGCTTAAGTAGACCATTTGGTATCATCCGTACAACTCTACACCAGTGACAATCTTGGACACATGCACTCTACACTTAGCTCAACTTGCATGGAGTTACGAAGGGCAATACACCTTGGTAGTGTGTTTCTATCCTTGTCTTTGCAGCATTGATGTCTAAAGACAGGAGAGATTGGGGTTGTGATAGTCACTTTTCGATGAGGGAAGGATCTGCTGACACAAATTTTTCTAAAACCTAAAAAAAGGGATGGAACAAAATGATGCTATATCCGTCGAGGCACAAAGAGATGAATGCAGTGCAAGGAAATTACAAAGACAAATCAAAGAGAAGCCACCAATACAAATACGACCACAATGGTCCAAGCTTCCACCAAAAATGCCTGCACATCTTAGTGAAGACTTATCTACACCGGTTGAGCTTCACAAGGAGATGCATCTACACTGGTCGCACTCCACTTCTTTTCTCACATTTTGATAACGCGGTCCCGATTTTATTTTTGGGGTTTTATATTTTTTGAGTTTTTCAGACAAACCTCTACCGGGTGTCTTTATTATTTTTATAAGTCCTATACTCATGCACCTAGGTTGCAAGTCCTAAGACTAACTACGAAAGCGTAATCAGATATGAAAAAAGAAATCTCCTAAGTAAGTACCTAGTGTCGTAAAAAGCCACAGAAAACTGACAATACGAGAAAATCGCGGTGGGTGCCCTGACTCCCCAGAATGCATGGCACTCGGTGAATCAGACCCCAAGAAAAAAAATGGGAGGGGAGGTACAAGTCGAGATGCCCTTAGGGGGCCCCTTTCTACAAAAAACACGGGCAAGTGCCTTTTTTCTTTTTTTTACAAGAATAAGGAAAAAAATTACAACTCGAATCCTAACTAACCCTGCCCCCAGCAATCGAGAGTCCCGGTCTCTACACTTCAATTGTTTGTGGCTTTCGAGAAAGCTGGCTGAACCTGCAGGCCCTACAAGGATTAGTTAAGAAATCAAAAATACACAAAAAAATCCGTAAACAAAAATTTAAAAGACACACGAAAAACCGTAAAACAGAAGAAAAATCGTAAATCAAAAACTGAAAGAAATTGTAAAATAAAGAATAATAGAGAAAAATCGGTTCAAAATCGATATAAAAACAACGCTTCCTGGCAACAATGCCATTTGATAAACGTGGTCCCTACCTAATGATTTTTGAGAGGTTGTCGGTTGTAGAGAGGTAACCGTAAAAGGAGGGAACCGCGTTTGAATCAACAAAAATTATGGTAGAACCAGGAGATAAAATCCTGTTCTACCGTTCACTACTTAATTTAACCAATGAGTGTGCTTGGGTCGAACTCAAGGAAGCAGAATGTTTTAAACCACGGTTTTCGAGACAAGAAAGAATTCCAACAAAATTCTCTTTTTATTCTTGATTTACAATGAAGAATTGAAAACAAATTTAATTCGAACAAACTCAAGAAACAAAAATCAAAACCACAAAATAAGGCAACGAAAAGCTCAGGAAAAATACTCAAAAAATAGCTTGGGTAGTTATCGAGCTACCCTAGAAAATTCCGTGAGGAAAATGAGAAAATACGAGGTTCAAATGGCCCCTACAAGCCAGGGACCTAACTATAAGAAAAGTATTTAGTTTTTATTACAGAACAGCTCCCTATAGGACTAAAATGCAAAGGAAAATAAAAGATTTACAATTAAGTCCCACACAGAGAGACCTATTGTAAATTTGGAGGCGCGCTTGAATTTCTGGGAACTCAGTGGACTTAGTATGCAATTTGTCTACCCCTTCGATTTGAATGGCCATTATTAGAACTCAGCTATAATCTGTCTGTCGAAATCTGCACACATCGCAAGCCTGTACACCTGGCACTCTTGAGTGTTCTTGAGGCCAGTTGCACGGTTGATGACAATCCTTCTTCTCCGAATTATCACCGGCGACTGACGATGGTCTGGGGCCTCCAGCGGGGCCAGAGGGTGACTCCTTCACCCCTCAAGCTCGCCCGCAGGTGAGCTTGGTCGGAGTTGGTCACGATCGGTGGGAAAAAGGCTGATTAAGATGGTGGTTCAATTGCTCCTGGAACTGATGATGGATTTGCATCTTCTTCGAATGGCTCATTCATTGTGCTTGAGATTTCCATTTGCCTTGATTCGCTCCAGATGAAAGATGGATCTGCAAATTAAAAATGTTATGTACTCGATTCGCTCAAGAATCAGCCAAATTATTAATAGTTGCAAGATCAAAATGTCGTTTCCAACGTAGTTGAAAACACGGTGTTTGATTAATGACGAAATGACGACGAATCCAAATGAATTGAGATGGAATGGAGTAACGAGGTTCGGTTCGCGTCTCAGATGAAGGATTAATGGACTTAATTACAGAATTAAATACCTAATTGAGGCACGCTAATTGAGAATAAAAGTTGAAAGGTGAATGAAATAATTGGGGAGTATAAGGTATATGACCTCCCGGTGATAGCTCGATGGGGTGGCTTCTCAGAGCTTGACGCTGCTCGAAGCGGCGATGCAAGGCGGCGATGAGAACCTTGGAACCTCCTCCGATCACCCTTCTTCTACGTGGGTAGGACACTAGGATCTGTCACCTCCTTGGATGGCCGGGAATCACGAAAAGAAGTTGGGTAGTCAGCAAGTTAGTTCTGGAGAAGAGTTGGTTAGGGGAGAGTTAGTTAATGGCATCAACTTCATGGCCTTTTATAGACGAATTGCTTGAGCTCCAAGGTAGATCTAAAGGTGGGTGTATGTTAGGGAGGTTAGGAGGATAGGATGAAGGATGAGATCGAGTGAAGATGTTAGAATGGCGCATGAATAATTAGGTTAAAAGAAGGCTTGGTACAGAGTTCCAACGACATGTTCTTGGAGAAGAAGAACCAGGTGCTGACACTTGTCAGCACCTGGTTGGCCATAGTGTTAAATACCATAAAAAATATATAATAAATAATAAATAACTCTATTTTAAATAGGTATAAAAATAACTCTATTTTAAATAGGTATAAATATAAAAAGTATAGATAATAAAATTATCTAAATTATGGTATAATTAATTTTTTTAAATAATAAATATTATTCGAAATATAAGTATTATGTTAATAAATAAGTATAATTAATACTTAATAAATAGGTATTGAATTTTTAATTCAATAAATAATTAATTTATTTGTTAATTTTGTATTTTCTTAATTATTAGAATAATAAATAATGTTTTTAGGAATTTTTGTGGATTTTAATAAAATAATTTAGATATATTAATAAATACAGGTATAAGTTAGACAGGTTTAATTTTATCTATAAATTAGGATTTTAGATTTTATTAAAATAATAAATAAGCTCCAAAAATTTTGAAATAAATCATGATGAAAATACAATATCATGAAAATAATTAGAAATTGTAAAATTAATAAAACTATTAATAATGTGTTCTAAATAAAATAAATAGCCCGGAAACCCTGTTGTCATTAGGTCCCAAAATCAACTTTTTGCAATCGGACTCCGATTTTAATGAAACAACCTTTATTAATTAAAGAATATTATTTTATCAACTTCAAAGGTGAGTAGAGTGAAATTGGAGTTTGTGTGAGGAAGTTATGATGTTCGGAAGTTGAGATTTTGATAATTTACAAGTTGGATTTCTTGCATATGTACAACATAATATTGTTAACATAATTTTATTTTTTTATGTACATTTTTAGAAATGAGTAGAAAAGAGTTTGGTGAAAAATATGTTCATATGAATTAATTAAAAATCAATGAAGATTTTATAATAATTTGATAAATAACGAATAATGTGTGGAGTGTTATTTAATTATTTTTTATGGTTTTCTTCTCTTATCTCCCCCTACTTGTTGTTTTGTCGACCAATCCATGCTGACTTGGTCTCGGGGGTTAGGATATATAAATATATCTTTCAGCTATATTTATATTATCTGAGTCATATTGTACATATATACATATCTACAATCTGCCTTTTTTTCTTTTATTTATTTTTTATTCTTTATTTATTTACATGTTTTTGATGCATAAAAGTGCATTTTTTATTCATGAATAGGATTTGGATAAAATGTGGAAATTAATGAGTATTTACATGTATTTGTTATGGTTTTTTAGACAAAATGCGACAGAAAAGTTAATGAATCATGGATTTATCAACACATTCTTCCAATAACCGATCATGCATGCATACTCTGAGATTGCTGAGGATACATTCTTGGTCGATCATGATAAGTTCATATCTAATGATAACCCTAATATCGACCTATACCTTGTCAAATCCATACCTTAGCGGTCCCGCAAGAAGGTTCGTTTTCGACCTTCTTGACCTTTGTACATCCACTTCTCTTGTATATCCTTTCGTTTCACTCTTTCCTTCTTCCATTTTACCATTCATCCCTTTTTTCGTATGTGTATATATGCTATACTTAGGATGTGCTTTATCCTAAGTATAGGGGATGTGAATGATTTCTGTTGTTCATATTCATCCTGTTCATCACTCCTGTTGTTGCCTATACTTAGGGATACTCTACCCAAAGTATAGGGGGGTGATGTTATTCATATCATTTTTTTATAATTTTTTAGTATGTACATTCTCTGCATCGATTTATTCCTTTTGTACAGTCTTCTAAACTTAGGATTACTTTATCCCAAGTATAGGGGGATCACCGACTTCTATCCTCTCTTTGAGTCGTTGTATCATAGGCATCTTTTCACTTTTCTATACTTAGCACGAGTTATGTCTTCCTTTGCCGCTCTCTGATCACTATGAGGACATAGTTCGAGCTAAGTATAGGGGGTGTCGTATATATTGTATATACACTTTAGACATAACTCGTACTTTTAATGATTAGTTTTGGGGGGATATGTATATAAATTCATAAAATTCACATGTGTGTATATAAACTTTGATCACCATTAAAAAAACAAAAAAACAAAAAAACAACCCAAAAAAAACACAAAAAAACAACAAAAACAACAAAACCAACAAAACAAAACAAAAGACAAAAACCAAAAAAATTCTTGTATATACTTGTATACATTTTACTAACCTTTTTTTCCTTTTTGAAAAAAAACTACAAAATCAAAAATCTATAAAAATTGCAAAAAAAACTCTTTTGCATGAGCATCATTTTTCCTTTCTTTTCCAAAAACCCATAAAAAGTTCAAAATTGGAAAATTGTTTTAGAAAAAATGCTTTCTTTTTGCATTGTGCACATTTCGCATTTGCATGTGCATTTTTCAGGATAGTATTGGCATTTAAACTAAGTCTGGAATAAAATAGAAGAATGGAGCTTAGTTGGGCCATAATCCACTTAATTTCAGAGGAACCTTATAAGAAATGGAGTTAAGACTTTGCAGGTCCTAGCGACTTAATTCTTTGAGTCCATAAGAGTATGTTCACTTGTCATCTTGATTAGTCTAAGTAGAACATTTAACAACAAACACATGATTCTTTCAGACCATGGATTATCTAGGACAAGCACTCTACATGTAGCTCTTCATGGAGGAGGTAGTGAGGAGGCAGATCTTTTGGCTTGGGGTAGCATACGAGGGTAGTACATCTAGGTGGAACCTCTCATCTTCCTCTAGGGAGGGAAGTGCGTCTCAACCTGGTCTAGTGGCATTAAGGTCTAAAGATTGGATGTTGTGAGGTTGCAATAATGGTTCAAAAGAGGGATAGTCTACTAGCTCAAGAGGAAAAACTCCTTATGTACATGCTGCACCTTGTATATATTTTCCAAAAAAAAAGAAAAAAATGCAGAATCTCCAAAAGTGGACATGCCTACTGCTAGAGTGTATATACAAGGATAAAAAAAGAAATTAATAAGAGCTTCAAAGTCAAATATTTGTAAGCTTGCAGCTGGATGACTTCGCTACACTGGTCGTGCATCCAAGGATAGGTAGCTACACTGGTTACAGTCCATTCTTTTCTCCATCTCCTCTTCTTGAGCTGGTTGTACTTGACCTTAGTAGGGAATATTACAGCTCCTTGAGGAAAGAGTTGTTAGATCAGGGAACCAGAGTTACCTTGTTCAGGGAGGTTGTTTCTTTGTACTATTGAGATGAGGAGCTATACTTCACTTACACCGTACAAGTAAAGATTCATAGTCATAAGAATTTGTGTATGTAGACTTGTTCTGACCTGACTGTTGAGGAGACCAGAATAGGAGTCTTATGGAACTTAGAGGCTGTTAGGTTTTAAATCTAGTTCCCATTAAGGTTCCGCCACACTAATAATCCAAAGGTCCGACAAATCTCCATACTATAATTTTATGAAGATAAGTTTAATACTCAATATTCTCATAATTTCTTTATTTTTCCTTTCTTTTTCTTTTTCTTTTATTCACTTATTCTTTCAAATAAGAGTTTGCTAAGGGACTAGCAAAGGTAAAGCATAGGGGGATGATGAATCTGCATTTCATCATCTTTATTCATTTACTTTAGCTTAAAACCCTGTATAAAACACCTGTATATAACACTAACTCTATATTATTACTAACTTGCATCTTTGTGTAAATATTGTACACTTCTTACCATTTTAATCTAAAAAAATAAAAAAAAAGAAAGGAAAAATAAAGAAAAGACAATAAAAAAAGAAGTATGTATATATGTAATAGATATAAACTGATCCGAACCTCGAGAGAAGGTCAAGACTTGACCTGATCGACTAGGAATAAAGAAGGGGGAGATAGGGTCCTTAATCAGAAAATAAAAAAATTGTGTGCTTTGTATATTTGTATACTATACTATTTTATTTGTACATAAATTGACCTCAAACAAATTAATTTTCAAAACAAAAGTTTTAAATAAAAATTTGTCCTAAATAATAAAAATAATTGCACAATCAAATCATGTACATAATAAAAGAAACCACACTTGGAAAAAGCAAATAAGCGATAATTGAAAGTCCAATTCCGGCTCCATATGAACTCAGATTGAACCAAATTCAAATTAAATTATCTTTAAAATGGCTGTGATTTTATAATTTTTAGAGTTACGGGTGAAAAGTTGGTTTTATGGGGTGGTTTGTGTAATTTTCCCTTGTATTTGTACATATTACATTTTGTAAATATTTTTACTAATTTAAAATAAAAATAAAAATAACAACTTTAAAACAAAAAATAATAATTTCCTTATTTAACTTTATAAATAATGTACTATATGTACATAGTTTATGTATATAGTTAATTTTCTTAAATAACTACCACAAAATATAAAAAAATCAACATTTAAATTTCAATATAATTAAGTGACAAAAATTTAAAAAAAAATTGTAAATATTTATAACACTAATCTCTCTCTCTATCTTAATCTCATTTCAAATTCTCTCTCTTATCTCTTATCTTCATTCAAAATTCAAAAAAAAATTCAAACTCCACTATCTTTTCTATTTAT
Source organism: Ottelia alismoides (assembly GCA_037367405.1). Classification (NCBI taxonomy): domain Eukaryota; kingdom Viridiplantae; phylum Streptophyta; class Magnoliopsida; order Alismatales; family Hydrocharitaceae; genus Ottelia; species Ottelia alismoides. Next base: position 1,458,749 of record JAZKJV010008089.1, on the reverse strand, counting down.
ATGGCTCCTTCTCCCTCATTCCAACTTGATCAATCTTTGGTGAGAGGAGCCCGATCTTCGAGAGTCTTCTTGTCATAGAAGGGTGCCTAGCCTCCGAGCCATTCAGTGATAGTGAGTCAACCTTTGTCAAGGTGATCAAGGTCTTTTCCGCTCCTAAGATGAGATCCACATTTTCTTCTTATTTTTCATTTAGATTAATCTTAGTTTTAATTTTCGTCTATTTATTTCGTCGTCATTTTTTTCTGGAATTTAAAAACCATCATGATTTGATTCGCCAATGATCTGATATTTCATATCACTTTCTTGATCTCTACACGTTTGTTTCTACCTCACACGATCTCTCACCTCCGACCACACACGGTGGTCGGAGATCCGGTTCCATCCGCCATTTTCCTCAGCACCGCACTCATCCACATCTTCCGTTTTGATTTTTAGGATCGAGTCATCATGCTTGCATCCTAATTGTTTATAAATAAAACATTTAAAAAAACAATAAATTATTTTTTTCTTTCTTTCTAACATTTGTTTTGCAGGATAAAATAAAAAAATTAACAAAAAAACTAAAAGAAGTTAAAAAAATTGTTGTTTCAGTTCAAAAAATAAAAAGGATATTTTTATTTACTTCTATTTCTATCTTTACATTTAAAAATTAAAAAAAATAAAAAGGGCTCCAACGGCTGGTGTCGCTCCACCAGCCAGTGGGCGGTGCCCGCCGCCTGTCATCCACCGTCGCGCCTGAGCATCGTCTCCACCTAACCAGCTTCCTGCACTTACCGCCTGGACCGCAACCTAAAGTGCGCGACCATGCTCCACCCCTCAAGCCTGGAACCGCCGAAGCCACCAGCAGCATCTCCCCTTATTCCCAGACCACCGTCGACGCAATCCACCAGCCGTCACGCCAGCACCGACCTCCACCGACTGCGCGCCAACTTTTTCCCCGCCACCACGTGGTCGCCGCACGCAACCTCCAACCGTACGATGCCACCGTGCTGCCCGCACAAGGTTCACGCATCGCCACCCTTCCGCGCATCATCAACCTCATCGCTACTGAGTTCCACCATTGCTAGCTGTGCCATCAGCCTCTCTGCATCACCGAACTCCGACGATGGTGCCGCCTGCGGTATCTGCCAGAGCTGCCCGCTCTTCCCTGTGCAACCACCATAGCTCGAAGCCGCGTCGATCGCCCCTTGGACGTGGAAGAGGAATAGGAGCGACGACCCTCCTTGCCCATCTTTTGTTCAACGAATAAGCAGAACGAGGAACCCAAGATCTGAAACAAAATTTTTGGGAAAATTTCAACTCATCCCTCAGATTCTGAAACTTCCGCAATAAAGCCCCATGCTCCAATTCAAGACACGTGGTTGGCACGTTTATTGGGTAAATTGTGACTTCTCTTCGCATATTTCTTTTTATTATCTTTTTATGTGAAAACTTTGAACATCTACAAACTAGTCCCTGAATTCCAGACCTTTATTTTGCTTGCTTTTCTTATTGAAATAAATGTTTTTTTTGTTAATGAATTTTCCAAAAATCATGCTATGCTCCTGATGTGTGTATCTTTCTAGAATAAAATTTTCATTGCATTTTATCATCATTTAATATTATTAAAAAAAATAAAAAATAGTCTATTTTTCTCTTCCTGAAATTCAAAAATTCATAAAAAATTTGAATATTTCTCTAAAAATTCCAAAAAATTAGATTTATTTCCTTTCAATTGTCTTTTCATTTCTGTGCAAATTTCGTGCAATACCTCTTTACAAAGCCTAAAAATATGAAAACATCAAAAATAGGCTAACAAATAGAGAAAATTCTACCAAAATCCAAAAATCGTGATTTCAGTTTTTATGTAGATATTTGCATATACTTCATCATAAAAATAATTGCCAGGAGTTTTTGGCATTTAAAATATTTTTAAGTTGCAAGTTACTCCAGGTTGTGCACTGTTTTTTCATTTTTGCCATGGTTTGATTTTTAGAAAAATACAAAAACATATAAAATTCTACAAAAATTCCCAAAAAAATTCAAAGACTTCAAAACCTAAAAATATTTTCTTTGGATTTTTAGACCATGTTTGATATAATTGAAAAATACAAAAAAAGAGTTTGGTATGCGTATTTCTTATCTTGTGCATATTTTTCCTTATTTGAAATTTTAAAAAAAATGCAAAATTAAAATCACTTGAAATTGAAAATCAGAAAATAAAAAAATAAAAAAACAAAAAAATTTAAAAAAAAATAAAAAGAGAAAAAATTCCACAAAAACCAAGGATAGTTAGCCTTTGAGATTTTTGCCTTTTCTCTTAATTGATTTTTCACCGATTTTTTGAATATCCCTCGAGAATTGTAGCCTCCTTGAGTTCCATCCTGTTCTTTATACAGGTAAATAAGTAGCAAAATATTTCTCTTGCTCCTCATTATTTTTTATATTTATTTTGCATCGGGAGAAGAAAAAAATAAATTGTTTGTTTGTCGCGGGATTATTTGGGGATAACGATGACTTCATATCCACCAATAATAACCAATCCTTGAAGATTTCCTGCTCAACACCTGATCCATAAATGACAGAGTAAAATAATCATTCTTCGTCATGACATTCAATCTTCTGTAATCAATGCAAACTCACCATGACGTGGTTACTCTCTTTGGAATCTCCTCTCCAATCTCATTCTTTACCGTCAGAATTCTTGACTTCTTAGGGACAACATGTAACGGGATAACACATTAAGAGTTGGATATGTGATAAATAAACCCTTCACCACACCACTTTGTAATCTCTATCTTGATATCATCTCGTAAATAGGATTCAGCCTACGTTGAAACTCTTTGGATGGCTTGCTATCATGATCGAGATAGATGCGATGAGAACACAAAGTAGAATTTATCCCACGGAGATCGGATACAGTCAAACCAATGACATTGCGGTTTCTTTCAAGAATCTCCATCAAACAAGATTTTTGCTTTTCGGTCAATGATGAACTGATAATGATCGGGAACTTTCGGCGTGGACCCACAAGGAAAGCATAATTCATATTTGGAGGTAAAGTCTTTAGCTTAGGTAAGGTAGGATCTGGCTCTACTAGCTCAACTGGTTCTGGACTGGGAACTGTACTAGTGGTAGATGTATCTGCAATATTGTTTTCCAACATCTCAATGTGCTTTAAAGTCAGACTACAGAAGATGTCCATAAAATGTGAAGTAACATAATCTGACTCTGTGTTGTGCTCATCCTCAGAATGACTAGAGCTAAAGAACTCAAATAAGTGATAATCCGGCTCTAGATATTCTAAAGTGGAGGAAAGAAGTAAACTCTCTAAAGTATTTGCAATAAGATCATCAATTTGTTGCTCCATGTGATCAGTGTCTATGTACAAGTCTACTTTAGAAGAACTGCCAACTGTTGTGATGACCCATCCTCTGGTAGGATATCATGGGTCTCAATCTGATACCTCTCAAGGTCATCGTAACAAACCTCATCCATGTAATCGCAGCTGCCTGGAGAACTCAGACATCTGAACTGTGAGTAGATGCGATATCTGAACTAGATGATTCTCTCACCATCTCAATGTGTACCTTCTCGCCCTCAGCGCGAAAAGATACCTTCCCAATATCATAATCAAAGAGTCACTTCATGACTTGCAAGAATAGCCTCCCAAGAATCATTAGGTAAGGTGTAACTGAGTAGGACAATTCATGTCCTGGATACTAAAGTTTATTAGAAATTGTAGACCCTATATAGTTACGATAATGTTCCTCAACTCACCCCTAGGTCTCTTTACTGATTAATAAACAAACTGAAGGATCATGCATGATTTATAAAGAGGACCTAACTCATGTCTATCGAGTAAACAAGATGGTATCAAATTAATGGAGGAACCATTATCTAAGAGAGTGTGATTGAATGTAGCATTGGATATCTTACATTTGACATAATTTGTACCTAAATCCCTCTTCTTCTTTGATAACTTGTTCTATATAGCACAAGACGTGGCCTTGGTCAAAATGTCTTTCTCTATATATGACTTCTTTTTCCTACGTGTTGTACATTTGTTCTACAAATGCTTCTTGAGTGTAGGAAAATGATCCAAGGCATCATGGAGTGGAATCTTCAGAAATGTGTGATTTTGTAACCTACCAGTCTTAGGATTCACGTCATTCTTTTTAACTTTTTTCCCTTTCCCAAATAATGCATCAGGAAAAGGAACAAACTCAGGAACAAAAATTTTTTCATTTTTATTCAAATCATCATGGGAATCATCATGTACATTGAGAGTCTCAGAAGTATGTACAAAATTCTCAAAAATAGGAGGAGAAAATCCTTCAGGAGTGTCTGCATGGGCGGACATGGTATCATCATTAGAATCTCATATGTCTATGTCTACTGTCTCAACATCACTCCCATCTTTGGCATCATAAAGTCTAGTATCATCAATAATAATATCATCATGGCACTCTTCCGCAACATCAGAATGTGTGGATTGTAGCTCCTCATTATTTGTGACTCCCTCCTCCTCATATGGAGTAGGGACTGGTGGCCGTGTACCGCTCCTGAGAAGAATGTAGTTATCTAAAAATTCAGGAAAAGTAACCTTACCAATGTATATGTTTGTGCTCTCTACCTGATCTGAATGACGACGCTTGTTCTCCGGATTCATCAATGGTTGTGCTAGAAGGGTAATCCTGAGTGTGGCTAAATAATCCAGGCGATGGTTAACCCGCTCCATCTCTGTCTTGTGTGCTATCTGGAGTGTACTTAGCATGTCCATAATCTCATTCAGAGCCATGGACTGTGTAGAAAACTCAGGCTCAGAAGCCTGTTCTAGCCATGTGAGCCCAAGGCGAACCATTCCTATAATAAATATTATTGTAATCATTGCTATATCAATAAAAGTTTTTGATTTTTTTCACTCATTATCTGAGATTAAATGAATGAATGCACTATAAGTTCCCTCAGTACAATAAGGGTTATGTGCCATGGCCATCTTAATGATCGTACAACTATTGATTTAATGGTTGAATCACTGAGGCTGGTGCTTGGATGATATTTAGAGTTAGACTGAGGACTCATCAAGCACCGTTAAATGATTGTTAAGAGATGATCACCAGCCTGAGAGGGAGATGTCAATCCTTCTCTAAAGGCTAATGTCTAACTGACACTCGATGCATGTCCTCTGCATAGGAATAGAGATTCAGAGGTGTTAGATAAGTTAGGTAAAAGAGTTGACTTAACGGGATTGAGATAACCAAGACCTATGTCGTATGCTATCACGATATAGGCATGCATCCTCTGACCGGTGACATATGTTTTACTATATGTGTGAGTATGTACATTTGGCAGACCGATAGTTTGATGACATATTCAAGGTACATACAATGGTGAGCTGGTGTGCATATGAGGGTATATGAGTAATACGATCTCTCAAAGGGATCATACAGGTTCAATTCTGAACCAGAAGACATGCGCTCACTCATGAGGTATTGGGACCGATCAAATTCCATGCATGACCGTCTTGATCTGAAAGGTTGATAAGAATTTGTAGTCATGATATATGTTTTTGGAAAGCATATGATTGATACCAACTCCCAATGACTGAATGAGAAACTTAATGATAAAACTCTGAAGAAGACAGTCTAAAAGAGATCTAAAACTTCGGGTTTATTCTAGGTCTTCCAGTATGCAGGATGTATGGGTATTAGGAATACTAGAGAGTGATGTGATCATAAACGATTGTATAACCTTGACATTTCCATTTCGAGGGAGTGATGAAATAAGTTTGGATGTTAGTGGCTCCTCTCAGTAGAGAAGTAATCTAATCTTAGTCCAAATGTTGGATATTGATTTGGATGCGATTTAGATGCAATGAGAAGATTAGATTTACGATTTTGATTTAATCAAACATCTATGAGAGGTCCTCGATATCTAGATTTGAGATATGATCTCAATATCTAAGACACTATACGTGGAATGTACAATCTTCTTGTCCCTATCTCGAAGTATTTGTAGAGAAAGTGCATTATTCATGAAAGAGCTCAAGAATAATTCCATTGATGAATAGTGTATCTGAGCATTGAGAAATTGATAATTAAATGTGATTTCATTATAATGAATAATGTGAATATGATTCATATTAGATGCATGAGAATGATGATCCAAGATAATTAAATATGATTTAATTATTAAGGATATGAATAATGTGGATAGCAATATCCCTATTATTTATATATTATAAATGTGATTTATAATATGTTAGAGAGAGCTAATTTTATATAGTATTTATGAATTAATTGTTGATGTGAATTGGTTTCCCATTAGATAATTAATTGAAAATACAATTTACAAGTTATTTTGGATATATGAATATGATTTATATTTTTGCAAAGGTATGATTGAGATATTCACAAATTTTGTGAATATATTTGTAGTAAAAGTTGTTGCAAATATATAGAGGATTATGTGAGATAAAAAATCTCACATAAATTAAGAGGATGAGCGACCTTCCATATATGGAGGGTGGATGACCACGCTTGATTTAATCAAGAGTGGTCGTGCCCCTTATATTTGGAAAGTGGACTCCTTCTCCATCCTCTTATCCAAATTGATATAATTAAATTAAATGTTGTTGATGACATTCAATATATATTTAATTAATGTAACTTAATTGCTGTTGTATTTTTAAGCAACAAAGATCATGGCCATTGATTAAGAACACAAATCAATCTAACCATTGCTTTTGTGTTGCATATGGATTGTGATCCATGGACTCCCAAAATACTATAAAAGAAGAGGTAGATCTTCTTTTACAACACTTTTCAAGTCTCTCTATCTCTCTCACATACCAACTTTCTCTCTCTCTCTCTCTCTCTCTCTCAAGTGTGGCCGTCCACGCCTTGTACTAGAGAGAGTCACCGTCGTCGCTACACTGTCGTGATGCCGCTTCAATCGCTCATGGATCTCCATCTTTTTCGGTGCTCCTCGCTCGTGAAGAATACATTGGATTTCATGTGATAAAATCAAGAGATTCATTGCTTGAATCTTCATCTTGGATTGTGAGAATCCTGCATCTCATCAACGTGTCTGCAAGCACCTCTCCGTCAGGTCGGACTTGAGACAAATAGTCTCTTCCTTTAGAAATTTTGATCACAACCACACTCAAGAGGTATTCCTTTATCTTGTTTGTGTTTTTTTAAATGATTCGAGAAGTGTTCTCGAATGTTGTGGTTTCATCTCTTTAAATTTTGTAAATTCCGCTGCCCTGAGTAACTAATATGACTAGTCACCCTCGATCACATTGGATGTGATCATCACACTTCTGTGATATGATTAAGGCTTTTTCCTATAGACTTGAAGTGTTATCATAGCCTTGGTCAAGGTCTTGGATCTGATCCAAAATCCTAGGTGAACAAGGTTTTTGTTTCGGATATGCGGGACTCGGTGTTTTTGCATTGGATGTAAGATTCGAATTAGTTTTTCGCTAAAATAAAACCTACTTTTTTGTGAGCTATTTGTAATGTATAAATATGTCCCCAAAATAATAACGTATTAGTGGTACCAAAATTTCAAAGAGTTCCCACCACAGAGTTATTTTTGCTTATATTCATGGATCTGTAAGAAAATTAATTTCGCTTACTATTTTCCCAGCATGAAAATTGAAATAAACACTTGAATTAAGTATATAATAAAAATCGAAAATCTCTCAAATTTATTTTGCGTGATTCCGACTCTGTTTGCCTCAGATATTTTATATTTAGTGGAGATGGGTCGGATGATGATTGGACTGTCAAATGACCTTGCTTAATGTGTAAATCATTCAATGAAAATCATGGAATTATGAATTTTCCTTGATTAATTATGATTCTTATTAGTTACGAAAATAAATGGTTAACCATCATTTACATTGAATATATGATTCATGAAAACCCTCGTTTATCTTAAAATAGTTGTAGGACAATCTTTACATGCAAAACATGGTTGCTTGATATGCTTAGAAATTTTAGGGTCTAAAAAATGTCCTAATATGCCTCATATTTCTATGTGATTATTATATAGTATAATACCATTCATCAAAGTTGATCATTAAAACTATAAGTATATTGGCATTATTTTGTATTATTGTCAATTGGAATGGTGAATGTGTCTAGTCCAGGTATACTGGATTGGTTTACTAATTAGCACCTTGCATGTTAAGGAAATGCTCCCTCCCAACATAATTGGAGTGTACCAGCCGAATATGTTTTTTAGGAAAGAATAATACGAGTAAGTCAAGTTGTACTGTAATTATTAAAATACAGAATAATGCATACTTGTGAGGGTGTATACTATATAGTAGTATCAAGTAGACCATAATTGTTTTGATGGTAGATTGAATTGGATTGATAATTAATATAATATGATTAAATTAGTTAGATCCAATTATAGTAAACACTCTATTATGAATAGAGTTGTATTTTCCTTGGAAGAATTAATTATGTGAATATGATTAATAATAATTAATTAAAATGTGAACATGATATGGAGGATCACATAAGTGACATCCATGGTCACCCGTCAAGGCGAAGGGTTCTGTCGCCATTTATTGTATAGGAGATGCATATCCAAAGTGACAACTCCTGCATACAAGCGCACATGGATCAGGTTCTTTGGTTCTGGAAAGATTAAGGCCGTATGCATAGTGACCCCAATATCGATCATCATCTTATTGGGTGATATTGGATTCCGCATAGAAAGTTCTAATCCTATTGACGATTGGTTCAGTTAACGATGGGTCAACATCTCCTTAGGGGTGGTAGGCTCAGGTGTTAAAGACCGAATTGGGAAATACAAGTTGGACTTCCAAGATGGAATGTATTTCTGCTTCTTTTTATCTGAGTTATAGTTTCTCATATTATTGGGATGTAACAAAGGTAAAAAGGAAATCGCATTTCTAGCTAGAGATATAATGGTAAGTATATCTTTTGTTTGAAAGTGATTAAGAGAATGGACTTTCAGAGTTTAAAAGGCAAGACTAATTTGATTAAAATACTTAATCAAAGAATTTAGTATTGAATATGCAATTATTTATATGTTCTAATATAGTTCATTCTTAATTTTAGACAACGAAGTCCATAAACCCACTCAGTAGGCTTCTGGAGGTCAACTAGTTGACTGACCCAAATTGCTCAGATTAGATCGGTAATTTGGATCTTCTTCTATCTGCAGATCACATTTCTTATGTGCTATCCAAGAACAAGCATGCAAATCCTAAGACACTGGAAGAAATCAAGTACAATGAAAAATATTGCGAGGATCATTCATTATCCAGATGTTATATTCTGGGATCTCTCTCCAATGTGCATCAGAAGCAACATGTGGAGATGGATAATTGCCACGATATAATTCATAATATGAAAGAGATGTTCAGTGATGTAAACTGTACGCATCGTTATAATGCCATGAAAGAACTATTTCGTTGCAAAATGTAGGAAAGGACTTCGGTCCGATAGCATGTGATCAAAATGTTTGGTTGACTCTCAGAGATGGAGACTCTCAGGGCTGAGATGAAACAAACATGCAATCTGACTTCATTTTGCTGTCTCTCCCTAAGTCTTTCACAAATTATGTGGTATTGTACCACATGAAATAATTGACATTATCTAACGTTGAACTCACAACTTCATTAAAGTCCACAGAAGACATAATGAAGAAAGAGAATCCCTCTATCAGAGTAATTGTTGCACATGTCTAAGGGAAGCATGGTAGGAAGCAAGGGTCTCGGAAGAGTCTAGCCTAGAAAAAGAAGAAGAAGAAGAGTCATGGTGTTGGATCATCTTTTAGTGCTTCCACACTGATGGCATCGAAGAAGACTGATGTCTATCATCACTTCAAGAAGCCAGGGCACTGGAAGCGTAACTACCCAGAGTACCTTAAATCTGTGGAGAAAGGTGAATTCTACTTTCATCATTGAAACCAATTTTCTCATAGGACAAGAAGGTAGCTGGATCATCGACTATGGTGCATCTATTCATGTATGGAATTTGTTGCATCTATATCAGGAAACTAGGAATCTTGATGAAGGGTAGATAGTTATCCAGATGGGATCTGATGTAACTATTGTAGTAGTCGATGTTGGGATGTGCAAACTATCATTATCTGGTGGGAGAGTCCTAGCACCTAAAGAGTATCTTTATGTTTCAGATGTTATAAGGAACTTAATATATGTATCTAAATTAGTTAGAAATTGATATTCGTTTCTATTATGTAATAAACTTGTCATAAGTCGTTATGATAAATATATTACGGATGATGTTATAACTTCTGGTGGATTCTATAATTGTGCATTGATGAGAATGTCATGAATGTTACTGCCATTGATAAAAATCCTAAAAGAACTAGAGAGGATGGAAATCATTCTAACATGATTTGACATCAAAGGCTTGGTCATTTATCTATTGATAGGATCAATAGAGTGATAAAGGATGGACCCTTAGATTTTCTATAGGTCCAAACTTTACCTACTTGTGAACATTGTATTCGAGGTAAAATGACTAAAATGCCTTTCGGTAACAAGGTTACAAGAGGTATTATTGACCTAATACATACTGATGTATGTGGTCCCTTTAGTTTGCGACCCGAAATGGATATCGATATTATTTGATGTTTATTGATGACCATTCATGATACAACTTTATCTTCCTAATACATCATAAATATGAAACCTTTGAAAAGTTCAAAGAGTTCATGCCTTTGGTTAAACCAAGCCGATATGAAGATTAAATAGATTCGATCTGACCGAGGTGACGAATACCTCTCATATGAATTTAAGGAATACCTTAAAGAGAGAGGAATTATCTCCAATCTCACTCCTCCTGGAACCCCCAACTTAAAGGTGTTGTTGAAAGATGCAACAGGACCATCATGGACATGATTCGTTTAATGATGAGTAAAGCACATTTACCTCTTAGTTTTAGGGGATATGTAGTAGAGACTACAATATATATCCTGAATAAGATTACTACAAAATCTGTACCTAAAACTCCTTATGAGCTTTGGTATGGAACCAAACCCAGTGTTAGAAACTTAGGGATTTGGGGTTGCTTGGTCCATGCGAAGAATGTGGACGCAAGTAATCTAGAATCTTGCACTCGAGAGTGCTCCTTTATTGGGTATGTAAAGGACGGTATCAGACATCAACTTTATGACCTTCAGACTTAGAAGGTATTTGTCTCTAGAGATGTAAAATTTCTAGAGGATGACTTCCTTAAGAGTCAAGATAAAAATGAAGTAAAGGAACTCATTGAATCCCTTGAGGACACTAAGCTTCCTGAACCAGAAACTATAGAAGTAAATGAAGATGTAACATCTATACCTCTTCAGAGGAGTTAGAGGTTTGTTGAACCACATGAAAGGTATGGATTCCATGTGTCAGGTGAAACCGACAATGATCCAGCTTCATTTGATGATGCACTCACAAGTCATGACATGGATAGAGCGATGCTAGCATTGAAGTTTTAAATAGACTCCATGCATAAGAATGGTGTATGGACCCTAGAGGATCCACCTAGAGGGGTAAAAACCATTGGGTGTAAATGGATCTTTGAGAGAAAAATGGGACCTATGGGAAGCCTAATGTACACCATGATATGCACAAGGCCGGATTTTTGCCATGAAGTGGGAGTGGTAAGCCGTTACCAATCCTGCTATGGAGAACATCATTGTAATGCAGTGGAGAACATATTCAAGTATCAATGATGTACACAAGATTACATCTTGGTCTATGGAGATGGTGATCTCCACGTCTTAGGATACACAGATTCTAACTTCCAGTCTGATATTGTTGATCAAAAGTCGACATTAGGGTTTGTTTCCTGTTGAATGATGATGTTGTGAGCTAGAGAAGCAAGAAGCTGGACACTACAAACAATTCAACAACAAAGGCCAAATACATTACCGTATTGGATGCTGCAAAGGATGCGGTGTGGTTGTGCAAGTTCATCCTGGAGCTTGGCGTAGTTTCCTCTGATACTCCCATCCCACTATTCTGTGATAACACAAGAGGCATAGCTCATGCGAAAGAACCCATATGGCATCAAAAGAGCAAGCACATGGAAAGGAAATGCCACATTATTTGGGAGATTTAAAAGCATGGTGACATCATTATCACCAAGGTGGCCTATGTCGACAACGCTGCTGATTCCCTTACCAAACCTTTGTCTCAAAAGGTTTTCGACCAGCATGTAATGAGCATGGGTTTAAGGATTGTACATGACTGGTTCTGCGGCTAGTGGGATATTATTAGCCATGTGATTCCAAGGTAAACCATTCCTACAATAAATGTTACTGTAATCATTGTTATATCAATAAAAGTCATTGATTTATTTTCACTCCCTATCTGAGATTAAATGAATGAATGCATTATAAGGTCCCTCAGTACAATTAGGGTTATGTACCATGGCCATATTGATGATCATACATCTATTGATTCAATGACTGAATCATAGAGGATGCTGCTTGGATTGATATCTAAAGAGTTAGATTGAGGATTCATCAATCATCGTCAAATGATTATTAAGAGATAATCTTCAACCTGAGAGGGAGATGGCAATCCTGCTTTAAACGTTGATGTATGACCGACCTCTTGATGCAGGTCTTCTGCATAAGAATATATATTCAAAGATGTTAGATAAGTTAGGTCAAACAGTTGACTTAATGAGATCGAGATAACCAAGACCTATGTCGTATGTTGTCATGATATATGCACGCATCCTCTGACCGGAAACATATGTGTTATTATATCTCTGAGTATGTACATTTGGCAGACCGATAAGTTGATGACCTATTCAAGATCTATAAACCGACGAGCTAGTGTGCATATGACATATGAGTAATACGATCTCTCAAAGGGATCATACATGTTCAGGTGTGAACCGGAAGAAATTAGTTCACTCATGAGGTACTCGGACCGATCAAACTCCATGCATGGTCGTCTTGCTTTGGAAGCATGACAAGAATTTGTTTGTATGATATATGTTTTTGGAAAGCATGTGATCGATACCAACTCCTAATGATTGAATGAGAAACTTTATGATAAAACTCTGATGAAGACAATCTAAAAGAGATGTAAAACTTCAGGTTTATTCCGGGTCTTCCGATATGCAGGATGTAAGAGTATTATGAATACTCGAGGGTGATGTGATCATAAAGTATTGTATAACCACGATGCTTCCATTCTAAGGGAGTGATGAAACAAGTTTGGGTTTTAGTGACTCCTCTTAGTAGAGAAGTGATCTAATCTTAGACCAAATGTTGAACATTGATCTGGATGGATTCAGATGTAATGAGAAGATTAGATTTACGATTTTTATTTAATCAAACATCTATGAGAGGTCTCTGAGATCTGGATTTGAGATACAATCTCAATATCCAAGTCACTATACGTGGAAAGTACAATCGCCATGTGCTTATCTCCAAGTATCCGCGGAGAAAGCGCATTATTCTTGAAAGAGTTTAAGAATAATTCCATTGATGAATAGTGTATCTGAGCATTGAGAAATTTATAATTAAATGTGATTTAGTTATCATGAATAATGCGAATATGATTCATATTAGATGCATGAGAATGCTGATCCGAGATAATTAAATATGATTTAATTATCAAGAATATGAATTATGTGGATGGTACTATCTATATTATTTATATATTATAAATGTGACATATAATATATTAGAGAGAGATAATTGTAAATAGTATCTATGAATGAATTGTTGATGTGAGATAGATTCACATTAGATAAATAATTGAAAATACAATTTACATGTTATTTTGGATATTTGAATATGTTTTATACTTTTTCAATGGCATGACTGAGATATTCACAAATTAATTTGGAAATAACTTTGTGAATATGTTTGCAATGAAAGTTGTTGTAAATATATAGAGGATTATGTGAGATATAAAATCTCACATAAATTAAGAGAATGAGCCACCTTCCATATATGGAGGGTGGACGACCACCCTTGATTTTATCAAGGTGGTCATCTCATGATCTGCATTTCATCATCTTTATTAATTTATTTCAGCTTAAAATGTCTTATAAAATACCTGTAAATATCAATAAATCCATTCTCTTACTAAACAACATCCTTGTGTAAATATGATATATTTATTACTATTTTAACCTAAAATAAATAAATAAATAAAAGGAAAATAAAGAAAAATAAAAGACTATATATATGTGATAGATACATGCTAACTCTTACCCCGAGAGACGATCAAGACTTTACATGAACAATAAGGATTTAAGTAGGGGGTGAAAAGTCCTAAATACCAAAAATTTCAGATTATCAACCATCACTTGTATATATTCATCATCTGTACACTACTGTATATAATACACATTTTTTTCATTAATTTATTCATACCAAAGTTCAAATCAAACATAATTGTTTTCTTCATGAAATTTGTGTACAAGAATCTTATGCAAATAATAAAAATAGTAGCAAAAATAATTAGTGTATTTGTGTAAATTACAACACTATGAAAAAGCCAAAAAACTTAACTTGTAAGATCAATATCTTCTCCTCCAAAACTCAAAATTCATCAAACTCACTTTCATTGTACTCCAAATTAAATAATAATTACAATCGAGGTGGTTTCATAAAAATCTGAGCGAAGGCGTGAAATGTGGATTTTTGGGATACTACTGTATATTATACCTATGTATATTATTGTATATAATTTGTATATTTATTTTCCTTGTATTTTTGCATAGTTTATATTTTAAATTAATTGCAAATATTTATTTGACTTATGTAAAATATAAATAAAATCACAAAATAAAAAATCAACCAAAATAAAATCATGTAAATATTGCATATGTACCACTATATATATGTTGTAAATACCTCTATTTATTTAACCCAATAAATCACCTCTCAAAACAAAATAAAAATATCACTAAAATCCTTATAAATAAATTACTATTTTATATGGGTATTTGTAAAAACAAGTAATTATAAATCATAGTATTGTATATATAGGTATACATACTTATAAATAACACATTGTATTTATTTTCACCCATGTAAAATCACCTAAATTAACTATATTTAATCCTTAACATTTTGAATTTACGTTATTTAATTATTTAAAATCATTTTCAATTTTTTATCTAATTTATTCACTTTTTCATAGATTTTTGACGCGCAGACCAGTTTGTCTCATTCCAAATGCCTCATGATTGGTTGGCCAGGGTTTGCTGACCAAGGTCGACTACTAATTCCACAACCTCTGCTGCAATTTCCACGAACCTCCCTCTCTTCTCCCAATTTCTCCACGCATTCTAGTCATCCATTCCCTCTGCATTATTCTCCAAATTGATAGCCTAATTAACCAACTTCAATGCTCCACAATTAAATCCATTTTTCTCACCTCTATCCACCTGAAATTTGAATTCAAACTCTGGCTGGACCTATGCCTATATATATCTCCAGATCATCGCTCGCCACCGTTTTGATATGTTTTTAGCCCTAGAATCCCCGAGATTGAGTGAGAGAGTGTCTACTCCAATGACATAGGAGCCAGCTTCCGATCAGAAGTGTGATTTAGATGTTCGATTTGTGATCCAAAACACTCATCGAATCTTCTCCGGTGTGGTCTCGCCTCTCCACCTTTCGCAACAGATCAAGGCTGGTAATCATCCTCGTTCATCCATAGGTAACATTAGGTTAGTGTTCTTTTAATTTTACTTTCTATTTCACTTTTATTGTCCGTAATTAGTCAGATCAGATCCTTTATCACATGAGCTCCAATCTGCTTGATCGGAGCTCTTCGATCATCCTCATGCATCTCCAATTACCCACACACAATCGCTAACATTTTCTTCACCCTTCTTCACACATGATCCCTTTTAGATCATCAGAGATCTAAAGATCGGATCCCTCTCCGACCATCTTCATCGGATCCCCCATTCCTCCACCATTTCTTTTATTTTCTCGCTAAATAAAAGTGGTCGGGTATTTCCTCCAAGCATAAGCAATAACTTGCAGGTCCTTAAATGCACCTAGGAGCGAGGAAAGTGAGTCTGGGGACCACCTGGAGCTATGCATCTTCTGACCTCTAGCTTGTGTTCTAGCCAACGCTGACCATCGTAGAAGAATTCTTTAGATGTGGAATCATCATAGGGAGCTGTAGAGCCTTCCAGGGATCGATTCAAACGGAGATCTAGCAAGTATTGCTCGATCGAAGTTCGTTGGAGTCAACCTTCAAGATGGTTCTGCCAAGACCACATGGAGTCGTCCGATTAAGAATTTCATCTCCAGATTAGATCACGACCATTGAAAAAGCCCTGAAACACCACCTTGATCAAACCATCCAGAGTAGATTTGCACCATCCCAGCACGATTCATTATCAACTGCCCGATCTATATTTAGTTGCATCACAACCGTTGACCAATCCACGAGTATTAAGGGTAAACTTGCGCTACTACCCCTGCCTTTATCTATTTTGAAATAAGTACCCAGAGGGACACATGTCTATTTGTCATCATTTGAACTTTTGCATTTTTTACCTTGTGGCTTATTTTATTTGCATTTAAGTCCTTTTTAAACTTCAAAACGTATGCAAATTGTTTGTAAAATTTAGAATAAAAAGTTCATAGTTAATTTGTCACTATTTGGCCCCTGTAATTAAATTATTTGTATATAGGTCCAATTCAACGCACCTCACGTGCGTTGGTACACGAATTTTTAAAAAATTACAGATTGGTCCCGCAATTCTTTATTTTTTTATTACTTTTTAGTCCATAAATAATTATTCTTTGCATCTATATCCCTGTGCACCAGAATATTAAAAGCATGTTAAAATCAAATTAAAAATAACAGAGTCTCTTTGAAAAATCCACAAAAATCATGTTATGTCTTTGATAAGTAGTTCTTGCATTATTAATTTCCATTTTGCATTTTCATCATTTTTATTATTTTTAAAAATACAAAAACAACATAAAAAGTCAATGTCTATATTTAAAAAGCAATAAAAAATATAAAACTTTTGTTGAAAATTCCAAAATATTCTTGTCTATTTATTTTCATTTATTTCAATTACAGTACTATTTCGTATTTAAATTCCTCGTAAAAACCAAAAAATTCACAAAACATCAAACAATTAAAAATTCATATAAAATCATATAAAATTCAAAAAATTATAAGATTGCTTTCTAGAAAGTATACAAATGTATCTTTCTATTCAAAGCATTTTTCATCCATTTCTAATCCCATCTTCTATTTTTGAAAATCCAAAAGCACTGCTGCATATTCTATTTGCATTCTTTCCCATTTTTTAGTTATTTTAAAATCCAAAAAAATGAAAAAATCACAAAAATAGTAGCATAAATAAAAAACAAAAATAATTTTAGTTTAATTTTCTATATATTTTTGATATATTAGAATACAAAAAGTGGTTAGGTATATTTATTCATTTTCTCTACTTAATATTCCATTATTTTTAAAAAAATCATTTGTAAAATTAAAAATCATGAAAAAATAAAATTTGCAACCCAAATACAAAATACAAATTTAAAATTCCTTAAAAAATAAAAAAGTGGAAAAAGAAGAAAATAAGTACAAAAACCAAGAATACTGTACATAGAAATTCCTCCTTTATTTCATCGAGTTTTCATTGATTTAATAACCCCATGATTTTTTTAGCCTCCTCAAGTTTGATTCTATTTGTATATATGTAAATAAATAACAATCATAGTTCTTGTGCTTACATTCTTTTCTTGCTTATTAGCTTGAGCTATAAATAAATACAATAACATTTGTTTGACGCTTCTTTGGGTTATGATGACCACAATTTACTTGTGAATAATTCCATTAAATAAAATCCCAAAGAGTTAGCGCTCAACAAATGGCACCGTTGTCGGGGAGGCACGACGAGGGTAGCTAGGTTTCTATTTTTGCATGTTATTCTTGGTAGTATATACCCATTTGAGTTCTTTTATATTATCTTGTTATTTTTATCACATATATATCTTGTGCATATCTTCTGATACTTTTTCATATTCATTGTCTATATTCTTTGATTTATTTTCTCACATTTTATTTGCTCATATTATCATAACTTTGTTTCTTACATATTCTTGTGTTTCCTCTTTCTTATAAGGGCTCAACAAGCGAGGGTGGTTTTCTTAGGAGCGTCATTACACCCCTAGAGAATCAGAGGTGACTCATTTCTTAATCGATTTGTAGGAGAGCGAAGGAGGAGGAGGACCGAAAGATTTGGAAGAAGCAAAACTTTTGGAGCACTTTGCACATGTATTTTTTTGTTTTATTTAGCATTTTATTCCATTATTATTCTTATAAAAAATTGTAATTATTTATTTGGTGCTTGCATCTTCTATTTTCTAAAATGCCATTATATAATTTGTGTGCAGGGTCTTTTTCACCAAGTGCCGGTGCACTTGGGGACCTCATCAGTTTTGTTTTCATCGCCTTGTTTATGTTTTTTTTCTCACGGTTTTATGTACTTGAGCCCTTAGTGATAAGTTTTATTATCTTGCTTGAGCTAGGTAACTAATTAGGTCTAAATCTCTTAAACAAGAATTTCCGCAACTATAGAATAGAGCATAGCTTGGACTTAGTCAAATTAACTTGTTCTTGCCTGCTAATAAAAGTTATTGCTAGGATGGTTCTCATGCATCATTTAGGTTAGTTTATTTTTTGTATTTATTTTAATGTGAGGATCACTTTGCATGTAGAGTGCCGACAAAAGGTACGCATCGTCTATCTCCTGCATGCATCATTGGTTTCATCACGTGTAAGCTCTTCCGATTTCCGTCCCCGTTTTCACTCACATAAGATCAAAAGGAATTGGAAAATTCGTTAGAAGGTTTACTTGAAAATCTAAAAAAAAGTGATAATGTTTTAAAATTGGAACTACTAAACAAAACTCGACCCTAAAAGAAACATAAGGATAAAATCAATGTTTTAGGGAGAGTAATCCCCTCATTGTTTGCAGGTACTTACCTCCAGACAGAGTGGTTGAGGACGTAGCCCTAAGGAATAGAGCCAAAAGCCCCTGGACTTGTGCCTTAGGTACCTTTACATCACTTTTCGGTGTATGGTTGCAACTATAAGCACTTACCTCCAACCATAGAAAATCATTTTGGTGAACTAAGCCTCCTATCTTCCTTTGGGCCTTATATTGAACCCGTCATCCTGGGAAGATGGTACCACTATTTGGGGGAGGTTTGAGGACGTACAATGGGCAATAACGACGACTCACCCTATGTGCTTGGTAGTAAGTAACTTCTTGTAGATTTACTAAACTTAAAATTGAGAAGATATAAGACTGAACTCTTACGGTCTCCACTTGTGTCCAGTTGGTGAATTGAGGGGTTGTATTTCGTTTGTTTGTTAGTGCAAAGATCCTTCCGCGCCCTTTGCGCCTTTTTATCCATTTTCTTCTTGTGTCGACTTTCATGTTCTCACATCTTTCCTGTTGATATTGAAGATGTCGGATTGGAGCATTTTTCGTTTGGACTTTGCGAACTCATTCACACTCCGATTCGGTCTTCTTCTATTCAGGAAGACTCACTTCCCAAGTATTCCTCTTTCTCCACTTCATCATTCACCACATCGATCAATCCATTGTTCAAGATTGTCACTAATCTTGAACTATCATTTGAGACTCAATCATTTTTGATGACTAATCCAGTGCCATATACATTTTCAGAAATGGAGAAAAAGCACTTGATGCCACCAAAAGGCAAGGGTTCTATGGCTGAGCAAAGAAAGATCAACAACATGATGCTAGACTCCATATAGGCCATTCATGCACAGTTGACTAAATAGGCTGACATCCAAGCCGAATTGAGAGACATGATCATAGAGCAGATGAATGACAGAGAAGATTGGATAGAGGAGGATAGAAACCTTGGAGGAGGTGGGAATGGGGGAGAAGAAGGACCCACTACTTGAGTTAATGGCTAAGCTTACCCTGAAGGATGCCTATAATCTAGGGGCATGACCTACGAACACATGTATTAGGATCCCTATCAGCATTTTGAGCTTAAGCCCACAATTTTACCACTCCTCTCAATATTCCACGGACACATCAATGAAGAACCATATTGATGAATATACATTTCATCATCTTTATTCATTTATTTTAGCTTAAAATCCCTTATAAATACATGTATATATACTAACTCCATATTCTTACTAACTGACATCTGTGTGTAAATATTTTACACTTATTACCATTTTAACCTAAAATAAATAAATAAATAAAGGAAAAATAAAGAAAAGAAAATAAAAAATAGAGAAGACTGTATATATGTTACAGATACAGGCTGACCCGAACCCCGAGAGAAGGTCAAGACTTGACCTGATCAACTAGGAATAAAGTAGGGGGAGATAGGGTCCTTAATAAAAAATGTGTGTGCTGTGTATATTTGTATCTTACGCTATTTTATTTGTACATAAATTGGCCTCAAACTGAATAATTTTCAAAACAAAAGTTGTAAATAAAAATGGTTTCTAATTAATAAGAGTGTTTGCAAAATAAAATCATGTACAGAATAAAAGCAACCACATATGGAAAAAAGCCACTAAGCAATAATTGAAAGACCAATTCTAGCTCCATATAAACTTAAATTGAACCAAACTCACTTCCATTGTATTCTAAATTAAATTATCTTTAAAATGGTTGCGATTTCATAGTTTTTGGAGTTACGGTTGAAAAGTAGGTTTTCTAGAGGGTTTGTGCAATGTTACCATTTATTTGTACATATTGTAATTGTAAATAATTGAAAATATTTTTCACTAATTATTTAAAACAAAAATAAAAAATAAAAATTTTAAAATAAAAAACCAATTTCCTTATTTGACAATGTATATAATGTACCATATGTATTGAGTATATGTATATAATTGCTATTCTTAAATAACCACCACAAAAAATTAATATTTTTTATTCAATTTAATAAAGTGACGAAAATACAAAAAAATTAATTTTTTGTAAATAATTTTAACTTTATCTCATTTCAAATTTTCTCTCTTATTTCTTATCCTCATTAACATTATCTCATTTCAAATTTTCTCTCTTATCTCTTATCTCATTCAAAATTTCAATAAAACAAATTCAAACTCCATTCACTATCTATTAATATGGCTCTCTCTCTCTCTCTCCCTAATTTCAACTTTATCAATCTTTGGTGAGAGGATCCTTTTCTCCGAGAAATATCTTGTCGCAGAGAGGTGCCTAGCTTCCGAGCTATTCGGTGACAGCGAGTCGGCCTTCGTTGAGGCGATCACAGTCTTTTCCGCTCCTATGGTGAGATCCATCATTTTCTCTTATTTTTAATCTAGGCTTAATCATAGTTTCTTTTTTTTTGCATTTTTATTTCGTTGTCATTTTTCATCTAGATATAAGAATCCATCACATGTTTTATTCACCTTCGATTCCAATTTTTCATCTCACTTTCTCGATCTCTACGTGTTCTTTTCTACCTCGCACGATCTCTCACCTTCGAACACACATGGTGGTCAGAGATCCGGTTCCATCTGCCATTTTCCTCGGAACCGCACTCAATCACATCTTCTGTTTTGATTTTGGGATCGAGCTGTCGTGCGCACATCCTATTTGTTTATAAATAAAAAAATAAGAAAACAATTTTTTTCTTTCTGACATTTGTTTTGTAGGATAAATAAAAAACACAAAAAATAAATAAATCAAAGAAAGAAAAAGCTCTATAATTTCTGTTTTTGAATTTTTTTTTATTTTTTCCTGTTACTATTTACATTTGAAAATTTTAAAAAAAACAAAAAATGTTGCCATCCCCGCGGCTCCACCGTCGTCACACCTTGACCCCCCTTGTGTTGTTGGCTTGTAAATGAAGAAAAACAAAGAACCCTAACGGGATAATAAAAAAGGATTAGGTAATATATCAGAGAGGCCCCCGAAGTTTCTAAAAAATTGGAAATAAGAACTCTGCCTCCAGATTGAAGCAGATATTTTTGGGCAAATTGCGCATGAGCCAACAGGCTTTTTGCATATTACAAAAATTCCCCTACTTTCCAGAGACAAATCACATGCACCGCATGCGCTAACTGGGTAATTTGCATTTTCTCTTCTGTTTTTATTTCTTGTTATAATTTAGTTCCATACTCATAAACATTCACATTTTAGTCCCTGAATTCTGGACCTTCATTTGCATGCTTTTTATCATTGAAATAAATGTTTTTGTTGGGTAATAAATTCTACAAATATATATGTGGTCTCATGTTGTATCTCTTGTGACAACATAAAATTTTCATTGCATTTTATTTTCATTTGTTATTATTAAAAAAATAAAAAAATAATGTCATTTTCTCTTCCTGAAATTCAAAAATTCATAAAAATTTGAATATTGCTCGAAAAACTCCAAAAAATAGATTAATTTCCTTTCATTGTCTTTTAATTTCTGTGCAAATTTCGTGCATTAATTCTTTTCAAAACCCAAAAATTGAAAAATATCAAAAATCTTAGAGAAATTACAGAAGATTATACAAAAATCCAAAAATCATGATTTTCCTATTTGTAGATATTTGTCTATATTTTAGAAAAAAATAGTCTCCAGAAGTTTTAGGCACATAAATATTTTTATGTTGCAAATTACTCTAGGCTGTGCACTGTTTATCATTTTTGCCACTGTTTGATTTTTAGAAAAATACAAAAACATAATAAATTTCTGCAAAATTCCCAAAAACATTTCACAGCTTTAAAACCAAAAAATATTTTCTCTGGATTTTTCTGAGCATTTTTTATTTAATTTAAAAATAAAGGAAGAGTGTGGTGTGTGTATTTTTTCCTTTGTGCATATTGTTCCTTATTTGAAAAATAAAAAATTGTAAAAATTAAAATCATTAAAATATTGAAAATCAAAAAATAAAAAATTAGAAAATAAAAAAATTTAAAATTATAAAAGATAAGAATTTCTCAAAAAACCAATTTAGTTTGCATTTGAGATTCTCTTTTTCTTTTAATTGATTTTTTATTAATTGAATTACCCTCAGGAATTGTAGCCTCCCTGAGTTCGATCCTGTCCGCTATATAGGTAAATAAGTAGAAAAAACATTTCTCTCGTTTCATTATTCTTGTAATTATTTTTGCAGCTTGAGAAAACAATTATTTGTTTGTGCCAGGAATTTTGGGGATCACAATGACCACTGCGCTTAACAATAATCCAAAATCCCGAAAACCCATGTCAACAAATCTTCATGGGCATTCCGTGTATGCAATTTAGATAATGAGAAGGTAGGAAAGAAAATGAAGTTGGATTTGAATAAATGACTGGAATTGTGAGACTTTGCATATGATAACTCACTCATGTATATGGAGAAAGTCAAGCGCTGGCATGATAAACACATTTTAAGGAACTTTCTCTCCATATTAGAAAGTTTTCTTATTTGATGCTAAGTTGAAGTTGTTTCCAAGAAAATTGAAAAGAAAATGGTCAGGACCGTTCATTGTAAGAGCTGTGCGTGACAATGGAAGTATTATCATATCTGGGTTATCATCTGACGCACAACCATTTGTTGTGAACGGACAGTCGCTGAAGTCATATCTAGATCATGATACATTCTTGTCCGTCGTAGATTCTGTATATGTGGTATCAGACGATGATCTTTTGATTCCATCTTCTGCGTCTGATACATGAGCTGACACCCTTTTGTATATCCTTTCGTTTCACATTTTTTCCATTTTATCATTCACCCCTTTTCCCTGTATGTATATATATGCTACACATAGGATGTGCTTTATCCTAAGTATAGGGGGGTGAATGATTCGTGTTGTTCATAATTGTCCTTTGCATCACTCTTGTCGTTGCATATACTTAGGGATACTCTACCCTAAGTATGGGGGGTGATGTTGTTCATATCATGTTTTTTATTTTTGAGTCTGTACATTCTCTACATCGGTTTTCCCCTTTTGTACAGTCTTCTGCACTTTGGATTACTTGATCCTATGTATAGGGGGGATCACCGACTTCTCTTTATTTGAGTCGATGTAGCATAGGAGTCTTTTCACTTTTCTATACTTAGCACGAGTTATGTCTTCCTTTGCCTCTCTCTGATCACTACAAGGACATAGTTCAAGCTAAGTATAGGGGAGTGTCATATTTATTGTATATATACTTTAGACATAACTTGTACTTTTAAATATGTTTATTTTTGGGGATATGTATATAAATTCGTAAAATCCACATGCGTGTATATAGACTTTGATCACCTTTCAAAAAAAAGCAAAAAAACAACAAAAATAAAAAAACAAAAGAAACAACAAAAAAACAAACAAAAAAACAACCCTAAAAAACAAAAAAAACCAAATTTTTTGTATATACTTGTATATATTGTACCAACCCTTTTTCCTTTTTGAAAAAAAACTCTTTTCAAATTTGCATTATTTTTTCTTCTTTCTTTCTTTCAAAAATCCATAAAAAATTCAAAATTAGAAAATTATTTTAAAAAAATGCTTTTTTGCATTGTACATATTTCTTGCATTTGCATGTGAATTTTTTTATGATAGTATTGACATTTAAACTAAGTTTGGAATAAAGTTGAAGAATGGAGCTTAGTTGTGCCTTAATCTGTCAGAGGAACCTTATAAGAATCGGAGTTAAGACTTTTCAGGTCCTAGCGACTTAATTGTTTGAGTCCATAAGAATATGTTCACATGTCATCTTAATTAGTCTAAGTAGAACATTTAACAACACACACATGATTCTTTTAGACCGTGTCTTATCTTGGACAAGCACTTTACACGTAGCTCTTCAAGGAGGAGGTAGTGAGGAGGTAGAATCTTTTGGCTTGGAGTAGCATACGAGGGTAGTACATCTAGGTAGAACCTCTCGTCTTCTTCTAGGGAGGGTTGTGCATCTCAACCTGATCTGGTGGCATTGAGGTCTAAAAACAGTATGCTGTGGGGCTGCAATAATGCTTCAAAAGAGGGATAGTCTACTAGCTCAAGAAGAAAAACTCCTTCTATACATGCTGCACCTTGTATATATTTTCAAAAAAAAAGGGAAAGAAAAATGCAAAATCTCCAAAAAGTAGACAGGCTTGATTGAAAAGTAAAATGCCTGCCGGAATGTATATACAAGGATAATTTTTTTAAATAAGAGCTTCAAATTTAAATATTTGTAAACTTGCAGCTGGATGACTTGGCTACACTGGTCATGCATCCAAGGATAGGTAGTTACACTGGTTACCGTCCATTCGTTTCTCCATTTCCCCCTTCTTGAGTTGGTTGTTCTTGAACTTAGAAGGGAATATCCCCGCTCCTCGAGGAAAGAGTTGCTAGATCAGGGGACTAGAGTTACCTTATCGAGGGAGGCTGTTTATTTGCTACTTTTGAGATGCAGAGCTATATTTCGCTTACATCGTACAAGTAAAGATTCATAGTCATAAGAATTTGTGCATGTAGACTTGTTCTGACCTGATTGTTGATGAGACCAGAATAGGAGTCTTATGGAACTTAGAGTCCGTTAGGTTTTGAATCCATTTCCCATTAAGGTTCCTCCACACTAATAATCCAAAGGTCTGACAGAGCTCCATACTACAATTCTATGAAGATAAGTTTAATACTCAATATTGTCCTAATTTATTATTTTTACTTTCTTTTTCTTTTTATTTACTTATTCTTTCAAATAAATGTTTGCTAATGGACTAGAAAAGGTAAAGTTAGGGGGGATGGTGAATATGCATTTCATCATCTTTATTCATTTATTTTAGATTAAAATCCCTTATAAAACACTTGTATATAACACTAACTCCATATTCTTACTAACTGGCATCTGTGTGTAAATATTGTACACATATTACCATTTTAACCTAAAACAAATAAATAAAGAAAGAAAGGAAAAATAAAGAAAAAAATTAAAAAAGAGAAGATTGTATATATGTAATAGATACAGGCTGACTCGAACCTCGAGAGAAGGTCAAGACTTGACCAGATCGACCATGAATAAAGTAGGGGGAGATAGGGTCCTTAATAAAAAAAGTGTGTGTTGTGTATATTTGTATCTTACACTATTTTATTTCTACATCAATTGACCTCAAACTGAATAATTTTAAAAACAATAGTTGTAATTATAAATGTTTTCTAATTAATAATAATGTAATGCAAAAGAAAATCATGTATAGAATAAAATCAACCACACTTGGAAAAAAGCCACTAAGCGATAATTGAAAGATCAATTCCGATATATAAACTCAAATTGAACCAAACTCACTTCCATTATATTCTAAATTAAATTATCTTTAAAATGGTTGTGATTCCATAGTTTTTGGAGTTACGGTTGAAAAGTCAGTTTTCTGGGGTGATTTGTGCAATTTTACCATTTATTTGTACATATTGTATTTGTAAATATTTGTAAATATATTTTACTAATTATTTTTAAGAAAAATAAAAAATAAAAAAATAAAAAATAAAAAACTAATTTCCTTATTTGACTATCTATATAATGTACCATATGTATATAGTATATGTATATAGTTGATATTCTTAAATAACCAGCATAAAAAAATAACAATTTTTATTGAATTTAATTAAGTGACAAAAATAAAAAAAAATTTGTAAAAAAATTTAACTTCATCTCATTTTAGTTTTTCTCTCTTATCTCTTATCCTCATTCTAAATTTCAAAAAAATATCAAACTCCATCCTCTATCTATTAATATGACTCTCTCTCCCTCATTTCATTTTGATCAATCTTTGGTTAGAGGAGCGTTTTCTCTGAGAGATATCTTGTCGCAGAGAGGTGCCTAGCTTCCGAGCCGTCCAGTGACAACGAGTCGGTCTTCGTTGAAGCGATCATGGTCTTTTCTGCTCCTAAGGTGAGATCCATCATTATCTCTTGTTTTTAATCTAGGAGTAATCGTAGTTTCTTTTTTTTTCACCTTTTTATTTCGTTATAATTTTTTAATCTAGATCTTAGAATCCATCATGAGTTTTATTCATCTTCGATTTCTATTTTTCATATCACTTTACCATTCTCTATGTGTTCTTTTTTTACTTCGCACGATCTCTCACCTCCGACCACGCACGGTGGTCAGAGATCTGGTTCCATCCGCCATTTTCCTCAGAACTGCACTCAATCACGTCTGTTGTTTTTATTTTGGGATCGAGCTATCATGCTCTCATCTATTTGTTTATAAATATAAAAATAAAAAAATAAAAAAAAATATTTTTTTCTTTCTTTCTAACATTTGTTTTGTAGGATAAATAAAAAACACAAAAAATAAAAAAAATAAAATTAAAAAAAGCTCTGCAATTTATTTTTTGAAAAAAAAAAGTTTTTTTTCATGTTACTTTTTACATTTGAAAAATAAAAAAATTTTGTTGTCGACCTCGCAGCTCCGCCACCGTCACATCTTTGCCCCCCTTGTGTAGTTGGCTTGTGAACGAAGAAAAATAAAGAACACTAACGGGATAACAAAAAAGGATTTGGAAATATATCAGAGATCCCCTGGGAGTTTCTAAAAAAGTGCAAATAGGAACTCTGCCTCCAGATTGAAGCAAATATTTTTGGGAAAATTACGCATGAGCCCCCGACTTTTTGCATATTACAAAACGCCCCTGCTTTCCAGAGACAAATCACGTGCACCGCACGTGCTAACTAGATAATTTGCATTTTCTCTTCTATTTTTATTTATTGTTACATTTTAATTCCAGACTTATAAACATTCATATTTTAGTCCCTGAATTCTGGACCTTCATTTGCATGCTTTTTATCATTGAAATAAATGCTTTTGTTGGTCAATAAATTCTACAAAAATTTGTGTGGTCTCCTATTGTATGTCTTTTGACAACATAAAATTTTCATTGCATTTTATTTTCATTTGTTACTATTAAAAAAATTAATTAATGTCATTTTCTTTTCTTGAAATTTAAAAATTCATAAAAAATTGAGTATTGCTCGAAAATTTCCAAAAATATTAGATAATTATTTTTCATTGTCTTTTAATTTTTATGAAAATTTCATGCATTAATTCTTTTCAAAACTCAAAAAATTAAAAAATATCAAAAATAATAGAAAAATTACAAAAATATGCCAAAATCAA
This sequence comes from Ottelia alismoides, assembly GCA_037367405.1. Taxonomy (NCBI): domain Eukaryota; kingdom Viridiplantae; phylum Streptophyta; class Magnoliopsida; order Alismatales; family Hydrocharitaceae; genus Ottelia; species Ottelia alismoides. Next base: position 1,430,675 of record JAZKJV010008089.1, on the reverse strand, counting down.
AGAATCATGATTTTACTTCATGTTTGTAGATATTTGCTTATATTTTAGCATAAAAATAGTCTTTAGGAGTTTTGGGCACTTAAAGTATTTTTAAGTTGCAAATTACTCCAGGCTGTGCACTGTTTATCATTTTTGCCACTCATTGATTGTTAGAAAAATACAAAAATATCTGAAAATTCTACAAAAATTTCCAAAAACATTTCAAAGCCTTTAAAACCCAAAAATATTTCGTCTTTATTTTTTAAGCATTTTTGATATAATTGAAAAATACAAAAAGAGTGTGGTGTGTGTATTTTTTTCCCTTGCGCATATTGTTCCTTATTTGAAAATAAAAAAATTGCAAAAATTAAAATCATTAAAAATTTGAAAATCAGAAAATAAAAAAATTAGAAAATAAAAAAATAAAATGACAATAAATTCACAAAAAAACCAAGATAGTTTGCATTTGAGATTCCATTTTTCTTTTAATTGATTTTCGATTGATTGAATAACCCTCGGGAATTGTATCCTCCCTGTGTTCAGTCCTGTCTGCTATACAGGTAAATAAGTAGCAAAACATTTCTCTCGCTTCATTATTCTTGTAATTATTTTTGTTTAGAAAAAAATATCTGTTTATGCCAGGAATTCTGGGGATCACAACGACCACTGCACATTGATTTTCATATCAACAATAATCCAAAACCCCGAAAAACCCGTGTCAACACAAATGTACACCTACAGTAGTTTGATCGCATTTATGGCACAAGACACTACCCGAGTGTTCCATTAGAGGTATTGAAGATGCCAATCTTCCCGTTCAGTCTCATGGACAAGGTATTATATTGGATTAACCACTTGGGAAGGGTTGTCACAACTTCAGAAGAGTTGAGGTCCGCTTTCTTAAGCAAGTATTATCCACTTGGACGTCTCAACCAAATGCGATCTTTGATTGCCAACTTCTCCCAAATGTCCCATGAGCCTATTCACGAGGCATGGGAAAGATTCAAAGACTTGACAGAGAAGTGCCCCCATCACGATATTTCGAAGACGAGCCTTGTGCAAAGCTTCTTTGGGGGTTTGAGAAATGAGAACCAGAAGCTGGTAGATGTCGCTTGTGGGGGGGTCCCACTTTAACAAGGATGAGGTTGTCCTTTATAAAATTTTTGAGGAGATGATTAAGAGCTCTATAGCTCTTTCTTCTTTACGTGCTTTTCAAAAGCATTCCATACCTTCTCCTGAAGTATCCCATGGATTGTCAACATGACAACATCACATGATGTGGATAGGGTGGACAGTTCAGATCTGACCATCATAGGCAATCACTTATCCAAAGTGAACATAATAGAGAAATGATCCACGGATCTTGAAAAGCTTCAAGTGATCGAACATATGACAAAGAACATGGATAAGCTGGATGAGATTACGAAGCATATGGAGATTCTTGTCAGTACGATTAGTGCATGTCAGAGTGCGAGTGTCGCATCCGATACCTCTACTTCCGAGCAAACTTCTTCCACACCAGCACAATAGAGTACCAGATGACCATCTACAGTTCAACATATTTACTACTTGTAGACACTGGATTGTATCCCGCAACAAGTCACAACAGATTGTACCGTACCAACATGAGCCCCTTTACATTCTTTAGCAGTAGTCTCCACCTCCACCTCTCATTCAGGAGGTGAAGGGTATTGGTTCAATCAAGAGTGTAACCAACCCTGTCTGTTAGGGCAAGGACAATTGGGTTCCTAGCATACTGAGAGACTCGCCCAACATTTTCAGGGAGGGAGACCACAACCCCAGCACCAGCAGTTACAACCTCACTTCTCGTCTCCACCTCACTTCCAGAACTGGAGACACGGACAACAACAGATGCAATCTGCATATTTTTACCAGCCCTACTGTAAGTAGTAGTCAGCATATTATGGATAGTTTTCATATCCTTCTCCTCCTCCTCATTCTTATCAGCCCATAGTCGTAAGGATACCAACAGCCTCCTCACTAGGAGTCTTAGTGACAACCAGTCATTGACATCCATGAGGCACCTTTGGTGAATCCTACACTAGATTAGATTGCTTAACTGATTATGAAGAATATGAATGACCTGACTTCTAGGCTTGATGACCTGACCACCACCAAGACATTGATTCCAGCCCAGATCGAAGCCAATCCCAATGATTTCAGATGCAAGGAGTAGGTATCACATGAACCATCCACACCCAAGATATGTATGATCCTTGATTTACATGTTTATCTGATGCCATTCATCTCAGGAGCGGTAGGAGATTGTAGCCGCCTTCACAACCGTTGGGATTGGTATATCAATCCATTGATAGAGCTTCACCGACTTCATCATATTCTCTACCAGTAGAGCAACGATCAAGTATAGCAACACCGGATCATGGAGTTTTACCTTCTCCTTCTTCATCATCATCATCACCTTCTTCACCATCATTATGCAGAAAAGACCAAAGAGAATAACAAAAGATGCAGTGCAGAGTCAGCCGAGAAGGAGAACACACCTATCATGGACTCTTCTTCTACACCAGCAGACCCAATAACCCGTCATGTTTTTCATTTTGTTCCTTCTATTTTTGCATTGGATAACATTGTACAGGATGAATCTGGTTATCCACATGTATATGATGACTCTATTTTAAGAGAAATGAACATCATGATGTTTCTTCACTATTCCATTTCCTTCAGCCTTGAATAAAATAGAAAAATCCAAAATTTAAAAACAACATTATTTGATCTTTGAGTGGTAGAGATCCTTCATAATATCTTTTTAAATATGTTGCTCCTTAAGGCCATGGAGACATGCCTGTAGTAAAAAAGGGAATGAAAGAAGCATGTACCCAAAAGCATCAACCAAAGAAGAATATATGAAGAAAACAGAGAAACACATCTTAACCATAACCACAGTTCGCGCTATTAGCAGCCTCCCACCCAAAAAGAAAGATAAGGGAGCACCTTACATCCGTTGCCACATCTTTGATCAAAATTTGATCATACTCTTCTCAATAGCAGATCCTCCATTAATGTGCAATGCCACCTTGCTACTCACCGAGTTTGGGTTGGGGCCACTTAGAACAACAGGATGATCCTTTAGTTTGCAGATAGATCGATCAAGAGGCCGAGAGGCATTTTAGAGGACATTATTGTAATGTTACAAGGAATGAGATTCTCTATTGATTTTGTTGTTATGGATATGGATACCTCTCCACCATTACTCCATACCCTGATCATACTTGGTCAGCCATTTCTTTGAACGACCGAAGCGGTAGTTGATTATGGTACTGGAGAGATCATCTATCACTCTTGCAGTGATAGTGTGAAGATTGAGATGATTCCCAATCTTGGGTCATCACCGCCGCCACCAACAACAACAGATGAGAGAGAGACAGTTACACCAGATCCTAAGGGCTGTGATTTTCTTGCTGAGATTAGACATACAGATCTACTATCTAATTTCATGGACACCTAGGAGTTCCTTTCTCAAAAGGACCTTCTGGAAAGTATAGTCACCTTGAGTTCCCTTGTTGATCATTCTGAGTCATTTGTTGATGGGCAGTTTGAGCTGTATTTTGAGGATCATTATGAGATATCGGAGGTACAATCTAAGATTCAAGAGACACATTCCTTTTCTTAGATTACTAACAAGATATCTCCCTGAGATTTTTAAGATTTTTGTTGAGGATTCTAGACATCCTGATGAGCCATTCCTTTCTGAGCAGAGATCATTCATTGTAGACCTTTTTGGAGATTCTACATGTTGAGCCTATGGTAGAGACGGTGGACAGTACACAAAGTGCAGATCAGATAAATTCTACCAGTACAGCTGAAGAGGTTGTCACAAATCTGATTCAGACCCCACCTGACTTAAGGCTTTACCCTCAACATTGAAGTATGCCTTCCTTGCAGGCCCCCAATATTTCCGATCATCCTCAGTTCGCAGTTGACCGACAAACAAGAATCTCACATGCTAGAGGTTCTTTAGAGAAACCGTAAGGACATTGGATGTAATATTTCAGATCTCCATGGGATTATTCCAGCTTTGTACTCACATCATATCTACTTAGAGGATGATAGCAAACCCTCCCATGATTGTCAACACCGTCTCAATCCAAACCTTCGGGGATGTTGTCGTGAAAGAGATAGGAAATGGTGTGATGCTGGCTTTGTTTATCCCCATGAGTTGTCTTCAGGTCTTTACATGTGGTCCCGAAGAAATTCGGAATTACTATCATAAAGAATGACCGTGTGAGGAGATTCCGACCTGTGTACCTACTTCATGTGTGGATTACCTACCAAGAAAGATCAATTTCCACTGTCATTTATTGATCACATTATTGAGAGGTTGGCAGGGAAAGAGTTCTTTTGTTTCTTGGATGGGTACTCGGGGTATAACTAGGCTGCTATTGCTCCCGAGGATTAGGAAAAAACTACTTTTACTTGTCTGTTTTGCACCCACGCCTTTAGGCGGATGCCTTTTTAGATTGTGTAATGCTCCCACTACATTTCAAAGATGTATGTTGATCGTTTTTGCCAACATGGTGGGTAGTTTTCTAGAGATCTTCATGGACAATTTCTCGGTCTACAAGAATAGCTTTGACATATGTCTTTCTCATTTAGACCGAGTACTTCAACATTGCTGTGAGGTCAACCTAGTGCTCTTGTGGGAGAAGATTCACTTAAATGTGGACTAATGGGATAATATTGAGCCATGTCATCTCCAAACAAGGTATGGAGGTTGACCCAACTAAGATTAATGTGATCTTCAAGATAGAGACATTGTAAAATTTGAAGCAGTTGAGGTCATTTTTGGGACACTTTTGATTTTATAGGCGATTCATTAAGGACTTCAGCAAGATCATCAGACTTCTGACTGAGCTTCTATGCAAGGAGAGTGAGTTTATTGTTGATGAGAAAATCCTCCTTACATTCAATCAGATGAAAGACATGGTTAGTAGTGCTCTTGTTATACAACAACCTGATTAGTCTCTTCTTTTTGAGATCATGACAAACATGTCAGATTTTGTAGTTGGATATGTTCTAGGTAGAAAAGGGATGGGATACCGTTTTGCTATAGACTTGCTAACAAAAATCTAGATGAAGCACAATGTAGTTACGCAATCACAGAGAAGGATACGTTAGTACTGGTGTTTGCATGGAGAAGTTTAGATCTTATCTCCTTGGTTCACATGTTTATTGTATACACAGATCACACTATCATACGGTACCTACCGGAAAAGAAGGATGCCAAACCACACCTTATTATATGGATCCTTCTTCTCCAGGAGTTTGATTTAAAGATTCGAGATAAACCTGGAGTAAAGAATGTTGTGGCAGATCACCTTTCCGAGTCACAGATGTAGAGACTTCTGAGCAGTCAATTATTACCATATCAGAGACCTTTCCGGATGAGACCATTTTATCTGTGTACTCACTCCCATGGCATGCTGATGTTGTGAACTATCATGTCTCCAAGAAAGTTCCACAAGATTGGTCGAAGCACAATGTAGAGAGATTCATGTCACAGATACATTTTTACTAGTTGAAGGGTCCATACCTATTTCGTAAGGGTGTGGATTGTATATGGAGAAGGTGCATTCCTTAGGAGGAATACACCAACATACTTGAGCATTGTCACAATTGGAGTTTGGTGGGAATCATGTTGGACATGCGAGCCCACGACGAGCCATTATGCAATACATGCTATTGAAAATATCATTCCCTAATATGAAATGAAGAATAACTAATTTCCGTAATCGGTCCCTTAGTACAATTAGGGTTACGTACCATGGCCAACTTGATGATCATACAACTATTGATTAAATTGTTGAATCATAGAGGTTGGTGCTTGGATGAATATCTAAAGAGTTAGATTGAGGACTCTTCAAGCACCGTCAAATGATTACTAAGAGATGATCTCCAGTCTGAGTAGGAGATGGCAATCCTTTCTCTCATGGGTTGATATCTGACCAACCACTTGATGCAGGTCCTCTGCATAGGAATATAGATTCGGAGGTGTTAGATAAGTTAAGTCAAAAAGTTGATTTAACGAGATCGAGATAACCAAAGACCTATGTTATATGTTGTCATGATATAGGCATGCATCCTCTAACTGGAGACAGATGTGTTACTATATGTTTGAGTATGTACATTTGGCAGACCGATAGGTTGATTATCTAATCAATGTCTATACAGTGGCGTGTTGGTGTGCATACAATGGCATATGAGTAATTTGATCCCTCAAAGGGATCATACAGGTTCCTTTACTGAATCAAAAGACATGAGCTCACTCATGAGATATTGGGATCAAATTCCAAGCACGGTCGGCTCGCTTTGGAAGCTTGATTGAATTTGTAGGTTTGATATATGCTTTTGGAAAGCATATAATCAGTTGCTGGGTATGATATAATCCTAAAGTATATGATCTATACTAACTCCCAATGATTAAATGAGAAATTTGAAGATTAAACCCTAAAGGAGACAATCTAAATTGATCTAAAACTTCATGTTTATTCTTGATCTTCCATTATACAGGATGTACAAGTATTAGGAATACCTGAGGGTGATGTGATCAATAAACGCTTGTATAAACATGACGTTCCATTCTAAGGGAGTGATGAAACAATTCTGGATTTTAGTGACTCCTCTTTTAGGAAGTGAATCTGATCTTAGTCCAAATGTTGGACATTGATCTGAATGTGATTTAAATGCAATGAGAGGATTAGATTTACGACTTTGATTTTATCAAACATTTATGGGAAGATTGAGATGTGATCACATATCCAAGTCACTAATACGTGGAATGTACAATTGCCCCATCCATATCTCCAAGTATCCACAGAGAAAGCACATTATTCTTGAAAGAGCTCAAGAATAATTGCATGTTGATATTGTATCTGAGCATTGAGAGAAAAGGATATTAAATGTGAGTTGTTAATAATGTGAATGTGATTCATATTATTTGGGCTCATGAGAATGGACATCTGAGATGATTAAATGCGACTTAATTATCAACGATGTGAATAATGTGGATAGCACGATCCATATTATTCATGGATATTATAAATGTGATTTATAATATGTTAGAGAGAGATAATTGTAATTTTGTATTTTGAATTAATAGTTGATTTTAATTGGATTCACATTGGATGATTCATTGTAAATGCAATTACATTTTTTTGGATGTATAAATATGATTCATAAATATTAATGGCATGATTGCAATTATTACAAAGTAATTTGGAATTGTTTTGGTGAATAATTGTGCAACAAATGTTGTTGCATTTGTGGGATTTTGGAGAGATTTGGAATCTCATCATAACAAGAAAATGAGAGACACATTCTATATATATGGAGTGGATGGCCATGGAGTCCCACTCCATGTATGGCCGTCCCCTCTATATGAGGAAGGATGTCTCTCTTTCCTTTATTCCACGTGAGATTGATTTGAATTGAAATCAAATGTGTTATAAATATATTTGCAACATATTTAATTTATTTCAAATTGATAATTGTTGTTGGTAAATGAAACACAACAAGATCATGGCCATTGATTGAAATCACAAATCAATCACAACCATTGATTTTGTGAGCACATGGATTGTGATCCATGGACATCCAAAATAGTATAAATACAAGGGTTGCCCTAGCCTTTTATTTTACAGTACACACAATATGAAATACATCAAATCTCTCTCTCTCTAATTTCTCATGGTTGTCCCCTCTCTATCTCAACAATGTGGTCGTCCACTTGTTGACTTATAGATCCTTGTATCCATCGCATTACCGTTATGCTGCTGGATCGACTGCTTGTAGATCTTCGTCTCCTTCAGTAAGCCCCGCTTGAGAAGAAGATGTTGGATTTCGTCAGACGAGATCAGGATTCGCTGCTTAAATCATCAACATGGATTACGAGGAGCATGCACTTCATCAACGTGCTCGCAACTATCTCCTCCATCGGTTCAGACTTGAGACATGAGGTCTTTTCCTTTAGAGACTCGATCGCGACAATGCTTCAATAGGTAACCTTAATATCTATTGGTGGGTTTAGATGAAATGATCCGAGAAGTGTTCTCGGATCATGGGGTTTCATCGTTATAAAATTTTTAAATTCCACTGCCCTAAGCGACTAGTACGACTAGTCGCTCCCGATCGCATATGATGCGATCTCCATGCTTTGGTGATTGACAGATCACAAATTTGACCCTTTAAAAGTGCGGAATTAATACTCAAATGTTAGGATCCATCAAAAACCGCTAATGAATTTGTCAATTAAATCAAAGCGGTCGAATTCACTTTACTTGGGCAAGCCCAAGGACGAACTCAAGGACACGAGCCTCTTACATATTTATTTAGACTCTCATTACTCAGCTTAAGCAATAAATAAATAACTCATAGGTCACAGTGCAAAGAAACATGAAGCAGATGAGGTAGACATAATCATACACTTTTTATTTGATTTTTAACATGCAACTTTATGCAAATGTAAAGTTATGCAAATATGCCCTAATTAAATCGAATCAATGAGCAATTAACATGTGATCAATTTTAACATCAATTAACTAAGCAAACTTAATTGAGAAAATAATCGATGGTATTAAGATTCATTAAATATATGACACTTAGTAATTAAAATTAATCATCATAATCAGAGTGCCAAAACAGGAAACCAATAATGCCAATGAGTAGACAAGGAACCAAGCTTTGAAATGCAACTGAAATCAACTAAAACGGGTCGGATGCTCAAGATAAGCACAAAAGAGCCCAGGGGCATAAACGTAAAGAAACATGAAAATAAAAAGATAAAACACTACAAATAGGTCCTTAGAAGGACTTAAATGAAATAAAAATAAGTCATGAGGCCTTCCCTGTCATTTACCCACAAGCGTGGGGGCTAAATTGCAATTATTGAAACTGGGAGGGGGTCGGGTGCAATTAACCCCAGGCGCGCGTGGTATACATGTGATAGGAGGACTTGTTTGCAATTTGAAGAAAGCAACAGGGCCCCATGCAAATTTCCCAGACCTCACGTGACCACAACACGTGAGGTTAGGCTCGAGTGCAGGTGCAGGGTCGGGGTGAGGCTCAACAGGCTCGACGAAGGGTCGGGGGCTCGACGAAGGCTCGGGGGCTTCGAACATGGAGGCTGGATGCTGAGGTTCAGGGCTGATACGTGGCCTTATATGGGTCGTACGATCATGGAGATCAGACGACAACTGTATGTGCTAGGGGTCATAGACGTGTCCAAATGTAGGTCGTTGGATGAGCACCGGGAGGGTGCCATCCAACGGCATCTATGCGATCTGGGGGATCCTCTTCCTCCGCACACTGGCAGTGAGTTTGGGACTCCGACAAAGCTACAGGAGCTCCACCACTATCCTCCGGGCTCGATGAAGCTCTAGGAAGCAACCTGGAAGCACATTGATCAAGTTCATGGCCTGAAGAAGGCGTTGGAATGTCTGGAGGAGGCCATCGATGTCCCTACACCAGTGGCGAGACTTTGGAAGTCTTCTCCGATGAAGCCCATGCATTTGAAAGAGATGGTACATGCAACATTAGTGGATAGACGAAGTGTGCATGTTTGAGGTGAAGTGAGTGGAGCGGGGTCTTGGGTGAATGGAGAAATGGGAGACCAGAGCTCCAGATCCGATGAGCTGGAGAGGAGGTGGGGCGGATGTGTTCGGGTGATGGAGAAGGGGAAGAGGAGAGATATGGGTGGCATGCAGATGAGTGACGTGTGAGAAAGCTAGAGCGATGGTGAGTTGAGGGTAAAAATGCGAGTAAAAACCTAAATAATTATGAGAAATTCGGAGAAAAAGATATGAAGAATCGAGGGCACTTGCCTGTAGCTTTGGCAGATCCTGGGCATGTGCTTGAGCTCCTAGAACAAGCTCGGATCTTCGCTGGACTCCATCGGCCGATTGGAACAGCTAGCCGACAGGTGAGAGCCGGGGGCAAGGCCTACCATGGCTAGGGGTCTCATCAGAGCCTTGGGTGTCGCCGCACCATCTATCGGACCCCCCCCTATCACGGGGAGGTGGAGAGGAGCTGGGCCAAGGCCCGCGTACAAGTGGACAAGGTCGAAATTGGGCAGTGGAGGCTGATTTGTAGAAGAAAGGTTATGGCAGAAGGTGGTGGTCATCATGGGTTCGTGGGCTCTCGCTGACCGGAAGGAGAGAGGGTGATCGTGTCTAGGTGGTGCACGAGGAAGAAGGGAGTGAGGGTTTGAAGGTAGTGTGTTCAACGAGTGGTGAGACGTGATGTGGAGATGGGGATAATGGAAAGGGGGCGACGGTTTGACTTGGTGGAGAACGTTGGAAAGAAGGGGGTTGCAGGAAGGTTTGGAGAAGGGCACAAAGGAGAGGCTCGGATCAAATCGATCAGGGCGTAATCGATGGCTAAGGGCGAGATGCGTGTCACAATTGGATCTAATGATCCAACGGTCAATGAAAGGGAAACGACGGGCGATCTAGATGCCATCTGGAGAGTGATCGGAGGGCAGAGATTTAAGCAAGAACCAACGGTCACGATGAAGCGCACTGGAGAAGATCGGGCGGTGCTGGAGGGTGATACGTGACGCGTATAGAAGCGGGTGGAAGCGGATGTACGAGATGTAATCTAGAAGGTAAATCGGAGGGTAGAGATTGATGTGGTGGCTAGCGGCTGAGATTGAGGTATGCCTGAGATGATCGAACAACTGGCAGCGAAGGGCATGTGGCACGAGGAGAGGCAGGCCACGTGGCTCAACAAGAAGGAGCCACGTGTCCCAATGAGATTATTCAGATGCAAAAAATGAAAAAGAAAGAGAAGGAGGCCGAATTTGAGAAAACTCAAAACATGAAAGTTGTAGATCTCGATGAGATCTACAAGTTTCATGTTGACCAAGAACACAAAAGAGGTCAAAAAAAGGAGAAATATTTTTGTGAGTATTTTTAAAGGTATAAAAATACTATGATTTTTGGTTTTGTCAATTTTTTTGTATTTTAAATTTATTTCAAGACACAAATATATAGAACAATTAATCTGGCTTTTATTGATGCTAATTTAAGCTAGGGTGTTAATATGTGGAAATTAACATGATGAAACCAAGGTTCATCATCCCCTTATGCTTAAACTATGCTCATCCTCGAGCATCTCAGGTATGAGTGAGTTAGATTAACTCCTGATTGTGCATGTGAATACAAGACGTGCTCGGTTCAAGAACTCCCAGTTTTAAAGATCCAAAATTTCAAAGCTGAACTGAACTCTAATCAAGAGGTTTCCAATTTCTCTAATTTGTTAGACTCTCTCTGTATAATATAGAATAAGGATATGATATTAAGTGTTGACCGTAGTCACAAGAGTAGAGTTGCAACTTAACCCAAGGTTCCAGCCCAAGAGACTCTCCTAAGAACCCAATCCTCACTAGGGAATAAATCAAACATTGCATCCAATCCATCGTCTCTTTAGTTGTCAGACTCAGAAATGTAGGTGGCAGGCCAGTCGATGGAGGGTTTAGGATTGTGTCATTTCTTCTCTCCCTCTCATTGGAATAAGGATCCTCTCGAGTGCCTTATTAACTCAACACATATTTTTTGTTGATCAATGTGTTTGTCAAAAGAAGTTGGAGTTGTCTGCACTTATTTTCCTAGGAGTACACTGGGGTATACCTTTTTTGAGTACCTATCGTACCTTCTACACCCAGACTTGTAGCATTTACAATAAAGAGCCCTTTTTTGGTGCAAGCCCGACTCCTGGTCCTAAATAGCGGTGGTCCAAGTGGACACTTTGAAATGGTTGGGAGCGCTCACCTTTGGCGGAAGCTCTTAGATATGCAACTTTGTAGGGTGAGAGCTTTTATTTCTTTATTTTCTTTTCTTTACTTTTTGGCTAGCTCCACTACTTTTACCAAGAGTTGGCACGCATTGATCAACATTTTTATATTTTATCACACACTAGCACTTTGGTGAATGTCAAGGGATTAGTACATGAACCATGTTCTCATATTGGCTAAAATGCCAACTCTTAGATTTCATGAAGCCTTTAATGATTTTATCCCATCCTCGAGCATCATTAAATCAGGTCCTAATTCACATCCCTCATCCCAATCCCTCAAGTGAAATTTCAACTCATCTCATCATAACTGCAGTAGTGCATGTGAGGTGCTGATCATATTCTTTAAGGTAGAGATTAAGCATGCAATATAGCACGCAAATCTTTCAAACGAGGAAATATGGATCGGAGACCCTGATGACTAAGGCTGGTTAACTTAAAATCTCATGACCTTGTAAACCAAGTGTTCTTGAACATCACTAATCTTGTGTCAATGTGGAAGTGTCAGGGATTAAACCAACTCCTTCATCATTTTTTTGAAAAGAATATTTACAAACACAAGTTAGTCTCATTTAAACCCTCTTTTTTAAAAAAGATTTTTGAAAAAGATTTTGAAAACAGTGTCACATATGTACATAATTTTCAAACATTTTTCAAACAATTTATCAAAACAAGTAAAATTCATTTTTCAAACCATTTTCAAAATAATTCTTCAAAATAATGTAACATAGTAGAGAAAAGTTTTCAAATCTTGAAAACCTTCCATCCAACTCAGTTTAGAAGAAGTATACCCTAGCCCAAAAAGTTTTAAATTTATCAAAATTTTAAAAATAGACCTATGGATAAAGTACATATATACTGTATATACGGTATACCCCCTTATACTTAACTTTTGCTATGTCCTCATAGCACTAAGTGGTACAAAGCCATAGCTCGAGTTAAGAGATAAGAAGAGATACTAAACTGAGGAGGACGCCCCCTATACTTAGGTTAAGAATAACCTAAGTATCAGAGACAAGGGCAAATGAGTCAAAAATTCATAGGGACTCTGGTCCCCCCTATACTTAGGCTGAGAATAGCCTATGTAGAGAGATGGATAAATGTGGTTAGGGAGACCTGAGGAGAACAAAGAGGTTAGGATGGATGTACACGCGAAGGAATGAATATATGGAGATGAATTGAGTACCTAAGTTCTATGGGAGGGTGTCACAACAAACAAGGCTCAATCAATCAATTAACACCCTTGATTCACAACCTCACACATGAAACCAACAAATGTTGGTCATTTATCTTTTCATTTTTATTGGTGATAAATACAAATTCATTCTCGTTTGCGCAAGGATTAATGATATGCCAAATCAAAAATATCCTACGTAAAAAGGGAGTTTCTCTCCCAAAACATGATTTTACTCCATTTTATTGGTTAACTTGCATTATCAGTCTCAATTTTTATCTTCAATGTTATCACTGATTTAATGACAACAAAAAATCAATCAAACATCATCTACCACACATTCCCAATTTCCATTTATCCTAAGTGATCAACCCAAAAAGGGATGTCGAGAAAAAGCCAATGCATATAATAAAATCATGATCTATGCTAAAGAAGAAAACTCGCAATGCCTTTAGCTATCTTCGTGAAAAACAAGACTAAATTAAGATCGAATGCTGAATGTATGCAAGTCGATGAAAAACCATACCTAGCATGCTTCTATTAGCGGGAAACACATTTTATATTTGGCTAAGTGAAGTGATGTCTATGTGCGTCTCAAATTATTGTGTCCTACCTACAATCAAACTCATAAAATAAAAATTGCAATAATTCAAAGAGCTGCGTGCCTGATCCTAAGTCGACACTCAAGTGGAGCGAGCCCCACACAACCACAAAAAATTCTTCATTCATTTACACTCGTGAGTCTTCAAATGAAGACCGCTGTAAAGACGATTATTTACATGGAATGCATGAAAATATAAGGGACATTATTCTCTCCAATTTCTCTAATGATTGCTTCTACAACTCCTCGCAACGGGAGCTCCTGCTCCTTGCCTCCTTGATCGCCAAGGCACCATGCCATAAAAAGTAGACATTAGATAGATATTCAAGAATCATCAACACAATGCAAGCAACACAAATGACTCAACCTGCATGTTAAAAATTACCACTTAATCAAATAATAAAAAATGAAATAAAGCAAAAGATGAACTGTGTCCTTGGAAACAATGCCATTTGACGGATCACAAATTCGGCCCTTAAAAGTTGGAATTGGTACTCAGATGTCATTGTAGTCGGACTAAATAGGATCCATCAAAAACCTCTAATGAATTTGTTAATTAAATCAAAGCGATCGAATTTATTTTACTTCGGCAAGGCCAAGGTCGAACTCAGGGACACGATCCTCTTACGTATCTATTTAGACTCTCATTACTCAGATTAAGCAATAAATAAAGAATTCATAGGTCACATTGCAAAGAAACATGAAACAGACTAGGTAGACACTCGCATACACTTTTTATTTAATTTTTAACAAGCAACAGAATGCAAATTTAAAGTTATGCAAAAATGACCTAGTTGGATCGAATCAATGGGCAATTAACATGTAATCAATTTCAGCTCAATTTACTAAGCAAACTTAATTGAGAAACTACTTGATGGCATTAAGATTCATTAAATATATGAAAATTCATAATTAAAATTAATCATCATAATGTAAGAGCCAAATTAGAAAACCAATCATTCCAATTAGTAGACAAGAAGCAAGTTTGAAATGCAACTGAAATCACCTAAAATGGAGGTCGGATGCTCAAGATATGCACAAAAGAGTCTAGGGGCATAAACGCAAAGAAACATGAAAATAAATAGATAAAACACTACAAAAAAGTCCCTGTAAGGACTTAAATGAAATAAAAATAAGTCACGAGGCCTTCTTGTAATTTACCCACACGCGTGGGGGCTAAATTATAGTTATTGAAAGTGGGAGGGGGTCGGTTGCAATTAACCCTAGGCGTGCATGGTATGCAAGTGATAGGACTTGTTTGCAATTTGAGGAAAACGACAAGCCCCCCCTGCAAATTTCCCAGACCTCACGTGACCACAGCATGTGAGGTTAGGCTCGGGTGCAGGTGTAGGGTCGGGACGAGGCTCGACAGGCTCAGCAGAGAGTCAGGGGCTTGACGGAGGCTCGGGGGCTCCGAATCTGAAGCTGGATGTTGAGATTTGGGGCTGACACGTGGCCTTCTGTGGGGCATCCGATCATGGATATCGAGCGACAACTGTACGTGCTCGTGGGCGTAGACAAGGCCAAATGTAGGTCATTGGATGAGCACCGGGAGGGTGCCTTCCAACAGCACCTGTGCGATCTGGGGCTCCTCTTCCTCCGTGGGTTGCCGTCGAGTTTGGGACTCCGACGAAGCTACAGGAGCTTCGCCACTGCCCTCCGGGATAGACGAAGCTCTAGGAAGCAACCTAGAAGCACGTCGATCGAGTTCATGGCCCGGAGAAGGCGCTGGAATGTCTGGAGGAGGCCATCGACGTCCTTACATTGGAGGTGAGACTTTGGAAATCTTCTCCGATGAAGCTCCAACATTTGAAAAAGATGGTACCTGCAACGTTACTGGATTGTCGAAGCGTGCATGTTCAAGGTGAAGTGATTGGAGCAGGGTCTCGGGTGAGTAGAGAAATAGGAGACCGGAGCTCCATCTCCAACGAACTAGAGAGGAGGTGGGGCGGCTGTGTTCTGGTGATGGAGAAGTGGAAGAGGCAAGCTATGGGTGGCGCGAAGATGTGTGACATGTGAGAAAGCTAGAGCGATGGTGAGTTGAGGGTGAAAATGTGAGTAAAAACCTAAATAATTTTGAGAAATTTGGAGAAAAAGATAAGAAGAATCGAGGGCACTTACCTGGAGCTTTGGCGAACGTTGGGTCTGTATTTGAGCTCATAGAAGAAGCTCGGGTCTTCGCTGGACTCCATCAGCTGCTTGGAGCAGCTCGTCGAAAAGTGAGAGCTGGGGGCAAGGCATACCATGGCTAGGGGTCTCACAGGAGCCTTGGACATCGTCGTGTTGTAGATCTGACCTCCCCTATCACGGGGAGGTGGAGAGGAGCTGGGCCAAGGCCCGCATACAAGTGGACAAGGTCAAAATTGGGCGGTGGAGGCTGATTTGTAGGGGAAAGGTTATGGCAGAAGGTAGTGGTCATCGTGGGTTCGTGGGCGCTCACTGAGCGGAAGGAGAGAGGGTGATCATGTCTAGGTGGCGCGCGAGGAAGAAGGGAGTGAGGGCTTGAAGGTGGTGTGTTCATCGAGTGGTGAGACGTGATGAGGAGATGGGGATAATGGAAAGGGGACGATGATTTGGCTTGGTGGAGAACATGGGCAAGAAGGGGCCTGGAGGAAGGAGACGAAGCATTGACCGTTGGATCTTGTGATCCAATGGTCCAGAGAAGGGCATCAAGGAGAGGCTCAGATCAAATCGATCAGGGCATAATTGATGGCTAAGGGCGAGACACGTGTCACCATAGGATCTAATGATCCAACAGTCAACAAAAGGGCGGCGACGAGCAGTCCATATGCCATTTGGAGAGCGATTGGAGGGCGGAGATTGAAGCGGGAACCAGCGGTCACGATGAAGTACACTGGAGAAGATCAGGCGGTGCTGGAGGGAGACAAGTGGCGCACATAGAAGCGGGTGGAAGCGGGAGTACAAGATGTAATCTGGAAGGTGAATTGGAGGGTGGATATTGATGCGGGGGCCAATGGCTGAGTTAGAAGCGTGCCTGAGATGATCAAACAGTTGGCAGCGAAGGGTGCATGGCGCGAGGAGAGGTGGCCACGTGGGTCAACCAGATGGAGCAACATGGCCCAATCAAATTACTCAGACGCAAAAATTTAAAAAGAAAGAGAAGGAGGCTGAATTTGAGAAAACTCAAAACATGAAAGTTGTAGATCTCGATGAGATCTACAAGTTTCTTGTTGACCAAAAACACAAAAGAGGTCAAACAAAGGGAGAAATATTTTTATGAGCATTTTTAAAGGTAAAACACCACGATTTTCGATTTTGTCAATTTTTTGTATTATTAATTTATTTCAAGACTCGGATATATACAACAATTAATCTGGCTTTTATTTATGCTAATTTAAGTTATGGTGTTAATATGTGGAAATTAACATGATGAAACCAAGGTTCATTAGTGATGCACCTAAGTATTTTCCCATATCCTTCAAGTGGTATCAGAGCCAGGTTGGAGGTTTTGGATATGATCCATAAACCTATGATGAAATGGACATTTTAAGTTGTGTGAACTTTAATCACATTTTGTTCACGCAATCCTATTTTGTGTGTTTTTTACCCTATTTAACTATGTTTAAACTCGAAATTATCACTTGATCATTTTCCCCATTAAATAAGGAAACCGCGGGACTTTAGTTTGTGTGATTTGGAATCCTTTTGCTCAAGTTATGATTTTTTTAATGAACATGTGTCAACTGTTTCAAGGATGATGAATCTTGAGTAATTAAAGAGTTAATTATGGTTTTAATTTTCCTAGGAATGAATCACTTGGGTTCTGTTGTAAATCAAATTGGAAAATCAAAGAAACTTAATTGCATGATTTGGATTTTATTTGATCGAGTTATACTAGTTTTAGTAAGCATGGGTCATTGTCGGAAATGGCATAATTGATCAAAAACCTTGTGATTTCCATTTAATTAAATTAATGGAAATTAATGGTTAATTTCTTGAAATAATTATTGATGAATATTTGTGAAATATTTATGATGATAAATATTTCCTTGAATGACATTGCCTTCACAAAAATTGATAAGACAATTGATCTTGATCATGATTGGTTACATCAATTCCAACAAACATAATTGCTTGAATAAGATTGGGGATTTGTTTAGCAAAGGTCCTTATAATATTAATAAAAAATATTTTGATGAATATTATATGGTATAACTTCGGTTGAAAGACTGATTATCATCTCAAATACAAAATGATCAAATCACATTATCCTAACCTGATGCGGATATGGTGTCTAGTCGGGGATCATTGGGGTAGCAGGTTGCTCCATGAGCAGTCTTTCCCACTCAAGTCGGTATTGGCCAATGACAACTAGTAAGGAAAGGATAATGCTTGAAATGATCGTGATGTATTTTTCTAATTATTAAAATTTGAATAATACGTATTTAGAGATTATACCATCCTTTAAGTAATAGTCAAAATTGTTTGTTGGTTGATTAATTGAATTAATAATTGATTTAATATGATTAAATTAATTAGATCCAGTTATACACTCTATTATGAATAGAGTTGTAATTCCCTTAGAAGAATTAATTATGTGAATATGATTCATAATAATTAATTAAAATTTGAACATGATATGGAGGATCACACAAGTGACATCCATGGTCTTCCGTAAAGGCAAAGGGTTCCATCGCCAGGGATTGTTTGTAGGAGACACCTACCCGAAGTGACACCTCATGCATACAAGAACATCTGGATCGAGTTGTTTGATTCTCGAATGAGTAAGGTCGTATGCGTATTGACCCCAATATCGGTTCCTCATATTTTTGGGGCGATATTAGATTGCACATAACGAGTGCTATTCCTGTTGATGATTGGTTCAATTAACAACGGGTCAACATCTCCTTATGGGTGGTTGGCCCATGTGTTAAAGACCGAATTGGGAAATGCAAGTTGGACTTGCAAGGCGGAATGAGTTCCCGCTTCTTTTTATCTAATTTACAGTTTCTCATATTATTGGAAGGTAACAAAGATAAGAAAGGAGATGCCAGATCTTGCTTGAGATGTAATGATAAGTATATCTCTTACATTGAAAGTGATTAAGGGAATGGACTTTCAGTATTGACAAGGCAAGATAACTTCGATATAAAAACTCCTAAATCAAAGTAAAATATGTATTTATGCAAATATCTTATTTCATTTAATCCACATTAAACCCACTCAATACTATATTCAATAATAGCTAGTAAATTCTCATGAATTGGATTCATGATCAAGATAGTGTACTTGCAGTTGGACACATAATGTATGTGGTTGCAATATGAAAGTTTCCTCATAATAATGAGGCATGACAATTAAATAGACAATAGGACAATGACCTAGGGTTTGTATGTGTCTATAGTCTTGATCTCTCATCGAGTGTACTTTGGAAGTATCATGTCGATGATGATCATAATAGTCAAATAATCCTAATAAAATCCGAGAAGATATTTTGTCATACATATGTGCTCTCGACATTTAATCATAAATGACATGCTTGACATTTAATCATGAATGACATGCTTCACTGCATTATGCAGAATAGTGGCCCGATAAGAGATGATATACTCAAAATGTTTGAGTACCTACCTTAACCAAAGTCTTTTAGAGTTTAGATGGATGTAGATACGATTAGTGTCATCATTCTACTGTCTATACTCAAGTCATTCATAAAGCTTCATAATATTCATATTGTATGAATCAAACGAAGCATGTATAAATGTGTGTGATGCACTTAAGAATGTTACCATATCCGCCACATCATTCGGGAAGCGCACGACAACAAAGGTTTTACAGAGTGGCCTATGGGGTCCAACTTTATTTAAGGACGCCACAGATTATGTTCAAGGTTGTACTTACTGTCAGAAGATGGGAGGAATCATTGGTTCCAAAGATACCATGTCCTTGAGATATATCCATATTTTAGATGTTTTTGATGCTTGGGGCATAGACTTCATGGGCCACTTTCCTATCAGTCATGGATTTCAATACATCCTACTTGTCATGGATTATGTTAGTTGTTAGGTGGAAGCTATCCCCACCGAGCCGCTAATAGTCGTGCGATTTGTTCCTTTCTAAAGGACCACATTATTGCACGGTTTTGGATCCCCAAGATACTCATTTCAGATGGGGGAAGCCATTTCATTAATTGAGAGGTCAAGAATCTTGTGAAGGAGTATGCCATTGAGCATAGAGTCGTGTCTCCTTACCATCCACAGACTAACGGCTTGGCTGAGATTTCAAATAGGGAGATAAAGATGATATTGCAGAAACTTGTACGTCCAGATAGGAAGAACTGGACGATAATGCTTGACTTAGTTCTATGGGCTTATCAAATAGTGTACAAGTCTACATTGGGTATGTCTCCCTACAGATTGGTTTATGAAAAGCATTGCCACTTACCAACTGAATTAATTCACAGATCATTATGGGCACTCCATATATGAAATTTGGATTGTGAGAAAGCAGGACATAGTAGGAAGTTGGATCTGAACAGATTGCGGGAATTCTGAGGTTTTGCATACGATAACTCACTCATGTATAAGGAGAATGTCAAGCGTTGGTGTGATAGACACATTAGGAGGAGGGATTTCTCCCCTGATCAGAAAGTGTGGTTGTTTGATGCTAAATTGAAGTTGTTCCCTGACAAGTTAAAAAGCAAATGGCTAGGACTGTTCATTGTGAGAGCCGTGCATGACAATGGTAGTATTTTCATATCTAGGTTGTCAACTGACGAACAACCATTTGTTGTGAATGGACAGTTGCTGAAACCACATCTAGATCATGACACATTCTTGTCCGTCATTGATTCCATGTTCGTGGTATTAGACGATGACTTTTTGACATCTTTTGCGTCTGATACATAAGCTAATTTTCTATTGTATATATCATTTCATTTTATTCTTTCTTCTTCTATTTTTATCTTTCACCTCTTTTCCGTGTGTGTGCTATACTTAGGACGTACTCTATCTTAAGTATAAGGGAGGTGAATGATATGAGTTTTTCCATTTTTGTTCTGTTTCATCACTCCGGTTGTTGCTTAGACCTAGGGATCCTTTACCCTAAGCATAGTGGGAGTGAAGTTGTTCATTCCGTCTCTTTAATGTTTTTATTTTCTTTTATTTCTTTTGTTCTCTCTCTTGTCCTTCAACTTTCTAATATTCGTTTTCTTTATTTAGGGATATTTTACCCTAAGTATAGGGGAGAACAAGTCGAGTCATTGAGTTTATTCACTCTTTTCCTCGGTTTTCCTTATTTGTACAGTCCTCTATACTTGAGATTATTTCATCCTAAGTATAGGGGGGATCACCGTATCCTATTCTTTTTGTCTATTCTTTGAGTCGTTGTTGTATAGGATTTCACTTTTCTATACTTAGCATGCGTTATGTATTCCTTTGTAGCTCTTTGGTCACTATGAGGACATAGTTCGAGCTTAGTATAGGGTGGGTGCCGTATATATTGTATATATACTTTAGCCATAACTCATGTTTTTGTTTGTATATTCATATGGCTATTATATATTAAAAAATGTATCTTAAAAAATGATTTGTAAAATAATTTGCAAAAAGATTTTGTAAAAATTATTTGCAAAATTTGTTTTGTAAAATAGTTTGTAAAAACTTGTGTAAAAATTGTTTGTAAACTATTTATAAAAATGTTTTGTAAAATCTTTGAAAAAAACTATTTTTGTACAAATCATTGCAAAATTGCTAGTAAAAATGTTTTGTTTGGAAAATGGTTATAAATTATTTTCTATATTAAAATTATGTATACATTACAAAATGTTTGTAAAATTTTTGAAAGTAAAATGTTTGCAAAAACATGTTTGTAAAATTGTTTGTAAAATGATTTGTAAAAAATATTTATAAAATAGTTGCAAAAACATTTGTAAAATTTTTGAAAAATCTTTGCAAAATATTTTGAAAAATGATTGTAAAATCTATTGTAAAATGTTTTGAAAATGCTTGTAAAATTTTTGTATAATTATTTTACCACGTGTAATATAGATTATGGGATATATATATATATATATATATATGTAAAATCCACATGTGTATAAAATCCTTAATCTCTTATCCTCCTATAAATAAAATTCTTTTATAAAATTTATATCTAAAACTTGTGCATAATATCCTCTTGTATAAATTTTTTATAATCCTTGTGTTTATGCCTGTATATATTTCTTGTAAATACATTCAATTTTCTAACCATTTCTAATTTAAAAATATTTAAATCCATAAAAATTTGCAAAATTCTTTGAAAATTCTTTCAAAAAGATTGTTATTTTCTTTTAAAAAAGTGTTTCTATATATTTCTTCCATTTGCATGTGCAATTTTCAGAATGGTATTGACACTTAAACTAGTCTGGCATAAAAGAGCTTAGTTGGACCTTAATCCACTTAATTTCAGAGGAACCTTATAGGAAATGGAATTGAGATTCTTTAGGTCTATATACTTAATTCTTTGGGAACCACAAGACTTAATTCTGTGTCATCTTGACTGCCTAAGTAGAATACTTCTGAGCACACACATGATTCTTGTTGATAATGACCTTGCTTGCACACTTGCACTTACACTTTGCTCACCTCAGTTGAAGTTGTAGAGGGTTGGATTTGCTGGCATGAGACACAAGCCAATGGAAACATCAGAAGTCACACATTTGTGGCCATTGTGCCCCACCCTGGTCCAGTAGTGACGAGGCCTAACGATATAATGTCGTGGGTTGTGATAAAGCTTCGAAAGAGGGATAGTCTACTGGCTCAATAGGAAAACTCCTTATGTACATGTTGCACCCTTGTATATATTCGAAAAAATGCAAAATGAAAAACTCAAAAAATTGGACTGGCCTAAAAAAAATATAAAATGTATGCCGGAGTATGTATATAGATATATAGTCAATAAGTAAGCTCGGGCTTCAAAGTAAAATATTTGTGAGCCTGCAACTGGATGACTTGGCTACACTGGTCAAGCATCCTAGGATTGGTAGTTACATCGGCTACCGTCCATTCTTCTTTACACCTCCTCTTCTTGAGTTGGTTGCACTTGAACTTAGAAGGGAATAGCCAACTTCTTGAATAAAGAGTCATTGGATTGGGGAATTAGGGTCACCATATTAGAGAAGATTGACTTTTACTGCTTTAACCGAGGAGAGCTACATATCACTTACAATATACAGGATAGATTCATAGTCATAAGGGTTTGTGTATGAGTTGATTTATTAAGACCTGGATATTGAGGAGACTTGAGCAGAGTTATGTGGTTTCTAGAGGCTGTTGGGTGTCAAGTCCGTTTCTTGCTAAGGTTCCACCCAAATTAAAATTCAAAGGTCTGACTGAGCTCTATACTTTGATTTTATGAAGATAGGTTTAATACTCAATATTGTTCTAAGTTCTTTATTCTTCCTTTATTCTTTTCATTTTCTTTTAGTCACTTATTCTTCAAATAAGTGTTTCCTAAGGGACTAGTAAAGGTAAAACATATGAGGAGGATGAATATGCATTTCATCATCTTTATTCATTTATTTTAGCTTAAAATCCCTTCTAAAACACATGTAAATATCATTAAATCCATTCTCTTACTAACCAACATCCATGTATAAATATTGTATATTTATTACTATTCTAACCATAAATAAATAAATAAATAAATAAAAGAAAAATAAAGAAAATAAAAGACTGTATATATGGAATAGATACATCCTGACTCTGACCCTGAGAGAAGGTCAAGACTTGACCAGATAGACAAGGAATAAAGTAGGATGATATAAGGTCTAAAATGCTAGAAATTTCCAAAATCAACCATCACTTGTATATATTCATCTGTACACTACTGTATATAATACACATTCTTTTCAATAATTTATTCATACCCATGTTTAACTCAAACAAATTGTTTTCTTCATGAAAATGTGCATAAAAATTTTTGTAAATAATAAAAATAATTTCAAGAATAATCAGTGTATATTGTTTAAATTACAACACTATGAAAAAGCTTGCAAAACTCAACTTGTAAAATCAATATTTTCTCCACCAAAACTCAAAATTCACCAAACTCACTTTCATGGTACTCCAAATTAAGTAAACTTTAAAATGGAGATAGTTTCATAAAAATATGAGTCAAGATGTGAAATGTGGCTTTTTGGGCTATTATTGTATATTATACCTTTGTATATTATTGTATATAATTAGTATATTTATTTTCCTTATATTTTTGCATAGTTTATATTTTTAGTTAATTACAGATATTGTATTTGAATTATATAAAATACAAATTAAAATCACAAAATCAAAAAACAAAAATAAAATCATGTAAATATTATATATGTACCACTATGTATATGATGTAAATACCTCTATTTGTTTAACCTAATAAATCATCTCTCCAAAATAAAATAAAAACATAACTAAAATCCTTGTATATAAATAAATTATTAATTTATATGTATATTTGTAAAATAAGTAATTAAAAATCATAGTATTATATATATGGGTATACATACCTATAAATAACACATTGTATTTATTTTCACCCACGTATATACCTTATTTAATTAATGACAAATCATCGAATTTAATTATATTTAATCCTTAACATATTGTATTTACATTATTTAATTAATTAAATTCATTTCTGATTTTTGATCTAATTTATTTAACTTTTTCATAGATTTTTATCGCATAGCCTAATTTGTCTCATTCTAGATGCCTCATGATTGGTTGGCCCGGGTTTGTTGACCCGGGTCAATTGCCTATTCCATGACCTCCGCCGCAAGTTCCGTGTGCCTCCCTCTCTTCTCCTAATTTCTCCACATGTTGTTGTCATCCATTCCCTCCGAATTCTTCTCCAAATTGATAGCTTAATTAACCTACTTCAACGCTCCACTATTAAATCCATTTTTCTCGCCTCAATTCGCTTGAAATTTGAATTCAAACTCTAGCTGGACCTATGCCTATATATACATATCCAGATCTCCGCCCGCTGCCATTTTGATCTAATTTTAGCCCTAAAATCCCTGAGATCGTTTGAGAGAGTGTCTACTCCAGTGATAGGGGAGCCGACTTCCGATCAGGAGTATGATTTAGGTGTTCGATTTGTGATCCAAACCACTCGCCAGATCTTCTCTAGTGTGGTCTCGTTTCTCCGCCTTTCGCAGTAGATTGAGACTTATAATCATCCTCGTTCATCCATAGCTAACATTAGGTTATTGCTATTTTAGTTTTGCTTTCTATTTCTCTTTTATTTTCTATAATTAGTCATATCAGGTCCTTTTATCATCTGAGCTCTGATTTGTTTGGTCGGAGCTATCTGATAATCCTCATGCATCTCCAACTACCCACACACAATCACCAACATTTTCTTCACCCTTCTTTACACCTACCCCTTTAGATCATCACAGATCTAAAGACCGACTCCATCTCCGACCATCCTCGTCGGAGCCCCCATTCCTTCACCATTTCTTTCATTTTCCTCTCTAAATAAAAATGGCTAGAGACTTCCTCCGAGCATAAGCAATAACTTGCAGGTCCTTGAAGCACACCAGGGAGCGAGGAAATCGAGTCAGAGGTCCACTTGGATCTATGCATTTTCCGACCTCCAGCTCATGTTCTAGCCATCACCGACTGTTGTGGAAGCATTCTTTAGACGTTGAATCATCACAAGGAACCATAGAGCCTTTTAGAGATCGACTCTAATAGAGATCAAGAAGGTAATGCTCGATCGAAGTTTGCTGGAGGAAACCTTCAAGCCGATTCTCCCAAGACCACCTATAGTCGTTCGATCAAAAACTTAATCTCTATATTAGATCACGGCCATTGAAAAAGCCCCAAAACACTACCGTTGATTCAGCCATCCAGAGCATATTTGTGCCATCTAAGCATGCTTCATTGTCAATTATCCGATCTGCATTTGGGTGTATCACAACCGTTGATCAGTCCACGGGTATTAAGGGTAAAATTGCACCCTACCCATGCATGTATTTATTTTGCAAATAAGTCCCCAAAGGGACATGCGTATGTTTGTCATTGTTTGAACTTTTGAATTATTTACCTTGTGACTTATTTTATTTGCATTTAAGTACTTTTTGAACTTCAGAACGTACACATCACGTGATTATTTGGAAAAATTGGAACAAAAAGTTTGCAGTTAATTTGTTACTATTTGTCCCCTGTAATTTAAATATTTGTATATTGGTCCAATCCAGTGCACCTCATATGCATTGGCACATGGATTTTTGGAAAAATTACAGATTGGGCCTCGTAGTTCTTTATTTGTTTATCAGTTAGTCCATAAACAATTATTCTTTTCATATATACCCATGTGCACCTGAATATTTTTTGCATGTTAAAATAAAATTAAAAATAGAAAAAACACTGTGAAAAATCCACAAAAATCATGATAGCTCTTTGATAAGTAGTTCTTGCATCATTAATTTCCATTTTGCATTTTCATTATTTTCATTGTTTTTAAAAATCCAAAACAACATAAAAGTCCTTATATTTATTAAAAACAATAAAAATATAAAACTGTTGTGAAAATTTCTAAAAAAATCTTCAATATTTATTTTCATTTATTTCAATTATAGTATCATCTTCACATTTAAGTTTCTCATAAAAAATAAAAAAAATCACAAAACATCTAAACACTTAAAAATTCATATAAAATCATATAAAATTCCATTTTTTTATAAAATTGCTTTCATATAAAAATTTATCTTCCTATTCATGCATTTTCATCCATTTTTAGTCTCATCTTCTATTTTTTGAAAAATCCAAAAACACTATTGCATATTCTGTTTGCATTATTTATTGTTTTTCAATTATTTTAAAATCCAAAAAAATATAAAAAATTAGGAAAAATAATAAAAGTAGTAGAAAAAAATCTAAAACCTAAAATAATTTTAGTTTAAATTTCTTTATATTTTTGATATATTAGAAAAATACAAAAAGAGTGGTTGTGTGTATAATTCATTTTTTTACTTATTATTCCATTGTTTTTAAAAAATCATTTGCAAAATTAAAAATTATAAAAAATGTAAAATTAGAAAACCAAATAAAAAATATAAAATTGAAATTCCATAGCAAATAAAAAATAAAAAAGGGAAATTAAATACTAAAACCAAGAATAGTGTGCATAGAAATTCCTCCTTTATTTTATTGAGTTTTCGTTGATTTAATAACCATCCTAATTTTTATAGCCTCCCCAAGTTCGATCACATACACTTTACTGGTAAATAAATAACACTCATAGTTCTTGTGCTTACATTATTTATCTTGCTTGTTGGCTGGAGCTATGAATAAATATAATATTTTTTGTTTAACTCTTCTTTGGGTTACGATGACCATAATTTACTTGTGAATAATTCCATTAAATAAAAACCCGAAGATTAGCGCTCAACACCATCCCCCCTATATTTAGAAAATGGACTCCTTCTCCATCCTCTTATATAATTGATTAAATTAAATTATGTTGATGGTAATTCAATATATATATAGATAATTTAACATAAATTAATTATTGTTGCATTTTAAGCAATAAAGATCATGTCCATTAATTAAAAATGCAACTCAATCTGACCATTGATTTTGTGTTGCACATGGATTGTGATCCATGAACTCCCAAAATACTATAAAAGAAGAGGCAACCCTAGATCTTCTTTTACAACACTTTGCAAGTCTCTCTCTCATTCTCATGCACGAACTCTCTCTCTCTCTCTCAAGTATGGCCATCCACCCTTGTACCAGAGTGAGTCACCGTTGTTGCTACGTCGTCGTGTCGCCGATTTGATCGCTTGTATATCTCCCTCTTCTTCGATTTGTTGCTTGGATCTTCATCTTGGATTGCTAGAAGCCCACATCTCATCAACGCGCTCGCAAGCGTCTCCTCCATCGGGTTGGACTTAAGATAGGTGGTCCATTCCATTAGAGACTTCGATCACAACCACGCTTCAAGTTGAGTTCCTTCATATTGTTTGTGGTTTGATGAAATAGTTCGATAAGTGTTCTCTAATTGTGGTTTCATTTCTTAAAATTTTTTAAATTCCGCTGCCCCGAGCGCCTAGTATGACTAGCCGCTCCCGATCACATTGGATGCGATAATCATGCTTCCATGATACACTTAAGGCTTTTTCCCATAGTGATGACTGTGATATTGCGAGGCCCTAGAGTAGTCTTCACAAGGCGAGACTACAATGTTGCTGAAGCGACCACTCACGAAACCTCGATTGATTAACAATCAACCCACGAATAAATCAAGCAATGAATAGCACAAAAAGTGAGTTAAAATTTATTATTCTATGCAACTAGATGTATTGCAAATAAGTGTGTAGAGGTTGAACCACAGAGAGAAAAAATGGTAGCCTATAGTTATTTTTAACCCATGAGCACTACGCACAAGCATGTCATTCATTATGTACATAGATATAGATAAATATATATATATATATATATTTTATGGGTGTTTATTTTTATAATTTTTTATATCTTTGTTTTATATTTTTATTTTTTTAATTCTATATATTTTTATGTATTACTTTTAATTATATAAGATAACATAGGGTGTACTTGAATTGAGGTGGCACCTTTCCTTGATTATGGAAATGTGTCATCTTAGGTCGTTGGATGGTGAGTGTACGAGTGAGATTGAAACCACTAGGTGGTTTTTGTGCCAACTAACATTCCTAATAAGGAGGTAGATTAAATTAATGCTAATTTAGTAAAATACACATCATTGATCATTCTATATTTAGATATATACCGAATGATGTATAGAATTTTCCAAAAATATCTGACGGAATAAATGGTCGTATTTTGAAATTACTGTTATTAATTTACAAACGATTGAGATATTTTACAATTCTGTGATATAAATTACAAATGCATAACCACTGTTGTTCACAGAAAAGCCCAAAATCCGACAAAAAATTGTATTTTTGTGTAGATGTATTTCCGAAAGTATAGGATGCTTTAATCATATTCTAATTAAGTGATGTACACTTGTAAATCATTCCTAAAATGATGGGATTTTTGTTACAACTATATTTCCTAATATATTATATGGTGTAAATTTCAAACACATTAAATATGTCAAATGTCATATGAATATTAATTTCATGGTTATTAAACTGCAACATTTTTTGGTAAATTTGTAATAGTTGTAAACTGCAGCATTTTTTGTAAATTTTGTAGTCTTTTTGTAACTGCATTTGATTAATTTTGAAAAAATTTGTAGTCTCTTTTGAGAACATTATATGTGTGTAACGTTAAAAAACTGTGATATTATTTTGTAAACTTTCTGGTCTTTTTTGTAAAGTACATGTAATTTTTGTAAAATAGATTGCTTTTTATTAATGTACAAATTATTTTATATGTTCATCCAATGTGTTTCTCATATCGTGGATCCATCGAAATTTGTCATCCATTGTAAAGTTTGTGTATATTTTGTAAAATCCACATTCTCATTGCAACAATTATATGATAATCTGCAAAATAAAAATTCAATCATTAATTTATCATTTATTCCAAAAAAGGGTAACATGTAAAAATACACACAGAATTGTAAATCAATAAATCAAAATGTAAATTATACAATCAATTTTGTAAATTAGTAGATCGAAAGTTTAATATCATATTTTGACATTTACATTAAAATGAACCTGTAAACTTCATCACTTTAATATTTAATCCACATATGATGAGATTTCATCTAATTTGATTTTTACAAAATACATCATCTTTTTGGATGAAAATATAACAAGATGCACAGCTTTCTATAATAAAAAATTATTTTTTATACTGACAACCTGAGATATATTCAATCTGTACATAAATATTTACATTCTTAATCAAAAAATTCTTTTTTAGGTGACATTTTCATTCTCATATTACATATTTCAATCTGTAAACAAAACTCAAAAGAAAAAAAATGAAAAGTGTGTTGAACTCAAAAGAACGGGAGGACTCAAACTTATAAAAGATTGAATATTTCAGAAAATATGATTGAACTGAAGAGAATGAAAAGTGCATTAAATATTATAGAAAATATGATTGAATAAAGGCTCACATTTTGAAATACTTTTTATCAATTTACAAAAGGTTGATATAATTTACAATACTGTGTTATAAATTACAAATCGTAACCACCAGTATTCGAAAAAACTACCCAAACATAATCACTAGTGATTCAGGACCACTGATTAAAAAACAAAACAAATGAGGAATTTTGAAGATTGGATTGAGATGTATTCAAAACAGAAAGAAAATTTAAATCCAAACTAGTACGCAACATATAAATGCATGACAAAAACAGATCAGAATAATTAAAACAAATCTGAACTGAATCAAAGTGATTTTTTTAATGAAAATCATGATAAAAACAAAAAAAACTATGAATGATTTCGCAAAAAATGATATGTACCTCTATAATATCAAGATCAAATAGGGATGTTGGACGTGTTATCGATGCTTGGACAAAGAAACGAGAGATCTCTTGAAAATCATCGGAAGGAAAGAAACATATATTTTAGAGAAAAGAATGTCATCAATTGTTAGAACTGCTATTTTTAGTATGATCGTTTTTGGTAATTAATTGAATGTGCTATTATAGAACGTGGAATCCGAGATTCAAATTGAAAGAGAGATTCCGATTAGATAAATATAAAATGCAGTTTCTAAATATAGAATTATGACATTATCTCGAATGTTGGTTTTGGCAAAATATGGTGGTTTTAATGACTACCACAGATGACCATCAAACGGCTATTGTGCGGTGTCGCATAGTGAATGAGAAAAGGTGCCTCCTCAATTCAAGTTTTTCCAGATAACATATATAAGTATATATATGTATGTAATAGGTAACATATATATACACATAACTAAAAATAAAAAAAATGCAGAATTAAATATTTTTGTATTTTAATCATTTTTACTTTTTTGTGATTTTTTGTGAATTTTGCAAATTTTATATATTTTTAAAGTTGAAAATAGCTTAGAATATGGATAAAATAATAATCCAAGATTGAAATGGAAATTAAAAACAGAAAATTAAATCCAAAATATTCCAAATCAATTCTAATTTATAAATAATAATATAAAGGAAATTATAAAATAGAAAAAAATATTTTTGGGATTTTTAAGAACTATTTAGATTTCTATAAAGGTTTTTGGGGGTTTTCAATTTTAAGAAATTTTCTTTTCTATTTTTAGTGATTTTTGGAATAGAGTTAATACATGATAAAATAGACAACATACATTTTTTGAGAATTGTTCGAGATGTTTTTATATTTTTTGGTATTTTATAAGCTAGAAACAACAAAAAGTGCACATATTGATTTTTAATAAATAACAAAAAGGTCCAAATTGCAAACTAAAATCATGGTGTGAAACCATAAGAAATCAGGATCCTACACTGATGTTTTGTGATTTTTGGAGCACTGAAGCTATTTTAAATAAATCCATCAAGCAAACAAAAATACAATTGCTGGCAAGGGCATACATGTAAATAAAATAAAATCCAGGGCCTCTGTGCAAATTAACCAATAATATACAACATGATAAAAATTTTATTGGACCAAAAACAAATGGGAATAAGAATAGGGGTGTACGTGCAAAATGACCACCTCACGTGGGATGACACGTGAGGTGGCATGGCATGGACCTATATGTAATATAAAAACATCAAATGGGCTTGCATGCCATTTTCGCCATTTTATTTACACCGTATAATTTATTTACAAGACTAAATAATAAACACATAAAGGCAGGGGATAGATTTAGCCATGTACCCCTATAGGCATGGGAGCGGACGGTTGGATGCCATCCACTTGACACGCGTCGCAATCTCCTAGCCCGATGATGCTTCGACTTCCACGGTTAAGATTAGATTTGGGATCAGGATCGAACGATCAAGCCTCCACGTGATCCGACAGTGGCTGCAGTCCTGGACAAACATGGTCAATCCAATGGTTGTGAGACACGAAGGATGAACGACTGAAGAACAAGTCCCTGATGAACTTCGATCGGCTAATTATTCGAGTTCTTTCATCCCCAGGAGCTAAGATTGTGGGAAAATGCTCATGGGGGTCTTCCGCGTAGGCAAGGGGCTTCAATAATGGTTGGGGGCTGATGAGAGGCTCCAACGACGGAGCTCGACCTGGAAGTGCTTGCTGCAACTTGATGAGGCTCAGTGAGCCCGATTTCTGGTTCTTTCCCGCAGGGGTAAGTCTTGAAAAGAAATGGCGAAGCTCTGGCGAGCTTTTGATGGTAGGATGAGCGATAGGTAAGCGGGATGGCAGATCTCCAGCGACGTGGAGGAGTGGAGGTCTGGAAGACCAGATCAGAGGTTGATCTAGGAGTATGAAGTGTGTGGGATGATCAAACGACATTGGGAAGCGAAGGGGAGTGGCTGGAGAGTCAGTCAACTGGTGCAAGCATAGTGGAAAAGTTCGCCGAAGTAGAGCTCCAGCGAACTACGAATTGAGATTATTAGGCTAAATCGCTAAGCTAATTACTAAACTAATTGTGGAATTAAAATGCGTGAATTAAATGTTATCTAAAACAAACGAAAAGGCACAACTCATACCAGTCAACGAAGGGAGGGAAAGAAGGTGGCCACACGACCGTCGTAGGTGCATCTCCGTCCTCCTGGAGCTGATTTAGATTGCAGAGAAGCTCCTCCTGTCACGAGAAAGCTCTCAAGACCAAGAAGTAGGGCTCTAAGACTCGGAATAGTGGCCAAAAAGGAAGAGAAGGTGGAGGTCCTTATTTATAATTAAGTGTGCACACCCTTATTGACGTCTTGTTTTGAAAGAATCTAGGCTATGTACACAAAATAAAAAAGCCCAGCATAAATCATGGAGGATCAATGATGATTTCTTGTGAAGGAATCGAGGGTGTTTGATCGATGGGTCGAGCGGGAAAAAGTCATGAAAGCGTGGGACTTGACAGTTCTGACGAGAAGCAGAGCATAGGGGCAGTTGATCGGAGGTCAACGAAGGATGTAACGTGATTGGGCAACGTCGCCCGCTACAGGATAAAATAGTCCAAATAATAGAAATTAATTAATTAAATATAGTAAACAATTTTATTAATTTTTTATTATAAAATAATTTTTCATTATTTTATGTAGTATTTTATTATGATTTTTAAATTTTTTTGATGTTGTTTATTAGTAGTTTTTTTGGGGGTATATTTATAGGTATATTTATCTATGTTTTTGGCTATTTTTATTTTATATATTTTATTTTATTATTTTATTCTATTAGTTTATATATTTATAAATTATTATTAGGTATATAAATATATTTTTATTATTTTTATGATATAATATATACACTTAAATAAATATATATATATATATATTATATAGGTATAACTACATGTATTCTTTCTATGTATTTTGTGTTCTATTTTATTTTAATGTATTTTGTTTGGTTTTATTTTAGCTTTATATTTTTAATAAAATATAAATAATACTTATAAGAGTATAAAAAATATAGATGAATAAAAGAATTAAAGAATAGATTTCCATTTTATTTATTTACAAGTATTAACATAGGTATTTTACCTATATATTTTATATACTTATTTTATTTTTAATGTTCTATTGGTGATTATATTGTGGTTTTAATATGTACATGAGTTATAGGTAATATTTAAAAAATTATAAAAATATAAATTATAAAAATAAAAAGATCAAAGAAAATGAAAATTTTATTCTGGTATATTATACAATAGGGGTCCAAAACCTAATTTTCACACCTTAACTCCAAATAATACGAAACCACCTTCATTAAATAGCTTATTAAAAGTATATACAATTAAAAGTGATTTTGATATATTTTGAGTTTTTATTTGATAGATATGGGTCTAGGAAGTTGGGATTTTAGAATCATAACCAGAGTATATGTTTTACACTGTGCATTATTTTTTATGAAATCAATTTTTTATTTTTCTATGTGTTGTTATCTACAACTTTCATGTACAAAATCTCTTTATTTGAGGTATAAAAATTGAAAATAAAATATTTACCAAAAATGAATAAATAATAAATTAATAAATTGGCTTTTATTGTATTATTGGCCCTTATCCCCCTACTTTATCCTTGTCGACCTAGTCATCACGATGATTAGGTCTCGAGGTTTTGGGTCATAAAATTTCTTTGATATTTTAGTCTTTTTCTGTTATTTTCTTTATTTTATAATCTTAGCATTAAAAATAGTATTTTATTTACACAATAAATACAATGATTAATGAATGTTATTTTGTGCAAATGAATGCTATTTATATGCTTTAGCTATGATTTTTAAGGAGAAAATGATAGAATAAATGTGATGAAATGGAGATTCATCACCCTCCTATACTTGCCTTTGCCAGTCCCTAACAAACACTTATGCAATAAGTGCAGAAAATGAAAAAAAATGAAAAGAAAAAGAAAGAAAGTGGATTAAATTTAATTATCAAAATTGCCTTCACAAAATCAAATTTTGGAGCTTAAGTCAAAATTGCCTTCACAAAATCAAAGTTTGGAGCTTATGTCGGACCTTTGGAATTTTCGAGCGGGTGGAACCTTATTGGGATTTGGATTTGAATTACAACAGCCTTCGAGAATCCCTAAACTCTGCTCAAGTCTCCTCAATAGCCATGTTAGAATAATTCAACTCATACGCAAACCCTTACGACTAAGAATCTTACTTGTACAGTGTATGTGATAGTAACTCTCCCCAACTGAAATGATAAAGAGACTGACTTCTTCAGCATGACAACCCAATGATTCCCCAATCCAGCAACTCTTTCCTCGAGGAGCGAGGTATTCCTTTCTTAGTTCAAGTGGCAACCAGCTCAAGAGGAGGGAGTGAAGAGAAGAATGGATGATAGCCAATGTAGCTACCTATCCTTGGATGCTTGACCCGTGTAGCCAAGTCATTTAGTTGCAGGCCCACACATCATGACTTTGAAGCACAACTTGCATATTGACAATACAAATATGTACACTCTGGCATGCATTTTATTTTCAATCCATCATGTCCACTTTTTTGGAGTTTTTTTGTTTTTTTAACATTATATACAATAACATTTACTTAAGGAGTTTTTCCTCTTGATCTAGTAGACTATCCCTCTTTTGAAGCATTATTGCAACCCACACTCTCCTATCTTTAGACATCTCTGTTACTGAATGGGTTGGGGTGCACTTCCCTCCCTAGACGAGGACAAATATTTCCACTTGTGTGCATCTCATACTAGAAAATCAATCCCCTCACCACTCCAACTAGGCTGAGCCAAGTGAAAGGTGCGGGTGTCCAAGTTAAGTCATTATCAGCAAGAGTTGTACGTGTTCTTCGAAATACTCTACATATGCAGTCAATAATCCATTGAGCCAAGTCTTACAATTCTCAAAGAATTAAGTCAACTAGACCTGAAGTGCCTCAATTCCAGCTCCTATAAGGTTCCTGTGATTAGGTAGATTTAAGGTCCAACCAAGCTCCAATCTTCGGGTTTTACTTAGGCTTGTTTGATTATTAAACTCAATCCAAAAAAATGCGAATGCATGCACAATGCAGAAAAATATTTTTGTGATGTCAGTTTCAAAGTTTTGAACTTTTTATGGGGTTTTGAAAAAGATGATGCTAATGCAATTTTTTGGGTATTTTTCAAAAAGATTTTGCAAGTGTTTTTGTATTTTTGATTTTGCAAATGTTTTTAGGATTTTTGAAAATGAAAGATTTTGGCTTAGAAAATAGGTATAAATATTTACACGGGGATGCATTTTATATTTACAAAAGTTAGGTTTTAAAGAATTTACAAGGGATATGCGATCATTTTTATAAGTCAAGAATTTTAGTGTGATGTATATATTCCTCAAACTTATTTGAAAATCATTTTACAAACCATCTTGAAAACCATAGTCCAAAATAGTGTTTACAAACAATTTTTACAAATATTTATACACATTTGAAAATTATTTTTTAAAGGTTCTTCAACTAGTAATTTTTCAAAATATTTTTGCAACAGTTTTCAAACCATTTGCACATCATTTTTTAAACAATTTTATTTCACACAAAAAAAGAAATTTTACGAACAAGACATTTTTACAAAGGTTGAAAACATTTTACAAAATATTTTCCAAACAACTTTCAAAAAAAATTTCAAAAGAATTTTCAAACTATTTTTCAAACATTTTGCAAAAGTATTTTCACTTGATTTATTAGTCAGCATATACAAAAATTTTGAGGAATAATATGCATCTTTTTATTATGTGATTTTAATGAATTTAATAGACTATGTGTTGTGTTTTTATAAAGTATTTTAACCATAGTTCTTATTAAAAAATATGAAAGTACGAGTTATGATTAAAGTATATGCGCAGTATATACTACCCCCTATACTTAGCTTGAATTATGTCCTCATAGATATAAGTAAAAAAGAGAAGACATAAATCATACTAAGTATAGAAAAGGCGAAAGAATAACAAATGAGGGAATCAATATACGAATGAGAAGTCGACCATCCTTCCTATACTTAGGATCAAATAATCCTAAGTATAGCAGACTGTACACAATGCAGGGAGGGTCAAGTAGTGCTGGCTATTGAGTAATGACTTGATAATCCAGGCTCGGGCTCGGCTCGATAAGGGCTTGTGAGCCTGGATCGTTAAGCTATTGAGCCGAGCCCGAGCCAGAATTTTGGGCTCAATAGCTTAACGAGCCGAGCCCGAGCCGAGCCTTCCTCGGCTTGATAACTCAATAAAGGGCTCGATAAGGAATATATATACATATAATATTTATATATGATACAAACAAAATAAAAGTAACCCTTTGCAATTTTCCCTCCACTAACTTGGCCCCTCCCACGAGTCACGAGTCATGACCCAATTCTCAAAATCTCATTCCCATCCACACATTTTCCCTCACCCATACATTAGAAAATTAGTAATTCTTTTATAAGCAAATAGAATGTTACAAGATATATAATAATTAAGATTTTGCTCACAACTTGGATAGTGGCCTACTGGTAAGGAACACCATCTTAAATAGAGCAGGTCTTGAGTTCGAACCCATGCAAAACACTTTTCCACCAAAAGGTACCCATTTTCCTTAATGAGCTTGCCTTGGACTCGAGCCCAGATCGGGCTCAATAAGGAGCTCGGGATCGATAAGGGGCTCGAGTCGAGCTTGAGCTGGCTCGATAAGGGCTCGTGCTTATCGAGCCCAAGCCCCAGCCTGGCTGGTCATATCGAGATTGAGCCTCAGCCAAGGGTTGGCTCGGCTCGTTGGGCTTGAAAGCCAGCCGTAGGGTCAAGGGTGGGAATGAACAGATCACACACAGATTGTCTCCCCCTATACTTATGGTAAGATATCCCTAAGTATATGCAAGAAGAGGAGACAGGGGATAAGATCAAAGAATGAAATAACTCGAGGTGTATACCCCCTATACTTAGGACAAAGTACGTCCTAAGTGTAGAATACTGACAAGAAGGGGGTGATACAAACACATTTTTTTGATAACGAAATTGAAAACAAAAAGATGAAAAGAAGAAAATATGAAAGCTTTAAAGGAAGAGTTTCTGAGTGGCATTATCTGAATCTTGTGATGCTGCTACTGTTGTGGATGTATCTTCAGAATATAGTACTTGCATAAAGTCGACAACAGCCAAGAAAGTGGCATGCTCGAGGTAGGGCTTCAGAAGCTAGCCATTGATGACAAATGGATGTGCGTTAGGAGACATATCTGATGTCACAATACTTCTGTTGTCATGCACTTTTTGAACTCTGAATGACCTTGTCTATTTGCTATTTAATTTACCCAGGAAGATCTTCAACTTTGCATCGAATAACCACACTTTCTGTCTAGTCTCAAAGGTCTTTCGTCTAGTGTGCCGGTCATGCCAGCGCTTAACCTTTTCCTTGTACATTAATGTGCTATCATATGCATAGTCTCTGAATTCCAAGAGCCTGTTAAGATCATCTTTCCTTTTCTTACCACCTTTTTGTGAGTCTAAATTACTGAAGTTAACTGCCCACAATGATTTATGAATCAGCTCCACTGGAAGGTGGCATGGCTTTACATATACAAGGCATTGGTGCAACATGCCCAATGGAGACTTGTAAGTGATTCTATATGCCCAAAGGACTGAGTTCAAAAGCTGGGACTAATTTTTCCTATCCGGCTTGACAAGCTTCTGAAGTATGTCTTGATTCTCTATTAGATAGTTCTGACATACCGTTGGTCTGAGGATGATAAGGAGATGGGACTCGGTGCTTGATGTTGTACTCCTTCATTAGTTTCTTTACCTCTCTGTTAATGAAGTGACTACCCCCATTTGATATAATATATTCGCAATCCCAAATGTGAGATGATGTATTTTATTTAAAGCGACACACAACATGACTGTCTGTGGCTCGAGTGGGGATAGCTTCCACCCAACAACTCACATAATCAACAACAAGAAGGATGTGCTCGTATCATTGACTGGTGGGAAAGGGTCCCATGAAATCGATCCCCCAAGCATCGAATACATCTGCAATCAGAATGATCTTCAGGAGCATGGAATCTTTAGCTGTAAGGGCGCCTTTCAGTCGCTGACAATCATTGTAGCATCCTTGAATAGTGTAGCTCACCAGAGGCCACACTACAATACTTCCGTTACCATTCTATCTCCAGAGTGGTGTCCACCAGATTCAAGCGAGTGCCAATGCTCGAGGACATTGTGCTGCTCCTCCTGGGGAATGCACCTGCGCCAAATGCAATCTGCTCCTTCCCTGAATAAGAGAGGATCTTCACATTCTTAGAAATGGATTGTTGACAACGCCTGAGATGAGGTAGTTGACAATATTAGCATACCAAGGGAGTAAATCCACGATCAGAATTGACTCTTAAGGAAAACTGTCTGTGATGGGTGCACTGCTCAATGGAGGATCTTGCAGCTCTATTCTAGAGAGGTGGTTTGCTACCACATTCTGAACTTCAGGCTCGTCCTTGATTTCCAAATCAAACTCCTGGAGGAGAAGGATCCATCTAATCAGTTGAGGCTTGGCATCCTTCTTCTGCTGTAAGTATCAGATGATAGAGTGGTCAATGTAGATTGTGACTTCTGATCCAAGCAGATAGGATCTGAACTTCTCAAGGGAGAATACCACAACCAGCAATTCTTTCTCAGTCACAGTGTAATTTCTCTGAGCTTCATCTAATGTTTTGTTGGCATAATGAATGGCATAGGGCACCATGTCTTTCATCTATCCTAGAATAGCCCCAACAGCCAAATCTGATGCATCCGTCATGATCTCAAAAGGAAGAGACCAATCTGGTGGCTGTAGGACTGGATCTTGAGTGATTAGCTCCTTTATTTGATTAAATGAAAGGAGAACTTGCTGATAAACATTGAATTCCATCTCCTTGCACAATAATTCTGTAGGAGGTCGAACAATGTGGTTGAAAGCACAGATGAATCTTTTATAGAATCCCACATGCCCCAGAAATGACCTCACATTCTTGATTATCTGAGGGGGCTCTAGATTGGCAATCACATCCACCTTCGTCGGGTCAACTTCCATGCCACGTTTGGAAACGACGTGTCCTAACATAATCCCCTTTGTGACCATGAAGTGGCTCTTTCCCATGATAATACCAGATTGACTTCACGACATTTCTAAAGTACTCTGTCTAGGTGCTCAAGACAAGAATCGAAGCTGTCACCATAGACAAAGAAGTCATCCATGAACACCTTGAGAAAACTTCCTACCATCTCAGCAAAGACTGCAAGCATGTATCTCTAGAATGTCGCTGGTGCCTAGCACAATCCAAAGGGCATTCTCCTGAAAGCATAGGTGCCAAATGGGCAAGTGAAGGTCATTTTCTCTTAATCTTCAGGGACGATTGCCACTTGGTTGTACATAGAGTACCCATCCAAAAAGCAGAAGAACTCCTTGCCAGCCAGTCTTTCCAATACTTGATCAATGAACTGCAAGGGCTAGTGGTCCTTCTTAGTTGCTGCATTTAGGTGGCGGTAGTCAACACATACACGCCAAGATGTCGATTCTCGAGTAGATATCTCCTCTCCTCTATCATTTGTAACCACAATGAGCCGTGATTTCTTATGAACTACGTGCAGCGGGCTCACCCATTTGGAGTCAGAGATATGATAAATGAACCTTGTGTCACACCATTTCGTGATTTTCTTCATGACGACATCCCTCAGAATTGGGTTCAGACTTATTTGAAATTTGCGGGACGACTTGGCATCTTCTTCCAAGTAGATGTGATGTGAGCACAGAGCAGGATTTATCATGCGGAGATCTGAAACATGCCAACCAAGTGTGTTGTGGTTCTTTCTAAAACCTTGAGGAGTCGAGATTCTTGCTCCGGGATCAGCCTGCTGATGATGACCGGATACATGCTTTCTGTACCCGTAAGGAAAGTGTACTTCAAGTCTGCTGGAAGTGTCTTTAGTTCATGTTCTAATCTAGCCAGCTTCCCAGTCACCTCGGATATTGTGCTGGATCGGGGATGATCTACCTGAATTTTGGCAAAAGTGTCGACCTCAGTGTCTTGTTGATATTTTGATAATGGGCCGAACAAATCTGCAATGAACTCATTGTGTTCGTCTAGAGTGAATCATTTGAATAAAAAATATGCATCAACAAATTGGACTCTATCTCCCAAGTGTCGGTGGAGCTTACATCGACTGTGCTTTCCAGGTCCTCCTCAAGAGAGAGTATTTCCTGTGTCCAAGAGAGTGGGATGTCTCTGATCTCTGCGATGAAGTCATAGTATGCTTCAGGAGGTGTTGCATGACTCTCATCAATTACGACTTTAGGCTCGTTGATCATGTCTATTGTAATTTTGTTGTTGTTCGAGCCGAAAGTGATCTTTTTCAGACCCATAATCCACCATGGCTTCTGAAGTGTGCAGGAATGGCCAGACTAGGATAATAGGAGTCTGGAGTAAGGGTGCAGGGGAGTCCATATCAAGGACTAAAAAGTCAATTGGAAACTGCATGTCCTGCACCTTTACCACAACGTCTTCCAAAAGACCTCAGGGTCGCCTAATGTATTGATCAACAAACTGAAGGATCATCCGTGTCTATTTGAGAGGACCTAGCCCGAATTCTTGCAATAATGAAGAGGGTAGGATTTTGATGGAAGAACCATTATCAAGAAAGATTTTCTTGAAGACTTGATCAAAAATCTCACAACTGATCAAAGGCGCTACTTTATCTTGCTTCTTCTATGGGAGATTGCTGATGGCTGCTACCATGGCCATGGTGAGAACGTGCTTCTCTACCTATCAAAGTCTGTTGTTACGTGTTGGCCGATGCTTGTTTGTGCATGCCTCCTTCAAACCTTTCTTTACAACGGGCATGTACTCCATGGCTTTCATCAAAGGAATCTCAACAGTCATATTATTAATTATATATACAACTCCAGGATTAGATAATGCACTTTTCCTTTTGTATTTTCTGGAATTTCTATTGCTAGGAAAAGGAATATTGAGAGTATTGAAATAAAAATATAGTTCTTATTTACAACAAAGTCCTTTTCAATAATATTATGTACATCCAGATCACAAAAAGGAGTACAATATGGAGACGAAGATGCTAGTGCTAGTGGACAAGCGAAAAGAAGGGCCTCTACTCTGTCGGCTGGCGTAGGATCGGCTGCTGCTAGCGGCTCCTCCACAGCTGGCTCGGCTTCACTTCGGCTGCGAACATCTTTTTGATCTTTTTGAATTTTTTGGTGTTTTTGCTGATGGTGGTGGAGATGAATGGTAGCTGGCATGGCTCCTCCTCCTTATTCTTCCTCACATGTTCCTGTAGCTGGCGCGACTGATGCAGAAGATGATGATTCACCTGTCGAGATTTATTCTTCCTATGGCTTGTGGAAGATGGATGCAAAGTCCTACCGCTCTTGAGAGTGATAGCATCAGATAAAGAAAAAATATAATCATCTGACTCTACAAGCACTGACTGGACATCACATTCTACCTGCTCTTTATGTTTAAAACTATTGGGATTTGCTTCGGCCTGCACCGGGATGGAAGTTTTGGTGGCGGTCAGGTCGTCTAATTTCTTCATCATATCTGCTAGGCCTTTGACAAGTTGGGCCAAGCAATATAGGGTAGGGTTCATAGGACTCGCCCCAAAAGTTTCAGCGTGCAAATCACGCTGTTGCTTAGTGTTTGGGGGCTGAGGCTGCGACTGTTGGAGGTGTTGAGGAGGTGGAGGAAACTGGTACTGCTGATAGAAGGGAGGAGGGTACTAATGAGACGGTGCAACCGTGTACTGTTGGTACGACTGTGGCTGGCAGTACCACGATTGTGAATACTGTTGTTTCTGCCTCTATTGTTGTTGGTAATGCGGAGGCTGGTGATATTAAGGTGGAGGTTTAGAGGACTGTTGATAACAACCACCCTGAGGTTGGTGGTAAGCCCTGTTGGCTGGTGGCTGGCCCTGTGGGTGTCCGGTAAGATGGGCGAGCTGTGCATCATTACTCCATACACCACTGAATTCCTTGATCGATGGTGGTGGTGGAAATGCTGGATCGGATGGTGGAAGGAATTCCGGTTGGTAAACCACCATCCGCTTCTACGATGGGCCCTGATCGGGCGCCTTCATGTAGTACACATGCTGGAATGCCGATGGCTGCTGACTCGACTGAGCTTGTTGTGGCAGTGTTGGCTCGTCCTTCTTCTTAAAAGGAGTCTCTGTAGAGGACGTTACCGACTGGATAGAACTGATGGTGCTCACCAGCATCTTTAACTGCTGGTGATCTAGTCCAACTTGTCTAAGTGTCTCGTCCTCTTTTCGATCACAGTGAGCTTCTTGAGATCCGGTGATTGTTTCTCAATGATGTCAACCTTTGAGACGAGGATCTGTGGTTGCTTCTGATAGGCACCGGATGAAGAGAGGAAGGCCTCTCCTTCGGCCAATTCTTCAAAAAGTTGTCAGACTACATCTTCATCTTTATTTAAATGAGATCCCCCACAGGCTGCATCAACGAGCATTTGGTTCTCTACAATCAATCCCCAGAAAAAGTGTTGGACCAGACTGATCCTCAGTATCTCATGATGGGGGCACTTCTTCTACAGATCTGTGAATCATTGCCATGCTTCATGGATGGTTTCGTGGGCACCCGGGGAGAAGTTACTGATCCTGGATCGCATCTGGTTGAGCCAACCGAGAGGATAGAATTTATGCAGGAAGTTGGATTTTAGTTCCTCCCATGTCGTCACAACCTTTCCTAAATGATTGACTCAGTATAGGGCCTTGTCTTGCAAACTGAAGGTAAAAGCCATCATCTTCACTACGTCCAAAGGAACATTAGGATAGTGGGTGGTTCGACAGATGCACGACAACTGTTGTAGGTGAATGTAAGGCTCTTCAGTGGTATTCCCATGAAATGATGGTCGAAGGGTCAAAAACTAAGGCTTGAGCTACAAGTGAGTATGTACCGGTGGAATGCAGATTCACTCGGTCATATGGCGGTCTTCATGATTGTATGTCTTCTTTATCACGGGTTTCTTCCTCCCTTGTTCTGGATCTTCCTTGTCTGGATCATCGCAGGGTTCGTCCCCTCTTCCTTCTGCTAGTCCATCTCCTCCTCCTGCAGGTCGATTCATTACATCGTTCAGCATTTCCTAGAACGCAGTCTGTACTAAGGCCTGCTCAGTCAGTTGCTACTATATGGCTTGGATGGAAGCCAGCAACTGAGCATTCACCTGATTCTGATCTAGCATCTGACATTGCTCAGCTTGAGGAGGTAGTTGTCCCTTGTCCTTTCCTTGTGGTGCCATCTCTGAGTCTAAATCTCGAGAAATGAACTTAGTGTTGGGATCCAAGACTGGGATGACTTCTATCTAAAATGTGAAAAACATCCCAATTAGACCTCTTGAAATTGAATCCTAGCTGCCTAGATGAATCTGGAATTAAGGTCAATCCCAGAGTGTTGTGAATGAAAAAGATGTAGACTTAAATCGACTTTCATTCACAACGGCGAATGTGGGACAAAAGTGATCCCAGTTTATTAGGTTGGTAACGAAAAGAAGACGAGGAGTCTGGAGATCGACCCATAAAGTCTGGACCGATTTCTTAGGGATCGCCTCGAATTATTGATGATGTTGAGTCTCTGGAGTCGATGTGGGCATCGATGAAGTCCC
The DNA here is from genome assembly GCA_037367405.1 of Ottelia alismoides. Taxonomy (NCBI): domain Eukaryota; kingdom Viridiplantae; phylum Streptophyta; class Magnoliopsida; order Alismatales; family Hydrocharitaceae; genus Ottelia; species Ottelia alismoides. The sequence continues at coordinate 1,386,952 of JAZKJV010008089.1, read as the reverse complement.
AACTGAACCATCCATGGATCGCCATCATAAAGCAAAAAGGACATCGATGCTAGAGGAAAAATACGGTGGTCAACGAGGAATAAAGAGGAGTGTAAAACAGTAGAAAGGCTTAAACTGAGCGGGGGTCAGAAGGAAGACGCACATGACAAAATTTACGCAAATGCGCAGGACTTGATCTTTGAACCTTTATATAGATCCATACAAACACAATACAAAATTGGGTTCACTACACACGCCTTGTGAAGCCGTGAAGGATAGGCTATTTATTCTCTTGTTAGTTTTAGAGTTGTTATTTCAGGCATATCTTTTAACAATTCCTTAGCACGCTAACCCTATATGAGAGAGAGTACCGCCAGAAAAGTATCTTGTGTTGGACATGCGAGCCCACAATGAGCCATTATGCAATAAATGTTATTGCGAATATCATTCCCTGTTCTGAAATGAAGAATAACTAATTTGCATAATAGGTCCCTTAGTACAATTAGGGTTATGTACCATGGCCATCTTAATGAACATACAGCTGTTGATTCAAGTATTGAATCATAGAGGTTGGTGCTTAGATGAATATCTAAAGAGTTATATTGAGGACTCATCAAGTATCGTCAAATCGTTGTTAAGAGATGATCTCCAGCCTGAGTAGGAGATGGCAATCCTTTCTTACTTGGTTGATATTTGACCGAGCTCTTCATGCAGGTCCTCTGCATGGGAATAGAGATTCGGAGGTGTCAGATTAGTTAGGTCAAAGAGTTGACTTAATGAGATCGAGATAACCAAAGTCCTATGTCTTATGCTGTCACGATATAGGCACGCATCCTCTGACCGGAGACAGATGTGTTACTATATGTTTGAGTATGTAAATTTGGTAGACCAATAGGTTGATGACCTAATCAAGGTCTATACACTGACGTGCTGGTGTGCATATAAGGGCATATGAGTAATACGATCTCTCAAAGGGATCATATAGGTTCATTACTGAACCAGAAGACATGAGCTCACTCATGAGATATTGGGGAGAACTAAATTCCATACACGATCGTCTCGCTTTGGAAGCTTGACTGAATTTGTAGGTTTGATATATACTTTTGGAAAGTATATTATCAACACATGTGTATGATATATGCTTTTGGAAAGTATATGATCGATACCAACTCCCAATATTCGAATGAAAAACTTGATGATAAAACTCTGCTTCAGTTTTATTCTGAGTCTTCCAGTATGCAGGATGTACAGGAATTGGGAATACCTGAGGGTGATGTGATCATAAACGATTGTATAACCATGATGCTTCCATTCCTAGGGAGTGATGAAACGGGTCTAGATTTTAGTGACTCCTCTCAGTAGAGAAGTAATCTGATCTTCGTCCAAATATTGGACATTGATCTGAATGTGATTCAGATGCAATGAGAAGATTAGATTTACAGTATTGATTTAATCAAGCATCTATAGGAGGCCCGAGATCTGGATTTCAAATGTGATCTCAATATCCAAGTCACTATACGTGGAACAATGCAATCGCCCTGTCCTTATCTCCAAGTATTCGAGGAGAAAGTGCATTATCCTTGAAAGAGTTCATGGATAATTTCATTGTTGATATATGTATCAGAGCATTGAGAAAAATAGATAATTAAATGTGATTTAATTATCACAAATAATATGAATTTGATTCATATTATAATGAGAGTTATCTTAGATAATTAAATGTGATTTAATTATCAAAGCTGTGAATAATATGATGTGATTCATATTATTTGGGCACATGAGAATTGAGATCCAAGATGGATAGATGTGATTTATTTATCATGGATATGAATAATGTGGATAGCACTATCCATATTATTCATTTATATTATAAATGTGAATTATAATATATTAGAGAGAGCATATTGTGATTTGTATTTGTTGATTAATTTTTAATGTGATTTGGATTCACAGTGAATGATTAATTGAAAATATAATTACATTTAGTTTTGGGTTGTGAATGAGATTCACATAATTTCGATGGCTTGATTGAAATTTTTCTCACAAAATAATTGTGAATTTTTTTGAGAAAAATATTTAAAATAAGAGTTATTGTAAACTAAAGAGATAATCATGAGATAATAGAGAAAGATAAAGTCCACTCAAAAGAGGAGTGGACAGACACTTATCTCCTTGTGGGGATAAGTGGACGTCACCCTCTTCTTGAGGAGATAATGTTGGTCTTCTCATTATCTCATCTCTAGTCAAAAGTGATTTAAATGGGATTGATTATGTTGATTTATAAATATAAATTAATTCAAAATTAAATCAATTGTTGTTGTATTTTTACAACATCTTAGCCATTGAAAGAAACACAAATCAATCTCATCCATTGATTGTGTGTTGTCCATGAATTGAGATCCATAGATCCCAAAACCCTATATAAGAAGAGGCACCCCTTGATCTTCATAAGAGGTTTTACGACAACAACGAATGCTCTCTTCCTCTCTCTCTACACGTCATGTGCCTCTCTCCCTCTCTCTCTTATGGTCGTCTACCATGGAGCCATTGAGAGAGTCGTCTTCGCCGCAGAATCGTCGTTATGCTACCGGAGTACTTGCTCATGGATCTCCGTCTCCTTCGATGCACCTCGCTCGTGAGGAATACGTCGGATCTTGTATGATGATATCAAGAGATTCGTCTCTTAGATCATCAACATGGATTGCGAGAAGGGTGCGTCTCATCAACGCGCTCGCAAGCGTCTCCTCCGTCGGATCGGACTTGAGATAGGGTGTCTCATGATTTAGATACTCGATCGCAACCACGCTTAAAGAGGTAACCTTAATACCTATTGTGGTTTAGATGAAACGATTTGAGAAATGTTCTTGGATCATGTGGTTTCATCACATTTATTATTTTTTAAATTCCGCTGCCCGGAGCAACTAGTGCGACTAGTCGCTCCCGATCGCATTCAATGCGATCCACACGCTTCCATGATGTGCTTGAGGATCTTCTCATATCCTTCAAGTGGTATCAGAGCCAGGTTGGAGGTTTTGGATGTGATCCATAAACCTAGGAAGACTTGGGTTCATAAGAATTGTGAAAATTTTATCACATTTCAATTTTTGCAGCTCTGTTTTGTGATTAAATTTCTGCCTTTTTTAAAACGTTTAAACAAGAATTTTCAATTGTATAATGTTCCCCATTAATTAAGGAAACCGTGGGATTTGAGTTTATGTCATTTGGATTCCCTTAACTCAAGATTTGATCATTTTTTCGAACATATATCCACTGTTTCGGGACTGGCGAATAATGACGTAATTAAGGACTTAATTACTATTTTAAAACGTCTGAAAATGCGTGATAATAACATAGGTTCCATTTTAAATCAAGTTATCAAACTTTAAAAACTGATTTTGCTTAATTTAGATTTAAAATGAATGAGATATGCTAATTTTAGTAAGTGAGGGTCACTGCTGAAATTACAATCCTAATTATGAACCTTGTGATAGTCATTTATGAAACTTGTGAAAATGATGGTTGATTTCCTGGATAATTATGGATAATATTTGTAAAATATTTGAATAATAATTTTTCCTTTAAATGGCATTACCTCAACCAATAAATGATTAGATATGATCTAGATCACGAATTGGTTACTTGATACACTTTCAACAAACATGTTGCTTGAATAGGTTTGGAAATTTATCTAGCAAATTTCCTTATAATGAAAATGGTTTTGATTATTACTATATGATATAATTTCGGTTGAAAAATCGATGAACATTTCAAATACACAATGATCGATTTGGCATTATCCTTTCCTGAGGTGGATATGGTGTCTAGTCGGGGAGCGTTGGGGTAGTCGGTTGCACCGTGTGCGGTCTGTCCCACTCTCGTCGGTACTGGCCCTGACAGCGGGTAGGGACTAAATAATGCTGGAGAAATCATGGTGTATTTTCTAATTATTAAAATTCGAATTAATACGTACTTTGAGATAATACCCTATATTCAAGTAACAATCAAGTTTGTTGATTGAATTGGAATGATAATTTATTTAATGTGATTAAATTAATTATATCCAATTAAAAACACTCTATTATGAATAGATGTGTATCTTCCTTGGAAGAATGAATTATATGAATATGATTCATGATAATTAATTGAAATTTGAATAAGAAATAAAGGATCACATAAGTGACATCCATGGTCTCCCATCAAGGCGAAGGGTTTCATCGTCAGATATTGTATGTAGGAGATGCCTGTCCGCAGTGACAGCTCCTGCATACTATCCATTTGGGGCTCTTCACTTCTCGAAAGAGTAAAGACGTATACGTAGTGACCCCAATATCGGGTCCTCATATTATTGGGGCGATAGTGGATTGCGCATAGCGAGTTGTATTCTTGTTGACAATTGGTTCAATTAATGACGGGTCAACATCACCTTAGGGGTGGTGGGCCCGGGTGTTAAAGATCGAATTGGAAATGCAAGTTGGACTTGCAAGGCAGAATGTGTTCCCGCTTCTTTTTATCCGAGTTACAGGTTCTCATATTATTGGGATGTGACAAGGATAAGAAAGGAGATCCTAGATCTTGCTTGATATATAATGGTAAGTATATCTCTTACATTGAAAGTGATTAAGGGAATGAACTTTCAATGTTGACAAGACAAGACAACTTTAATATAAAAATTCCTAAATCAAAGTAAAATGTGTGTATATATATTTATATATATTTATGCAAATTTCTTATTTTAGATAATCCTCATTAAACCCACTCAATGTTATACTCAATAATAACCAGTAAAATATCATGGATTGGATCCATGATCAAGATATTGTACTTGCAGTTGGACACATAATGTATGTGGTTGCAATGTGCAAGTTTTCTCATAATAATGAGGAATGACAATTAAATAGACAATAGGTCTACAACCCTTGGGTTTGTATGTCTCTATAGTCTTGATCTCTTATTGAATGTACTTTGGAAGTGACATGTCGATGATGATCGTAATTGTCGAATAATCCTTATAAAATCTAAGAATATGTTTTGGCATACATATGTTCTCTCGACATTTAATCATGAATGACATGGTTCACTGCATCATGCAGAATGATTGCTCTATAACAGATGATGTATTCAAAATGTTTGAGTACCTACCGGAACCTAAGTCTTTAAGAGTTAAGATGTATGTAGATATGATGAGTGTCATCACCCTACTATCTATACTCTAGTCATTCATGAAGCATCATAATATTCATATTGTGTGAATTAAATGAAGCATGTATAAATGTCGAAATACTCTTATATTGAAATCTTTTGAATTCAACATAAGAGATTCTTTGTCTTAAGCAATGGTTGTTTATAGATGAAGGAGCACAGTGGAAGCATGGGTTGGACCCAAGTTAGAAGAAAAGTCAAAGACTTGAATATACTTCTATGGTTTCCACACATACGACATCCAAAGACTTGGATGAATGCCAATACTGCATTAAGCTGATGTATTGATAGTATGACTATCAAATCTATCTAGAATCTTTAGAGAAGGACTCGAATAGTGCATCGAAATAATTTGCATCTACATATAATCATTGAAATTGACTTTCTTATTTGATAAGATCAAAGTCTAATAATTGCATCTCATTTATTCTAATAACAGTTGCAATTGGTTGCATATGTATTAGAGGACTGGAATTTGATCTTCAGGTTTAATAGTCATCTACATGGATATTGATGGAATTGTTGCAACAATCTCTATTAGATAGATAGACTTCATATTTTTAGTGGGAGAGCCCTCAATCTTAGAGAATGTCTCTATGATCCAGATATTATAATACACTCATTATTTATTTCTAAATGTTGGAAATAAACACGAATTCTGGAATAGACCTATCATAAAGAGTTATGATGGATATATATCAGATAGCATTGTGATATCTGTAGGAATTTACTAAATTAGAAAATTAATGAATGGTTCATTAACAGTTTTAATATTGAAAATTAAACCTTATAAGATCAATAGGAGGATGAACATCATTTGACAATGATTTGGCATCAAGTCTTGGACAATAGTCTGTTGATGAGATCAACTGACTAGTAAGAGATGAAACTTTAGAATGTCTAAAATCTCAAATCTTACAAACTTTTCAATGTTGTATTCAAAGTAAAAATGTCCAATGCACCCTTCTCTGGGAATGGTGTTAGATGTCGAGGTATTCAAGATCTCATACATATTGATGTATGTGGATCATCTATATCATAATGAACATTAATGATATGTGATATCATTTGATGATTATTTGTGGTATTAGATTTCTTTCCTTCATGTTAGAAAGTTTTGAAATGTTCAAAGATTTCACAATTTCAGTTTAGAACCAAAGTTTGAAGGAAGATGAAATGAATTTGAACTAACCTAGGTAGTAAGTACCTGTTAGATTAATTCAAATAATACCTTATAGATATATGAATTTCATTCCTATCTCAATCCTTTTAATGCACCTAAACTCAATAAAGTTATAGGGAGATACAATTGATCATGTGTGACATGATGTGCTCAATGATTAATCTTAGCATAATTATCTCTTAGTTTTCAGGTATATATATGTGGTAGAGACTACATTATATCCTAATAAGGTTCCATGCTAGTAAGCTGGAATCTAGCACCAGATAGTGCTACTTCATTAGGAAAATAAAGGATGGTAATGGATACCTACTTTATGACCTTGAGATTCTTAAAAGATCTCATCTCTAAGGATATGATTCTTAGAGGATGACTCTCTTGAGAATCAAGATGAAAATGAAGTGAAGGAACTCATTTAATCTTGAGAAGATAATGAGGCTCTTGAAATTGGAAACTAAAAGGACAATTAAAGGTGAAACACTAATATCTCTTCAAATGGGTTTGAGGATGAATTCCATGTGTCAGAGAAATCTGACAATGATCGAACTTCATGTGATGAAGCTTCTGAATATCATGTCATGGAAAGATGGAAGTAAGCAATAAAGTCTATATTAGACTTCATATACAAGTGTTATGTATGGTCCCTCGAGGATCCACCTATATGGGTAAGACCCGTTAAGGTGTAAATGGATCTTCAAGAGAAAGAGGGAACCTGATTAGAAGGTAGGGACCTTCAAAGCACAGCTCGTAGCCATGAGCTATACACTAACGAGAATACATTTCTTGCGATGAGACTCGCTCTTCAGTGACCTTGCTTAAACACTTTGGAATATTGCTAACTATAGCTACACAACTTGACTTTGACGTCTTCAAGATGGAAGTCAATATTGCATTTTTCTATGAATACCTCTCTGAGAATATTCATATGAAGTAGCCCCAGGGATTCATAGTTGAGGAAAGCAAGCTCTGCAGGCTAAATGACTCCATATGTGCACTCGAATAAGCTTCTTTTAGTTGGAACATCAGATTTGATGAAATCATAAATGTTATGATTTTAGATAGAATCTTGACGAACCATGTGAAGCTTAGTGGGAGTGCCATTGTATTCATCATGGTAAATGTAGATAATATCCTAATCATTTGGAATGATATAAGGATAATAATAAGTGTTTTATAGACTTGTTGTTCCATACCTTGAGATATGATCTCAAGGATACCTCTCAGATCTTAGTTCTGAAAGTGTTCAGAAGCAAAGAGAAGAAGGTAATGGGATCGTCACATTAGTAGTACACCTTGGATATTTTCCATTTTCTGAAAAAATTCCAAGAAAGGCTTCCTTCCCTTATGATATCATACTAACCTATCTGAAGGGATAGCACCTCAAAGAGTTGTAAAAGTGAATGCTAAAACTGCTTGCCATTGTGCATCAATTATGAGAAGCAGGGTGTATGCTAGATGTGTACAAAAGTCATATATATGCCATACAATGGAAGTAGTAAATGTTACTAATCCTACTAAGGAGATAAAACACTTGATTGCAGTAATAACATTATCTTCAAAGATGAAAAGATTTTTGAGATAGCGATATCAAAGTCTTATCTTCAAGAACTTAAGAATTTATAGATAGTGATCTAAAAGGTCTTAATTGTGGATACCTTAGGAGATAGAGATCTCTAGGAATAAGGGTATTCTGATAAAGATTATGGACATACTGGTTATAATAATTATTAAGATGTAGTGTTATGAACACTATAACTGACAAGATTGAGTATCGGTTGCATAAGATGCAACATTCGTATTGGATGCGAGCACTGTAACTAGGGGATATGCAAGTGCCGTAAAAGGACTTGGCGTAGTATCTCGGGAACAGAGTGACTGATCAACTTACCTAGCTATTTCTCTAAATAGCCTATGATTGTCACATGAGTGTGGGTTTAAATGAATAGCCCAGTAATGGCTCTTTGGGCTAGTAGGAGACTGTTGGACATGCGAGCCCATGGCGAGCCATTATGCAATAAATGTTATTGCGAATATCATTCCCTGATCTGAAATGAAGAATAACTAATTTGAATAATAGGTCCCTTAGTACAAATAGGGTTATGTACCATGGCCATGTTAATGATCATACAACTGTTGATTCAAGTATTGAATCATAGAGACTGGTGCTTGGATGAATATCTAATGAGTTAGATTGAGGACTCATCAAGTACCGTTAAATGATTGTTAAGAGATGATCTCCAGCCTGAGTAGGAGATGGCAATCCTTTCTCACTTGGCTGATATCTAACCGACCTCTTGATGCAAGTCCTCTACTTGGGAATAGAGATTCGGAGGTGTCAGATTAGTTAAGTCAAAGAGTTGACTTAATGAGATTGAGATAACCAAAGTCCTATGTCGTATGCTACCACAATATAGGCACGCATCCTCTGACCGGAGACAAATGTGTTACTATATGTCTGAGTATGTACATTTGGTAGACCAATAGGTTGATGACCTAATCAAGGTCTATACAATGGTGTGCTGGTGTGCATATGAGGGCATATGTGTAATGCGATCTCTCAAAGGGATCATACATGTTCATTTCTGAACCGGAAGACATGAGTTCACTCATGAGATATTTTGAAGAATTAAATTCCGTGCACGGTCGTCTCGCTTTGGAAGTTTGGCTGAATTTGTAGGTTTGATATATACTTTTGGAAAGTATATGATCAACACCTGGGTCTGATATATGCTTTTGGAAAGTATATGATCGATACCAACTCCCAATAGTCGAATGAAAAACTTGATAATAAAATTCTGAAGTAGACAGTCTAAAATTGATCTTATACTTCAAGTTTATTCAAGGTCTTCCAGTATGTGGGATGTACAGGTATTAAGAATACCTGAGGGTGATGTGATCATAAATGATTGTATAACCATGACACTTCCATTCCGAGGGAGTGATGGAACAGGTCTGGATTTTAGTGACTCCTCTCATAGAGAAGTAATCTGATCTTAGTCCAAATGTTGGACATTGATCTAAATGTGATTCAGATGTAATGAGAATATTATATTTGTGGTCTTGATTTAATCAAGCATCTATGGGAGGTCCGCAAGATCTGGATTTGAGATGTGATCTCAATATCCAAGTCAGTATACGTGGAACAATAGAATCACCCTGTCCTTATCTCCAAGTATCCGCAGAGAGAGCGCATTATCCGTGAAAGAATTCATGGATAATTTCATTGTTGATATATGAAATTATCCGAGAATTGAGAAAAATGAATAATTAAATGTGATTTAATTATCAAGAATATTATGAATTTGATTCATAATATAATGAGAGTTATCTGAGATAATGAAATGTGATTTAATCATCAAAGCTGTGAATAATGTGAATATGATTCATATTATTTGGGCACATGGGAATTGAGATCCAAGATGAGTAAATGTAATTTTAATTATCATGGATATGAATAATGTGGATAGCGTTATCCATATTATTCAGGTATATTATAAATATGATTTATAATATATTAGAGAGAGTATATTGTGATTTATATTTGTTAATTAATTGTTAATGTGAATTGGATTCACAGTGAATGATTAATTGAAAATATAATTACATTTAGTTTTGGGTTGTGAATGAGATTCACACAGTTTCAATGGCTTGATTGAAATTTTTCTCACAAGATAACTGTGAATTATTTTTTGAGAAAATATTTGAAAGAGTTATTGTAAATTAAAGAGATAATCATGCGATAATAGAGAAAGACCAAGTCCACTCAAAAGAGGAGTGGATGACCACTTATCTCCTTGTGGGGATAAGTGGACGTTACCCTCTTCTTGAGGAGATAATGTTGGTCTTCTCATTGTCTCATCTCTATTCAAGAGTGATTTAAATTGGGATTAATTATGTTGATTTATCAATATAAATTAATTCAAAATTAAATCAATTGTTGTTGTGTTTTTACAACAACATCTTAGCCATTGAAAGAAAGACAAATCAATCTCAGCCACTGATTGTGTGTTGTCCATGTGTTGAGATCCATGGATACCAAAACCCTATATAAGAAGAGGCACCCCTTGCTCTTCGTAAGAGGTTTTACGACAACAACGAATGCTCTCTTCCTCTCTCTCTCTCTACACATCATGTGCCTCTCTCCCTCTCTCTCTTATGTAGTCCACCATGGAGCCATTAAGAGAGTCGTCATCGTCGCAGCATCGGCATTATGTTGCCAGAGTACTTGCTCCTAGATCTCCGTCTCCTTCAGTGCGCCTTTCTCATAAAGAAGACGTCGGATCTTGTGTGATGAGATCAGGAGATTCGTTACTTGGATCATCAACATGGATTGCGAGAAGGACGCGTCTCATCAACGTGCTCGCATGCATCTCCTTCGTCGGATCAGACTTGAGAAAGGAGGTCTCTTGTTTTAGAGACTCGATCATATCCACGCTCAAGAGGTAACCTTAATACCTATTGTGGTTTAGATGAAACGATCCGAGAAAGGTTCTTAGATCATGTGGTTTCATCACATTTATTTTTTTTAAATTCCGCTGCCTGGAGAAACTAGTGTGACTAGTCACTCTCGATCGCATTCGATGCGATCCCCACGCTTCCATGATGCGCTTGAGGATCTTCCCATATCCTTCATCCTATACTTGTCCTCCTCCTTTGTAACCTATAGTCTGCACTTTTTGAGGTCCTGGTAAACCTTCCTGGATCCCTACTAAGTCAAAGAAATAGAGATACGAAGCTGATAGGCGAAACCACTACTTTGGTCCTCTCTCGCAACATAATCACCCGTGAGCGTGCACGGACCTACTCGGACACAAACTGATGAGATAGACACACCCATGAAGGTGTGACCTATGCTCAGTACTTCAGACCATGTCGATGTTCCACACAAGGCAGGAATATCATCGCTGACAAGGCCCTACTCTGTTACGTACGATAGAAGCGCCATTACTTTGGAAATCCAGGCAACACACCAGGTAGTTACAGACTAGGCTTTTAACTCTAATCCATAGCGGGTCGTGCCTTTCTCATGGGAGGGGTTTTGGTCCCCTCCTAAGGTACCTGAAAACAATGAGGGTTTTATAAACCTAAGATAATGAAAGTCCATTACGAATTTTAATTAAGGTTAAAGTTTATATAGTAGCCCCCTTATTTTATTTTTTGGGCTTTCACTTTTTTTGGATCTTTTTGCGTACAATCCCCTAAGATTTTTGTAGGTTTTTTTAAGTCCTAGGTGCTCAAAATCAGAGGGAGATAACAAAAAAGCCGTGCAAGTCAATTTGATGATGGAAATATCATCATTGAACCTAGTGATGCATGTTGAGTTAGAGGACTTACAATGCTTCCCATCTCTCTCCATATGGTATACAAAATAAATTTTTTAGACCTAACTACATGGTGGTGTGCATTCGACAAAATCACCCTAAACAGTAGCTACTACTGATCGTGAAGAACCAATTGTTAATTATTCAGAAACGAGACCAAAATTCAGTCTTCGATGCCGATAGGTGCCCGCCACAACGGGTCCTACAAGTGTTGTATACGACCTCTCTCGACATGCAATCTCTATTCCAAATAGCTAACATTTATTAATTTGACTAGATACAAATGTAAGAGACTATATGTATATGCATCCTTATAAGGGTTTGGACCTAGTTACCGAGGTAAGCAACTTAAGTCTAGGGGCTCATGCACACAAAATAGATAAAAAGAAGGGCGGAAAACTCAAAACATTATGAAAAAAAAGAAAGCAATAAAACACGGAAATTGTGACAAGGCCCCCAGGTGAACAGACACCTGGGCACTAGACCTCGTTGTGAAGAATAATGTCCAAGTCTTTATTATTACAAATTACTCAGTGTCTCTCTCTCTCTCAGCAACAAATAATAAATGAAGCTAAGCTAATTCTATGCTAAGTCTCCTCTCCTTGCTTCCTTGACAGTCTCTCCAACAGGACAAAGGTGAAGACCAATCTACACCAAACTTGGCTGCATCGACCTCCTAAGAAGTCGTCCTCGCTTGGCGGGCCCTCGCAACAAAGTCACAATAAGATTCGTATTAGCACAGATAACCAAATTAAATCAAAAGGAGCTATATAAAAGGAATAATTGAATGGATATGCGTAAAATAAAATCAAGTATTAATTACATCGACAAATCAATAAATAAGCAATAATGACTATACAAGGATAAATGACAAAAATAGGCTATGCTCATTGCTCCCCGGCAACGGCTCCATTTGATGGCCGTGATCTTGTGAGGGCCTAGAGTAGTCTTCACAAGGCGAGACTACAATGGCGCTGAAGAGACCACTCACAAAACCTTGTTTGATCAACAATCAACCTTTTAATAAATCAAGCAATGAATAACACAAAAAGTGAGTTAAAATTTATTATTATCTACACCTAGATGTATAGAAAGTAAGTGTGTAGAGGTCAAACCACAGAGAGCAAAAATGGCAGCCTATAGTTATTTTTAACCCAAGAGCACTATGTACAAGCATGTCATTCATTCTGTATATACATATAGATAAAAATATATATTTTTGTGGGGTTTTTTATTTTTATAATTTTTTATATTTTGTTTTTAATTATATATATTTATGTTATATTTTTCTTTTAATTATATAAGATAGCATATATACGGATATATATAATAGGTAACATAGATATACACATAACTAAAAATAACCAAAAATTATAGAATTAAATATTTTTGTATTTTGAATAACTTTTGCTATTTTTTATTTTTTTGGTGAATTTTGCAAATTTTTATATATTTTTAATGTTGAAAATAGCTTACAATAGGGATAAAATAATAAGCTGAGATTGAAATGGAAATTAAAAATAGATAATTAAATCCAAAATTTTCCAAATCAATTTTATTTTATAAATAATAATATAAAGAAAATTAAAAAAAGAAAAATATATTTTTTTGATTTTTAAGAATTTTTTAGATTTTTATAAAGGTTTTTGGGGTTTTTCAATTTTTAAGAATGTTCTTTTTCTATTTTTAGTGATTTTTGGACAGGAGTTAATACATGATAAAATAGACAACATATAATTTTTGGGAATTTTTTAAGATGTTTTAAAATTTTTTTGGTTTTTTATAAGCTGGACATAATAAAAATGTGTTCATATTATTTTTAATAAATATAAAAAGGTCCAAGATGCAAACTAAAATCATTGCGTGAAACCACAAGCAATCAAAAGCCTAATAATTATTTTTTTGGGGGATTTTTGTAGCATTGAATCTATTTTAAATAATTCCATCAAGCACAAAAATACAATTATTAGCGGGGCATACACGTAAAAAAATAAAATCTAAGGCCTTTGTGCAATTTAAAAAAATATACAACATGATTAAAATTTTATTGGACCAAAAACAAAGACGAATAAGAATAGGGGTGTACATGCAAAATGACCATCTTACGTGGGACGACACATGAGGTGACCTGGCATGGACCTATATGTAATATGATAACAACACATGGGCTTACATGCAATTTCCCCATTTTATTTACACATTACAATTTATTTACATGACTAAATAATAAAAACAAAAAAGGTGGGGGATAGATTTAGCAATTTAGCCCTATAGGCGTGGGAGAGGACGACTGGATGACATACACTTGACACGCTTCGCAATCTCTTGGCCCGATGACGGTTCGTCGTCCACGATTGAGATTAGATCCTGGATTAGGATCGAACGGTCAAGCCTCTACGTGATCCGACAGTGGCTGGAATCCTAGATGAACAGGGTCAATGCAACGGCTATGAGGCACGAAGGATGAACGACATATGAACAAGTTATCGATGAACTTCGATCAACCGATTCTTCAACTTCTTTCATCCCTAGAAGCTCGGATCATGGGCAAACTGTTCCTGGGGGTCTTCCACATAGACTGGGGGCTTAAAAAATGGTCGGGGGATGGCGAGAGGCTCCAATGATGGAGCTCGACCTAGAGGTGCTTCCTGCAACTTGACGAGGCTCGATGAGCCTTGTTTCTAGTTCTTTCCTACAAGGGTCAGTCTTGAAAAGAAATGGCGAAGCTCTAGCGAGCTTCTGGTGGTTGGATGAGCAAAAGGTGAGCGGGATGGCAGATCTCTGTCGACGTGGAGGAGTGGAGGTCTTGAAGACCAGATTAGAGGCTGATTGTGATCAGAAGGTGTAAGGAAACAAAGGGGAGTGGTTGGCGAGTCGGTCAACGAGCGGAAGCACAGTGAAAAAGTTCAAAGAAGCGGAGCTCCGGTGAACTATAAATCGATATTATTAGGCTAAATCACTAAACTAATTACCAAACTAATTGCAGAATTAAATTACATGAATTAAATGCTTTATAAAACAAAAGGAAAGGCGCAGCTCATACCTGCCAGCGAAGGGAGGGAGTAGAGGAGGCCAGACGGTCGCCGTGGGTGCACCTCCGTCCTCCTGAAGCTGATTCAGACCGTAGGGATGCTCCTCCTGTCACGAGAAAGCTCTCTATACCAAGAAGTAGGGCTCTGAGACTCGAAATCGTGACCAAAGAGGAAGGAGGAGGTCCTTATTTATAATCAAGTGTGCACAACCTTATTGACGGCTAGTTAGGAAAGAAGCTAGGCTATGTACACAAAATCAAAAATCCTTGCATAAATCATGGAGGATCAATGACGATTTCTTGTGTAGGAAGCGAGGATGTTTGATCGATGGATCTAGCGGGAAAAAGGCATGAAAATGGGGGACTTGACATTTTTGACGAGCAGCAAAGCCTGGGGAGCCAGTTGACCGGAGGTCAATGAAGGAAGCAATGTGATTGGGCCACGTTGGCCGCTACAGGATAAAACTATCCAAAATAATAGAAATTAATAAAATAAATATATTAAATAATTTAATTATTTTTTTATTATTAAATAAAACTGTTTATTATTTTATGTAGAATTTGTTATGATTATTATTTATTTTTTGATGTTATTTATTAGTAGTTAACTTTTAGGGGTATATTTATAGGTATATTCATATATGTTTTTGGGTATTTTATTTTTATTTTGTATATTTTATTTTATTATTTTTTATATTTATAACTGATTTTTAGGTATATAAATATATTTTTATTATATCTTTATGATATAATGTATACACTTAAATAAATATAGATATAGATTATGCAGGTATAAATACTTGTATTTTGTCTATGTATTTTGTATTCTATATTATTTTAATGTATTTTATTTGATTTTATTTTAGATTTATATTTTTTAATAAAATATAAATAATATTTACGAGAGTATAAAAATATAGATGAATAAAAGAATTAAAGAATAAATTTCCCTTTTATTTATTTACAAGTATTGGCATAGGTATTTTACCTATATATTTTATATACTTATTTTATTTTAATGTTTTTTGGTGATTTTATTGTGGTTTAATATGTACACGAGTTATAGGTATTATTTAAAAAATTATAAAAATATAAAATTATAAAAATAATAAAGAATAAATAAAATGAATATTTTATTTGGGTATATTATACAATAGGGGTCCAAAACCTAACTTTCACACCTTAACTCCAAAAAATATGAAACCACCTTCATTAAATAGCTTATTTAAAGTTATATACAATTACAGGATTTTGATATATTTTAAGTTTTTTATTTGAGATATACGGGTTTGGGAAGTTGGGATTTTGGAATCTTATTCAAAGTATATCTTTTACATTATGCATTATTTTTGTATGAAATCAATTTTGTATTTTTCTATATGTTATTATCTACAACTTTTATGTACAATGTCTCTTTATTTGAGGTATAAAAAGTAGAAAAAATGAATAAATAATGAGCTAATAAATTGGCTTTTATTGTATTATTGGCCCTGATCTCCCCCTACTTTATTCCTTGACGACCTAGTCATCACGATGCTTAGATCTCGAGGTTTAGGGTCATATAATATCTTTGATATTTTATCCTTTTCTTTTCTTTATTATATAATTTTGGCATTGAAAATAGTATTTTATTTACATAATTAATACAATGAATAATAAATGTTATTCTATGCAAATTAATGCTATTTACATGCATTAGCTAGGATTTTTAAGGCCAAAATTATAGAATAAAGGTGACGAAATGGAGATTCATCACATAGCCTTCAACCTGTTCATGGCTCTCTGATCTTTCATGCCAAGAAGTGTGTTGAGATTGTGAAGTTCATGGTTGTGGAGATTACTGATGTGTATACTATGACTGCTGATGTTGGTAATTTAGAATCGGAGAATGGAACTGATGTGTTGGTCTCTGATGAAAAGATTGGTGAGACTGGTGCTGCTGTACAAACTAACCTCGGCGTTGGAAATGTGGACGTCCATGCTGCTGGTGCATTTATTGCAGTGTATAGTGGATGCTCCGTGGTGTAGTCTGATAAGGGATTGGAGCATACCATATGCCATTGATCTCAAAAGTGGGAGTACATCAACATCATCTGCTACAGATGAACTGATCTGGCTTTGACTGGCTGTGGACGAATCCTTAGGCTAAGCTAACTACAGAGTCTCAGTAGAACATCTTGCATCACCTTGTACAAAGTGTACATGACGGGTGGGAAGATTGGGTAAAGCTCTCAGTGTATGCTGAAATGAAGGTGGTTACTGACTCTGTCTTTAAATATCCTCCCTCTTCTTTGCTAGATCACTCATCTATTGAGGTAATGAGGACAGCTTCTCTAACTCTGACAACTTTTGCAAATCTTGGACTTGTTTTGTGAATCACATCTACGAATGTAAGCTTCTCACTAATATATCCCATGTCGGTAGATCGTGAATGAAACTCCTCTATGTTGGCCACCTTCTAATGATCTCTATGGTGTGGTGGCTGGGTGGTCTTTTGGTATGCCCGAGTGGATCGATAACTCTAGAATTCTTAGCCATCCCATCATAGATGGACCAAACTGACTCGACATCCCTATTCAGATAACTATCACCACATAATAACGATGTCCAACCCTTGAATATCAATGTGAATTCCTCCCAATAAATTCTGGACTAGCACCTTCAATGGTATCTCATGATGGGAGCACTTCTCTATCATATCATTAAATCACTCCCATGCCTCATGGAACAACTCATGGGAGTGTTGCATGAAATTAGCTATCTGGATCCTCATCATGTTGTTATCCCAGAAGGAAAATATTTACGCAGGAATGTGGACTTCAGATCGTCCCAAGTAGAAATCTCCCTCACCAGATGATTCAGCCAATAAAGCATATTATCTGCTAAGGCAATGGGAAGGCTTTGAGGCGTATAGCCTCCTGCATAACGTTCTGGTAATAAGTCCTACCACATATCATCTCAAACTGTTGAAGTAAGGTAAACGGCACCTCTATCATGTTCCCATAGAAATTGGTAAGTAGTTATATAAAAGATGACCTTAAATCATATGGACCATGGTTCGATGGAAACTGAATCCAATGTTCTAATGTACTCGCTCCAGGGTCATACTCGTCATGTAATGTGGCCATGGGAACTACTACAGCTGGTGGGTTCCCTCCTCCGACTCTCAAAGTGGCTATCTCAGCTCTCAACTTCTTCTGGACTCTAAACTGCTGCTGAAGTTGTACACTCATCTACTGCAGCATGTTTAGGATCTATGCAATCACATCTGATCCTGTATCATGTCTATCATCAACTGGTTTCTCATCAGTCTGTCTCTCCATGGTATCTGTCAACTGCTTAGGAACAGAATAGGCCTCGTAAGCACTCAGAGAAAAATGTGTAGGAGAAGAATAAATATCGAGGTGAGAGTCATCCTTGACTAATGGGCTAGGAGGTGGGAGTTTGTTTCTGACTCACCTCATGATTTGGTGAAAATGACTAGAGAAGAGGTTCATCCCGAGCATATGAAGACATACGTAAGATGGTGGAAGATTGATGGCTTGCGAAGCTCGAGCGTAAAGAACATCGACACATCATATTCAATTCTAAGAGAATGTAGAAATAGAGAATGATATTAAAATAAGAGATATATGGAAGGCATGTATGACACGGAAGCACACGCACCGCAAACAAACACAATAACAAGCCCTCAATTCACCAACTTCACACAATGATGATCGTAAGAGTTAGACCTTTTATCTTTTCAATTTTAGCTAGGTGATTCAAGCAGTATTTATAACAAATACTCATAGGTGGTGCCGCCCTATCGCCCAACGTACGTCTTCACACTCCCCCGAAATAGTGGAACAATCTGCCTAGGTTGCCGGGTTATATCAAGCCCAATGGAGAATGTGAACTGGGGTACACCAAAACGATTTTCTATGGTCGGAGGCAAGTGCTTGCAGTTGCAACCGTGCATTGAAAGGTAATACATGGGTACATAGGGCAAAAGTTTAGGGATTCTTGGCTCTATTCCTTATGGCTATGTCCTTACCCGCTTTTCTGGAGGTAAGTATTGCGATAATGAGGGGGTTACTCCAATAAGTATTTTTTATTTCTATCGAAGATTCAAAAGAAAAAATCTTTTTTGTTTTTAGGGTTTTCACTTTTTTTTATTTTCAACAAATATTAACGGGAAGTCAATTTTCCTTTTTTAGTGAAAATGTGTCGCACTGAGGGAGAACCACATAATGCATTAAGAAATCATGATGCATGCGATGATAGAAATCATACCTACCTCCATCTCTCTACATGCAAGTGGTCTACACAGAATTTAAAACCTAATTCTAATGCATGCAAAAGCTAATAAAACCGAACCCTAGATAGATAACTCTAGAGTAAGAATGGGTTGATTTTCAAAATCATGTGATTTTTACTCCTAAATGTGGATTAGGGTGGTGGGTTCTATTTTAATCATCTAATCAAGTAGGCATACACCCATATAAAAGACATACATAATTATTTAAGTGTAAAAATTAATTCAGAAAAATATAATAGAAATACCTAACTATGTAATTAAATATATAAAAAATATACAAAATACTTGTAATATGAATAAATATATAATACAAATTAAAAATCAAAAACCTTATATACATGTATATCTACCTATTAATATATATAAATAGTAACTTGTAATAAATCACCTCAAAAGAATAAATAAAAATATCCAGTAAATATACATAAAATTAGAAATATTTTTTATGTTTTGATAAAAAATAATTAAATCATTTATTAATTTATATTCATTTTCGAAAGTATTTTTGCCTTGGAATTTCTTGGTTGGTCCACGTGGACCAATCAGGGGCGTTCGTTCATTGACCGTGGGCCAACTGTCCTGTCTGACCTGCTGCCCTTATTAGAAACCTCATGGGCACACTCTCTTATCCCCTTTTATACTCCATCTCCACGCTCATCTTCGCCTCGAGCTCCTCACTCCTGCATAGCCCTCATATCCATGCTCCTCACCGACCATCTCCTATTCACCAACACCTTTGGTCTTGCACGCAATCGTGCCTCGAAAACCATCATCCACCCATCTTTAGGACTGCACCCCTCCATCTTTTTTAGGTTTGATACTTCCTTGGCCAATCTAAGCCCCTCAGCTCTGGTGTACCTTCCCTCCTTGGTGACAACAAATAGCGAGGTGGAGCTGCAATGAGGAAGAGCGACAGAGCGAAACGATTCAAGTCTAGCGATGCTTGATTGTCGAGGAAGTGGCAGAGAAGAGGAGATCAGTCAACATATGACCAGTGGTTGATGCGGACGGCTAGAGTCCTGCGAGGTAGAGGGTGGTGCTCGAGCCGAAGCTAGGCAATGGAGATGGCATGAAATGGAAGCCCGTATGCGATGAAGAAAATGGAGGCCTGAGTCAGACTCGATCCTTTGCAAAGAACGGGGTGGATTGCAGTGGAGCTTACGATGGAGGAGAAGAGTGAGCAGGGGTCAGAATCGATCTTGGATTAGGATTCAATCTGGGGAAATCAAAAGATGAAAAAAATAGGGGAGCACACATAATAGAGGAGAAAAAGATGAAATCGAAGATTGGAGAAGAGGAAGGATGAAGACTACTTGGAGGGGATGAAGGGTACATAAGGTAATGAGGAGAGGTTCAGGTATGGCGGATGTTCTCTAGGAGAGGAGGTATGCACAGACGCTCCTTGCTGTCGCTGAAGAGTCGATGACACTTGATCTTAACAACAACTGCGATCAGTTGTAGAAAAGGAAGAAGTCTCCTTTGGATCTCACCAAATGCCTAGAGAGGACTTGTCGCTCGAAGGCTACCATAACCACCTCTGTCACAGGTTGTCACTCCTGAGCTATCTCTATCATTTCTCATATTGGTAGATGATGGCAGATGAGGGTGTTCGATGGGGTTTCATTGAGAGGTTGTTAGGGCTTGCGAAGAAAGCAGCGGAGTGACGATGTGGTCATCGAGGCAAGGTTCGAGGCGAGATGAGAGAGGAAGTGGTGGTGGTGTGATGAATCCATGATTCATTAACTTTTTTATCGCATTTTGTCTGAAAACCCTTAACAAATACATGTAAATATACATTAATTCCCATCTTTTATTCAAACTACATTCATGAATAAATATTCACTTTTAAGCATCAAAATCATGTAAATAAATAAAGCACAAAGAAAATAAGGCAGATTGGAAATATGTATATATGTACAATATGACTTATAATATAAATATAACTACAATGTATATTTATAACCTAACCCCCGAGACCAAGTCATCATGGATTGGTCGACAAAACCAATAAGTAGGGGGAGATAAGGAAAGAAAAACATAAAAATAAATTAAGACACACTTCATATACTTCTCACTATTTGTCAAATAAATACAAAAACTTCAATGATTTTTAATTAATTCATATGTTCATATTTTTCACAAAATTGTTTTCCTAATTATTTCTAAAAATGAATATAAAAATATAAAAATAAGTTAAAATATTACCATGTATATATGCTAAGAAATCCAGCTTGTAAATTGTCAAAATCTCAACTTCCAAACATCATAACTTCTTCATACGAACTCCAATTTCACTCTACTCACCTTTAAAGTTCATAAAATAATATTCTCTAATTAATAGAGGTCGTTTCATTAAATTCAGAATTCGTTTGCAAAAAGTCAATTTTGGGACCTAATGACAACGGGGTTTCTGGGCTATTTATTTTATATAGACCACACTATTTACAACTTTATTAATTTTATAATTTCTAATTAATTTCATGATATTATATTTTCTACCTAATTTATTTCAGAATCTTTTGGAGCTTATTTATTATTTTAATAAAATCCAAAACCCTAAATTATAGATGAAAATGAACTGGATAACTTATACCTATATTTATTAATATAAGTAAATGAATTTATTAAAATCCCTGAAAATTCACACAACCCTTATTTATTATTATAATAATTAAGAAAATACAAAATTAATTTTTAATTATATATTTATTAAATTAAAAATCCAAAACCTATTTATCTATACCTATTTATTAATCTAATATTTATATTTCGAATAATATATATTATTTATAAAAAAGTAACTATTCTATAAATTAGATAATTTAATTATCTACATTTTATGTTTTATACCTATTTAAAATAATGTTATTTAATATTTAATATTGAATTTCTAAGCAATTTACACATCTGGCCAACCAGGTGCTAACACGTGTCAGCACCTGGTTCATCTTCTTCAAGAAGCATGTTCGACTTTCTGTTCTAACCAGCTATCTTCAACTATTTTTCCTGCGCGCATCCTAACACCCTCCGATGATCTAATCCATTGATTTTCATCTCCTAACAACCTTCTTCATCGCCAACCCTTAGATTAGGCTTGAAGCTCAAGAAATCTCCTTATATAAACCCCCAAAGTTGGCATTTTATAACTAACTCTCCCATATCCACCTGAAGCTCAACTGCCAGTGGCCGACCCCTCTCTTCCTCGCCTCGCTCCGCTCGCCCAGGAGGTGATAGCTCCGATCGAAGGTGCCCGTGTGGGAGAAGGACCATCGGGGAGGAGTTCCAAGGTGTTCACTCCACCTTGCATCACCGCCTTGCGCGCATTCAGCTCCGGCAAAGATCGGTCGTCGAGTAACCATCTGAGGTAAATACACCTCTCTGTCACAAATCTATACCTTCATCTTCATGATTTTCTTCCTCGATCATCATGCCTCCATTAGCTTGATTAAGCTCATCATTAGGACGCTTAATCTTCCACCTTAGATGCCAGATCAAATCAAGTCTTCTATTCATTTCAAAATTAAATCAAATTTCATTCTCAATTCCTTGCTATCATTCACGCATATTTCACATATACTGAAATCAACTATTTAAGCTTGCAAAACTATAACCATTCGATCGATTTCTTGCGAATCGAGCACGTACATATCTTCTTTCCAGGTTCTTCTTGAATCTGGAGCAATTACAAGGCATTTGGAGTCTCTAATCATCACGCAACTAACAGCCAAAGAAGACACAACAACTTGATCATCGACTCCAGAACAGACGGACTGCCATCTCTCTCAAGCTTTCGCCGCCGCTCCGAGCCATTGCCGACTGACGTCCACCGCGGGAGAGCTCGAGGGTTAGAGGAGATAACCCTCTGGCCCCACCGGAGGTCCAAGTGAAGAAGCTATCGTCCGTGATAAATTGGAGAAGACGGCTCGTCAGCTACCTGCACAACCGTCTGAAGAACAAACCAAGAACAGTCGTGCTACAGCCTTGTGACACGTGTCCTCATCAGACGGCTAGGATCGACTCTGACATTATAATCCAGACCGTTAAAGACGAATCGGTGGAATATTTGCATACTAAGCCCAGAAGAGCTCCAGATTTCCAGCCTGCCTCCAAGGTTTCTAGTAATTGCTATTAGGTCCCTGCGCAAGGACCTAATTGCAATAATTCATATTTTTGTTACGTATCAGTCCTTGCTAGAGGACCATTTTGCAGAATTTTGTTTCTTTTTCTTGCATTTATACCCCTGATATAATCAAACTGATCTTTGTTTGATCGACTAGGATCTCTATGCGTATTTTTTTAGTGTATTTTGATTTTTTTTTACATATTTTGTGATCTTATTTTCTCTCTTCTTATTGTTTTTTTCAGTAGCTTTTACTCGATTTTTCTTACGATTTTTCTCGAATCGTTTCTCAATCTTCTTTAGACATTAACTAATTTTTGCAGGGCCTGTAGGATCAGTCAATTTATTAGGAAGCCGAGTCAGTTGAAAGAGCAGAGGCTGATTCTTTCTTTACGAGTCGGTTGCAGAGGGCAAAAAATAATTAATGTAATTGTTGTAAAAGATAGAGAAAGAGAGAGAAAGTTGTATTGAACTCTAGTAGAAGGGGTCCACTAAGGACATCCCGACTTGTACTCCCCCCCCATTTTTTTTCGGGGTCTGATTCGTCGAATACCATGTATTCGAGGATCAGGGCACCCACCGTGGTTTTCTCGCCTCGACGGTTTTCCACAGCTTTTTCGATAGGTGCTTGTTTAGGAGTTTTCTTTTATTCTATCTGATTGTGCTTACGTAGTTAGTCTTAGGACTTGCAACCTAGGTGCATGATTTTAGGATTTTTATAAAAATAAAATAAAAAAAGTATACGTTTGTTTGAAAAAACTCAAAAAAATATAAAAACCCCAAAATTAAATTGGGACTGCTAACGTATATGACCTAAAAACATAAAGGTTCATCTGATTTGGGAGAGTAATCCCCGCACATTTTCTCAAAGTGCGCGAGTGAGAGATGACCCATAAGGTTAGAGCCAAAAACCTGTATTTCTTGTGAAATATTACTTAGTCTATGCACCTAATCACTGCTCCTCACTGGGTACGCTCGGGTAGCCAGAAACGGTCTGGGTTTAGTTAGCAGAGTGGGAGGTTTAGAGGACATTGCGTAAGGCTCCGTCCTCAAGTAACACGGATAGCTGGAAATGGTTCGTACTTACTCCCATATTGGCTGAGTGCAAGTGATTTTCTGTAAAGACTCGGGCCAATGTTTCGGGGAAAACAGCGGGCACCTGTCAGCTCGCATCAGCTCGCGTTAATCGATTATACTTGTTTTCTAATTACAATACTAAAACCGACAAGATAAAAGATTAAACTCTTACGGTCTTCATCGGGTTGTGTTGGTGAAAATGGGGTTTGCTTTGTGTTTGCTTATGGGGCATGAGTTACCGCGGCTTTACGCATTTTCCCTCTCTTTTGAATCGCAAATCGTGCTCTCCCGATAATTATCTTGATATCGAAGATGATGTCTCGACGGCTTTTCTGCTCAGACTCCATGAGCTTTCGACCATCCACCATCATTCGTACATCTTCACAAGTTGGTCCCATCTGATCTTGAGGAGACTCAGACCCAGACTCTTTCACCTTCTGGACAGACTATTGGGGCAGACCCTTGTCTCAATACATCGTCATATCCAGCCAAATTTCACTGAGTTCTTACGAGAGCTTTTCTTTCACAGAAGATTTGAAGCAGATGGCTCGCGGTAAAGGACCAGCAGAAGAGAGGCCACCAGCTGAGGAACATCATGAAGGTAGACCAGACGCAGTCGTAGATATTACAATAGGGATTCTCGACACTCTCCAACAGATGAATATCCAGATTCGAGAACAATTTAGAACTCAGAACAAGTTACAAGCTGAGATAGCCGCGCTGCGAGCAGGGGCCGGGAACCAATTACCGCCTACAGTGGTTCCCGCTACTTTACGGGAAGAGTATGACCTGGGCGTGAGAATGCTCCATCATTGGATTCGGCTACCACCGAATCAAGGGTCATACAAATTGAGGTCGTCCTTCATCTCACTGCTTCCCAAGTTATATGGGAATGCTACAAAGGAGCCGTTTACCTTTTTGCAGCAGTTCGAAATGATTTGCGGTACGGCTAGCTATCCAGGATTTATGCAGGAGGCTATCCGCCTCAAAGCCTTTCCCTTCGCCTTAGCCGATAAGGCGATTTACTGGATGAGTCATCTAGGAAGGGAAATTTATACATGGGACGATCTGAAGTCCACATTCCTGTGTAAGTATTTTCCTCTGGGGAGGACGAAGATGATGAGGAGTCAGATCTCCAATTTTACGCAGCATCCGTATGAGTCTTTCCTTGAGGCATGGGATAGATTCAAAGATCTTACGGAGAGATGCCCACATCATGAGATACCGATGAAGGTGCTTGTTCAAAATTATTTTGGAGGACTCCAACCGAACATCCAGAGGCTAGTGAGTGCCGCATGTGGCGGCAGCTATTTGAACAAGGATGCCGAGTCAGTTTGGGCCATCTTTGAAGGGATGGCCAAGAACTCGAGAGTCGTCGATTCTACTCGGGCATTTCAGAAAGCCCCTCAGCCACCACATCACCGAGAACATCATAAGGTGGATAACATTTCAAAAACTGAATCCAACACCAACATGGGCTTTATTAGCGAGAAGTTAACGTTGGTGGATGTGATTTAGAAACAAGTTCAGGACTTACAACCGCTGCAAGAGTTGGAGAAACTCTCATCTCTACCTCAGCAGTTGAGTGATCTTTCGAAGAAGGTTTTAGAGTTTCAACTTCAATACCAGCAGAGCCAATCTTCTTCGACCGCACAACCTACACTGAGGATCTTACCCGCTCCACCCACCCATCAGATTCATTACGTACAGAGCGAGCCAGAGACTCCACAGATTGATTGGCATGAGGATCAGTCTCATGCCAATCCCGTCCAGATCACCAGTGTTGTAGATATGGAGGTTGAGCTGCAAGCCACTCTCGAGATTAACGGGATTTGGTATACTTCGATTCAGCAACCGAGTATACCGTATCATCAGCAGCAGTCGTACAGCCAACCGCAGCATGGACGTCCATATTTCCACCACCGGTAGAATTTCACGCAGCAGTAGTCTCACCAGCATGTTTATCAGAGACCGCATTCATACCAGTATCTTGCTCACCATTTACAGTCATATCCTTATCAGCAGCCACAGCAATCTTCCTCCACACCACAGAGATTCTCCCAACCTTCCACTTCTCAGCAGTACACATCAAGGCAGGAGAGAGGAACAAGCCAGGGCCATCACACCGAATCTGAAATGAACTCACAGGCCCAGGCATTAAATCAAATCATGGATATGCTGAGTACGCTCCAGATTGTGCACAAGACAGAGATGAAGCAAGTTAACCATCGTCTGGACGAGTTAACTGCACCGAAGACCACTCTCCCAGCCCAGCCTCAAATGAATCCGAACAACAAGATGAGGCATCCAGATCAGGTAGACAGCAATACAGGTATGATCTCGTTTCCTAAATTTTTATCTAACTTCATTCGTCTCAGGAGCCGTAGATCACCACGAGCACCTGCTGGAGTAGAGGAGAGGGCAATTGATGAGGAGCATGAGCAAATCCATGAACAATCAAATTCTGATGTTGAGGAGGAGAACCAGCACGTTGATGAGGACCATCACGACTATCAAAGAGAAGGGAGCGATGCCGAAATAGTTGACATGGACACAAGCGATTCAGACGATGATATCACACCATACCATGCAGATACTCCCGAAAAAAATATATCTTCCCCTGTTTTAGATATTTTTGTACATAATTTTGAAACTCTCGATGTACATGCTGATTCCGATATCAATAAAAAGTCTAATTTTCTCATTCCTGACATTGTTCCTTTTCCCGATGCTCTGTTTGGAAAAGGAAAGAAAAATAACAAAAAGAATGTTGTGACTTCAGATACAGAAAGGTTACTAAAGATCACATCTTTTTTAAGATCCCACTTCATGATGCCTTAGATCATTTTCCTACGCTTAAGAATCAATTGAAAAATCGATGCACCACACGTAGGAAAAAGAGATCCCATACAGAGAAACATGTTTTGACTAAGGCTACATCTTGTGCTATTCAGAATAAGTTACCAAAGAAGAAGAAGGACTCGGGCGCACATTATGTCAGATGCGAGATCGCAAATGCTGAATTCGATCGCACTCTCTTAGATAACGGTTCCTCGATCAATCTGATATCATCTTCCTTACTCGATAAGCTCGAATTAGGTCCTCTTTACAAATCCCACGCGATCCTTCAGTTTGTTGATAGATATGTAAAGAGACCTAAGGGTATACTAAGGAGCGTTATCGTAACTGTGCAGGGTCTGCAATTCCCAGTGGACTTTACTGTCCTAGACATGGATTGCCCTACACAGTTACACCTTACCCCGATTATTCTCGGGAGGCCTTTCTTAGAAATCGCAAAGGCCCTCTTTAATTATGATATAGGGAAGGTATCTTTTCGCACCGAGGGAGAGAAGGTACATATAGAGATGGCGAGAGATTCCAACACATCTAGTGATGCATCTTCTGATTTCTTGAGTTCTTTAGCCACCTGCGTTTACATGGATGAGGTCCGTCTTGACGACCTCGAAAGATATCAAGTAGAGACCCAAGAGTGTTTAACAGAGGACGGGTCCGAGACTACAGTGGGCAATTCTTTAGAAGGTACTTTATATTTTAGTCTGGATGATGAGAAGCAAATAGATCAGACTTCTGAGGAGTTTATTGTAGACCTTTTAGATTCAGGAACTTTACACAATTCCTCCACTTCAGATGATCTAGAAACAGAATTTCATTTAACTGAGGTGTTTTCCTCTGATCAGTCGGAAGATGAGCATAGTAGCGAGTCGGATGATGTTTTGAGCATCTTCTATAGTCCGACTCTAGAGCACATTGAGATGGTGGATAACCAAATCACAAACAAATCCACAACCGATAAAGATCCCAATACACATACGGATGAGGTTTTAGTAGAGCCAGAATTTACCTTACCAGAACTAAAGATCTTGCCACCAAATATGAAGTATGCCTTCCTTGCGGGTCCACATCGACAGTTTCCGGTCATTATCGATTCATCTTTGACCGACGAACAAGAATCTCGTTTGATGGAGGTTCTAGAAAGAAACCGCAAGGCTATTGGGTGGATTGTATCCGATCTCCATGGGATTAATCCTACTTTGTGTTCTCATCATATATATCTCGATCATGACAGCAAACCCTCCAGAGAGTTTCAGTGTAGGCTGAATTCGGTGTTTCGAGAAGTTGTCAAGAAAGAGATTACGAAATGGTGCGACGCGGGCTTTATTTATCCCATCTCCAACTGTGAATGGGTCAGCTCATTACATGTTGTCCCAAAGAAGTCGGGAATTCAGATGATTAAGAATGAGAGTGGAGAGGAGATTCCAAAGAGAGTAACACCTCCTGGCGGGTGTGCATTGATTACAGAAAATTGAACACCGCGACAAAGAAGGACCACTTCCCTTTGCCTTTTATAGACCAGGTCATAGAACGGTTGGCAGGGAAGAAGTACTTCTATTTCCTTGACGGTTACTCCGGATACAACCAAGTAACAATTGCTCCTGAAGACTAGGAGAAAACCACATTCACATGTTCGTTCGGCACGTATGCCTTTAGACGGATGCCCTCTGGATTGTGCAACGCTCCTGCTACTTTCCAAAGGTGTATGCTTGCTATTTTTGTGGACATGATCGGTGATTTTATAGAGTTTTTTATGGATGATTTTTTGGTCTATGGTGAGTCCTTTGACGATTATTTAGCGCACCTAGACCAGGTTCTTCGGAAGTGTTTTGAGGTAGATCTCGTTCTATCTTGGGAAAAGAGCCATTTTATGGTTACATACGGGATCGTGTTGGGGCATGTCATCTCCCAGCGAGGCATGTAGGTTGACCATGCCAAGGTGGATGTCATCAAGTGCCTCGAACCACCTTCCAACATCAAGCAGTTACGGTCATTTCTTGGGCATGTCGGTTTTTTCCGACGGTTTATACAAGACTTCTCCAAGATCGTCCGACCGTTAACTAAATTATTAGGCAAAGACATCGAGTTCTTGTTAGATGATAAATGTCTTAATGCCTTCCTCACACTAAAAGAAAAGATCATTAGTGCTCATGTCCTACAGCCACCTGATTGGTCTCTACCCTTCGAGATCATGACGAATGCTTTAGACTTTGCGGTCGGGGCTGTATTAGGACAGAGGAGGAATGGACTTCTTGTTGCTATCCACTATGCCAGCAGAACTTTAGATGATGCTCAACGTAATTACACAGTGACAGAAAAAGAGATGTTGGCAGTGGTATTCGCTTTAGATAAATTCTGATCCTATCATTCAGCTATCAGGTTTCTAATGGAAAAGAAGGATGCTAAGGCATGCCTTCTTAGATGGGTTCTATTACTTCAGGAATTTGATTTGGACATTAAAGACAAACCTGGGGTAAAGAATGTGGTAGCTGATCACCTCTCTCGATTACAGACAGATCAGCCTTCACATGAGTACACGCCAGAGATTGCAGAGAGATTTCCTGACGAGAGCATCTTTGCAGTTACCGAACTTCCATGGTATGCAGATATAGTGAATTTTCTAGTTACACAGAAAAGTCCTCAGGGTTGGCCAAAGAATCGAGTTGATAGATTAGTTTCTGAGGCACGATACTACCATTGGGAGGATCCGATTCTTTTCGTGAAGGACCGGATTGTGTTTACACGCATTGTATTCCTCGGGAGGAATATAATAGTGTCCTCACTTTGTGTCATTCTTTAGAGGTAGGAGGACATCACTCAGGGAAGAGGACAGCGCAGAAGGTACTTCAGAGCGGATTAGGGTGGCCGACTCTTACTAGAGATGCCTGCACATTTGTGAAGAGTTGCCTAGATTGTCAGAGAGCAGTAGGGACAGTCAGTGCTAGAGATACAATGCCGATATGACCAGTCATTATTTGCGAGATCTTTGACGCATGGGGCATAGATTTCATGGGACCATTCCCTTCCAGCAACGGCTTTGAGTACATTCTTCTCGCTGTAGATTATGTTAGTAGATGGGTGGAGGCTATACCCGCACGAACCGCAGACAGTAAGATAGTTTGCAAGTTCTTAAGGGAACACATTATTTCATGGTTCGGGATCCCACGTATTCTTATTTCAGATGGGGGTAGCCATTTCATTAATAAGGAGGTCAAAAGGCTAGTGAAGCAATACAACATTGATCACAGAGTAGCTTCTCCTTACCACCCACAGACGAACAGTATGGCTGAAGTTTCAAATAGGGAGGTGAAATTAATTCTCCAGAAATTAGTACGACCAGATAGGAAGAACCGGTCGCAGCTTCTAGATCAGGTTCTTTGGGCATATCATATTGCATACAAAACTCCCTTAGGTACTTCACCATTTAGATTGGTTTATGTAAAGCCATGCCATTTGCCCGTAGAGATCATGCACAAATCCGAATGGGCTATTTGAGAAATTTTACTTGATGCACAGAAAGCAGGAGCCAAGAGAAAGATAGATCTGAATGAGCTGGTAGAAATTCGAAATCAAGCATACGAGAACATTCTCATTTATAAGGACAAAGTGAAGAAATGGCATGACAGACATATTTGGCACAAGATATTTGTCCATGGACAGAAAGTCTGGTTGTTCAATGAAAGATTGAGAATTTTTCCTGGAAAATTAAAAGGCAAATGGGAAGGACCTTATATAGTCAGAATGATGCACAACAATGGAAGTATAGCAATATCAGATGTGTCACCTGGTGCAGAACCGTTCGTGGTTAACGGGCAGATGCTGAAGCACTTCGTAGAGACTACTGATCATCTGGCCCGTATTGAAGTGATCTATTTTGTACAGGATTCATGATCATTCTTTCACTTCATCTCATTCTATACAAATTCTTTTGAGCCATTCGATTTATGGAGATCTACAACACTTGTATATTCTTCGTAGACCACAATCGTCCCCATTTTTGCTCGTCTTCTATGCTTAGGATACCAGATCCTAAGTATAGGGGGGATCAATTGTTCATTGATTCACGTTTTATATTTTGTTCTGATTCTTTTGTATATCCTTTCTTTTTCACAAATCACTAGTCTCTGATTTTTGGCTACACTCTTTTCTATACTTAGGATGCCTTATCCTAAGTATGGAGGGGACCGAGTGATTTCGATGACTTCATTTTCTTTATTTCTTGTGTTCCTTCGTTGTATATTCTTTTTACTCAGTCACCTCATTTTTGCTCTTCCATTATACTTACGATGACTTGATCGTAAGTATAGGGGGGTTGACTGACTTGTATTCTCTATTCTTTTTCACCCACTTTTACTTAGCACGAGTTATGTCCTCCCTTTTCTCTTTTGACACTATGAGGACATAGCACAAGCTAAGTATGAGGGAGTGCGTATATTATATATATATACTTTTATCCATAACTCGTACTTTTATGTATTTTCTATATCTATAAAATCCATAAAACGTGGGTAAGGGTTAATTTTAATCTATTTATACAGTTATTTATTTCTTATAAAATCCTTGTAAATAAGTAAAATATGTCTAAAACTTGTATTTAAAATTTGTAATTAAAATTTGTATTTAAAAATTATATAATACTTATTTAAAATCCTATTTATTAAAACATGTGTAAAAATCATTTAATCCTTGTAAAATCCTTTGTAGTTAAAATATGTAAAATACATTAGATATTTAACTCAAATAAAATATATCTTGTAAATTTCATTTACAAAAACTTGTTAATAAAAATCAGAAAATCCATAAAAAATTACAAAGTCCTAAAAATCATAAAAATTACAAAAGCCTTAAAATCCACAAAAATGAGTAAAATTCAGAAAATATACTTCATAAAAACATGGTTGCAATTGCATTCGCATTTTTCAGAATAAGTTTGATTTCTGAAACTAAGGATTGAGTCTGGTCTATGGAGCATGATTATGGCCTTTAACTTTCGTTGTAAGGAGCCTAGTTAGGATCTGGAATTTAGACTATTCAGGTCTGTGACTTAAAATCTTTGGATTCCATAAGACCATATTCGGGAAATCAATTCATATGTGTTTAAGTAGACCATTTGGTGTCATCCGTACAATTCTACACCAGTGAACCAATCTTGAACACATGCACTCTGCACTTAGCTTGACTTGCATGGAGTTGCGAAGGGCAGTAGATCTTGGTAGTGCGTTTCTATCTTTGTCTTTGCAGCATTGACGTCTAAAGACGGGAGAGATTGGGGTTGCGATAGTCGCTTCGGATGAGGGAAGGATCTGCTGACAATTTTTCTAAGACCTTAAAAAAGGGACAGGACAAGAAGATGCTATATCCGTCGAGGCACAAAAAGATGAATGCAGTGCAACCAAATTACAAAGCCAAATCAAAGAAGAAGCCACCAAATACAAATACGACCACAATGGTCCAAGATTCCACCAAAAATGCATGCACATCTTAGTGGAGACTTAGCTACACTAGTTAAGCTTCACAAGGAGATGCGTCTACACTGGTCGCACTCCACTTCTTTTCTCATTCTTCTACTTTCTCTCTATACTCGATTGTGGACATAGCACGAACTGACCTCAGAAGGAAATACCTCCCTCCCCGAGGAAAGAGTAGCTGGATGAGGAAGCAAAAGAAGTGTGTAGCTGGGATGGACGGTTTCTTCGTTTCTCTAGGCAGGAAGAGATAAATCAATTCACACCCTGTACAAATTGACTTCAAGGATGAGAGAGTATGCGATATGAATAAGTGAGTCTGAACTAGCTGATGAAGTGATCTTGAATAAGGATTTGTGGAACTTGAGGACTGTTGAGGATAAAATCCTAATCCTAGTTAAGGCTCCGAGAAAATGCTTGTTTCAGGCCCGATCGAGCTCTGTCCTTTGTTTGTTCTCATGAATTGGTTTAGGAAATCAAATTCATTCTAACTTTCTTTCTTTTTCACTTACTTTTTCAAATAAATGTTTGCTAAGGGACTAGCAAAGTTTAAGTATAGGGGGTTGATGAATCCATGATTCATTAACTTTTCTGTCGCATTTTGTCTTAAAACCCTTAACAAATACATGTAAATATACATTAGTTCCCATCTTTTATTCAAACTTCATTCATGAATAAATATTAACTTTTAAGCATCAAAATCATGTAAATAAACAAAGCATAAAGAAAATAAGGCAGATTGGAAATATGTATATATGGGAGATAAGGAAAGAAAATCATAAAAATAAATTAAGACACACTTCATATACTTCTCACTATTTATCAAATAAATACAAAAGCTTCAATGATTTTTAATTAACTCATATATATATATATATTACCAAAGTTTTTTTTAATTATTTCTTTAAATGTCTATAAAAATATAAAAATAAGTTAAAAATATTATCATGTATATATGCCAAGAAATCCAGCTTGTAAATTGTCAAAATCTCAACTTCCGAACATCATAACTTCTTCACACGAACTCCAATTTCACTCTACTCACCTTTAAAGTTCATAAAATAATATTCTCTAATTAATAGAGGCGGTTTCATTAAATTCGGAGTCCGTTTGCAAAAAGTCGGTTTTGGGACCTAATGACAACGGGGTTTCCGGGCTATTTATTTTATATAGACCACACTATTTACAATTTTATTAATTTTATAATTTCTAATTATTCTTATGATATTATATTTTCACCCTAATTTATTTCAGAAATTTTTGGAGCTTATTTATTATTTTAATAAAATCCAAAACCCTAAATTATAGATGAAAATGAATTGGATAACTTATACCTATATTTATTAATATATGTAAACTAATTTATTAAAATCCCTAAAAATTCACACAACCCTTATTTATTATTCTAATAACTAAGAAAAATATAAAAATAACTTTTAATTTTTTATTTATTAAATTAAAAATCCAAAACATATTTATCTATACTTATTTATGGATATAATATTTATATTTCGAATAATATATATTATTTATAAAAAGTAATTATACTATAAATTAGATAATTTAATTATCTACATTTCTTATTTTTTACCTATTTAAAATAACATTATTTAATATTTAATATTGAATTTCTAAGCAATTTACACATCTGGCCAACCAGGTGCTGACACGTGTCAGCACCTGGTTCATCGTCTTCAAGAAGCATGTTCGACTTTCTGTTCTAACCAGATATCTTCAACTATTTTTCCCGTGTGCATCTTAACCCCCTCCGACGGTCTAATCCACTGATTTGCTTCTCCTAACAACCTTCTTCATCGCCAACCCTTAGATTAGGCTTGAAGCTCAAGAAATCTCCCTATATGTACCCCCAAAGTTGGTGTTTTATAACTAACTCTCCCATATCCACCTGAAGCTCAACTGCCAGTGGTCGACCCCTCTCTTCCTCGCCTCGCTCCGCTCGCCCAGGAGGTGACAGCTCCGATCGAAGGTGCCCGCGTGGGAGAAGGACCATCGGGGAGGAGTTCCAAGGTATTCGCTCCGCCTTGCACACGTTCAGCTCTGGCAAAGATCGGTCATCGAGCAACCATCTGAGGTAAATACACCTCTCTGTCACAGATCTATACCTTCATCTTCACAATTTTCTTCATCGATCATCGTGCCTCCATTAGCTTGATTAAGCTCATCATTAGGACGCTTAATCTTCCACCTTAGACGCTAGATCAAATCAAGTCTTCTATTCGTTTCAAAATTAAATCAAATTTCATTCTCAATTCCTTACTATCATCCACGCATATTTCACATATACTGGAAACAACTATTTGAGCTTGCAAAACTATAACCATTCGGCCGATTTCTTGTAAATTGAGCACACACATATCTTCTTTGCAGGTTCTTCTTGAATCTAGAGCAATTACAAGGCGTTTGAAGTCTCTAATCATCACGCAACTAACAGCCAAAGAAGACACAACAACTTGATCATCCGCTCCAGAACAGACGGACCGCCATCTCTCTCAAGCTTTCATCACCGCTCTGAGCCATCGCTGACTGACGTCCACCACGAGCGAGCTCGAGAGTTAGAGGAGCTAACCCTCTGGCCCCGTCGGAGGTCCAAGTGAAGAAGCTATCGTCCGTGAAAAATTGGAGAAGACGGCTCATCAGCTACCTACGCAACCGTCTGAAGAACAAACCAAGAACAGCCGTGCTACAGCCTTGCGACACGTGTTCTCATCAGACGGCTAGGATCGACTCCGACGTTATGATCCAGACCGTTAAAGACGAATCGGTGGAATATTTACATACTACAGATTTCCAGCCCGCCTCCAAGGTTTCTAGTAATTGCTATTAGTCCCTTCGCAGGGACCTAATTGCAATAATACATATTTTTGTTACATATCAGTCCCTTCCAGAGGACCATTTTGCATAATTTTGTTTCTTTTTCTTGCATTTATACCCCTGATATAAATCAAACCAATCTTTGTTTGATCGACTAGGATCTCTTTACGTATTTTTTTAGTGTATTTTGATTTTTTTTATATATTTTGTGATCTTATTTTCTCTCTTCTTATTGTTTTTTTGTAGCTTTTACTCGGTTTTTCTTACGGCTTTTCTCGAATCGTTTCTCGATCTTCTTTAGCCGTTAACTAGTTTTTGCAGGGCCTGTAGGATCAGCAGGTTTCTTAAGAAGCCGAGTCAGTTGAAAGAGAAGGGGTCGATTCTTTCTTTACGAGTCACTTGCAGAGGGCAAAAATTAATTAGTGTAATTGTTGTAAAAGATAGAGAAAGAGAGAGAAAGTTGTATTGAACTCTAGTAGAAGGGGTCCACTAAGGACATCCCGACTTGTACTCCCCCCCCCCTTTTTTCGGGGTCTGATTCGCCGAGTACCGTGTATTCGGGGGATCAAGACACCCACCGCGGTTTTCTCGCCTCGACGGTTTTTTCGTGGCTTTTTCAATAGGTGCTTATTTAGGAGTTTTCTTTTATTCTATATGATTGTGCTTACGTAGTTAGTCTTAGGACTTGCAACCTAGGTGCATGATTTTAGGATTTTTATAAAAAGAAAATAAAAAACATCCGGCACCTATCAGCTTGCATCAGCTTGCGTTAATCAATTATACTTGTTTGCTAATTACAACACTAAAACTGACAAGATAAAAGACCGAACTCTTACAGTCTTCATCGGGTTGTATTGGTGAAAACAGGGTTTGCTTTGTGTTTTCTTGCAGGGCGTGAGTTACCGCGGATTTACGCATTTTCCCCTCTCTTTTGAATCGCAAATCGTGCTCTCCTGATCATTCTCTTGATATCGAAGATGACGTCTCGATGGCTTTTCTGCTAAGACTCCGTGAGCTTTCAACCGTCCACCGTTATTCGTACATCTTCACAATCTTGGGATGACTCTCTTCCCAAGCTGGTCCCATCTGATCTCGAGGAGAGTCAGACCCAGACTCCCTCGCCTCCTGGCCAGACTATTGGGGGCAGACCCTTGTCTCAATACATCATCATCTCTAGCCGAATTTTCACTGAGTTCTTACGAGAGCTTTTCTTTCACAAAAGATTTGAAGCAGATGGCTCGCGGCAAAGGACCAGCAGAAGAGAGGCCACCATCTGAGGAAATCTTGAAGGTAGATCAGACTCAGCCATAGATATTACGACAGGGATTCTCGACACTCTCCAACAGATGAATATCCAGATTCGAGAAAAATTTAGAACTCAGAACGAGTTGCGAGCTGAGATAGCCGTGCTGCGAGCTGGGGCCGGGAACCAATTACCGCCTACAGTGGTTCCCGCTACTTTACGGGAAGAGTATGACCCGGGCGCGAGAACGCTCCATCATTGGATTCGGCTACCGTTGAATCAAGGGTCATACAAATTGAGGATATCCTTCATCTCATTGCTTCCCAAGTTTTACAGGAATGCTACAGAGGAGTCGTTTATCTTTTTGTAGCAGTTCGAAATGATTTGCGGTACGGCTAGCTATCTAGGAGTTACGTAAGAGGTTATCTGCCTCAAAGCCTTTCCCTTCGCCTTAGCCGATAAGGTTGCTTTACTGGCTGAGTCATCTGGGAAGGGAAATTTCTACATGGGACGATCTGAAGTCCACATTTGTGTGTAAGTATTTTCCTCTGGGGAGGACGAACATGATGAGGAGTCAGATCTCCAATTTTATGCAGCATCCACATGAGTCTTTCCATGAGGCATGGGATAGATTCAAATATCTTACGGAGAGATGCCCACATCATGAGATACCGATGAAGGTGCTTGTTCAGAATTATTTTGGAGGACTCCAGCCGGACATCCAGGGGCTAGTAAGTGTCGCATGTGACGGCAGCTATTTGAACAAGGATGCCGAGTCAGTCTAAGCCATCTTCGAAAGGGATGGCCGAGAACTCGAGAGTCTTTGATTCTACTCGGGCATTTCAGAAAGCCCCTCAGCCACCACATCACCGAGAACATCATAAGGTGGCTAACATTTCAGAATCCGAATCCAACACCAACATGGGCTTTATTAGCGAGAAGTTAACGTTGGTGGATGTGATTCAGAAAGAAGTTCAGGACTTACATCCACTGCGAGAGTTGGAGAAATTCTCATCTCTACCTCAGCAGCTGAGTGATCTTTCGAAGAAGGTTTTAGAGCTTCAACTTCAGTACCAGTAGAGCCAATCTTCTTCGACCGCACAACCTACACGGAGGATCTTACCTGCTCCACCCACCCGTCAGATTCATTACGTACAGAGCGAGCCAGAGACTCCGCAGATTGATTGGCATGAGGATCAGTCTCATGCCAATCCTGACCAGATCACCAGTGTTGCAGATATGGAGGTTGAGCCGCAAGCCACTCTCGAGATTAATGGGATTTGGTATACTCCGATTCAGCAACTGGGATACCGCATCATCATCAGCAGTCGTACAGCCAACCACAACATGGACGTCCACATTTCTAGCACCGGCAGAATTTCACGCAGCAACAGTCTCACCAACATGTTTATCAAAGACCGCATTCATACCAGTATCCTGCTCACCATTCATAGTCATATCCTTATCAGCAGCCGTAGCAATTTTCCTCCACACAGCAGAGATTCTCCCAGCCTTCCACTTCTCAGCAATATACGCCAAGGCAGGAGAGAGGAACAAGCCAGGGCCATCACACCGAATCTGAAATGAACTCATAGGCCCAGGCATTAAATCAAATCATGGATATGCTGAGTACGCTCCAGATTGTGCATAAGACAGATGAAGCAAGTTAATCGTCGTCTGGATGAGTTAACTGCACCGAAGACCACTCTCCCAGCCCAGCCTCAGATGAATCCGAACAATAAGAGGAGGCATCCAGATCAAGTAGACAACAATACAGGTACGATCTCGTTTCCTGAATTTTTATCTAACTTCATTCGTCTTAGGAGCGGTAGATCACCACGAGCACCTGCTAGAGTAGAGGAGAGGGCACTTGATGAGGAGCAGGAGAAAATCCATGAACAACCAAGTTTTGATGCTGAGGAGGAGAACCAGCATGTTGATGAGGACCATCATGACTATCAAAGAGAAGGGAGCGATGCCGAAACAGTTGACATGGACACAGGCGATTCAGACGATGATATCACACCAGACCATGCAGATACTCCCGAAAAAAATATATCTTCCCCTGTTTTAGAGAGTTTTATACATAATTCTGAAACCCTCGATGTACTTGCTGATTCCAATATCAATAAAAAGTCTGATTTCTCATTCCTGACATTGTTCCTTTTCCCGATGCTCTGTTTGGAAAAGGAAAGAAAAATAACAGAAAGAATGTTGTGACTTCAGAGACAGAAAGGTTACTAAAAGATCACATCTTTTTGAAGATCCCACTTCATGATGCCTTAGATCATTTTCCTACGCTTAAGAATAAATTGAAAACCGATGCACCACGCGTAGGAAAAAGAGATCCCATACAGAGAAACATGGTTTGACTAAGGCTACATCTTGTGCTATTCAGAATAAGTTACCAAAGAAGAAGAAGGACTCGGGCGCACATTATGTCAGATGCGAGATCGCAAATGCCAAATTCGATCGCACTCTCTTAGATAACGGTTCCTCGATCAATCTGATACCATCTTCCTTACTCGACAAGCTCGAATTAGGTCCTCTTTACAAATCCCGCGTGATCCTTCGGTTTGCTGATAGATCTGTAAAGAGACCTAAGGGTATACTAAGGAACGTTATCGTAACCGTGCAGGGTCTGCAATTCCCAGTGGACTTTACTGTCCTAGACATGGATTGTCCTACACAGTTACACCTTACCCTGATTATTCTCGGGAGGCCTTTCTTAGAAACCGCAAAGGCCCTCTTCGATTATGATACAGGGAAGGTATCTTTTCGCGTCGAGGGTGAGAAGGTACATATAGAGATGGTGAGAGATTCCAATACATCTAGTGATGCATCTTCTGATTTCTTGTGTTCTTTAGCCACATGTGATTACATGGATGAGGTCCGTCTTGACGACCTCGAAAGATATCAAGTAGAGACCCAAGAGTGTTTAACATAGGACGAGTCCGAGACTACAGTGGGCGATTCTTCAGAAGGTACTTTATATTTTAGTCTGGATGATGAGAAGCAAAGGGATCAGACTTCTGAGGAGTTAAATAAATAGAGTAAGGTTTTTTTTCTTAAAACCAATCTTTGTTTGATCGACTAGGATCTCTTTGTGGTTTTCTACACCGACAACACTTTCATTTAAAATCGCAATCCGATCTGAACTCGCATCATGGTGGATGGCTCGGTCCAAGAGGATGGAGTAGCGCAAGGGTGGCGGAGTCCTCCATCGGTCGCAAGTCTTGCGGAGGAAGAAGGAGCACGGCCATTCGATAAGCCGAGATTGAAAAATCGTGAACGCAATACGTAGCTGATGGAGATTAAAGTAATAAAAGAAAATAAAAAGAAAATGGATAAAAAGAATTAATTAGGATCGCTCAATGAAACTTCCTTCATCCAACGACCCAAAAGAGGGGTGACTAAAGTGAGTTAAGGGCTCGACACATGGCGGCTCCATGAGTGGCCATGTGTCGCCTCCACAAAATTCAAAAAATAAATTAAAAGGAAAATCAAAATAAATTAGTAAACACTATCAAATCAAAAAGTGGTCTTCATGATAGTTTTTCATCTCAATAAGATCTACAACTTTTGTGAAGGAACCAAAATCAAAAGAAGTCACCTGTACAAAGTGTATTTTTGGTGATATTCTATGTGCATAAAATACCAGATTTTTATGTTTTTGCAAATATTTTATAATTTTTTTATAAAATAAAATATAAAATTAATATTTACACATTAATATATTTTTTTAGTATATCGATATTTAAGAAAATAATGAAATAAAATAAGAGAGGTATATCAACAAACAATATATACAGACTCGGAACGATTCATTTTCTTTAATAATTACTTCATTTTAGATTGGAATTTTTGCATAATTTATTAAACATAAATCAAAGAAACTAATTGAAAAAGAAACACATTTAAAAAAGTTAATTATTTACATAAAATAATAAGGTCAAAGTCAGATAAAATAAATAGTATACAATGAGGTCTCAAAACTCAAGTTTCACATATGAACTCCGATTCTTTTGAATTTGGTCTTGTTTTATAAATAATTCAATGTACATTAATTCAAAAGTGAGGAAAGGCTCATATGAGACCATATGTGGGAGATATTTGACTTTGTAGCTTTTTGTCTCAAAACTAGGGTTTGGTTTTATTTGTCAAATATACAAGTTAGTATTTTTCTAATATTTTTCCTTTATAAATTTTAGTAATATACACAAAATAGAATTGATTTTACTTTAGTTGGAGTTAGTATAAAATAATTAAAAACAGGGGAATTTGTGTTAATATATAGGTGATTCTTTACACAGCAATTCTGGCTTCTTATTTATGCAATTATGAATGCTAAAATATGGATTGTACTTACACATGCATGAGTGCTAATAATGAAATATAAATGATTAAATGCAATTAATTACATGAGAACAGAGCTCTAATTTCATCTTATAAAGTGATGAGCTATTCATCAATTGTTTACAAGGTTTTAAAAGTTAATTCTAATTATTTAAATGGTAGGTTAATTGATTTGTCTAAGATAGAGGGCTAATCAATAGAAATAAAGTTGATGAATATGAGATTCATCAATAGTGTAGACTCACGTTATCCTATTAAGATTTAATTGTGAATAAGATTCATAAATTATATTGTTAATGTGAATTGGATTCACATTATTTATTATAAATGTCAATATGATTTTCAGTTATTTTGGACTTATGAATATGATTCATATATCAATGTCCTAGTGATAATGTCACAAATAATTTTAGAATAATGTGTTGATAATTGAATTCCTTTTTTAGGTAATAATTGAATAACAATTGAAGATATATAAAGATAAAACAAAAAAATAAAATACAAAAAATAAAAAGCTCCACCATGGGGACGCCCCCCTTTATTTGTTGCATATTTTTATTTGTTTCTCTCTCTTCTATACACTTATTATTATTTGTTGATAGTTCTTATAAGTTGATGACCTATCATAATAGGTTATCCTTAAGGCAGATATGCGCTCTTCTAAATTATGGCCATTGATTCAACAATTAGGATTGCAATTCTTACTGTCCAAACAAATGTAAAAGGAGAGGCAAGGTATGCCTTCCTAGATAAGAAGTTTTCAAGAGTTGAAAACAAGTCTCTCTTTCTACACATCCTCCCGATCTCCTCTCCCTATGGTTGTAATATGACCTAGGGCCATCCACCTCTCGATGGGTTGTCCCCTCTATGGTCGATCCGCCATTGTGCTGTTGAATTGATTCGATTTATCTTGTGTGGGCAATTTTCTTCTTCAATGCTCTGTGTAGTACAAGAATTTTGTGTGATAAAATCGAGAACTATACTACTCGGATCATCTCATTGGATTGTGGGGAGCTCACGAGTTACCCCGCACCCACAAGTGTTGTCTTTGTTGGATATGACTTGAGATAGGAGGTCTCTTCACTTAGATACTTGTAGATCACGGTCATATTTCAAAGGTATGTTCTAAACTCATGTGATCTTGATGGTTCTTAATATTAGAAATTATTCTCAATCCATGTGGTTCCTTCACTTTTTAAAAAAATCCACTTCCATCATGACTTATACGACAAGTCCATTTTACTGAATTTGATTCTATCTTCATACTTATGTGATGAGTGAGGCCCATGCGCCTACCTTTACACTACTAAATTGGAAGACAAGAGCTCACTCATGAGATATTGGGATAAATAAAATTCTAACCTTGGTCGTCTTATTTTGAAAACAAGATAGGATTTGAAGGTGTGATGCATGCTTTTTGGAAAGCATGTGATCGATATCGATTCCCAATGATCAAATGAGAAACTTACCCATAAAACCAAGAAGGAGGCAACCCAAAATGGGATTTGAAATTTGGGTTTAATAATAATCATCTGGCACGCAGGATGTACGGGTATTGAAAATACTCGAGGGTGACATGATCTTAATCTATTGTATACCATGATACTTCCATTACGGGGGAGTGATCAAACAAGTTTGTATTTTAGTGTCTCACTCAATGGACTAGTTATCAAATCCTAATTCAAATGTTGGACATTGATCTAAATTAGATTCAGACACATTGAGAAGATTGGATACACTGACTGATATGGTCATATAACATTGAGAGATCATCTAGATTCTTGATATGAGACTGGATCTCATAATCCAAGTCACTATACATAGTATATAAAATCCCGTTGACCTTATATCCAAGTATCCACGGAGAAGGCACAAAGTAGTTTGAGGAATGTTCCTAAAGAGATATATTTGAGTGTTGGGAAAAGAGAAAAAAAATTAAGATGATTAAATTGGGTTTATTTATTACAGATAACGTTATCATGAATAACGTTATCCATAGTACTCCAAGAATGATGTGAATAAGATTCACATTATTTTTGGGTATGTTTAGAGAGAATTTTATGATGATTAAATTAGATGTAATGATCCTGGATAACAATATATTGGATAGTGTTATCCACCATACTCCAAAAATAATGTGGATAAGATTCATATTACTTTTGAGTATTCGTAGAGAGGAATTTAAGATAATCAAATTAGATTTAATTATCATGGATAATAATAATGGAGATAGTTATGTCCACAATAATCATGGATAATGTGGATAAGATCCACATTATCGTATTGAGACTTGACTGTGAATATGATTTCACAAATTTAATATTAACGTGAATTGGATTCACATTGTACAAAATAAATTGGATTTACATTTAGTTTTGAACCTATGAATATGATTTGTACTTTTAGATGGCTTGCTTGTAATTGTAATAAATAATTTAGAATTATTTGGTGATATTTAATTTCCAAACTTAATCAACAATAAAGTGATATTTGTTAATCAGATAAAAGAAAATCAATAAGAAAAATGCAATAAAAAAGGGATGTACATGTGATGAATCTCCATTTCATCATATTTATTCTTTCATTTTGACCTTCATTCCCTAGATAAATGCATGAATATATCATTATTTTTCATGAATTAACATTCATTACTAATTGCATAAATATTGATTATTAATTGTATAAATATTTCATAAAATACATTATTCAAAGCCAAAATAAAAGAAAAAGAAAAGAAAGAAAAGGAAATAAAATATCAAAGGTCTTTTATGACCCTAAACCCTGAGACCTAGGCATAATGATGACTGTCCGATAAGGAATAAAGTAGGAAGAGATAAGGGACAAACACACAATAACATCCCTAATTATTTATTCTTCAATAATGCATTTTTGAGACCTAATTTATTCTTTACTACTTATACCTCAAAACAATAAACTTTATACATGAAATTGTAGATAAAAATATATGAAAATTACAAAATTGATTTCATCTAAAAATAATATACCGTGTTCATTCTATGCTTAGAATAAAAAGCCAAAACCCAAATTTCCCAGACCCATATCTTCTCCATAAAAACTCAAAATGCACTGAAATCATCTTAATTATATATAACTTTTATTTAGCTATTTAATATTGTGGTTTCATTTAATTTGGAGATAAAATGCAAAAGTTAGGTTTTGGACCCCCTATTGTATAATATACATGAATAAAATATTCATTTTATTTATTCTTTATATTTTTCAGTATTTTGTATTTTGTAATTTTGTAATATTATTTATATTATATATACATAATTAGAATAAAAGAAAACCATTAAATGAACTAAAATAAATTAGTGTGTAGGATATATAAATGAAGTACCTATACTTATACTATATAATAAATACATCTATTTACTTGTGTACATATTATATCAGAAAAATAAAACAAAAATATATTTGTGTGTATTTAAATAAGTTAAAATTAAGTATATAAAACAATAAAATTTGAGTATAAAATAAAAAATAAGCTATGGATAGGTAAATATACCTATAACTATACATGTAAATACTAACTCATAATTAATATCTCCATAAAAATAAATAAAATAGTAATTAAATACTACATAAAATAACAAACATTTTTTAATTTATAAATTCATTAATTGATTACTCATTTATTATTGATTTTACCAATAATTTCCCCATCAGGATCTCCTAGTTCATCCACATGGACCAGCCAGGAGAAAACCCTTGTTGACCTAGGTCAACTCCCCTACCTCAGCTGCCTGGCATGTCAGACGTCAATCAAGCCATTTTCTCCCAATTTCCCCTTCCAATCTGTTGATTTTCTCTTCTTAATTCCTTCACAAAAAAATCTCTGTGATCTACACATCGAGGTGAGCAGCACCTCTAAAATCATGCTTGATCATCCACCTACTAGTTCAGCTTCTGAAGTGACCGATAAGA
This sequence comes from Ottelia alismoides, assembly GCA_037367405.1. Lineage (NCBI taxonomy): Eukaryota > Viridiplantae > Streptophyta > Magnoliopsida > Alismatales > Hydrocharitaceae > Ottelia > Ottelia alismoides. The sequence continues at coordinate 1,342,048 of JAZKJV010008089.1, read as the reverse complement.
AGGGTTGATCGGAACCATAGTTAAAGCCACTTCCAACAGGATACAAGTATGATTTCCTTGTGGGTGAAGAAAACATGTATCTGTTCATCATCAGCATCAGGCTGACCCCGGATCAAGAATCTCAATAGCTCAAAGTTCTAGAGAAGAACTGCAAGGCACTTGGTTGGCACGTATCGGACCTCCACGGGATAAATCCATCTCTTTGCTCAACCACATCTACTAGAAGAAGATTCCAAGCCGTCCCGAGAATTTCATAGAAGACTGAACCCTAACTTGCGGGACGTCATCATGAAGGAGATTATAAAAAGGTGTGATGCATGGTTTATTTATCCTAACTTCGACTCAAATGAGTGATCCCCTGGCATGTAGTTCTAAAGAAATCTGGGCTTACCATGATTACCAATGAAAGAGGAGAGGATATTTCTATCCGGATACCAACATCTTGGCAGTGTGTGTTGATTACCACTGCCTCAATGCTGCAATGAAGGACCACTTTCCCTTGTCATTTATTGATCAAGTTCTGGAAAGGTTGGCTGTCAAGGAGTTCTTCTGCTTTTTAGATGGGTATTTCTGGTACAACTAGGTGGTAATCGCCCCTGAGGACCAAGAGAAACTACCTTCACTTGCCTATTCGGCACATATGCTTTCAGGAGAATGCACTTTGGTTTGTGCAATGCACCTGCCACATTCCAGAGGTGCATGCTTGCAGTCTTCGCTAATATGGTTGGTAGTTTTCTATAGGTGTTCATGGACGCCTTCTCCATTTATGGTGATAGCTTTGATTTTTATCTTGAGCGCCTAGACAGAGTACTCCAGAAATGTTAAGAAGTCAATCTCGTACTATTGTGGGAAAAGAGCCACTTCATGGTGACTGAAGGGATTGTGCAGGGTCACATCAATTCCAAGATCATGGAATTTGATCCAACAAAGGTGGATGTGATTGCCAATTTTGATCCACCTAAGAATGTCAGAAATGTAAGGTTATTCCTGGGGCATGTGCATTTCTACATAAAATTCATCAAAGATTTTAGCTGCATCGCTCGACATCTAACTGAATTGTTGTGCAAGGAGACAGAGTTTAGGGTCGATCAACAAGTTCTCCTTTATTTCAATCAACTGAAGGATCTAATCACTCAAGCTCCAGTCCTATAGCCACTGAATTAGTCTCTACCATTTGAGATCATGACGGATGCGTCGGATTTTGCAGTTGATGTTGTGTCAGGACAGAGGAAAGATAAAGTGCCCTACGCCACTCACTTCGCAAGAAAAACATTAGATGAAGATCAACGTAACTATATTGACACAGAGAAAGAGTTGTTGGTCATGGTTTTTGCCCTCGAGAAGTTCAGATCCTATCTTCTTGGATCTAGAGTCACAATCTACACTGACTAGTTTGTTATTCGGTGTTTACAACATAAAAAGGATGCAAAGTCTAGATTAATCATATGAATCCTTCTTCTCCAGGAGTTTGATTTGGAAATCAAAGATAAACCTGGAGTTCAATACGTGGTAGCAGATCATCTCTCCATAATTGAGCATCAAGAACCTCCACTGATCAGTACACCCATCACATACATCTTTCCTAACGAGTCAATTTTTGTGGTGGCATCTCTTCCTTGGTATGTTGATATTGTGAACTACCTCATTTCTGGTGTGTAATCCCACAAGACTAGACGAAAATCAAGAAGGACAAGTTCTTGTAGACTGTCCATTTCTACCAATGGGAATACCCCCTCTTATTCTAGGAAGGAGCATATTGTATTTGGTGACGGTGTATTGCACAGGAGGAGCATCAGAGTGTCCTCGAGCACTGTCATTCGCTCGAATCTAGTGGACACCACTCTAGAGATAGTACATCATCGAAAGTATTGTAGTGTGTCCTTTGGTGGCCCACACTATTCAAGAAAGCAGCAGCATATGTCAAAGGCTGCGTTGATTGTCAGAAAATGGGAGGAATCCTCACAGCTAAAGACTCAATGCTTCTAAGATTCATTCAGATTTCAGATGTATTCAATGCTTGGGGCATTGATTTCATGGGACCATTTCGCAACAGTTGCATATTTGAGCACATCCTTCTTGTTGTTGATTATGTGATAATCTCATAAAGGATATGTATGATAGGGCTTTATCTTGTGTAAGGACCCTGACGGGGAAGACTGACTATTTTGATATCAACATTGGATTACATCAAGGTTCAGCTTTGAGTCCATTTCTTTTACTTTGATTATGGACGAGTTGATAAGTCACATTCAGGATGAGTTACCTTGGTGCATGTTATTTTCTGATGATATTGTGTCGATTGACGAGACTAGAGATGGAGTAAATGAGAAGATTGAGGTTTGGAGACATGCATTGGAGACTAAAGGTTTTCGTATAAGTAGGGCTAAGATGGAATATATGGAATGCACCTTTGATGGAAGCAATGGTGAAGGAATCGAGGTGAAGATTGGTGACGATAACATTCAGAAGAGAGATTCTTTTAGATATCTGGGATCTATTTTACAACATGATAGGGAAATTGATGGAGATGTTACTAATAGAATAGATGCAGGCTGGCTAAAGTGGAGAGGAGCCTCTGATATTCTCTGTGATAAGAAAATTCCTTTAAAAATTAAAGGAAAGTTTTACAAAGTAGCCGTGAAACCTGCTATGCTTTATGGATCTGAATGTTGGCCTGTGAACTATAGACATGTGCAGAGAATGGTTGTAGCAGAAATGGAAATGCTAAGATGGATGTGTGGACATACACGTAAAGATCGGATTCGAAATGATGCAATCAGAAAGAAAGTTGGTGTAGCTCCAATCGAGGATAAGATGCGACAAAACCGCTTAAGATGGTTTGGTCATTTGCAAAGAAGGCCAGCTGATGCACCGGTTAGGAGATGCGAGTGTTGGGATGTTGAGCCGGCTAAGAGAGGGTGAGGACGGCCTAAGAAGTTTTGGAAAGAGACTATACGAAGGGATCTTAGTTTTTTGGATGTAATCCCGAGATTGACCCAAGATAGATCTGAATGGAGGCGAAGAATCCATGTAGCCGACCCTACTTAATTGTGGGAAAAGGCTTTGTTGTTGATGATGATTTTGTAAAATAATTACATGAATTATTGATTCTTTCACCTGCCAATTTAATTCTTTGATATTGCTTATGCATATACATCTATTTTGGTACTTTCCTTAATTATTTATGCTAGTGCCCATCTTCTTGCAACTTGATGCGAGGTCCGCCACGTGAGGACGGTCTTCTAGGAGGACAATGCAGCCAAGCATGGAGGAAGCTGGTCATCGCTCTTGACTGGCTGAAGTAAGCACCAAGGAAGCACGAGGAGGGATTAGTTTAGGAAAAAAATAATAAAATGTAATTTTATGTGTGAGAGAGAAATTTTGGCATGTAATATAATTTAGCCTCTACTCTTCACTGCGGGGTCCAGTGCCCGGGTGTTTGTTCACCTGGGGGCCTCGTCGCGATTTTCTATGTTTTATCAACTTGTTTTCTTTGTTTTCCGTTGTTTTGAGTTTTCCGCCTTAATTTACTTTGTTTTGTGTGCATGGAGCCGCTAGACATAGGTTGCTTGACTCGGTAATTAGGTCCACACATTAATAAGAATGCATGTTCCTGTAGTCTTCTATGTATGGTTCTAGTCAAATTAATAATGTTAGTAGTTCAGATCTGAGACCGTGTGCCGCTAGAGGCCATATACAGCACTGGCAGGACCCGTTGTGGTGGGCACCGATCGGCATCAGAGATCGGACATTGGTCTCATTTCTGAATAACTAGCAGTTGGTTCTTCACAAATAATAGCAGCTATTGTTTAGGACGATTTTGTCGATTGCATATGGTCATGTAGATAGATTTAAAAATTCTGTTTTGCATACCACATGGAGAGAGCTGGGATGCACTGTAAGTCTTCTAACTTAGCATGCCTCATTAGGTTCAATGGTGAGATTTCCATCATTGAACCAACTTGCACGGCTTTTTCGCTATCTCCCTCTGATTTTGAGCACCTAGGACTTAAATTAAATTCTACACAAATGTTAGGCTCTGGTATAAAAACAGACTCAAAAAAAGTGAAAATCCAAAAAAAACTAAAACAAGGGGACTGCTAAATAAACTTTAACCTTAATTAAAATGTGTAATGGACCATCATTGTACTGGGTTCATAAAGCCCTCATATTTTCAGGTACCATCGGAGGGGGATCGAAACCCTACTCCCATGAGCGAGGCACGTCCCATAAGGAATAGAACCGAAGTCCCAGTCTATAACTGCCTTGTGTATCGCATGGATTCCGAAGTAATGGCGCTTCTATCGTACGTGACTGAGTAGGGCCTTGTCAACGACGGTGTTCCCGCCTTGTGTGGAACATCGATAGGGTCTGAAGTACTGAGAATAGGCCACGCCTTCACGAGGGTGTCTGTCTCATCAGTTTGCATCTGAGTAGGTTCTTACACGCTCACGGGTGATTACGTTCCGAGCGAGAATCAAAGTATTGGTTTTGCCTATCGGCTTCCTCTCTCTATTTCTTTGGCTGAGTAGGGATCCAGGAAGGGTTACAAGGACCTCAAAAAGTGCAGACTACAGGTTACAAAGGAGGAGGACAAGTACGAGATTCTTTTCTGGTAGTACTCTCTCTCCTATAGGGTTAGCGTTCTAAGGACTTGTTATAAGATATGCCTGAAATAACAACTCTAAAACTAAAAATATAATAAGTAGCCGAACCTTCACGGCTTCACATGGTGTGAGTTGGTGAACCCAATTTTGTCTTGTATTTGTATGGATTAAGATTAAGGATCAAAGATCAAGTCCCGCGCACTTGCGCAAATTTTGTCATGAATTTCTCCCTTTGACCCCAGCTCAGTTCGAGCCTTTCTACTATTTTGCACTCCATTTTCTTCCTCGTTGACCACAGTATCCTTCTTCCAACATCTACTCCTTTCTTGCTTCACAAGGGCGATCCATGGATGGTTTTATCGGGATCCCGTCGATGCCTAAATCGATTCCATGGACTCGACCTCGCCAATAATTCGAGGAGATACTTGAGAACCCGATCCGAACCTTGCGGGTTGATCTCCAGACTCCTTGTCTTCTACCTTTCTTCTCTACCACCCAATAAACCGGGACCACTCTTGTCCCACTCTCGCCGCTATGAATGGAAGTCGATCATAGTCCATGTCCTTTTTCCTTTCACAACACTCTGGAATCGACCTTGATTCCAGATCCATCATGACAGCTGAATAAGATTGCAAGTGGTCTGATTAGGATTCTCTCATTCTGCAGATAAAAGACAGACCAAGCCCCAGATCCTAATCCGGAATTCATTTCATCAGACTTAGAACCTGACATGGATCCTCAAGGAAAAGGCAAGGGTCAGCAGCCACCTCAGCCAGATCAAGGACAGATGCTTGATCAGAATCAGGTCAATGCGCAGTTATTAGCATATATCCAAGCTATCCAACAGCAGCTGACTGAGCAGGCCATAACACAGACTGCATTTCAGGAGATGCTTAATGATGTGATGAACAGACCCAAGGGAGGAGGAGGCAGACGAGGAGGTGGTGGACCACCTGATGATGAGGAAGAGCCAGATCAGGGGAGACTCAAACCTACACTGAAGGAGACCTATAACGCTGGAGACAGCCAGATGACCGAGTCGATCATCATTCCACCGTGCATTCTCACTTTGAGATGAAGCCCCAGTTTCTTGTCCTTCTTCCTTCTTTTCATGGAAACACCAGTGAAGAGCCTTACATCCACCTGCAGCAGTTTTCACGCATTTGCCGCACTACCCATTACCCCAACGTCCCGTTGGAAGTTGTAAAGATGATGGCATTCCTCTTCAGCCTGCAAGACAAGGCCCTCAACTGGGTCAACCATCTGGGGAAGGTTGTGACAACCTGGGAGGAACTGAAGTCAGATTTCCTGCACAAGTTTTACCCTCTCGGTCGGCTCAACCAGATGCGAGCACGAATCAGCAAGTTTTCTCAGGGAGCATACGAATCCATCCATGAAGCCTGGGAGAGGTTTACAGATCTATAGGAAAAATGCCCTCATCACGAGATTCCGAAGACCAGCCTGGTCCAACACTTCTTTGGGGGCCTGAACATCGAAAGTCAAAGGCTCGTTGATGCAGCATGTGGGGGCTCTCACTTTAACAAGGATGAAGACGTAGTCTGGCAGATATTTGAAGAAATGGTCGAAGGAGAGGTTGCCCTCTCTTCATATAAGGCATACCAGAAGCAGCCCCAGATCCTCCAGAGTGCACATGGCAGCTTCTCGCGAGGCGGAGAGAGATGAGAGCTCCAACCTTAGCATTATCGGGGACCATCTCTCAAAGGTTGACATATCGAGAAGCGGTCACAGGATCTCGAGAAACTCGTTGTGATCGAAAAGAGGACTCAGAACCTTGACAAACTGGATCATATCACCAAGCAGTTGGAACTGCTAGTGGGCACCATCAACTTTGTCCAGTCGGCACCACCATCTTCAGATGCTCCAGCTGAGAAGAAGGACGATCTATCACCGCCACACCAGCCTCAGCCTATCCAGCAGCTACCGGCATTCCAGCATGTATACTACGTGCAGGCACCCGATCAGGGCCAGACACAGCAGCAGATGGTTGTGTACCAACCAGATTTCTTGACAACATCCGATCCAGCATTCCCACCACCACCCTGATTCAAGAAGTCAATGGGGTTTGGAGAAACGATGCACAGTCGGCTCGTCCGACCAGACAACCTCAGGGCCAGCTATCAGCCAACCAGCAGTACCACCAACCTCATGGTAGTCGTTTTGGGCAGTCCTCTTAACTGCCGCCACAGTACCATCAGCCTCCCCAATATGCCAATCAATGGAGGCAGAACCAGCATTACCAGCAGCCACAGTACCGCCAGCCACCACCATTCCATAAGTATGCGGTTTCCCCACCTCAGCAATACCAGCAGTATCCTCCTCCCTCTTATCACCAGTTTCAGCTTCCTGCACCACCACAGCATCATCAGCAGGTATTACCTCATCTCCCACACTCGCAGCAACAGCGTGGTCTGCACGCTGAACCTTCTGAGGTCGCTCCAGTGAACCCGACCCTGGACTGTCTGGCCTAACTTGTGAAAGGGCTAGCAGATATGAGTAGGAATCTCGATGACATGACTGCCACTAATACCACTATCCCAGCTCAGGTCGAAGCTAACCCCAATAGCTTCAAGAAGAAGGAGCAGGTAGAACATGATGTCCCATCTATGCCTGTAGAGTTAGAAAATTATAATATTGCTTTTTCTAATGATGTCACTCTTAGGAGCGGTAGGGCCTTGCCTCCTCTAGCTATTAGGAAAAGGGAAAATAAAGCTTCAGGTGAATCGTCATCTTCTGCATCAACCGTGCCAACTACAGGGACGGGTGAGGAAGAAGAAGGAGGAGGATCCATCCCAGCAGTTGTCTACCGCCATCCGCATCAGCAAAAACAACAAAAAATCAGCAAAAACAAAAAGAACAAAAAGAATCTCGTAGCCGAAGTGACGTCGCGCCAGCCTTGGAGGAGCATCCAGCAGCAGCTGATTTCTCGCCAGCCGACGGAGCAGAGGCCCCACTTTTTGCTCGTCCACCAGCACCAGCACCAGCACCTCGGTCTTTAGTTTGTACTCATTTTTGTAGTTAGGATGTACAACAATGTGTGGACGATGGTTTCAATGTAAATAAGAACTTTGATTTGGATTCCCGCAATGTAAATATTTCTTTTTCTGATGCGATAGAAAAATAAAAAAATTGCAAAAAGAAAAAGTGCATTATCTGATCCTGGAGTTGTGGACATACTTGATCACTTAACTATTGAGATTCCTTTAATGAAGGCCATGGAGTACATGCTAGTCATGAAGAAGGGTTTGAAAGAAGCATGTACCAGCAAGCGTCGACCAGCACGTAAGAATAGATGCAATCAGGTTGAGAAGCACATTCTCACCCTGGAAACCGTTGCAGCTATTGGAAATCTCCCACAAAAAAAGCAGGACAAAGGAGCACCTCTCATCAGTTGTGAGATTTTCGATCAGGTCTTCGAGCGCACTCTCCTTGACAGCTGGTCTTCCATCAACCTTTTTCCATCGTCACTAATGCAAGAATTCGGGCTGGGTCCACTCAAGAAGACATGAATGATCCTTTAGTTCGTTGACCGATCCATCAAACGACCCAGAGGTATGTTGGAAGACGTTGTAGTAAATGTGCGGGAGATGCAATTCCCAGTTGACTTTGTAGTCCTTGATATGAAATCATCCGCGCCCTTACTCCAGACTCCTATCATCCTTGGCTGACCATTCCTACGTATCTCTGAGGTTGTGGTTTATTATGGGTCTGGCAAGATCACTTTCATCTCGGGAAGCAAACATATCACTATAGACATGATCAGTGAGCCGAAAGTCATGACTGATGAGAGCCGTGCAGCATCAGACACAGACTGCGACTTTATCGCAGAAATCAGAGATACACCACTTTCTTTGGACGACCCATGGACCTAAGAAATCCTCGCTTTGGAGGAGGACTTGGAAATCACAGTCGACACATGCTCCGATAGCACTTGGTAGACAAACTCTCAATTGTTGATGCACCTCTTTGACTCCACGCATTCATTCCAGCCCGAACACAAAGACTTAAGTGCAGAACTGTTCGGTACATCACCAGGATCTCAACAGAGTACTGAGGACCGTTGCTCTCCCCAAGTTCATGCAGTACATCCCACCACCAGTGCAGTTTCTAAAGTGACCGATAGGTGGGTCAGATCAGGACCGGAGCTCAAGCCACTTTTTGTAGGTCTAAAGTATGCTTTCCTTGCGGGTGAAGAAAACATGTACCCGATCATCATCAACAGCAGGCTGAACCCGGAGCAAGAATCTCGACTTCTTGAGGTTCTAGAAAGGAACCGCAAGGTGCTTGGTTGGCACGTATCAGATCTCCGAGGGATAAACCCAGCATTATGTTAGTACCACATCTATCTGGAAGAAGACGCTAAGCCGTCCCACAAATTCCAAAGAAGGATGAATCCTAACCTCCGGGATGTCGTCATGAAGGAAATCACGAAATGGTGTGATGCAAACTTCATGTATCCAATCTCTGATTCAAAATGGGTAATCCCTCTACATGTAGTTCCAAAGAAGGCAGGGCTTACCATGATCACAAATGACAAAGGAGAGGAGATATCCACTCGGGTACCAACATCCTGGCGGGTGTGTGTTGACTACCGCCGTCTCAATGCAAACACTAAGAAGGACCACTTCCCCTTGCCATTTATTAATCAGGTTCTGGAAAGACTAGCCAGTAAGGAGTTCTTCTGCTTTTTGGATGGGTACTCCGGGTACAACCAGGTGGCAATCACCCCTGAAGACCAAGAGAAGACTACCTTCACTTGCCCGTTCGGCACCTATGCTTTCAGAGAATGCCCTTTGGATTGCGCAACGCGCCCGCGACATTCCAGAGATGCATGCTAGCAGTCTTTGCTGAGATGGTAGGCAGTTTTCTTGAGGTGTTCGTGGATGACTTTTCCGTCTATGGTGACAGTTTTGATTCTTGTCATGGGCACCTGGACAGAGTACTTCAAAAATGCCGTGAAGTCAATCTAGTACTATCATGGGAGAAAAGACACTTCATGGTCACAGAAGGAATTGTGTTGGGTCACGTCATTTCCAAACGTGGCATGAAAGTTGACCCGGCAAACGTGGATGTGATTGCCAAACTTGAGCCACCTCAGACAGTGAAGAATGTGATTTCATTCCTAGGGCATGTGGGATTTTACAGACGATTTATCATGGATTTCAATCGCATTGCCCGACCTCTAACAGAACTTTTGTGCAAGGAAATCGAGTTTAATGACGATCACCAAGTTCTCCTTGCTTTCAATCAGCTGAAGGATCTTATCACTCAGGCGCCCATCCTACAGTTGCCGGACTGGTCTCACCCTTTCGAGATCATGATAGGCGCGTCAGACTTGACAGTTGGGACTATTCTAGGAAAAAGGAAAGATAATGCGCCATATGCCATCCATTACGCCAGCAAAACATTAGATGAAGCGCAAAGAAATTACACTGTGACAGAAAAAGAGTTGTTGGTCGTGGTTTTCTCTCTGGAAAAGTTCAGATCCTATTTGCTTGGATCAGAAGTTATTATCTTCATGACCACTCTACTATCCGATACTTACAGCAGAAGAAGGATGCCAAACCCAGACTGATCAGATGAGTCCTTCTCCTCCAGGAATTTGATTTGGAAATAAAGGACAGGCCTAGAGTTCAGAATGTGGTAGCAGAGCATCTCTCCAGAATTGAGCAGCAAGAGCCTCCACTGAACAGTGCACCTATCATAGAAACCTTTCCCGATGAATCAATTATGGATGTGGATTCACTCCCTTGGTATGCTGATATTATCAATTACCTCGTTTTGGGGGAAGTACCATCGGATTGGATGAAAAATCAGAAGGATAAATTCTTATCGACCATCTGTTTCTACCAATGGGAAGATCCCCTCTTATTCAGGGAAGGAGCGATTGCATTTGGCACAGGTGTATACCTTAGGAGGAGCATCATAGTGTCCTCGAGCACTCTCACTCGCTCGAATCTGGTGGACAGCACTCTAGAGAACGGACGGCAGCTAAAGTGCTTCAGTGTGGCTTCTGGTGGCCCACACTATTCAAGGATGCTGCAGCCTTCGTCAAGCGATGTACTGACTGTCAGAAACAGAAAGGCACACTCACAACAAAAGATTCGATGCCCCTAAAGATCATTCAAATAGCAGACGTTTTCGATGCGTGGGGCATCGATTTCATGGGGCCTTTCCCTAACAGCCAGGGATATGAGCACATCCTTCTTGCCATCGATTACGTGAGTCGTTGGGTTGAAGCTATCCCCGCTCGAGCCGTAGACAATCGGACAGTGTGTCGATTCTTAAAAGAAAACATCATTTCATGGTTCGGGATTCCAAAGATTCTTATATCAGATGGGGGTAGCCACTTTATAAATAAAGAGGTCAAGAAGTTAACAAAGGAGTACGGCATCGACCACCGAGTCGCATCTCCTTATCATCCCCAGACCAATGGCATGGCAGAACTGTCAAATAGAGAAATCAAGACGATCCTTCAGAAACTTGTGAAGCCAAACAGGAAGAATTGGTACCAACTCTTGGACTCAGTCCTCTGGGCATAGAGAACTGCCTACAAGTCTCCCTTGGGCATGTCGTCTTATCGTCTCGTGTATGGGAAACCATGTCATTTGCCTGTAGAACTAATTCACAAATCTTTATGGGAAATTAATATGTGCAACTTGGACTCACAGAAAAGTGGTTAGAGAAGAAAAGATGATCTAAACAGACTCTTGAAATTCCGAGACTATGCATACAATAACACATTGATGTACAAAGAGAAGGTGAAACGTTGGCATGACCAGCACATTAGACGAAAGACCTTCGAGGCTAGACATAAAGTGTGGTTATTTGATGCAAAATTGAAGATATTCCCGGGTAAATTAAAGAGCAAATAGACAGGGCCATTCCAAGTTCAGGGAGTGTGTGACAATGGTAGTATCGCCATATCAGAATTGTCTCCTGACGCACATCCATTTGTCGTTAACGGTCAATACCTGAAGCCTTACCTTGAACCTGACACTTTCTTGGCCGTTGTCGACTCGATTCAGGTTTGCGCTTTGATGACACATCCACAACATTAGCGGCATCAAAAGATTCAGATACTGCACCCCAAAAACATTTTCTCTGATTTCTTCATTTCTTATTTTCCTCTTTTATTCTTTTCCTTTTCCATTTTCGTTTTCTACCAAAAGGGTGTCACCCCTTGTTGTCAATTTTCTATATTTGGGATGTATTTTGTCCTGAGTATAGGGGGTGTGCACCCCGAGTTCTTTTTCATTTTTTCGATCCTCTCCACTGTCTCCTCTTCTTATCTATACTTAGGGATATCTTACCCTACGTATAGAGCGAGACAATCTGAGTACAATATGTTCATTCCCATCCTTGACCCTCCTTGCTTTGTGTATAGTGTCCTATACTTAGGATTTTTTGATCCTAAGTATAGGGGGGACGGTCAACTTCTATTTCATTCATTTATTTATTCTTTAGACTTGTCTATACTCAGTCCGAGTTATGTCCTCTCTTTCTCTTTGATCTATGAGGACATAGCTCGAGCTAAGTATAGGGGGTCGTATATATTATGTATATACTTTAAGCCATAACTCGTATTTTCATATTTTAACTGTAGCTAAAAATAGTGTTAAATGTGTTAATAAAAGATGGTTGTCGCTCTTCAGACTCTTTTTCTACATACTGATTAATAAATCAGTCAAAAAGTAGCTTTGTAAGAAATGTTTGAAAATGATTTGAAAATCTTTGTGAAAAATCTTGTGAAAACTGTTTGAAAAATAGTTTGTAAAAAGTGTTCAATCTTTGTAAATATTTTTGCTTGCAAATTTTTTTTCTTTGAGTGAAATAAAAAAGTTTGGAAAATATTTTTGCAAAATGATTTGAAAAATGGTGTGACCCGTTTGGAAAATTTTTTGTGAAATATTTTCAACCTTTGTAAAAATATTCTTCTTTGTAAAATTCCTATCTTTGTGTGAAATAAAATATTTGAAAACCTATTTGCAAATGATTTGGAAAATCATTTGTAAAAATAGTCTGAAAAACGTATATATACTAGGTGAAATTATTTTTTGCAAAATAGCTTTCAAATGTTTGTAAATGTTTGCAAAAATTATTTTGTACTATAGTTTTGAAAATGGTTTTCAAAGAAGTTTGAGTAATGATTGTATCACTAAATTGGGAATAAAATGTGTACCAATAATAAATTTATAAAAATCTATAAATTCTTTAAAATTCTTAACTGTTGTAAATAAAAAGAGGCACGCCCGTGTAAATAGCTATAAATATTTTACACTTTGTGTAACAGAATTCTTTTTATTTTCCAAAATTATTTGTGTAAAAATTCTTTTTCAAAATTCTTTGAAAAATTGCATTATTTGTCTGCATTGCACAGCATTTGCATTCTTTGATTGAGCTTGATGATTGAACTAGTCCAATAAAGTCTAAGATTGGAGCTTGGTTGGACCTTATTGCACTTAACTGCACTAGAACCGTATGGGAACTAAGTTTAAGGTACTTCAGGTCTAATAGGACTTAATTCTTAGAGACTCAGGGCTGGGATCAAGTCACCTCAACTGACTAAATAGAACTTTTCGAGACACACGCACGACTCTTGTCGGTCGTGACCTAACTTGGACACTTGCACCTCTCACTTGGCTCAACTCAGTTGGAGTGGTGAGGGGGTTGGATTTTCCAGTCTGAGACGCACACGGGTGGAAACATTCATCCAGGTCTAGGGAGGGAAGTGCACCCCAACATGGTCTTGTTTCAATGAAGTCTAAAGACAAGAGAGTGTGGGTTGCAATAAAGCTTCAAAAGAGGGATAGTCTTCTGGCTCAAGAGGGAAAAATCCTTATGTAAATGCTACTGTGAATAGTATTTTAAAAAAAAGAAGACAGGCTTGAAAATAAAAATGAAATGTCTGTCGGAGTGTGTATATACGTTGTATAGAAAATAAGCAAGCTTGAGCATCAAAGTTATACCATGTGAGCTAGTAGCTGGATGACTTGACTACACTGGTCTTGCATCCCAAGATAGGTAGCTACACTGGCTACCGTCCATTCTTTTCTCTACCTCCTCCTCTTGAGTTGGATGCCACTTGAACTTAGAAGGGAATACCCTGCTCCTCGAGGGTAGAGTGCTGGATTGGGGAATCATTGGGTTGTCATTCTGGAGAAGTCAGTCTCTTTGTCATTCCAGTTGGGGAGAGCCACCATCACTTACATTGTACAAGTTAGCTTCGTAGTCATAAAGGTTTGCGTATGATGAAGGCTAGTTCTGACCTGGCTATTGAGGTGGGTTGAACTGAGTTCTGTGACTCTTGAAGGCTGTTGCGCTTTAAATTTGGTTCCTAATAAGGTTCCACACACGTTAACACATCAAGGACTAACCAGTGCTCCAAACTTTGATTTTGTGTGGGCAAATGTGCAACTGAAAGCAATTCTCTTCATTCTATCTTTTTCTTTTGTTCTTTTTCATTTCTTCTTATTCTTTATTCTTTTTTTACTTATTGCATAAGTATTTGCTAGGGACTAGCAAAGGCAAGTATAGGGGGGTGATGAATCTCCATTTCATCACCTTTATTCTATCATTTTGGCCATAAAAACCCTATCTAATGCGTATAAATAGCATTAATTTGTGCATAATAGCATCCATTATTTATTGTATTTATTGTACTTAAAATAAGGTTTTTAATGCCAAAATTATAGAATAAAGAGAAGAAAAGAAAAAGGAATAAAATATTGTAAATATTTTATGATCCTAACCCCGAGACCAAGTCCAGAATGGAGTTGGTCGATAAGGAATAAAGTAGGCGGAGATAAGGGCCAGAAATACAATAAATACCGCATTTTATTTATGCATTAATTATACATTTTTTACACACATTTTATTATTTATTATTTATTCATCGAATGAAGGAACTTTGTACATGAAAGTTGTAGATAATAATGTAAATAAAAATACAAAATTAAGTACTATACATTTTATACACAAAATAAAAAGCCAAAATTTCAAATTCACAGACCCATATCTTGCTAATAAAAACTTAAAATCTATCAAACTCACCTTTAATTGTATATAACTTTTCAAGAGCTATTTAGTGGAGGTGGTTTCATATTTTTTGGAGCTTATCTGTGAAAGTTAGGTTTTTGGCCCATATTGTACATAGACCCGATTAAAATAATCATTATATTAATTACTCATTATTTTTACAAATGTATTACATTTTTATAATTTTAAGTTATTATATATAACATATGTACATATTGAAATTTAAATAAAACCAAAAAGAAAATATAAAATAAAATAAGTCTATGTAATTACATATGCAAAATACCTATGTATTACTTGTATATAAATAAAAGGGGATTTCATTCTTTTATCTTCTATTCATTTCTATTTTATGTAAATATTATCTATATTCCATTACAATGTAAATCCAAAATAAAATCCAATAAAATACATTAAATAAATAAAATGTATATAAAATACAGGTAGAATACCTATAAGTATACCTACGTATTACATATACCTATTTATTTAAGTATATAAATAACATCATAAAAATAAAATAAAAATTTATTTATGTACCTAAAAATAAGTTATAAATAAACAAAATAAAAAATTAAATAATAAAATAAAATATACAAAATAAAAATAAAAATGTACAGAATACAGGTAAATATACCTATAAATAAGTTATTAAAATTAAACTTTTAAAAATATATCAAAAAATAAATAAAAATTATAATAAAATACTACATAAAATAATAAATATTTTTTATTTTATACACAAAAATTAATAAAATCATTTACTATTTATAAAATAATTATTTTCGAATTAACCTTCTGTTTTGTCCTATAGCGAGCTGATCTGGCCCAATCAGGATGCGCCAAAAGTTGACCTCGGTTAACTTGACCTCCAGCCACCTAAAGGGACGCGAGCATCTAGTCCCTGATTTTCCGCCTTGTTTCCAGGACATCATGTCCATCTATCGACCTTGCCCTAAAGATAAGATGATCATGGATCATCCCTGATTCACACCAGCTAATCTAATCACCCCAAAACCCCAGTGATTATTTGATTCACCCCGGACAATAAGTTGCACCACCATTCTTATAAATAAGAGCCCCGATCTTCCTCCGTAAATTTGGTCAACCTTAACCATCCCTCTGCCCTAGTCTTCGGTCCATATAGTTTCCTTGTGATAGGAGGAGGCTCTTGGAGGCTTGCGTCGGTCGGAGGAGGTCAGGGTTGCACCCACGGCGGCGCTTTGGCGTGGCCCTGCTCCCTGGTGTCCCACCAGGTATAAGAGCTGTATTTTCTCGCTCATTTTATGTCTTTTAATCGTAGGATTACTTCTATGCACTTAGAATAGGATTTAGGTACTTAATCATCTTTGAATCCCTCCGCCCGTACTTCACCGGAGTCGAGCTCCGGGAAGCTCCTCCGTGCTCCGTTGTTACCACTCCTATCATCTTACACTGCCAACTCTTTCACTAACGTGTTCCCCTCATCCCATGTGCATCCAACCCCCCCCCCCATCCATCGTGGATCAGGAGATCAGGTCTCCACCCTCCGCCATTCGCTGGAGATCTCCACTACATCCATTTCTCGCTCATCCCGACCAAATAAGGCCCGGGGGACCTTTGCCTTGTTGTGCTCTATCTTTCTGCAGGTCCAGACGTGCCAGAAGGCTCGTCTTTGAGTCAATTCTCATGAAGAACATGTACCTGGACCCCTCTCCTTCCTCGACCTCGCGTGAACACGCTAGGGGTCCAGGTACCTCGCTAAGGGTACCCACAGACGTGGGAGGATTCTAGGAACGTGAAGTGCCCCATGGCAGTGCAGGAGGTGGCCGGAGGACCTCGCAATGCCCGATCGAAGCTCGCCAACGGTGAAATTCCTTCCTTATTCTTCCAATCGGTCTTCCAACCGTCCAATCGAGGAGGCGCTCTCAGATCTACCCTTCGCCACCGAATGTGAAGCTCCAGAACCGTCAGATCTCGCTCAGAGATATAATCTGATCCATCCACGATGAAACGCCATCGGGCGTTGAATGGACAACGCGTGTCCAAGTAAAGAACATCAGACCGTCCGCCACGCGCTATTAAAGGGGTAATTTGCACTTGCACCCCTGTCATTTTTTGTATTTATTATTTAGTTTTGTAAATAAAATATCACTTGTAAAAGAAAGTGGATATTTTGTGAAAAGGACCCTAAACTTGTTGAAATTACAATTAGGTCCACTCCACGTCACCTCACGTGTCGTCCCACGTGAGGTGAGATAATGGAAAAATTGCACAGGCACCTTGTCAAGTTTTTGTAATTGTAATTTAATTCAGTAAAATGTTATTCACGTTATAAAATTCTTGGAAATTTGCACTATTGTCCCTGCTATTTATTTTATTTGCAAAAATGCCCTTGCTAGGACTTTAATTTTTGTGTGCTTTATCTATTTAATTAAAATAGCTACAATACTCCACAAAAAACAAAAAATAGGGGAAAATGCTTCATACTGTGTATTTTCACACGCACATTTTTAATCAGTATTTTTTGCATTTTATCTATATTTTAGAAAGGAGTCTTATTAGTCCCTGTCTAATTTATAAAACACCATAAAAATATGAAAACTTAGTGAAAATTTCCAAAAAAAATTATTTATGTTAAGTTTTGATCTTTATTAAATCCACAAATCAAAAACCCCTAAAAATAGTAAAAGAAAATTAAAAAAATAATAAAGCTCCAAAATACAAAAAAATATAAAAATTCAACAAAAATTCAAAAAATATGTTTTATTTAAAAATTATCTATATATATTTATTTACTTAATAAAATTAATTTGAGTAATTTTGGGATTTATTTATTATTTTTAAAACCCCAAATTAATTTCGAGTATTTAATTAATCCCATATTTGGGATATTTTTGACTTTAAAAATACCTAAAAATTAACAAAAATTCTGAGAAAAAACAAAAACATTAGAAAAATATTTAAAATCCAAAAACAATTCATTTTATAAATTTTATTTATATTTAATAGCATTTATAAATATATTTATATGCATTACATAAATAAAGCCTTATGTGGCTATATTACTTTTATAAAAAAATATAAAACCTAAAAAGAAAATATAAAATCAGAAAATCAAAAATCAAATAAAAAATTATAAAAAAATAAAAATATATATAAAAGAAAATGATAATAAAAAATAGATCAAATTAAAAACCCACAAAAAGCATTATCGGCACAAATGACTCGGTTGTACATAGATAACCATAGGCTATCTATTTTGCTCTCTGTGGTTCGACCTCTACACACTTGCACACTATGCATTTTATGGTAGAGTAAACAAATATTAATTCCACATTTTTAGGGTTTATTGTCTGATTTATTGTCATGGGTTAATTGTTGATTAGTTGAGAATTTTGGAGCGGTCAAGGTATCGACTATTGATCCGCCCTGTGGATAAATATGACCCTCAGAAGTCCTCAGTTATTAAAAAGCTGTACATAGAGCATGGCACTTTCCTGGTCATTGTCGACTCAGTCCAAGTGATCTACAATGATGCATCCTCCACAAATCCAATAGTATCCAAAGATTCAGATAATGCTCCTATAAAACTCTTTCTTTAGTTTTCTTCTTTTCTTATGTTGTTTTCTTATGTTTATTTTCTTTTTTTCTCATTCTTTCTTTCATTCCTCTCAGTCGCCACCACTATACATAGGATATGCATCATCCTAAGTATAGGGGGGATGAGTGGGTTCTGTGGATAATTCTTTAATCCCTCACTTGTCTCCTCTCTTATTGATATTCCAGTCTATACTTAGGGATATATTACCCAAAGTATAAGAGGAGACAGGACGAGTCGTTGATTTGTTCATTCCCAACCTCAACCCTCCCTGCAAGTAGATACAACTTGCTATACTTGGGATTATTTTCATCATAAGTATAGGGGGACGGTTGACTTCTCATTCAATGATTCCTTATTCTTTAATTGTTGTAGTATAGGCTCTTTTATACTTAATACGAGTTATGATTTTTCTTTTCTCTTCGATTTATGAGGACATAACTCAAGCTAAATATAAAGGGTCGTATATACTATGTACATACTTTATCCATAACTCATACTTTCGTATTTTAAATAAGCATGGCAAAAATACATTAATTATTTTTAAGTAATACTCTTGTATAAAATTCATTAAAATTCAGCGTACATACTGATAAATAAATGAGGTAAAAATGTTTTGCAAAATATTTAAAAAGAAGGTTGAAAAATCTATTGGAACATCTTTTGAAAATCGTTTGAAAACTATTTTGTAAAATGTTTTAACGTTTGTAAAAATACTTTTGTAAATCCTTTTCTTTATTTAAAATAATATATTTTGAAAATCTATTTGCAAATGGTTTGGAAAATGGTTGCAAAAACACCTTGAAAAATCTATACATACTCGTTGAAAAACTTTACAAAATGATTTTGAAATTTTGTAAAAGTTTTTAAAAACTATTTGTCAAATTAGTTTGAAAAAATAAATTTTCAAATATTTGCAAAAATATTTTCAAATTAATTTAAGAACTATGTACATAGTTCAAGAAAATAAAGATCATCTCCAAACCCGTACATACGAACCTGTAAATTCTTGATGAATCTGCATTTCGTCATCTTTATTCATTTATTTTAGCTTAAAATCCATTATACAATACCAATATGTATCGATAAATATATATTCTTACTAACCTTCATCTTTTTGTAAATATTGTATATTTATCACCTTTTAACCTAAAATAAATAAATAAATAAAGTAAAAATAAAGAAAATAAAAGATTCTATATATGTAATAGATACATGTTGAATCCAACCCTGAGAGAAGGTCAAGACTTGACCTGATCGTCGGGGAATAAAGTAGGGGGAGATAAGGCCAAAAATCACCAAAAATATATTTGATATGTTCCTCACTTGTATAATATTGTCTATAATACATATTCTTTAATCATTTTATCACATAACCCTTTGTGAATAATCATGATAAAAGGCTCTTGTAAATAACAAAATTAATTGCAAAACAAATCTGTGTATATAGTGTAAATAATCACATTCTCTAGAGGCCACAAAAGTACAAACTTTCCAGTCCAATATCTTCTCCATATGAACTCGAAATGAATCAAACTCATTTCCATCATATTCTAAATTAAATATCTTAAAATGGCAGTGGTTTCATAATTACGGTTTGAAAGACCATTTACTAGGGTGACTTTTGCAATTTTACCACTTATTTATTGTATTTATTTATTCATATTTATTTTTATTTCTAATATACTTTAAAATAATTGTAAATTCTTTTAATAATTATCTAAAATAAAAATAAAATATAATTTAATATATAATAATTTCCATATATTAACTATGTATATAATGTACCATATGTATATATTACATGTATATAATATATTTCCTTAAATAACAACCACTAAAAAATTAAATAACTAATGTTTGTTATTTAAATTAATAAAATGACGAAAATAATTTATTTATTTATGTAAATAATATACCATATGTAAATAATTTAATCCTTAATTAACACATCATTAAAGTATCTAATTAAAGTACTGCATATACTATTTTAATTAACATATTTCTAAATTATTTAATTAATTTATTTATTCAATTAATCATTAATTCTACCATTAACATCTTTCTCTCTATTCCCTCCCCCATTAATTCATTTTTTTAAAATTCGATTTTTTTTCTTATTTATTTGGCTCCTCCTCTCTCATTCCAATTTGATCAAGCCTTTGGTGAGAGGAGCCTATTCTCTAAGAGCGATCTTTGGTGGAAAATTGCCTAGCCTCTAAGTCGTCCGATGACAGGGAACCGATCTTCGTCGAGGCCATTACGACATTAATACAATCCCAATTGGTTAGATCTAACCATTTTCTATCTTTTAATAAGGTAATTTTAGGTTTAGTTTTTGTGTTTATTTTGTTGTCAATTTTCAAATTTAGATCATAGTTTATCATCATTAATCATTGTTCGATCACCCTCTGATTTCTGATCTGATCACCATATCTTTCTCAAACTACATGTTTCACATTCTATCTCCCATGATCTATCACCACCGGTCACGTACCGGAGACCCGATTCCAATCCATCACTACCGACGGAACCTCCTCGCCCACTTATTTAGTTTTTTGGATTCTCAAACTTCTTGTTTAATTTTTTGGATCGAGTCGTCATGCTCGAGTCGGTTCTCGGTCTATTTAATTGAAGGTACACATGATACAAAAATCAATTATTATTCTTTAAAAAAATATTTACAAAAAAAAGAAAAAATTTTGTTGGAAGCACCGCTGCCCTCCATTGAGCACCACAGCCATCAACAACGTGCCCTCGAAGGAGCTCCACTTCTGGACCACCTGCAACCCGATCATCCATCGTCACGGCCATCCGCGGATTGAGGTCCATCGCTCGGAGGAGAACCATCAACGATCACAGTAATAACCACCACAGCACCTCAAAAGCCTTTGCTTGGAGAAGAACCATCGGAGCCACCGCCTTCCGTCGCCTCGAAGAAGCACCACCCACCGCTGTGGTGACCCTCAAATGAACCTCGTATTTAATCAACAATTAACCCACGCTAAAGATCACTAATTAGAAATAAATGTGAAGTTAAAATTTATTTTTAACTATGCACAAATGATGTATAGGGACAAGTATGCAGAGAGTTCGAACACAGGGAGCAAACAGGATAATTTAAATAAATGTGCACAAGTGAATGTGTGTGAATGTGTGGTGTCTATACAAAGCAAGCAAACAAAGAATTTTGTGGGTTTTTAATTTTTATTTTTTTAAATTTTTTTTTAAATTTTGTATTTCGATTTTTAATTTTCTAATTTTTATAATTTTATATTTATACTTTTTTTCAATATTGGAATTTAAAAACAATGTAATAAAAGACAAGATAAAGTATTTATAAAAATATGCAAAAATAACCAAAAATTCAGAAATAAAATGTTTCTATTTTTTTATAATTTTTTACTGTTTTTAGGGTTTTTGGGTATTTTTCAAGGTGTTTTTGGTATTTTTAAATACTGAAATAAACTAAAATAGTGAACAAGCTACTGGCCGTGAGCAAAATTGGAATTAAAAATAACAAACAACCACCAAAGTTTTTCAAGCTAATTTTAAAATAAAGATAATAAAATATAGAGTAAACAACAATTGAGTTTGTAATTTTTGGAGTTTTCTTTGATTTTATAAAATTTTTTGAATTTTTTGAGTATTTTTGAATTTTTAGTGTTTTTCTTTTGAGATTTTTAGTGATTTTTGGACTGACACTAAAATAGGGTAAAATAGACACTAGGGAATTTTTTGAAATTTTTCGAGGTCTTTTAATATTTTTTTGGTATTTTCTAAGCTAGACAGTGAATAAAATTGATGTTTTTGATTTTTAATAAATATTTAAAAGCAATAAAATTAAAAACTAAAAATATGGCGACAAAGCACAAGCCAACAGGAGCTTAAGTTCAAAATTTGAGAATTTTTGGAATTAGAATGAGGCCTTAAATAAATAGAGCAAGTCAGTACAAATTAAAGGCCTAGCAGGGGTAGATATGCAATTTCTTAAACAAGCAGGGACAAACATGCAATTTTTCACAAAAACTAACACTTAATATTCAATTTCCAGTACCAAACACCAATTACAAAACCCGCCTGGGTATCTTAGCAATTTTCCCACCAGGGCGCGTGACTTGCACGCGCCTAGCAAGGACTAAAATGTAATTTCCACAAAAGCTGGGGGTTCACATGCAAAATCTCCAAAAATTTAACACTTAATCTGACAGTTCGAGGGTTAAAACGAAATACAAAAAGAACCGAGGGCCTCAGTGCAAAAAGCCTGCACCTCACGTAAACAGGTCACGTGAGGTGACGTGGTGGAGGACCCAAATGTAAATAAAATGAGTTCGGGGGTCTTTTTGCAAATGTTACAAAAATATTACACTACATACGGAAGTTTTAGGATTAAAATATGAATACAAAATGCGCGGGGGTTTGGATGCAAAATACCCTCGGCGCGCGATCCAACGGCGGATGAGATGCCACTTGAACACGTGGCACACGACGAACGGCCGATGACGCTTCGCTGGATGCACGGCTGAGATCAAATCTCCACTGATGATCGACGGTCGAAGCAGGAGGCGATCCAACGGTGGCTGTGCAATCTGGTGGCGCTCCACGATCCGACGGCTGGGAAGTGAAGACCAAGAACAACATCGGCCGCCGGTGAGAGCGAACTTCGTCGTCCCCGATCTCCGTCCTCCGGCGATGTCAGAGCTCCAAAAAGGATGTGGAGCGTCCCTGGGTCCTCGTCTTCCTCCTGGAGGCGTCAAAAATCCACGGCGAGGGCCGTGGTGCTCGCAGGTAGCCGGCGGACCTACGAGGCTCCAGGAGCTCCGGCGAGCTTCAAAATTCATCTCCAGGCACTCTCAAGTGTGCTTTGACGTGCAAAAAGAGTCAAGGGGTCCAGGGCAAACTGCCTGGACCCTTGGATGGGTGTGGGGATGCGTGCTACGACAGGGCGATGAACGGCCGGAGTTGCGCTCCATCCAAGTGAGTGGATCGGACGGTTCATGCGATGGAACTCGAAGGTTTTTGAGGGGTTTTGATCCTAGTACTAACAGGAGTAAAACGCAAGAGAAAAATAAAAGGGGGAAGGCCCTCAATGGCCGGAGCTAGAGGGAGGAGTATACCTCGACCGCCGGTCTTGCGGGAGGTGGTGGAGGCGCCCTCGACCTCGTACGCCCTGGCTAAGGAGCTCGCGGCGGAGCTGTCACCTCTAGCAAGCTTCAGAGCACCAGAGAGGCGGAGAGGGGTGGACCAAGGGGATTCTCAAACTTCTTGTTTAATTTTTTGGATTGAGCCGTCATGCTCGAGTCGGTTCTCGGTCTATTTAGTTGAAGGTACACATGATAAAAAAATCAATTATTATTCTTTAAAAAAATATTTACAAAAAAAGAAAAAATTTTGTTGGAAGCACCGCCGCTCTCCAATGAGCACCACAACCATCAACAACGTGCCCTCGGAGGAGCTCCACTTCTGGACCACCTGCAACCCGATAATCCATCGTCACGGTCATCCGCGGATCGAGGTCCATCGCTCGGAGGAGAACCATCACCGATCACAGTAATAACCACCGCAGCACCTCAAAAGCATTTGCTTGGAGAAGAACCATCGGAGCCACCGCCTTCCGTCGCCTCGAAGAAGCACCACCCACCGCTGCCTACACGAGCATGCCATCAGATCGGAGAAGGACAGGGGCGTCAGGCCCAATCTTTGTCACTGCCCTCTCGAACTGAGGGAGGAAGGAACGAAAAGAGACGCCTACAATTTAACCTAAGCGGCGCACGTGCGGATTAAAATATCTTGGCAAAATTGTGTGGAGGCTCCTGAATTTCTCAAAATTATAAAGAAGCCCTCTCTAGTTCACACCCACATGCAGCGCATGCCCAACCTGAGTAATTTACGATTTCCGCCCAGCATTTATTTCTTGTTATATTTTAATGTAAAAACATTGAATAAGCGCATTTTAGTCTTGTATTTCCATACTTATATTTGCTTGCTTTTATTATTGAAATAAATATTATTTGTGCTCAATAAATTCTCCAAAAATCAGATTGAGTTCAAGTTTTTTGTCTTTTCATAGTATAATTTTCTCATTGCATTTTATTGTCTTTTGATATTATTATAAAAATCGAAAGGGATTTTTACCCGACAGACCCTATAAACTTTTTAAATTACCTCTACGACCTTTTGCACAACGTAATTACCCCATCGACCTTAAAAATTACCCCAAGAACCCCCACAGACTTCAAATAGATTACCCGGAGGGTTCATGGGGTAAGAGTTGGCATGTTTACGGGGTCGAGGGAGGAATTATGTTGTTTCAAAGGTCGTAGAGGTAATTAACAAAGTTTATAGGATCTGCCAGGTAAAAATCCCAAATCGAAAACATCTCATTTTCACTGTTTCAAATTAGAACATTCATAAAAATTCGAATATTGCTTCAAAAATTCCAAAAAATAGAATAGTTTGCTTTCGTTATATTTTATTTCCTGTGTAAATTTCATGCATTAAATATTTTTAAAACCCTAAAAATTTGCAAAATATCAAAAAACTTAAAAAAATCATAGAAAATTGTAGAAAATCCCAAAAATAGCAATTCCCCTTCATATTTGTGATAATTACTTATAGGAAAACTAAATTCAGCAATTTTTTAGTTCATTTGATATTTTAAATTGCAAAATATCCCTGCTTGTTCACTGTTTAACATTATTTTGAGTTTCTGATTTTTATACAATCTATTAAAACTTGAAAAATCTTTGAAAAAATGCCTAAAAATTATAAAAAGTAAAACACAAAAACATTTTATTCTAACCTTTTTTTATCATTTTTACTATATTTTAAAAATCCAAAATAGCCCTCCTCTATTTTTCTATATAATTTGTTTGAATATTATATTCTTGAAAAAATTAAAAATTTGCAAAATTAAAAACCACTACAAATTAAAAATTAGAAAATATAAAAAATTAAAAACAATAATAGAAAATATATAAAAACCAGTAGTAGTGTTCATAGAATTTCCTTCTTTATTTCATTGATCCTTTCATTGATTTAATAACCCTCGGGATTTTGTAGCCTTCTCGAGTTCGATCTTTTTTGCTACACAGGTAAACTAAATAGCAAATTCTCTTATTTCATTTTTTGTATTTATTTTGGCCTGAGAAGTAAAAAAAATTGTTTGATGATTCTTTGGGTTGAACGACCTTTGTGAATAATTCATATAAATAAAACCCAGGAAAATCGATGTTAACAAAATGGCGTCGTTGTCGGGGAAATCGGAAAATTCGTTAGACGTGTTTTTATTCAAAAATATCAAAAAAGTGAAAATTGAAAAATCTAAAATTGGGACTGCTAATATCTCTTGGACCCTTAAAATTAAACGTAATTGATTCATAACATTGTTTTGGGGAGAGCAACCCCCTCATTATATTCACAATTTATTTGCCATGTACACACTAAGGATTAGTGCCCCAATCCCAGGTGTCCTACGTGTTTGAACAACTTTGTATTTGATCTCCTAACTCTAAAATTGACAAGATTAACGATCGATCCTTAACGGTCATCACCGAGTTGAGTAGGTGACTCTGGGGTTGCATGGTGTTTAGTATGTGCTTGGTATTAAGTTTGTTACCTTCATTTTCTCAAGATCATTAGCAATCACCTAAAAAAGATCATCATCACTCATGTTTTTCCTCTCTCCCACCCTTCACTCTGAGGTCCAAATGTTGTCCAATATCTCCCAAGCTCAGAAACCTTCACTCTAGCAGGTCAATGATCTCTTTGATCTTGACCAAGATTTCTTTGAGCCTTTTATTTCTGATCCAGTGGGTGGATTTTCTCTGACATCTAGAGAGAACTATTATTTGAGTTTGATCATTCATTCTCTTCCTCGAGTCTTTCTGATTTTTCCCATCTCCCCGGGGGTTATTTGTGGGTGATATCTTCTTTGTAGTCGGTTTCATTTCCAGGATGTGCATCCGATCTATCGGATCACGAGACTGAGTCTTTTTTATTTTTCTTCTGAGTCTGAGTTGTCTCTCCTCTACGACCCTCGCGAGGATGACCCTCTCTATGATATATTATATGATTTACCTAAATTCTCTACATCATGTGCATTGGATATCAGTGAGTCTCATGATTTTGATTTCCATATCTTTTTGAGACGATGATTAATGTGGAGGACTCCATGACTGATCCTTCTTTCTCCACGTATAATTTCTTCAGCTCAATCATTTCACTCCATTCTAAGCCTAAGCCGAAGATTTCTTTTGGGCTACTGGTGCCCGATCTTATCTACACATCAATTTACTCGGTAGCAAACACCCGCCTGATTGCTTATTTAGGTGTCATCATTTATACTATTGATCATGTTGTTGTTCTCACTCCGAGACAACAACGATAATATGGTATTCGCATTACAGATGTCATCCTAAACCTCGATATATCGTTGTCCTAGACTTTGCACCCAGCTAGGGGTGTAAACTCTAGCTCTTATTGAGAGGCATCTCAACAATGTCTACTATGTATATATGAGTTTCATCTTGATTTGGTCCTTCCTTCTTCCATTTTATCATTCGCCTCTTTTCAGTGTATATATGTGTGCATGTTATACTTAGGATGTACTTTATCCTAAGTATAGGGGTGAATGATTTGTGTTATTCATATTCATCCTGTTCATGACTCCTGTTGTTGCTTATACTTAGGGATA
Organism: Ottelia alismoides; assembly: GCA_037367405.1. Classification (NCBI taxonomy): domain Eukaryota; kingdom Viridiplantae; phylum Streptophyta; class Magnoliopsida; order Alismatales; family Hydrocharitaceae; genus Ottelia; species Ottelia alismoides. Next base: position 1,315,110 of record JAZKJV010008089.1, on the reverse strand, counting down.
CTCTACCGTAAGTATAGGGTGAGTGATGTTGTTCATACTTTTGTGTTTTTATTCTTCCGATCTCTCGCTTGTCACCCAACTTGTTGATATTTTATACTTAGGCTATTCTACCCAAAGTATAGGGGGAAAGACGAGATTGAGTCCGTCAATTCTTTTCCCTGGTTTTTCCCTTTTCTACAAACATCTATGCTTAGGATTAATTAATCCTAACTATAGGGGGGATCACCGACTTCTATTCATTCTTTGAGTCATTGTTGTATAGTGTTATTTTCACTTTTCTATACTTAGCACGAGTTATGTCTTCCTTTGCATCGCTTTGATCACTATGAGGACATAGTTCGAGCTAAGTATAGGGGGAGTAGTATATTGTATATATACTTTAGCCAAAACTCGTACTTTTAAATGGATATAAAAATATGATTATTTTTTGTATATTATTGGGATATGTATAAATGTGGAGAATCCACGTGTGTACATAAACTTTGTTCACCTTCCATCTTGTAAAAAAATTAATGTGTATCCTCTTATTAAAATATTGTATAATCCGTGTATATACTTGTATATATTTTACTAACCCTTTTCTCTTAAAAATTTCTTTGTATATATTTCTTGCATTTGCATGTGTATTTTCATAATAGTATTGATAATTAAACTGAGACTGGAATAAAATTGAAGAATGGAGCTTAGTTGGACCTTAATCCACTTAATTTCAGAGGAACCTTATAAGAATTGGAGTTAAGACTTTTCAGGTCCTAGCGACTTAATTCTTTGAGTCCATAAGACTATGTTCACATATCATATGAAGTGGTCTAAGTAGAATATTTAGCAACACACGCATGATTCTTCTAAACCATGGCTTAGCTTGGACAAGCACTATACACGTAGATCTTCATGGAGGAGGTGGTGAGGAGGCAGAATATTTTGGCTTGGGGTAGCACACGGGTAACAACTAGCGGGAATATCTATCTTCCTCTAGGGAGGGTAGTGCATCTCAACCTGATCTAGTAACATTGAGGTCTAAAGACAGGATGTTGTGGGGTTGCAATAATGCTTCAAAAAAGAGATAGTCTACTAGCTCTAGAGGAAAAACTCCTTATGTACATGTTGCACCTTGTATATATTTAAAAAGAAAAAAGAAAAAAAAGGAGAATCTCCAAAAGTGGACAGGCCTGATTGAAAAGTAAAATGTCTGCTGGAAATTATATACAAGTATAGAAAAATAAGAAGAGCTTCAAAGTAAAATTTTTATTAGCTTGCAGCCGGATGACTTGGTCATGCTTCTGAGGATAGGTAGCTACATTGGTTATCGTCCATTCTTTTCTCCATTTCCTCTTCTTGAGTTGGTTGTACTAGAACTTAGAAGGGAATATCCCCTCTCCTCGAGGAAAGAGTTGTGAGATTGGGGGACTAGAGATACCTTGTTGAGAGAGGTTGTTCTTTGCTACTTTGAGATGGGGAGCTAAATTTCGCTTACACCGTACAAGTAAAAATTCATAGTCATAAGAATTTGTATATGTAGACTTGTTCTGACCTGAATGTTGAGGCGACCTGAATAGGAGTCTTGTGGAACTTGAAGGTCGTTAAATTTTAAATCCATTTCCCATTAAGGTTCCCCGCACTAATAATCCAAAGGACTGACAGAGCTCCATACTACAACTTTATGAATATAAGTTTAATACTCAATATTGTCCTAATCCCTTTATTTTTTTCTTTCCTTTTCTTTTATTCACGCATTCTTTCAAATAAGTGTTTGTTAAGGGACTAGCAAAGGTAAAGCATGGGGGTGATGAATATGCATTTCATCATCTTTATTCATTTATTTTAGCTTAAAATATCTTATACAATACCAATATATATTGATAAATATATATATTCTTATTATCATGCATCTTTGTGTAAATATTGTATATTTATCATCTTTTAACTTAAAATAAATAAAGAAATAAAGGAAAATAAAGAAAATAAAAGACTGTATATATGCAATAGATACAGGCTGAATCCAACCCCGAGAGAAGGTCAAGACTTGACCAACGATAAGGAATAAAGTTGGGGGAGAAAAGGCCAAAAATCACCAAAAATATACTTGATATGTTCCTCACATGTATAATATTGTCTATAATAAAAATTCTTGAACTATTTTATCACATAACCCTTTTAAATAATCATGATAAAAGGCTATTGTAAATACCAAAATTAATTACAAATAAATCTGTGTATATAGTGTAAATAATCACACTCTCTAGAGGCAACAAAAGTACAAACTTTCCAAACCAATATCTTCTTCATATGAACTTTAATTGAATCAAATGCACTTCCATCGTATTCTAAATTAAATTAGCTTATTAATAATTTTTTAGTTTCGGTTTGAAAGATGATTTTCTGTGGTGGTTTTTGCAATTTTACCACTTATTTATTGTATTTATTTATTCATATTTATTTTTATGCATAACGTACTTTTAAATAATTGTAAATATTTTAATACTTATTTAAAATAAAAATAAAAAAAATATTATAAAAATATAATATAAAACATAAAATAAAATAATTTCCTTATGTTAACTATGTGTATAATGTACCAGATGTATATATTATATGTATATAATTAATTTCCTTAAATAACCACCACTAAAAATTAACTAACCAACATTAAGTAAAAATGATGAAAATGATTTATTTATTTATGTAAATAATATACCATATATAATTTAATTCCTTAATTAACCCATCATAAATAATATACCTCAGTTGTTCGACCTCTACATGCTTACATGCTATACATCTTTGGTTGTAGAGTATAATAATTTGTGCTCCACATTTTTGTCATTCATTGATTAATTATATATTATTGGTACTTGTTGTTTGAACCGGGCTTCATGAGCGGTCACCTCAGTGACGCTCTACCTCCACTACCTATTTCAGTGAAGATAATTCTTAGACCCTCGCGAAGCTCGGTTCAATCATCATGGTAAGTCCCACCATGGAGACATCCCCTCCTTTTTATGTACATTATTCCTTTTATTTTCTATCTTCACTCTCTTTTTTGTTGATAATATTATTTGATGAATAATTGATTAAATAGTTGAAAATATTTTATAAACTTTTATCATCAAGTTGTTGAGGATTACAATTAATCACAACCATCCATTTAGTGATTGGGATTGCAATCCCAATGGTTCAAAAAATATAAAAGGGGAGGTAGGCCCTCCCTTCCAATAAATAACGCATACAGTTGTAAATAAACAACTCTCTCTCTCTCTCTGTGCATGTGTGTGTGTGTGTGTTAATCTTATTATTGTGTTGTTGGATCGGTTCGACCGATCTAGCTTAGGGGTTCTTCGTCTGTGGTTGTTTGGGATCATGAAGAAGGAGGAGCTTTCATTTGACAAAATTATGAGCAAGGAGTTTTGGATCATCTTGTTGGATTGCAGGAAGTACACAATTGGTTGTTATTTGGGTGGAGGATCGGAGTGGATTGAAGGTGGGTGGTAGAGGTCTGGTGATATGAAGGAGATGGACCTTGAAGGGCCAAATCTGGATGGATGTGGGCGGTAAGTGATGACTGGAAGATGGAGAAATGCAAGGGAAGGAGTGAGGTGGATAGGTGGGTTGGATCTAGGGGACACTGCGAGGAACATGGGACAGAGATCAAGAGATCAAATGAAGCTTAAATCCTAAGCCTAAGCTAATGTGAATGATTAAAGCGCAAAATAAAGATGAGAAATGAAATAAAAACGATTAAAGCTACATAAAAATGATGGGAAAATGACTCAACCTGGCTAGAGCCAAGATGGTGGACCTCATGGTTGAGTACCACCAAAGATGGTTGGAAACGCTTCCTACGCCACTCCTCTATGTACCTGGAGCAAAGGGAGCTCCTCCTATCAACAAGAACTCAACCATAAAGCACTCTGAGGGGTCTAGAATGGGTAGAGAGGGAACTGAATTTTAAAAATTGCTGAGCTCTGGCTATATACAGGGTGACATTGATTGGGGAATGGTGCTCGATTCAGTAGCCCTCAAATCGAAATGAGATGCCGGCGTAATAGGTCATCGATCGAGGGAGAAAAATTGTGAAGGAATCTTGCTAAATCGATGACTGGAGCCTTAAAATTATTTGAAATGAGGAGGAATAGGCGCGTACATTGCATACCTCTGAGGGGTGAAGACATCCTCGCGCCCACAACACAAGTGCTTTCTCTGTCAGATTGGACTTGAAACAAGAGGATCGCAATCACATTTCAAAGGTAAGTCTTTTAATTCATGTGATCGTGATGGAACGATTGGGGAATGGTTCCCAATCCGTGTGGTTCCATTGACTTTATCTAATTTCCGTTGATATCCCGACTAGTAAGATGAGTCTATTTTGATCGGATGTGATCTGATCCACATGCTTTTGTGATGCGCAAGACATGATCACCTCCCTTAAGTATCGTCTGCTATAATAATTTAGCAATTCTATTATGGTGACTAATATACATATAGATGTTATTATACAACATATACTATGCTATTTCAATGCTAAAAAATGTTCTCGTTGTCGGTTCTACTGTAAGTTTGTAAAATATCATCTACTATATTTGTAGCGTAAGAATCATGATCGATAAAATACATTGCAGCACATGTACATGTCTATTCTGTGTAGCTTTGTTAATATGTATCTATTTGAGGGTAAAATCCTCATCTACGCACACACATAATGATATTGTGCACCTTATGGATGTCGGCCACGATAATCAAAAGATTTAAAATGATATCACGATACTCATAAACGCAACAGTAATATTTGATATGCATTTCTTAGATCCTTACTTCTTTTCAATTTCTTCGGTGTATGGGTACGTGAAGTGATGATATCAAGAGCATATTGTGAAGGCGCTCACCAACTACGACCGGGATGACCTTGACATAATGCTCTTCAACACGTGAACCACCATCAATAAGGTGTTTGCTTTGGTCAAATAGAGCGACAATGCATCATCATCAAGAACAACCTCGGTAATTTGGATGGACACCATGGTACAACTCGTGATACCAGAGGCAAATCGTTGGCGATGGTATCCACTAAGGAGCATAAGAACGACGTCGTTCTCTACAAACACATCCACTCTAACAAGCTCAAAAATAGGATGTTGGATTCATAGAATCTGAAAGATAACGAGATGATATTTTATTGTTTATATCGACTGCAATTATAAGGTAAGAGCTTAAAATTTCAATTCGAAGAATTGTGAATTTATTAGATAACCTTTAAATTTCCTTTTCTCACTGTGTGTTCTACTCTTTCTCTTTTTATAGGTCATCCTACCTCTACGCCATATGTGACCCTCTCTGAGCATGATCCCACTCATTATTGCTTGCTTCAACGGTACCATTAGGCAAGATCTAATTCCAATCCTTACCAAATGCAACTTCGTATGTAGTGACATCTACTTTCTTCTCCATCAAAGCGTTCGCTTTAATGGCAACAACTACATTCTGGAGGATGAAATTACACATATAAACTTCATTTGATAAGTATTATACTTAAAATAAGCTAATATATGTGTTCTTACTTCCACCTTTGTATGTCTGCATGGAGCACAATAAATGAATTATATGGTTTCGATAAGGCTCAATCTAGATTTAGTCTTCTCTTTCCAGTGAGCGTCAAAATCGGCTGGTCGTTTGTTGTGGATCAAGTGGAGTACTAGAAAGCTTAGTATTTGACTAAACTTGGATCACAACTGGGGTATATTAAATTGTTGCAAAAGGTGTTACATAAAAATTGATGGGAGACGGGCAACAAGCTGCACCGTCAATCCCTTTTGGATGGCAAATCCAATTATTCTGAATACTTGGATCCTTCCGTTGATACAAGGGTGTTCAACTTCATCATCCTCGAAGAGCTTGGCATGCACATCATGAGGTCGATATGGTTTCAGAGAATCCTGGACTTCTTCAAATGTATTAGCAGATGGCTGGTTAATCAATATACAAGCAGTTATGTACACTCAACTAGGTTAAATATGAAATGCATTTTTTGTCAGATATGACTTAAAATTTTCCATAGTACATGCATGCTTGTTTAAAACATATTTTCAAAAATGAGTATCATATATACTTCCATCATAATTGATTTTCTTGCAAATTTAAACCATATAAATACTCTATATTATATATGTACATTTCTATCTTTTTTTAATAATAATACTTTATGATATTGAAAAACGAGTATTTTCACTTGTAATTGAAATCGAGCAAATACTCTGACCGTGCAAATCACACACATGCACCTTAGTTTAGCTAGTTTTTGTTCATTTAAATTCACACATGAGATAAGATTCGTTTGCCAATTTTTAATCAGTTATAATAATAGCTAAAATTGATTGAATAAGTGAAACTAGTATGAACTGAAATTTTTAATGAAACTAGGGTTCATACATGCACTTCACGACGAAAAATAAAATACGCACTTCATCATCTTAATTATACCAGGCGTGATCATTCTTGCCTTTAATATATTTATAAATTAATCTATGATTATCGTAATTATGATTATAAAAAAGACCAACATATCATTTAGAATGAAATTGATAGAACATAAATTAAAATAAATATCGGATATTTACTCTTTTTCAACAACAACTTATGCTTGATCCTTAAAAGATTACCATTTGATTATGCAAAATACATCCTAATTTGCCACAACAGTTTAAGATAAAAAAACTTATTCATTATATTTAGTTGTGATAAGAGTTGTTATTATTGTTATTAATTTAATATACATATTATTTTAGATGAAATTTAAATTATAAGAGGTGTGATCATCCTCACCTTCATTATATTTATAAATTAATCTACGATTATCATAATTATGATTATTAAAAATACCAACATAGCATCTAGAAAGAAATTGAAAGAACATAAATTAAAATAAATATGGGATATTTACTCTTTTTCAATAACAACTTATGTTTGATATTTAAAAGTTTACCAGTTGATTATGCAAAATACATCCCAATTTACCACAACATTCTAAAAATAAAAAAATCTTATTCGTTATAGTTAGTAGTGATAAGAGTTGTTATCATTGTTATTAAACTAATATACATATTATTTTAGATGGAACTTAAATTATATACATAAAATAATGGCATATAAATTCAACAATAAACAGTATAGAACATATAAGACCATAATTCCACTCATAAGAAGAAACAAAATATTAGCAACCAATTATCATATCTAAATCTAATTTGAGTAAAAATGTGATGAAAAATATAATTGTCATAACTCATTTGAATAAGAAGGCCACTTTATTAACTTTAATTATGATACAATTTATTATCAACTTATAATGTAACATAAGTATTATCAACAATGATTTTATATCATATACATAAGGTGGGCATGTTTAAATTCAATTGTATAACTTAGAACACACATAAAAATGCTTTATATTATGAAATAGAACATTAACAAATAGTCATAATATTTCTGATTTAATGTGAGAAGAAATGTAATAAATACTATGATTAGCACACCTTTTTATACCTACTAACAATGAATTTATGAATGTAAAAGTGGTTAAAACTAATTATGGAGTACACATAGATGACACAAACCTATATGTATATATAAATATTAATATAATAAATATAAAAAAAGATTTATAATTTTTTAATTTAACAAATATATTAGAGGAGAGAGAAAAAAAGGAGAGAGAGGAGATATATAAGTGTGTTTGAGAGACAGAGAAGAGAAATGGAGACGAGAGAGGGAGAGAGAGATCATGTTGTAGAGAGGGGGAGAGAGTGAGTGGTGAGACACAGGGGAGAGAGAGATCGTGGTGGAGAGAGGGGGAAAGAGCACCTAGACAGAGTACTCCAGAAATGTTGAGAAGTCAATCTCGTACTATTGTGGGAAAAGAGCCACTTCATGGTGACTGAAGGCATTGTGCAGGGCCACATCATTTCCAAGATGGCATGGAATTCGATCCAACAAAGGTGGATGTGATCGCCAATTTTGATCCACCTAAGAATGTCGGAAATGTGAGGTTATTCCTGGGGCATGTGCATTTCTACCGAAAATTCATCAAAGATTTTAGTCGCATCGCCCGACATCTAACTGAATTGTTATGCAAGGAGACAGAGTTTAGGGTCGATCAACAAGTTCTCCTTTATTTCAATCAACTGAAGGATCTAATCACTCAAGCTCCAGTCCTATAGCCACTGAATTAGTCTCTACCATTTGAGATCATGACGGATGCGTCGGATTTTGCAGTTGATGTTGTGTCAGGACAGAGGAAAGACAAAGTGTCCTACGCCATTCACTTCGCCAGCAAAACATTAGATGAAGATCAACGTAACTATACTATCACAGAGAACGAGTTGTTGGTCATGGTTTTCACCCTCGAGAAGTTCAGATCCTATCTTCTTGGATCTAGAGTCACAATCTACACTGACTAGTTTGTTATTCGGTGTTTACAACATAAGAAGGATGCAAAGCCTAGATTAATAATATGAATCCTTCTTCTCCAGGAGTTTGATTTGGAAATCAAAGATAAACCTGGAGTTCAATACGTGGTAGCAGATCATCTCTCTAGAATTGAGCATTAAGAACCTCCACTGATCAGTACACCCATCACATACATCTTTCCTGACGAGTCGATTTTTGCGGTGGCATCTCTTCCTTGGTATGTTGATATTGTGAACTACCTCATTTCTGGTGTAGTCCCACAAGACTGGACGAAAATCAAGAAGGACAAGTTCTTGTAGACTGTCCATTTCTACTAATGGGAATACCCACTGTTATTCAGGGAAGGAGCATATTGTATTTGGTGATGGGGTACTGCCCAGAAGAAGAATTAGAGTATCCTCGAGCACTGTCATTCGCTCGAATCTGGTGGACACCACTCTGGAGATAGTACAACATCGAAAGTATTGCAGTGTGGCCTTTGGTGGCCCACACTATTCAAGGAAGCAGCAGCATATGTCAAAGGCTGCATTGGCTGTCAGAAAATGGGAGGAACCCTCACAGCTAAAGACTCGATGCCCCTAAGATTCATTCAGATTTCAGATGTATTCAATGCTTGGGGCATTGACTTAATGGGACCATTTCCCAACAGTCGCATATTTGAGCACATCCTTATTGTTGTTGATTATGTGAGTCATTAAGATGAAGCTATTCTCGCCCGAGTAGTTGATAGCCGTACAGTTTTTCGGTTTCTGTGAGAAAACATCATTTCACGGTTCGGGATACCAAAGATTCTGATATCAGACGGGGGTAGTAACTTCAACAATAAAGATGCCAAAAAAGTAACGAAGGAGTACGGCATCGAGCACCGAGTTTCTTTTCCTTATCATCCTTAGACCAATGGCATGGTAGAGCTCTCAAACAGAGAAATCAAGATAATTTTGTAGAAGCTTGTGAGGTCCGATAGAAAGAACCGGTCTCAACTCTTGGACTCTGTCCTTTGGGAATACATGACCACCTACAAGTTGCCCTTGGGCAAGTCGCGCAATCGTCTTGTGTATGGAAAACTGTGTCATCTGCCTGTCGAACTAATTCACAGATCCCTACGGGCAGGCAATCAACATTTACAATCTGCACTCACAGAAAAGTGGTCATCAAAGAAAAGTGGATCTGAACAGACTACAGTAATTCAGAGACTATGTGTAAGATAACTTCTTGATATACAAGGAGAAGGTTAAATGCTGGCATGATTGGCACATCAGGCGAAAGACCTTCAAGAGTGGACAGAAAGTATGGTTATTTGAGGCAAAATTAAAGATATTCCCAGGAAATCGAAGAGTAAATGGATAGCGCCATTCCAAGTGAAAGAAGTGTGTGACAACGGAAGCACTTTGTTATCAGACTTGTCATTTGTCGAACAACCATTCGTCGTCAACGGTCAGTTACAAAATCCGTACATAGAGCATGATACTTTCCTGGTCGTTGTCGACTCAGTCCAAGTGATCTACAATGATGCATCCTCCACAACTCCAGTAGCATCCAAAGATTCAGATAATGCTCCTATAAAACTCTTTCTTTAGTTTTCTTCATTTCTTATGTTGTTTTCTTATGTTTATTTTCTTTCTTCTCATTCTTTCTCAGTCACCACAACTCTCAATCACCACTGTTATACATAGGATATGCATCATCCTAAGTATAGGGGGGATGAGTGGGTTCTGTGGATAATTCTTTGATCCCTCGCTTGTCTCCTCTCTTATTGATATTCCAGTCTATACTTAGAGATATTTTACCCAAAGTATAAGAGGAGATAGGACGAGTTGCTAATTTGTTCATTCCCAACCTCAACCCTCCCTGCAAGTAGATACAACTTACTATACTTGGGATTATTTCATCCTAAGTATAGGGGGACGGTTGGCTTCTCATTCACTGATTCCTTATTCTTTAATTATTGTAGTATAGGCTCTTTTATACTTAATACGAGTTATGATTTTTCTTTTCTCTTCGATCTATGAGGACATAACTCAAGCTAAATATAGAGGAACGTATATACTCTGTACATAATTTAGCCATAACTCATACTTTTGTATTTTAAATAAGTATGGCTAAAATACATTAATTATTTGTAAATAATACTCTTGTATAAAATTCATTAAAAATTCCGCGTACATACTGATAAATAAATCAAGTAAAAATGTTTTGCAAAATATTTGAAAGATGGTTGGAAAATCTATTTGAAAATATTTTGAAAACTGTTTGAAAACTATTTTGTAAAATGTTATAACCTTTGTAAAAATACTTTTGTTTGTAAATCCTTTTCTTTATTTAAAATAATATGTTTTGAAAATCTATTTGCAAATGGTTTGGAAAATGGTTGCAAAAACACCTTGAAAAATCTATACATACTCATTGAAAAAACTTTACAAAATGATTTTGAAATCAGTTTGTAAAAACTATTTGTCAAATTAGTTTGCAAAAATAAAGTTTTCAAATATTAGCAAAAATATTTTCAAATTATTTTGAGAACTATGTACATAGTTCAAGAAAATAAAGATCATCTCCAAACCCATACATACGAACCTGTAAATTCTTGATGAATTTGCATTTCATCATCTTTATTCATTTATTTCATCTAAAAATCCCTTAAACAATACCAATATATATTGATAAATATATATTCTTACTAACCTTCATCTTTGAGTAAATATTGTATATTTATCACCTTTTAACCTAAAATAAATAAATAAAGTAAAAAAAGAAAATAAAAGACTGTATATATGTAACAGATGCATGCTGAATCCAACCCTGAGAGAAGGTCAAGACTTGACCTGATTGACAAGGAATAAAGTAGGGGGAGATAAGGCCAAAAATCACCAAAAATATACTTGATATGTTCCTCACTTGTATAATATTGTCTATAATACAGATTCTTTAATCATTTTATCACATAACCCTTTGTGAATAATCATGATAAAAGGCTCTTGTAAATAACAAAATTAATTGCAAAACAAATATATGTATATAGAGTAAATAATCGCATTCTCTATAGGCCACAAAAGTATAAACTTTCTAGACCAATATCTTCTCCATATGAACTCGAATTGAATGAAACTCATTTCCATCGTATTCTAAATTAAATATCTTAAAATGACAGTGGATTCATAATTACGGTTTGAAAGATGATTTACTAGGGTGATTTTTGCAATTTTACCACTTATTTATTGTATTTATTTATTCATATTTATTTTTATACATAATATACTTTAAAATAATTGTAAATTCTTTTAATAATTATTTAAAATATAAATATAATATAATATAATATAATATAATATAATATATAAAATATAATAATTTCCATATATTAACTATGTATATAATGTACCATATGTATATATTATATGTATATAATATATTTCCTTAAATAACCACCACTAAAAAATTAAAATAACTAATATTTATTATTTAAATTAATAAAATGATGTGAATTATTTATTTATTTATGTAAGTAATATACCATATGTATATAATCTAATCCTTAATTAACCCATCATTAAAGTATCTAATTAAAGTACTGGCATATACTATTTTAATTAACATATTTCGAAATTGTTTAATTAATTTATTTATTCAATTAATCATTAATTCTACCATTAACATCTTTCTCTCTATTCCCTCCCCCATTAATTCATTTTTTTTAAATTCGATTTTTTCCTACTTATTTGGCTCCTCCTCTCTCATTCTAATTTGATCAAGCCTTTCGTGAGAGGAGCTGATTCTCTAATAGCGATCTTTGGTGGAAAGTTGCCTAGCCTCCGAGTCGTCCGATGACAGCGAGTCGGTCTTCGTCGAGGCCATTACGGCGTTAATACAATCCCAATTGGTTAGATCTAATCCATTTTCTGTCTTTTAAGTAGGTAATTTTAGGATTAATTTTTGTGTTTATTTCGTTGTCAATTTTCAATTTTAGATCATAATTTATCATCGTTAATCATTGTTTGATCACCCTCTGATTTCCGATCCGATCACCATATCATTCTCAAACTATATGTTTCACATTCTATCTCCCACGATCTATCACCACCGGCCACGTACCGCGGTACCGGAGTCCCGGTTTCAATCCATCACAACCAACGGAACCTCCTCGCCCACTAATTCTTGTTTAATTTTTTGGACCAAGCCGTCATGCTCGAGTCGGTTCTCGATCTATTTAATTGAAGGTACACATGATAAAAAAAGGAAAAAATCAATCATTATTCTTCAAAGAAATATTTACAAAAAAAAGAAAAAAATTGATGGAAGCACCACCGCCCTCCACTGAGCGCCACAGCCGTCGACAATGTGCCCTCTAAGGAGCTCCACTTCTGGACCACCTGCAACTCTATCATCCATCGTCACGGCCATCCGCGGATCGAGGTCCCTCGCTCGGAGGAGAACCATCACCGATCACAGCAACAACAACCGCAGCGCCTCAAAAGCCTCTGCATGGAGAAGAACCATTGAAGCCACCGCCTTCCGTCACCTAGAAGAAGCACCACCCACCCCTGCCTGCACGAGCGTGCCATCGGATCGGAGAAGGACAGGGGCGCCATGCCCAATCTGTGTCGCTGCCCTCTCGAACTGAGGGAGGAAGGAACGAAAAGAGACACCCACAATTTAACCTAAGCGGTGCACGTGTGGATTAAAATATCTTGGCAAAATTGTGTGGAGGCTCCCGAATTTCTTGAAATTGCAAAGAAGCCCTCACTAGTTCACACCCACATGCAGCGCATGCCCAACCTGAGTAATTTATGATTTCCACCCACCATTTATTTCTTGTTATATTTTAATGCAAAAACATTGAATAATTGCATTTTAGTCTTGTATTTCCATACTTATGTTTGCTTGCTTTTATTATTGAAATAAATATTATTTGTGCTCAATAAATTCTCCAAAATTAAGATTGAGTTCATGTTTTTTTGTCTTTTCATGGTATATTTTTCTCATTGCATTTTATTGTCTTTTGCTATTATTATAAAAATCAAAAACATCTCATTTTCACTGTTTCAAATTAGAACATTCATAAAAATTTGAATATTGCTTCAAAAATTCCAAAAAATAGAATAGTTTGCTTTTGTTATATTTTATTTCCTGAGTAAATTTCATGCATTAAATATTTTTAAAACCTAAAAATATGCAAAATATCAAAAAACTTAAAAAAATCACACGAAATTGTAGAAAATCACAAAAATAGCAATTCCCCTTCATATTTGTAGATAATTTCTTATAAGAAAAATAAATTCAGCATTTTTTTAGTTTATATGATATTTTTAAATTGCAAAATATCCATGCTTGTTCACTGTTTAACATTATTTTGATTTTCTGATTTTTATAAAATCTATTAAAACTTGAAAAATCTTTGAAAATCGCCAAAAAAATTAAAAAGTAAAACACAAAAACATTTTATTTTGACCTTTTTGATCATTTTTACTATATTTTAAAAATCCAAAATAGCCCTCCTCTATTTTTCTATATAATTTGTTTGAAACTTATATTCATAAAAAATTAAAAATTTGCAAAGCTAAAAACCACTAAAAATTAAAAATTAGAAAATATAAAAAAATAAAAACAATAATAAAAAAATATAAAAACCAATAGTAGTGTTCATAGAATTTCCTTCTTTATTTCAATGATCCTTTCATTGATTTAATAACCCTCGGGATCTTGTAGCTTCCTTCAGTTCGATCCTTTTTGCTACACAGGTAAATTAAATAGAAAATTCTCTTGCTTAATTTTTGTATTTATTTTGGCTTGTGAAGTAAAAAAATTTTGTTTGATGATTCTTTGGGTTGCAACGACCTTTGTGAATAATTCATCTAAATAAAACCTAGGAAAATCGATGTTAACAAAATGGCGTCATTGTCGGGAAAATTGGAAAATTCGTTAGACGTGTTTTTATTAAAAAATATCAACAAAAGTGAAAATTGAAAAATCTAAAATTGGGACTGCTAATATCACTTGGACCCTTAAAATTAAACGTAATTGATTTGTAACATTGTTTTGGGGAGAGCAACCCCCTCATCATATTCACAATTTATTTGTCACGTACACACTAAGGATTAGTGCCCCAATCCCAGGCGTTCCTACGTGTTTGTACAACTTTGTATGTGATCACCTAACTCTAAAATTGACAAGATTAACGATTGATCTTTAACGATCATCACCGAGTTGAGTAGGTGAATCTGGGGTTGCATTGTGTTTTGTATGTGCTTGGTATTAAGTTTGTTACCTTCATTTTCTCAAGATCATTAGCAATCGCCTAAAAAAGATCATCATCACTCGTGTTTTCCCTCCCTCCCACCCTTCACTCTGAGGGCCAAATGTTGTCCAACATCTCCCAAGCTCAGAAACCTTCACTCTAGCAGGTCAATGATCTCTTTGATCTTGACCAAGATTTCTTTGAGCCTTATATTTCTGATCCACTGGGTGGCTTTTCTCTGACATCGTGAGAGAACCGTTATTTGAGTTTGATCGTACATTCTCTTCCTCGAGTCTTTCTGATTTTTGCCGTCTCCCCGGGGGTTATTTGTGGGTGATATGTTCTTTGTAGTCGGTTTCATTTCCAGGATGTGCATCCGATCTATCGGATCACAAGATCGAGTCTTCTGATTTTTCTTCTGAGTTTGAGTTGTCTCTCCTCTACGACCCTCGTGAGGATGACTCGATCTATGAGATATTCTATAATTTACCTGAATTCTCTACATCATGTGCATTGGATATCAGTGAGTCTCATGATTTTGATTTCCATATTTTTTGAGACGATGATTAATGTGAAGGACTCCATGACTGATCCTTCTTTCTCCATGTACAATTTCTTCGGCTCAATCATTTCACTCCATTCTGAGCCTAAGCCGAAGATTTCTTTTGGGCTACCTGTGCCCAATTTTATCTACACATCTATTTACTCGGTAGCAAACACCTGCTTGATTGCTTATTTAGGTGTCATTATTTATATTGTTGGTCATGTTGTTGTTCTCACTCCGAGACAACAATGATAGTACGGTATTCGCATTACAGATGTCATCTTGAAGCTCGATATATCGTTGCCCTAACCTTTGCACCCAGCTAGGGGCGTAAACTCTAGCTCTTGTTGAGAGGCATCCCAACAATGTCTACTATGTATATATGAGTTTCATCTAAATTTGTTCCTTCCTTCTTCTGTTTTATCATTCACCTCTTTTCAGTGTATATATGTGTGCATGTCATACTTAGGATGTACATTATCCTAAGTATAGGGGTTGAATGATTTGTGTTATTCATATTCGTCCTGTTCATGACTCATGTTGTTGCTTATACTTAGGGATACTCTACCCTAAGTATAGTGTGAGTGATGTTGTTCATATCATCTCTTTTGTGTTTTTATTCTTCTGATCTCTCGCTTGTCCCCCAACTTGTTGATATTCTATACTTAGGCTATTCTACCCAAAGTATAGGGGGGAAGACGAGATTGAGTCCGTCAATTCTTTTCCCCAATTTTTCCCTTTTGTACAATCATCTATGCTTAGGATTAGTTAATCCTAAGTATAGGGGGATCACCGACTTCTATTCATTCTTTGAGTCGTTGTTGTATAGTGTTTTTTTCACTTTTCTATACTTAGCACGAGTTATGTCTTCCTTTGCATATATTTGATCACTATGAGGACATAGTTCGAGCTAAGTATAGGGGATGTTGTATATTGTATATATACTTTAGCCATAACTCATACTTTTAAATGGCTATAAAAATGATTATTTTTTGTATTTTATTGGGATATGTATATAAATTTGTCGAATCCACGTGTGTATATAAACTTTGTTCACCTTCCATCTTGTAAAAAAATTAATGTGTATCCTCTTATAAAAAATTATTGTATAATCCGTATATATACTTGTATATATTTTACTAACCCTTTTTCTCTTAGAAAAATTCTCTGCATATATTTCTTGCATTTTCATGTGCATTTTTCAGAATAGTATTGAAAATTAAACTGAGACTGGATTAAAATTGAAGAATGGAGCTTAGTTAGACCTTAATCCACTTAATTTCAGAGGAACCTTATAAGAATTGCAGTTAAGACTTTTCAGGTCCTAGCGACTTAATTCTTTGAGTCCATAAGACTATGTTCACATGTCATATGAAGTAGTCTAAGTAGAATATTTAGTAACACACGCATGATTCTTCTAAACCATGGCTTAGCTTGGACAAGCACTCTACACGTAGATCTTCATGGAGGAGGTGGTGAGGAGGCAGAATATTTTGGCTTGGGGTAGCACACGGGTAACAACAAGTGGGAATATCCATCTTCCTCTAGGGAGGGTAGTACATCTCAACCTGATCTAGTAACATTGAGGTCTAAACACAGGATGTTGTGGGGTTGCAATAATGCTTCAAAAGAGAGATAGTCTACTAGCTCTAGAGGAAAAACTCCTTATGTACATGTTGCACCTTGTATATATTTAAAAAAAAAAGAAAAAAAAAAGCAGAATCACCAAAAGTGGACATGACTGATTGAAAAGTAAAATGCCTATCGTAAATTATACACAAGTATAGAAAAATAAGAAGAGCTTCAAAGTAAAATTTTTGTAAGCTTGCAGCTGGATGACTTGGTCATGCATCCGAGGATAGGTAGCTACACTGGTTGTCATCCATTCTTTCTCCATTTCCTCTTCTTGAGTTGGTTTTACTTGAACTTAGAAGGGAATATCCCCTCTCCTCGAGGAAAGAGTTGCGAGACTGGGGGACTAGAGTTACCTTGTTGAGAGAGGTTGTTCTTTGCTACTTTGAGATGGGGAGCTAAATTTTGCTTACATCGTACAAGTAAAAATTCATAGTTATAAGAATTTATATATGTATGCTTGTTCTGACCTGACTGTTGAGGCGGCCTGAATAGGATTCTTGTGGAACTTGAAGGCCGTTAAATTTTAAATCCATTTTCCATTAAGGTTCTGCCACACTAATAATCCAAAGGACCGACAAAGCTCCATACTACAACTTTATGAAGATAAGTTTAATACTCAATATTGTCCTAATTCCTTTATTTTTCCTTTTCTTTTTCTTGTATTCACGCATTCTTTCAAATAAGTGTTTATTAAGGGACTAGCAAAGGTAAAGTATAGAAGGATGATGAATATGTATTTCATCATCTTTATTCATTTATTTTAGCTTAAAATCCCTAATACAATACCAATATATATTGATAAATATATATTCTTACTAACATGCATCTTTGTGTAAATATTGTATATTTATCACATTTTAACTTAAAATAAATAAAGAAATAAAGGAAAAATAAAGAAAATAAAAGACTATATATATGCAATAGATACAGGTTGAATCCAACCTCGAGAGAAGGTTAAGACTTGACTTGCGATAAGGAATAAAGTAGGGGGAGAAAAGGACAAAAATCATCCAAAAAATATTTGATATGTTCCTCACATATATAATATTATCTATAATAAAAATTCTTTAATTATTTTATCACATAACCCTTTGTAAATAATCATGATAAAAGGCTATTGTAAATAACAAAATTAAATACAAATAAATATGTGTATATAGTATAAACAATCACACTCTCTAGAGGCAACAAAAGTACAAACTTTCCAGACCAAAATCTTCTTCATATGAACTCAAATTGAATCAAACACACTTCCACCGTATTTTAAATTAAATTATCTTTAAAATAGCAATAGTTCATAATTTTTGGACTTTCGATTTGAAAGATGATTTTTCTATGGTGGTTTTTGCTATTTTACCGCTTATTTATTGTATTTATTTATTCATATTTAAATTTTATGCATAACGTACTTTTAAATAATTATAAATAATTTTAATACTTATTTAAAATAAAAATAAAAATAATATAAAATATAATATAAAATATAAAATAAAATAATTTCCTTATGTTAACTATGTGTATAATGTACCATATGTATATATTATATATATAATTAATTTCCTTAAATAACCAAAAATTAACTAACCAACATTTATTAAAAATGATGAAAACAAATTATTTATTTAATTAATTATGTAAATAATATACCATATATATAATTTAATTCATTAATTAACCCATCATTAATAATATACCTCAGTTGTTCGACCTCTACATGCTTACATGTTATACATCTTTGGTTGTAGAGTATAATAATTTGTGCTCCACATTTTTGTCATTCATAGATTAATTATATATTCTTGGTACTTATTATTTGAACCGGGCTTCGTGAGCGGTCGCCTCAGCGACACTCTACCTCCGCTACCTGTTTCAGTGAAGATAATTCTTAGACCCTCGCAAAGCTCAGCCCAATCAACATGGTAGGTCCCACCATGGAGACATCCCCTCCTTTTTATGTACATTATTCCTTTTATTTTCTATCTTCACTCTATTTTTTGTTGATAATATTATTTGATGAATAATTGATTAAATAGTTGAAAATATTTTATAAACTTTTATCAAAAGTCATTGAGGATTACAATTAATCACAACCATCCATTTAGTGATTGGGATTGCAATCCCTATGGTTCAAAAAATATAAAAGGGGAGGTAGGCCCTCCCTTCCAATAAATAATGCACACATTTGTAAATAAACAACTCTCTCTCTCTCTCTCTGTGTGTGTGTGTGTTGATCTTATTATTGTGTTGTCGGATCAGTTCCACCGATCTTGCTTAGGGGTCCTTCGTCTGTGGTTGTTTGGGATCATGAAGAAGGAGGAGGCTTTCATTTGACAAAATTATGAGCAAAGAGTTTTGGATCGTCTTGTTGGATGATGAATCTCGTATTCATCATGCTAAAATTGGTCATTTAGGCTCTGTCTCCCATCATTCACTTGTAATTAATCATTAATAGAGCATTATTAGCCATCATGCATGTGTGAATAATAATTGCATTTCATCATGCATAAATTGCATTTAAAATCCCAAGTGTAAATGAGCCCAAAAAACCGCCAACTTCTCACATTTGTAAATAATTCATACTAACTCCGATTGACCCAAAACTACCTCCATTGTGTAGATATTACTGACCTTATTAAATAAAAAATACAAAAAATTACTAAGCCCAATAAGTGTCAAATAATCCCAAAGTCTAATTTCACATCTGACAGACTAAAATGAGCATATCTCTCACATACGATGTCCGATTTTGGTCTACTCACTTTTAAAGTACTCCATTTTCAAATACCTTCAAAACAAGACTAATTTTGTAAAATTCGGAGTTCATTTGTGAAAGTTGGGTTTTGGGCCTCTTTTGCACATTTTAACTTTTTGCTGTTTTTTATTTGAGTTTTTATGTACATAGTTAACCCTTTTAATTTTATTTCTTCTTCATTTGTGTTTTTTGATGAAGGTTTTATTAAGCAACACAAAAATCTAAATCCAGATTAAAACTGAAATCAAAGAAACTGACCAAGTCCAAGTGCCCGTTGTCGGTCTGTACAAAAGTTATGTGTTTCTAACTTCTATTTTATTTCCCTATTTTCTTATTTATTAAAAATAAAAAAATAGATTATTGTGTAATTAATTTTCTTATATTTTATAGTATTTTTCTATAATTTTTGTCCCCTCTAAAACCACCAAAAAATACAAAATCCCCAAAACCCAGTTTTCTATACACATGGGGAGCCACCAAAAATACCACTTCTCACAGATGACCTCTTTTGCTCTCAGGCCCTCATGAAAGTTGTAGATCTCGACAAGACAAACAACTTTCGTAAAGAAAATTTTTCAATCCGAGGTCTCCTTCTATTTCTTTTCTATTTTTCTTTACCCTTTAATTTTTGAAAATTTTTTGGGGTGCCACGTGGCACCCCACTTCTCTCTCCAGCCAGACCTGGTCCCCAACGGCCCCAGCCCTCCGCCCCCTCCGCGCATAACGCCGCATGCGGCCATCAAAGCCTCCATGCGCGACCATCATACCACCATGTGTCACCTTCGCGTAACGCCCTCCTTCCTCGCCTATAAAGCAGCCCCCTCACCGGCTCCAAACGCCATCCGCCATTCCTGGAGATCTGAAAGCTCGCCGTCTTCCTTGGTGACAGCAAGTGACGACCGCCGCGACGACTCTCCCTCCGGCGTGATCCAAGGGTACATCCCCATACATTGACTGCCCCTTGTCCTCCACCGTCAACCACCTACCTTACACAGGCGGGAAACCCAACCCCCTTCCTTCGCCGTGCACGAGTCTTGCCCTCTGCGCTTCGCACACACGAGCCTCGATTCCGCCCCTTCATTTCATTTCTAACCTTGCAGAAGCCCTAGCTCACCCGTCGGCCGCCCGTCGTGCCCCCTGCGTGCAAGGCTCCGCTGCCTCCTCTAGACGCACCTCGCCGTGCATCGACTCTAGGAGCTCCTCGCCTTGTCGTGCCTCCGCCACGTCCCGGCCCTTCGCCCACCACCACCTGGACCTGCGACAGCCGCCGTCCCTCGTCGCTACGCCTCTTTTGCTCGGCCGTGTGTCGGCCGAGCGCCTCCATCAACCGCCGCAACTCCTTCGCCTCGCCGCCCGCCCGACAACTCCACCTCGTCTGCCTCCGCCCCCACCACAACGCACATGCGCCGTTGGATCGGGCAGGAGGCCTTTGATCCAACGGCCTCGATTCCGCCACACGCCCCCCCAACCCCCACCCAAGCCTCGGCCCTAGCCTCGAGGCTTGGGGCCCCCGAAGCTCCAATCGCCGCCACGTAGGCTCGGGCATCCGAGCCTGAGCTCTGCTGCCCGAACCTCTGCCTTGTCACCCGAGCCACAGCCTTGTCACCCGAGCCACAGCTTCTCGCCCGATCCTCAGGCTCGGGGCTCCCGTGCCTCAGCCTTGCCTCCAGGCCTCCTGGCGCATATGCAAGGCACGTGCGTCTAAGGAGAAATTGAAGTAAAGACCCTGCCAGTTTCCGAAATTACATATCTAACCCCCGCCTGGGTAAATTGCAGTGAAGACCTGCCAACCTTCAGAAATTATAGATAAGCCCCTCCAGGGACCATTTTGAAAGCAAAACTTTATTTTATTTATACTTTAGTCCCTGAAACTTCATTTTATCATATCTTTCTCATACGGACTCCGATTTTAGCGTATAATATGTCATTTTGAAGCTATTTTCATGCTCTACAACTTAGCATAATTTCTGGACAGATTTGAGGCTGTTTATTAATAATTATTATTCGAGGATCTCATTTGACATGCAGGCTCAATTTTGACATATTGGTGCTTGAGAATTTAGTGATATTATTCTGCAGGAATTCGGATGGGGATTTTAACCTGATTAAACCATTGGAATTACTGTCGATTATTCTCATTAATAAACTCTTCACAGGAGGTTAATCTACATTTATTCCTCTAAGATTTTTTGCACTACTATTTGAGGAATTTAATCAAAGACATTTGGAGGCTGGATATTTTGCTTCAAATCACTCTGAGCTTAAAGTTATTATCCTGAAGCATTGAGTTAGATCTATTTTGATTTGTGATTAATCTTGTGAAAGTATTGATCATATTATTGGAGGAATTAATACGTTTAAAATCACGGATCCTGGGTAGCATATTCTGTTTATTTTTCGCATCTCCATCATCGCATTGTATATTTTTATCAATGCAAAAATTAATCAAGCATAAATTTAATTATTTAATTTGATTTAAGACCATGCAACTAAGAATCATTGTTCCCTGTGTTCGACCTTGGTAGACTTACCAAGTAAAAATACTCCACAACATTCAAAAATTGTGGTTTTTGATGACCGAAATTGGCCTCCTATACTACAATTATTGATTATTAAAGAGACGGATTTCGCGATCATCAAATGGCGCCATTGCCGGGGAACGATGAATTTTTAGGGTTTTAAATCATTTTTTATAATTAATTTTTGTGAAATTTAATTTTTGTGTCATTTTTTCCTTTTGCAATTTTTCCCTTTTGCATTTTTTTCTTCTGATACTAACCGCACTCTCTTCTTCGCAGATTACTCGGGGATAATTTTGGATATAAATCAAGGACCTGCGAAGAAGACTAATTTTTATTTTAATTTTGTGAGAGAGAGTTTGCATAGATTTAATTTTTTTACATTATTCTCAAGGTCCCTCTCTTCGAACCATTGTAATAATTCAGACTGAACACTTATGTGGTGTGTCGAGTCTGTTTCAACCCCATCTGTGTGATTGGGACCCGACTTGAGTGGCGTAGGACTTAGTCACATATACGCTTGCTTGTTTATTATTTGATTGTGCTCGTAAGTCTTAGGACACACATTCACTAACTATACGCACTATAGATCGTTCAACATTAGCCAAATTTTTAAATCAATTCTTCCCGCTAATAGAACCATCTGTTTAGGTTGTTTTTCATCTGTGCATATCATTTAGTGTAAATTTTAAATTCCTTGTCTTACATCCCGCATGAAGAATGCGAGGATTCACATGTAAATTTTAAGTCCTTCTCTTAAGCATGCATCATTTATTTACATTTGCATCGGCTTTTCCGATCCTCCTTTCTCAAAGTTTTACAACTTAGGATTTAAAGGAATTGGGGTTGTTCGTTAGGCGTGAATTTTTGTGCTCACATAAACTACAGTAATAACCTTAACTTAAAACCGGGACTGCTAATTAAGGTGACTGTAAATAAAATTGACCTAAAATTAACTTGTGTTTGGTGGAGAGAAACCCACTCATTGTTTGTAAGGACTGGAGCGCACACTTTGGATAGAGCCAAAACCGAAATACTTCATTCAGACTACTGTTTTTGAAAACAATTAGCTACTTTTCAGTGAGGGTCTCGGGTAGCTGTTTACGGTCCGACTTCCCTTAGCAGAGTAGGTGGTTTAGTGGACACTACGGAAGGCTCAGTCCTCAAGTAACACGGGTAGCCGTTTAAACGGTCCATACTTACACCTATACTAGCTGAAAGTAGGTGCAACTAGTTGTATGAACTCGGGACAGTCTTTGTGAAATATTTCAGCACCTAACAGCTCCGCTTAATTTTCAAGATAGTTTTGTCACTATATTAAAACTGAAAAGATAAGCGGCTGAACCTTGACGTGCCTTCATCTGTGTGGAGTGGTGAACTTGAGAATTGGCTTGTGTTTGCTTGTGTCTGCTTCCTTATGAGGACTCTCTCCATCCTCCTTATCTTAGAAGTTTCATCTTTTCACTCCTCCGCTAATGAATCTCTTATCCTTAGCAAAAACCTCATTTAATTATAACACTTATTTCTGAACTCTTCCTTTCTGAAGGTGAATCATAATGCCACTAAAGAAGAACCCTAGGGACGATGAGAACGACAATGACCCTATCCGGGCACTCTTGGCTAGGATAACCGCTGCCGAACAAACCAATGAACTACTTAGGACACAGTTGGCAATAATGCAACAAGGCGAGGCTGCTATGGAAGACACGTATCTCCCGGAATCAGATGAAGATTATAATTGGTTGAGACATGTCCCCCCTGAGGATGCGTTCGAACACAAACCGCATTTCCTTGCATTGTTGCCAAAGTTCGGGGGAAATAATCACGAAGAACCATATATTTTCCTCCGCGACTTCGAGTTAGTCTGTGCTAACCTCTGCCACCCTAAGGTTAGCCAGGACTACATAAGGTTGAGAGATGTCCCCTTCGCCTTGACTGATAAGGCGGCTTACTGGCTAAAAAATCTAGGGGAAATAGTCACAACATGGGCCACATTCAAGACTCTGTTCTTAAAGAAATTCTACCCAGTGAGTAGAATAAATCAGATGAGGATCGAGATCACATGTTTTACCCAACACCCAAGCGAACCATTTCATGAAACCTGGGAAAGATTCACAGACTTGGTACAGAAATGCCCAGGACACGGGATAAATAAAATGATGCTGGTCCAAAGTCTTGTCAGCGGGCTGAACCCTGAGACTCAAGGGTTGGTTAGTGCATCTTGCGGAGGAAGCTACATGGGACGCCACGAGGACACCGTCTATAAGGTGTTTGAGAGACTTGTTGAATCTAGTCGAGCATAAACCACCAGCCGGGCTTGCATAGCCGGCTCCAAAAAGATGGTAAATAATCTAACGACTGATCACACTGCTGACATGGGAATAATAGCTGATAAGCTAACTATGGTTGAGCAGATTTATAAGAAGGTGGATGAGCTCCGTAAATCTTCTGATATGGAGAAATTGGCTAAATTGCCTAAACAAATGGAGGAATTGGCTGACAGGGTATCAAAGATACCAACCCTGACTGCACCCCCCGCACCCATACACCAAATTCACTACATTCAAGGATAGGGGGTAGGGCAACATAGCCATTGTGGTGGAGATCAAGTCTTGCCCCATGAAACTGAGGAAACCTCCGCTCAAACTGATTACGAGGAACCTCCACAAGTCATGGAGATAAACAGAGTCTGGTATAACCTGGAACCGGTCAACCGCCCAGACCAAAACTCTACTCCGAACCCTCGTCCACCACAAGCCCGGCCCACCTACCAGCCTCAACCGCAGTAGAGGCAGCAATATCGCACAGGTTATCAGAACCCGCAACCTCAGCCATAGTAGAACCAACGCCAAAGCCAACAAGGCTAATATCAACGACCTCAAGCCAGACAGGGCCAAGGGTCCTCCTCCTCTTCTATCTCTCCAGAACTCCAGCAAGTGCTGGATGAGCTTCATGATATGAGAGTCGACATAAATCGACTCTCTCGTTGGAGAGATGAGGTGACTGCACCCCAGACCATGATTCCTGCCCAAGTCCAGGCTAACCCAAATATCCTTGGACACAATCAGGTATTAATCTCTGACTATTCCGTACCTGAACTTGAGACCTCCTCAAATAATAACTCTTATCATATCTCTCTTAGGAGCGAAAGGACTGTAACCATGCCTGATCGAGCAAAGGAACATGATGACATAGCCCCAATGTCCACCAATTCACACAACCCTGAGGGAATTGACAAAGGAAGACATGAGGAGAAAGAACAAGTCCCACCCACACCACCCAGATATAATGGAGAGTCTGAGTCTGAGTCAGACAAAGAAATGACACCAAGACACCAGCCACATCTGCCCACAAATTTCCCTGTTTTTAGTCCGAGTCTGAGTCCTGTAAAAAAATTTTCATTCAATAGAAGTGATGTTGTTGATCACAATAAATCCATCCCTTTCCCCCGTGCTCTTACGGCAGGAAAGAAGAAAAGCATAAAAAACCAAAAAATGATGAAGAGATGGCCCGTATATGTATGGAAAATATTAAGGTCACTCTGTTCCTAGACGAGATGATAGAAAGAGACTCGGCTTTTCGAAAATACCTTAAGGTAAGATGCACACCAACAAGGGTTAGTAAACAGCCTCCTAGCTGAACAAAGAAACACATACTCTCAGTTGCCACATCTCGTCTTTATAAACAATGAGCTGCCAAGGAAGAAAAGAGACATGGGTGCTCACTTTGTCACTAGCCACATCAAAGAAATCAAGTTTGCTAGAACATTATTAGACAATGGATCATCTATCAATCTCATGCCCACAACCCTATTTGAGCATCTAAATCTAGGTCCTCTTAAGCAATCTACAGCTGTACTTCAATTCGCAGATACATCAACAAAGAGACCTAGGGGAGAGATTCGAAATGTTGTCATCAACATAGAGGGACAAAACTACCCAGTGGATTTCACAATACTTGACATGGATGTCCCTAGAATTTGGAAAGATTCCCAGATTATACTAGGGCGACCCTTCCTTAGGACCGCATGAGCTATATTTGATTACACATCCGGGAGAATCCAGTTTGGAAAAGTTGAACTTAAAATGCAGCAAACTAGGTTCCAAAGACCTGAGACTGAGTCGAGCATCGAGTCTGAAAAATCAGAAACTGAGACTGAATTTACAGAAGCAACAGTTGGGTCCTGGAGACAAAACCCAACCGCTATGATAGAATCAACCTCATCTGGAGAGGAAATTGTTGATGATTTAATCTGCCAGCTCATTCATGCATCTACCTATACTCTAGGAGACTCAGAGGCCCCTCTTGGTCTGTCAGTCCATTCTCCTTATGGACAATCCTTGAGTAAGGTACACAGATCGGACGCAGCAATTGCCACACCACATTCCATCATTAGCAATCTGATCCCTGATACAACCACGATGGTGGCCAATATGGATACACTGCAAGCATCCACATCACAACAAGAAGCATCACTGAGGGGACCGGATTCGAGCAACATCATTGACCTTCCTGAACTCAAACCATTGCCCCCTACACTTAAGTATGCCTTCCTTGCAGGAAAAAATGGACAATTTCCGGTCATTATCAGTTCACATCTGACCGAAGAGCAGGAGATCCGCATGCTTAATGTTTTGGAGAAAAACCGCAAGGCTATATGCTGGAGATTGTCTGATCTCCCAGGGATAAACACAGCCCTGTGCTCACACCATATATACCTGGAAGATAATGCTAAACCCTCCCATGAATGCCAACGTAGATTGAATCCAAACTTACGGGAAGTGGTTAAGACTGAGATCGAAAAATGGTGTAAAGCTGGGTTCATATATCCCATCTCCGACTCCAAATGGGTGTCACCTTTGCATGTAGTCCCGAAAAAGTCAGGACTTCATATTATCACCAATGAGGAGAGAGAGGAGATCACGACACGGATACCTACGTCGTGGCGTGTCTGTGTGGATTACAGGCACCTGAATGCTGCAACGAAGAAGGATCACTTCCGCTGCCTTTTATAGATCAAATCATGGAGAGATTGGCAGGGAGAGAATACTTCTGTTTCTTAGACGGGTACTCGGGCTACAATCAGGTGGCCATCGCCCCTGAGGACCAGGAAAAGACTACTTTTACATGTCCTTTCGGCACATACGCATTCAAGCGAATGCCTTTTGGGCTTTGCAATGCCCCCGTCACATTTCAGCGATGCATGATTGCGATTTTTGCCGACATGGTTGGGGATTTCCTGAAGGTCTTCATGGATGACTTCTCGGTCCATGGCAATTCATTCGATGATTGTCTAGCGCACCTGGATTGTATCCTCCAAAAGTGTAGGGAAGTGAATCTGGTGCTCTCTTGAGAAAAGAGTCATTTCATGGTGAAAGAGGGCATTGTATTAGGGCATGTCATCTCCAAGAAGGAAATGGAGGTTGACCCTGCTAAAGTTGGTGATTAAGAAACTCGAGCCACCCACAAATGTGAAACAAGTACGGTCCTTTCTAAGGCATGTCGGATTTTACAGGAGATTTATCAAAGACTTTTCAAAAATTGCCCGACCATAGATCATAAGTATTTAGAAGCCTTTGAATTACTCAAGAGATGGATCATTGAGACTCCCATCCTACAAGCTCCCGACTGGTCTCTTCCCTTCA
The DNA here is from genome assembly GCA_037367405.1 of Ottelia alismoides. Taxonomy (NCBI): domain Eukaryota; kingdom Viridiplantae; phylum Streptophyta; class Magnoliopsida; order Alismatales; family Hydrocharitaceae; genus Ottelia; species Ottelia alismoides. The sequence continues at coordinate 1,287,326 of JAZKJV010008089.1, read as the reverse complement.
AGATCATGATGGACGCATCCGATTTTGCTGTAGGGGTTGTATTAGGACAACGAAAAGATGGAATCCTGTATGTTATTCACTACACACGCAAAGTTTTAGACCCTACTCAGAAAAATTACACTGTGACCGAAAAGGAAATGCTTGCTGTGGTTTTTGCCTTGGAAAATTTCGATCAATACTTCTAGGATCTAAGGTGACAGTTTACACAGACCATTCAGCCATTCGATACTTAATGGTCAAAAAGGATGCAAAAGCACGACTACTGAGGTAGATACTATTTCTTTAGGAATTTGATTTGGAGATTAAGGACAAACCTGGCGTTAAGAATGTCGTGGCTGATCATTTATCACGGATCGAACATAACAAAATTCCGGAATCTGAATCCATCCGTGAAACCTTCCCAGACGAGTCAATTTCTACTATCGACTCACTCCCTTGGTATGCAGACACGGTGAATTATCTTGTCACCAACGAAGTTCCTCAAGGTTGGCCCAGAAACAAAAACGATCGACTCATATCTGAAGCGAGACACTATCATTGGGAAGATCCATTCCCTTTCTTTGAAGGACCGGATTGCATATGGAGAAGATGTATTCCTCAAGAGGAATGCCAAAGTATCCTCGATCTATGCCACACCTTGGAGGTGGGAGGACATCACTCCGGGAAGAGGACCGCTGAGAAGATATTGCAATGTGGATTTTACTGGCCGACCTTGTTTAAAGATGCTTACAATTTTGTTAGGTCGTGCCCCGTCTGTCAGAGAATGGGAGGAACCATTGGTTCCAAAGATGCCATGCCTACGCAACCAGTGATCATCTGTGATGTATTTGATGCATGGGGCATTGACTTTATGGGCCCATTCCCTAATAGTCAGGGATTTGAGTATATTCTTCTCGCGGTAGATTACTATTATCTAGATGGGTGGAGGCTATCCCTACTTGAGTAGCAGATAGCAAATCTGTTTGTAAGTTTTTGAAAGATAATATTATTTCGAGGTTTGGGATTCCAAAAGTTTTAATATCTGATGGGGGAAGCCACTTTGTCAACAGGGGAGGTGAGGAAGTTGACTAAGGAATACGGCATCGAGCACCGTGTCGCTACTCCTTACCATCCACAATCCAATGGCATGGCCGAGGTTTCAAACCGGGAGGTTAAAGGAATTTTACAGAAGCTTGTCCACCCTGACAGGAAGAACTGGCCCCCAACTACTGGACCTGGTTCTTTGGGCCTACCGGACATCTTATAAGACCCCATTGGGCACCTCCCCGTTTCGAATGGTATATGGAAAGCCATGCCATCTGCCCGCAGAACTCGTGCATAAATCAAAATGGGCAATCAAAAAGATTAATTGGAACTGTCACCAAGGAAAGAAGAACTGAGAGATGGATTTGAATGAACTATCTGAAATCTGAAATCATGCTTATGAAAACAGTACCATTTACAAGGACAAAGTAAAGAGATGGCATGAGAAGAACATTCGAACAAAGATCTTTGTCCCAGGGCAGAAAGTATTGTGATTTAATGCAAAATTGAAAATTTTCCAAGGTAAATTAAAATCAAAATGGACGGGACCCTTCATTATAAGAGAGGTACACACTAATGGGAGTGTTGAGATCTCAGAGACCGGCAGATAGACGCAAACATCTATAGTCAACGGTCAGCTGCTTAAACATTTTGTTGAATCCAACGAGCTATTAGTACAAGTTGAACAGATCTCCTTCACTCATGGCATAGATTTTGACGGAAGAATTGATATACCCAGATAAACCACCTCTGAACCTGCACTCTTCTGTATATCCATCTACCCGCTCTCGATCCCCCAATACTTAGGGGACCGATTTCATTGTTTATATTTCACTTCTCTTCTTTTGTTTTTGACCCATCTATACTTAGTACGAGCTATGTCAACAACTCACTTTGTACCATGGGGACATAGCACAAGCTAAGTATAGGGGGCGTGTTTGTATATATTTTATCTACTTTATCCATAGCTCATACTTTAATCGTTTTTATCTAACATCGGGGATGGGTACAAGTAGTGTATATAATACCTGTTTTTCAAAAAAACAAAAACAAAGCAAAACAAAAAAACTTTTTGCATTAAAAAAATCATCACTCATGGTGTTGCTTTTCATCAAGCATTTCATGCATTCCTTGGTCTATTTATTCCTGACACATTCACCATCACACAAGGCTTATGGATTTTTTAGGACACTTGATTTCTGAGATCTTGAGATTCTGAGTTAGCCTGCTTTAGTCATAGGGTTTTGAACTTAATAATCCACACTTCCCTACTTTGAAAGATTTGAACGCTATATTGCACTCTTCATCTTGAAAAAGAATATGAACAGCACAATCACTCCCACAACTGCATGATTGATGAGATGAGTTGAGATATCACTTGAGGAACTAGGACTAGAGATTTGAGTTTAGACCCGATCTGATGATATTCGAGGATGGGATAAAAGTTAATGAAGGCTGCAGAAAACCTGAGTGTCAGCAAAACCCTAGCCAATATGTGAACAAAGATTCATATGCTATCTATTTGATATTGACCTAAGTGCCAGGGTGTGATGAAACTTAATGAAAATTGTTGATCAGTGTGTGCCAACTTTTGGTAAAAGCAGTGGAGCTAGCCAACAAAAGAAAAGAAAAAGAAATGTCAAAGAAAAGCTCTATCATCCAAAGTCAAATTCCAAATGAGCTTCCACCAATGGCGAGCGCTCCCAAACATTTTTAAAGTGTCCACTTGACCAAGCGCTAATTCGGACCAAGGAGTCGGGCTGACACCATAAAAGGGCTCTGCATCGTAAGCGATACAAGTCTGGGTGTTGAAGGTATCTTAGATACTCAAAGAGACACACCCCGGTGTATTCCCAGAAAACAAGTGCAGACGACTCCAAATTCTCTTGACAGACACATTGATCAACAAAATAAAAATATACTTGTGTTGAGTAATAAGGCACTCGAGAGGCACCTTGTTCCAATGTGAGGGAGAGAAAATTAGACACAATCATATGCCCTCCATCATCTGGCCGTCCATCTACACTTTCAAGTCTGACAAACTAATGAGATGGTTGACTGAAGCAAGAATAGACTTATTCTCTAGTGTTGAGGATTAGGTCTAGAGGAGAGTCTCTTGGATTAGAACTTTGGGTGATGTCTAGACTTGACTCTCATGAATGCAGTACACTAAAAATCATATCCTTACAAACAGAGAGCCTGAAAATTAGAGAGGTTGGATTCCTTTTGATTAAAGCTTGGTTGAGCCCAGAATTTTATGATCACTCAAATTAAGGGTCTTCTATGAATTAAGCCTTGAAAATTCACATGCACAGTCAGGGATGTATTCAACTAAGTCATTCATTCATGCTCGGGGACGAGCATGGTCTAAGTATAGTGGTATGATGAATCTCGCATTCATCATGCTAAAATTGCTCATTTAGGCTCTGTCCCCATCATTCACTTGTAAGTAATCATTAATAGAGCATTATTAGCCATCATCCATGTGTGAATAATAATTGCATTTCATCATGCATAAATTGCATTTAAAATCCCACGTGTAAATTAGCCCAAAAAGCCGCTAACTTCTCACATTTGTAAATAATTCGTACTAACTTCGATTGACCCAAAACCACCTCCATTGTGTAGATATTACTAACCTTAATAAATAAAAAATACCCCAATAAGTGTCAAATAAGGCCCAAAGTCTAATTTCACATCTGACAGACTAAAATGAGCATATCTCTCACATAGAGTGTCCGATTTTGGTCTACTCACTTTTAAAGTACTCCATTTTCAAATACCTTCAAAACAAGACCAATTTCGTAAAATTCGGAGTTTATTTGTGAAAGTTGGATTTTGGGCCTCTTTTGCGCATTTTAACTTTTTGCTATTTTTATTTGAGTTTTTATGTACATAGTTAACCCTTTTAATTTTATTTCTTCTTTATTTGTGTTCTTTGATGAAAGTTTTATTAAGCACACAAAAATCCAAATCCAGATTAAAACTGAAATCAAAGAAACTGACCAAGTCCAAGTGTTCGTTGTCGGTCTGTACAAAAGCTGTGTGTTCTAACTTCTATTTTATTTCCCTATTTTCTTATTTGTTAAAAATAAAAAAAATTGTGTGTAATTAATTTTCTTATATTTTATAGTATTTTTTCTATAATTCTTATCCCCTCTAAAACCATCAAAAAATACAAAATCCCAAAAACCAGATTTTCTATACACATGGGGAGCCACCAAAAATACCACTTCTCACAGATGACCTCTTTTGCTTCCGGACCCTCATGAAAGTTGTAAATCTCGACGAGACGAACACTTTCGTGAAGAAAATTTTTCAATCCGAGGTCTCCTTCTATTTCTTTTCTATTTTTCTTTACCCTTTAATTTTTGAAATTTTTTTGGGGTGCCACGTGGCAGCCCCTGGGTGTGCCACGTGGCACCCACTTCTCTCTCCAGCTAGACCTAGGTCACGTGCCTAGCACGTGACCATGGTCTTCTTCCCCAATGGCCCCAGCCCTCCGCCCCCTCCGCGCATAACGCCGCATGCGGCCATCAAAGCCGCCATGCGCGTCCATCATACCACCATGCATCACCTTCGCGTAACACCCTCCTTCCCCGCCTATAAAGCAGCCCTCGCCGACTCCAAACGCCATCCGCCATTCTTGGAGATATGCAAGCTCGCCGTCTTCCTTGGTGACAGCAAGTGACGACCGTCGCAGCGACTCTCCCTCCGGCGTGATCCAAGGGTACAACCCCATACAATGACTACCCCTTGTTCTCCACCGTTAACCACCTGCTTGCACAGGCGGGAAACCCAACTCCCTTCCTTCGCTGTGCACGAGTCTTGCCCTCTGTGCTTCACGCACACGGGCCTCGATTCCGCCCCTTCGTTTCGTTTCTAACCTTGCAGGTGCCCTAGCTCACCCGTCAGCCGCCTGCCATGCCCCTTGCGCGCAAGGCTCCGCCGCCTCCTCTAGGCACACCTCGCCGTGCATCGACTCCAGGAGCTCCTCGCCTCGTCGTGCCTTCGCCGGGTCCCGACCCTTCGCCCACCGCCACCTGGACCCGCGATAGCCGCTGCCCCTCGTCGCTACGCCTCTTTTGCTCGGCCGTGTGTCAGTCGAGCGCCTCCATCAACGCCGCAACTCCTTCACCTCGCCGCCCGCCAACTCCGCCTCGTCTGCCTCCGCCCCACCATGACGCACAGGCGCTGTTGGATCGGGCAGGAGGCCTTTGATCCAACAGCCTCGATTCTGCCACACGCCCCCCCCCCCCCCCGAGCCTCATCCCCAGCCTCGAGGCTCGGGCCCCCGAAGCTCCAGTCGTCGCCACGTAGGCTCGGGCATCCGAGCCTGAGCTCTGCTGCCCGAACCTCCGCCTTGTCACCCGAGCCACAGCCTTGTCACCCGAGCCACATCTTCTTCACCCGACCCTCAGGCTCGGGGCTCCCGCGCCTTAGCCTCGCCTCCAGGCCTCCTGACGCATGTGCAAGGCACGTGCGCCTAAAGGAGAAATTGCAATGAAGCCCCTGCCAGTTTCCAAAATTACATATCTACCCCCGCTTAGGTAAATTGCAGTGAGACCTGCCGACCTTCAGAAATTACAGATAAGCCCCTCCAGGGACCATTTTGAAAGCAAAACTTTATTTTATTTATACTTTAGTCCCTGAAACTTCATTTTATCATATCTTTCTCATACGGACTCCGATTTTAGCGTATAATATGTCATTTTGAAGCTATTTTCATGCTCTACAACTTAGCATAATTTGTGACATATTTGAGGTTGTTTATTAATAATTATTATTCGAGGATCTCATTTGACATGCATGCTCAATTTTGACATATTGGTGCTTGAGAATTTAGTGATATATTCTGCAGGAATTCGGATGGGGATTTTAACCTGATTAAACCATTGGAATTAATGTCGATTATTCTCATTAATAAAATCTTCATAGGAGGTTAATCTACATTTATTCCTCTAAGATTTTTTGCCTACTATTTGGGAATTTAATCAAAGACATTTGGAGGCCGGATATTTTGCTTCAAATCATTCTGAGCTTAAAGTTATTATCTTGAAGCATTGAGTTAGATCTATTTTTGATTTGTGATTAATCTTATGAAAGTATTGATCATATTATTGGAGGAATTAATGCGTTTCAAATCACATATCCTGGGCAGCATAGATTCTGTTTATGTTTCGCATCTCCATCATCGCATTGTATATTTTTATCAATGTAGAAATTAATCAAGCATAAAATTAATTATTTAAATTGATCTAAGACCACAAAACTAAGAATCATTGTTCCCTGTGTTCGACCTTGGTAGACTTGCCAAGTAAAAATACTCCACAACATTCAAAAATTGTGGTTTTTGACTACCGAAATTGGCCTCCTATACTACAATTATTGATTATTAAAGAGGTGGATTTCGCGATCATCATTGGATTGCGAGAAGTACACAATTCATCCTCGCACCGACAAGTGCTTTCTCCGTCAGATTGGACTTGAAACAAGAGGTCTCTTTCCTTAGAAACTCGAGATCACCATCACATTTCAAAGGTAAGTCTCTTATTCATGTGATCTTGATGGAACGAGTTGGGAATGGTTCCCAACCATGTGGTTCCATTGACTTTATCTAATTTCCGTTGCTATCCCGACTAGTATGATGAGTCTATTTTGATCGGATGTGATCCGATCCACATGCTTTTGTGATGCGCAAGCCATGATCACCTCCCTTAAGTATCGTCTGCTATAATAATTTAGCAATTCTATTATGGTGACTAATATACATGTAGATGCTATTATACAACAATATACTATGCTATTTCAATGCCAAAAAATGTTCTCATTGTCGGTTCTACTTTAAGTTTGTAAAAATCATCTATTATATTTGTAGCGTAAGAATTCTGATCGATATAATACTTTACAGCACATGTACATGTATATTCTGTGTAGCTTTATTAATATGTATCTATTTGAGGGCAAATTCTTCATCTACGCACACACATAATGGTATTGTGCACCTTATGGATGTCGGCAATCATAAGATTTAAAATGATATCATGATACTCATAAACGCAATAGTAATATTTGATATGCATTTCTTAGATCCTTACTCCTTTTCAATTTCTTCGGTGTACATGTACCTGAAGTGATGATATCATGAGCATATTATGAAGGAGCTCACCAACTACGATTGGGACGACCTCGACATAATGCTCTTCAACATGTGAACCTCCATCAATAAGGTGTTTGCTTTGGTCTAGTAGGCGACAATGAATCATCATCGAGAACAACCTCAGTAATTTGGATGGACACCATGGTACAAATCGTGATACCAGAGGCGAATCGTTGGCGATGGTGTCCACGAAGGAGCATAAGAACGACACCGTTCTCTACAAACACATCCACTCTAACAAGGCCGAAAAATAGGATGTTAGATTCATAGAATCTGAAAGATAACGAGATAATATTTTATTGTTCATATCGACTGCAATTATAAGGTAATAGCTTAAAATTTCAATTCGAAGAATTGTGAATTTATTAGATGACCTTTAAATTTCCTTTTCTCATTGTGTTTTCTACTCTTTCTCTTTTTATAGGTCACCCTACCTCCACACCATGCGTGACCCTCTCTGAGCATGATCCCACTCGTTATAGCTTGCTTCAACAGTACCATTAGGCAAGATCTAATTACAATCCTTACCAAATGCAACTTCTTTTGCAGTGACATCTACTTTCTTCTCCATCAAAGCATTCGCTTTGATGGCAACGACTACATTTTGGAGGATGAAATTACACATATAAACTTCATTTGATAAGTATTATACTTAAAATAAGCTAATATATGTGTTCTTACTTCCACCTTTGTATGTCTGCATGGAGCACAATAAATGAATTATATGGTTTCGATAATGCTCAATCTATGATTTAGTCTTTTCTTTCCAGTGAGCGTCAAAATTGGCTGGTCGTTGTTGTGGATCAAGTGGAGTACTGGCAAGTTTGGTTTTTGACAAAACTTGGATAACAACTAAGGTATATTTAATTGTTGCAAAAGGTGTTACATAGAAATTGATGAGAGATGGGCAACAAGCTGCACCGTCAATCCCTTTTGGATGGCAAATCCAATTCTTCTGAATACTTGGATCCTTCCGTTGATACAAGGGTGTTCAACTTCATCATCCCTCGAAGAGCTTGGCATGCACATCATGAGGTCGATATGGTTTCAGAGAATCCTGGACTTCTTCAAATCTATTAGCAGATGATTGGTTAATCAATATGCAAGAAGTTATGTACACTCAACTAGGTTAAATATGAAATGCATTTTTTGCCAGACATGACTTAAAAATTTCCGCAGTACATGCATGCATGTTTAAAACATATGTTCAAAAATGAGTATCATATATACTTCCATCATAATTGATTTTCTTGCAAATTTAAACCATCTAAATACTCTATATTATATATGTACATTTCTATCTTTTTTCGATAATAATACTTTATGATATTGAAAAACGAGTATTTTCATTTGTGATTGAAATCGAGCAAATACTATGTCCGTGCAAATCACACACATGCACGTTAGTTTAGCTAATTTGTGTTCATTTAAATTCACACATTAGATAAGATTCGTTTACCAATTTTTAATCATCTATAATAATAGCTAAAATTGATTAAATAAGTGAAACTAGTATGAACTTAAATTTTTAATGAAACTAGGGTGCATACCTGCACTTCGTGACGAAAAATAAAATGCGCACTTTATCATCTTAATTATACCAGGTATGATCATCCTTGCCTTTAATATATTTATAAATTAATCTATGATCATCGTAATTATGATTATAAAAAAGACCAACATAACATTTAGAATGAAATTGAAAGAACATAAATTTTAATAAATATCAGATATTTACTCTTTTTCAACAACAACTTATGTTTGATCCTTAAAAGTTGACCAGTTGATTATGCAAAATACATCCCAATTTACCACAACATTCTAAAAATAAAAAAATCTTATTCGTTATAGTTAGTTGTGATAAGAGTTGTTATCATTGTTATTAAATCAATATACATATTATTTTAGATTGAATTTAAATTATATACATAAAATAATGGCATATAAATTCAACAATAAACAATATATAACATATAAGACCATAATGCCACTCATAAGGAGAAACAAAATATTAGAAACCAATTATCATATCTAAATCTAATTTGAGTAAAAATGTGATGAAAAATATAATTGTCATAATTCATTTGAATAAGAAGGCCATTTATTAACTTTAATTATGATACGATTTATTATCAACTTTTAATGTAACATAAGTATTATCAACCATGATTTTATATCATATACATAAGGTGGGCATGTTTAAATTCAATATTATATAACTTAGAACACACATAAAAATGCTTTATAATGTGAAATAGAACATTAACAAATAGTCATGATATTTCTGATTTAATGTGAGAAGAAATGTGATCAATACTATGATTAGCACATCTTTTTATACCTACTAACAATGAATTTATGAATGTGAAAGTGGATAAAACTGATTATGGAGTACACATAAATTGACACAAATATATATGTATATATAAATATTAATATAATAAATATAAAAATAAGAGTTATAATTTTTTAATTTAACAAATATATTAGAGGAGAGAGAAAAAAGGAGAGAGAGGGAGAGAGAGATAAGTGTGTTTGAGAGATAGAGAAGAGAAATGGAGAGGAGAGAGGGAGAGAGAGATCATGTTGGAGAGAGGGGGAGAGAGTGAGTGGTGAGAGACAGGGGGAGAGAGAGAGATCGTGGTGGAGAGCGGGGGAAAGAGTGAGTGGAGAAAGAGAGAAACGGGGAGAGACTGACCAGGGTGGCTAAATAAGGGGAGGAGAGGATGAAGCCACGTGAAGTCATGTGACGAGTGTGGGAAAAACTCCAACTTTAGTTAATAAGGTAATGTATAATAAAGGAGTCTTTCCATTACACACCATTTCTGTATATTTATATTATTTTTCCACTACGTTTCTTCCCGCAGGAGTTTCATCGATTTTTCCGGTCTATTCAGGACCTTTTTCCCCTAAGGGACATTTACACCCATAACCCTGAGTAATTTCGTAATTACCCTAGTAGCCCTTGATTATCACACCCAAGACCTTGAGTAGTGCTTAACTCTTACACCCATAACCACTTGTTAACTTCCATCCAACTTTTTGTTAACTATGACGATATCTATCAAGTATTTTATATTTTGTACCCTTTAATTTCCTATTATCTACAAATGAGACCAATATCCCCTTCTTCCTCCTTTCTTCCTCCTCCTCCTCCGACCAACTCCTCCTCCCCTTCCTCCTCCCGTCGACCACTTCCTCCTCCAAAATCAAACCATCGAAGTCCCTCCACTCCCTTGCATGTAATCCCTCGTTGATGCCCTCCTGCATGCAAGCCGCCGAACGAAGCCTCCCCTCACAACCAGCAAGCTCCCATCAAACTCCTGCCTCCGCCTGCAAGCCTCAGGTCAGAGCTTCCCCCCGCGCGCGCCTCTGCCCGCAAGCCCCCAGGTCGGAGGCCCCTCCCCCGCCCGCCCTCCGCCCTGCAAGCCCCAGGTCGGAGCTCCCACATGCGCGCACCTCCGCCCGTAAGCTCCAGCCCCCGCTCGCCTGTAACGGGCAAGACCCATGCCCCCCCCGCTAGCTCCAGCACCCTCGGGCATGCCCCAGCCCCCCCGCTCTCCCGTAAGCCCCAGCCCCCCCCCCCCCCCCTTGCGCTTCCGCCTTGCAAGCCCCATGTTGTAGCTCCCCCCTGCTCGTGCCTCCGCCTGCCTACCCCCGTCGCCGCTCACCGCCCTCCGTTATCGTGAAGACCCCACCACATGCTGCAAGCTCCAAGATCGAACCCACCTCCTCCTCTCCTTCCTTTCTTTCTTTTTTGATTAATCTCTTCCTTTAGATCATGGATTGGTTGGATCAATTCAGCTATCTGGTTGAGTTAATGAACTAAACTAATGGAGGGTTATGAGTGTAAAACGGAACGGTTATTCAGGATCTTGGGTGTAATTCGTGATTATCGAAGATTCTTGAGGTAATTATGAAATTACTCAAGTGGGTGTAAATATCCCTTTCCCCTAAAGTGGCATCCGTTCAAATAGATAGTGTTTCTCACCAGCCCTAAGTGGGTACGAGTCGAAGGAGGCCGGCAAGGGTTTATCAACTAAGGCTTTAAGCACAGGGATGATAACCCCTGGAGCGTGAGCATTCTCACGGGTCATTCCCTGAGCCGCGGCGGAGCCCCAGCCGCCACTCCCCATATCGCATCTTTCAAAACCCTATTCTGGACGTGCCTTTGATACACCCGTTGAGATTCAGCTCTTGCTTCGAAGTCCACGGTATCCAACAGCATCCAATTCCGTGGTCCATTGATCCAATGGAAGCAACGCCAACTGCCGGCAAGCGAAAGGCGTCCGAGCAAGACTTCGGCAGCGATTATCGACAACGCGGAGAATCCGCAAAATCTGATCACGCGTCCAAAAAGCCAAACAACCTCTCCCGAACCTGTGTCCACGAGGTCGCCGTCCCCAATAGCTACTCCGTTGTCAAGGGCGCGTCTCTCCATGGGACACTCGCTGATCCTGTGTACGACGGAACCATGGCGAAGACTTACCCTTTTGTGCTAGACCCGTTCCAGCGCGTCTCCATCGCGTGCCTAGAGCGCAAGGAATCGGTTCTCGTATCCGCTCACACGTCTTCTGGCAAGACGGTCGTGGCTGAGTATGCCATTGCGATGTCCTTCAGGGATAAACAACGTGTCATCTACACCTCGCCTTTGAAGGCTCTTAGCAACCAGAAGTTCAGGGAGCTTAGCCAAGAGTTCGCGGACGTGGGCCTTATGACGGGCGACGTGACGATCTCGCCTAATGCAAGTTGCCTGGTGATGACGACGGAGATCTTGAGAGGGATGCTCTACAGAGGATCCCGAGGTGCTGAAGGAAGTGGCATGGGTGATTTTCGACGAGATCCATTACATGAAGGATCGAGAAAGAGGGGTGGTATGGGAGGAGAGTATAATCTTCTTGCCTCCCGCAATCAAGATGGTGTTTCTGTCGGCCACCATGTCGAATGCGACGGAGTTTGCCGAGTGGATATGCCATTTGCGTAGGCAGCCCTGCCATGTGATATACACGGATTTCAGGCCTACACCGTTGCAGCACTATGTGTTCCCTATGGGGGGCTCGGGTTTGTACCTTGTTGTTGACGAGAACGAGCAATTCAAGGATGATAATTATATGAAACTACGGAGTACATTCGCGAAGCAAAGAAAACTGGGTGATGTGAATAAAAGTGTTGCCAAATCCGGAGGGAAAGTTTCTAAAGGGGTAGCTGTTTCACAAAACTCCGACATATACAAGATTGTGAAGGTAGGCTTATTCAATTTCCTCCTTGCCATCCTTATTTGATAGTTCTTGCCTTGACTCTATCATCAAACGCCCTTGCCCCGGTATAATGTAAGGACTCCATCTCTTATCATTTTCTCTCTACATGGTATCATGTACCTTAAATATGCTTTCTATTGAAGATATAACAAACTCCATCAATTAATAACTAGGAATTTGGTACAAAAGTTGGTTAGCATGGAGTTTATTTCTATCCAGGTTTTAGAAAACGAAAAGCAGATGTGGTTTCCCGTAATCAAGGCCTTAAATGTCGGTTTCAGTCACCATTTCGGTATCGACCAAAATAGAATTTCGATGGAATTTCTGTGGAATTTCGACCGAAATTTCGGTCATTTCGGTCATTTTTTGTACTAGGACCCCATATTTCGGTCATTTCTGTCGAATTTTGTTTTCGACTGGATATCGATTTTCGATGGAAATTCGACCGAATTTCGCTGAAATTTGAGGCCATGCCCGTAATTGGGTGAGGCGTAGCATTGAGGCAGTCGATGTGTAAGCCTCAATTTTCTAAGGATAGAATAGAGGAAACTGTTACATATTAAATAGCGAAGAAGGAAGCAAAGAAGGCTGTAAGCAAAGTTAAGTCAAAAGCTCATGAAGTTTTATACAAAAATCTTGATTCTAAAATGAGTCAGAAGGATATATTTAGGTTGGCTAAAGCAAGAGAAGAAAGACCAAAGACATTTCTCAAGTGAGATGCATTAAGGATGATGAAAGTCACGTGCTTGTTACTCAGAAGGATATAAAGACTAGATGGAAGTAGTATTTCCATATGCTTTTTATTGGGGAAGGAAATAGAGAGGTCACTTTGGAAGATCTAGCAAGTAGTGAAAGTTATTTGAATCGTGCAAGCTATAGACAAATACAAAGAAAGGATGTAGAGGAGGCTTTGAAGTTATGAGACTTGGGAAAGGTGTAGGACATGATGACATTCTTGTAGATTATAGAGAGTTTTATATGAGCGTGGTTTGACTTGGCTTACAAATTTATTAATTATTATTTGGTGAACTAAGAAAATACCTGAAGATTGAAGGAGAGCCATCATGGTGCCTCTTTATAAGAATAAAGGAGACATATAAAATTATTCAAATTACAGAGGTATCAAGCTGATGAGTCACACTATGAAATTTTAGGAACGTGTGATCGAAAGAAGGTTGAGGCAAGTTTCCAAAGTAAAAGAAAATCAATTCGGATTCATGTCGGGTCGCTCAACTATTGAAGCCATCCACTTGCCAAGAACGATGGATATTTATAGAGCTAAAATTAAGAACCTCCGTATGATTTTTATTGATTTTGAGAAGGTTTATTATTATATCCTACGAGAAATATTGTGGAGAGTTTTGGAGAAGAGACACGTACCTGTCCTATACATTAATCTCATAAAACATATGTATGATAGGGCTTTATCTTGTGTAAGGATCCATTCTGGGAAGACTAACTATTTTGACATCATCATTGATCTGCATAAAGGTTAAACTTTGAGTCCACTCCTTTTTACTTTGATTATGGATGAGTTGACAAGTCACATTCATGATGAAATACTTTGGTGTACGTTATTCGCTGATTATATTGTGTTGATTGATGAGATTGGAGATAGAGTAAACGAGAAGCTTGAGGTATGGAGACATGCATTGGAGACTAACAAGTTTCATATAAGTAAGGCTAAGACTGAATATATAGAGTGTACTTTTGATGAAAGCAATGGTGAATGAATCGATGTGAAGATTGGTGGCGATAGTGATGCAACCTAAATGAGTAATGAACTAAATGGCGTTCCTAACAATTGAAAATTAAGGACTAAATGACGAACAAGAATAAGGAGATATGCGATGCGCAAAAATCAGCAACAAACAAGAACAAGGACTCGAGTTCTAGCACCGGTTTCTTCCACAATCTTAGGGCAAATCAATTAGTTAACGACTAATGGAAATAAATTACGATGCTGCACTCTAGAACCTTAATAAATCACCAAACCGAATAGCAATATCACATGCCACAATGCTAAGTTTATACGGTGGAATAATATGTGGAGAAAAACGCTCATACCACAACCGGCAAGGGAATTTCGGCGCGCTTCAGATCTGATCAAAACAAAGGCGGCGGCCTGGTCAGGGGCATTCCGAGCAGCTTCAGGGGCGCGGCTGGCGGCTGGCCTCCCAACGACTGCGACAGCGGTCGGCCGGAATGGTGGTGGGATGGCGGCTGGACGCTGAAACGGTACGGATGGCGGAGGGGTGAGCGTGAGGTAGGGTAACGGGGACGGGGGTATGCGGCGAGGGGGGGTTGGCACTTGCGGCTGGCGGGGCTGGCGGCTGTAAGGAAATGGGGTGGCGAGTGGGAGGGCGGCGGGGTGCGATGGCGAGGGAGGGGGCGAACAGCGGCGTGGAAGAAGGGGAGGCATGTAGGCAGGCACGGGAGGAGGCTGCCGACTGGGGAGGGGCGGAGGGTTGGCGGAGAAGGTGGGCTCGGAGAGGGGGAAGGGGAAGGCGGCGAAGTAAGGGCGACGAGAAGGAGGCGCGGGGGCGGTGGCGAGTGCGCGGGGAGGGGTGAGCGGCCGGTGGAGGAGGCGGTCCGGCGAGGGGGGGAGAGGCGGCGGCGGTGGAGGGTTGTGTTAGGGTTCGGAGGGGGAGCACGGGAGGGAGATGGAAAAAGGGGGGCGCGGGATTAGAGAGAGAGGGAGGGAGAGAGAGAGATAGAGAGAGATAAGTGAGGGGGGAAAATAATCTTTCATTCCAACTTAAAATCCCAACCCCAATACAAGGGGCCTTTTATAAAGGCTAAGTTCCCCCAAAATAAGCAACAACTTCCTAAACTTAGGGAAAGAAAGAAAACAAAAAAGAAAGGATAATAAGGCCTTTTATAATGAGCCTTTTACATAGGGCATAAATAAATAAAATAATTAAAATAAATGATAAATAAAATAAACAAAATAAATGTTCACTAAAATTGATGTCATGCTGCATCAACTCCCTCCTGCTGAAAAGAATCTCGCTCCGTCGAGATGGCATCGTGGAAGTTCTGAAGGATATCGGGGCGGAGTTGTTGGAGTTCATCCTCGTCAATCCAGATGCAATCGGTAAGAGGTCGTCTGATGCAAAATAAAAATTTGCAACGGTGAAAAATAGTTGTTTGGTGGAGAAATTTAGAGAGGAGAGGAAGAGAGAGGAGAACGCGGGGATTTTGGAGATGAAAGACGTGAAGAACACGTTGAGGGAGAGAAATAACGAGAGAGAGAGAGAGAGATAATGAGATGAATCTCAAATTTTCATATTAACTGAACCGTTTTAAAACAATAGACCGTCATCCCTTTATATAGGAGGGATGAGATTACAAAAATAGAAACCAAAATTCAAATTCAAAACTACTTATCCTAATTAACTCTAACCAACTAACTAATTGATTTGAAATAAATTCAAATCTCTAATCGACTCTAACTAACTAAATTGAGATCACACGCGATCTCTTTAATTAAATAAAAATACGACAATCGAATAAGCGTAAATAAAATTAACGGATAAAAATATCATGCCCTATATTTTAATTTTGTGCTGCATCAATTCTCCTCCGCTTGAAAAATTCGTCTCCTGACGAATTGCTTGATCTTCGTTCTGACGGTGGAGAATCCTATCTGGATTGGTTGAGCAAAAATCCGCAATTTTGCTCCTTTTCCATGTTACGTTTGTAGTTTCTTTCCACTGAGGGGTATGGATGCAAATGTTCTACCCCTTCACTTAAAATGCCTATATAACATAGCTTAACCTTCACTTGGCCCTTTAAGTAAAAACTCTTGTGAGGAGGGACCTTGTAATTTATCCAAATTTTCTCATCCCTTATTTTAGGGGATTCGGCAGGAGGGAGCTCCCCAACTTCCTTTAGGGTTTCATGCCTCCAGGATAAAAGGTGGCGGCGGCAGTGGTTTGGATCGGGAGGCCGTGAGCGACGACAGCGCAATGGCCAGGGAGGCCTGGAGCGGCGCCGAGGAAGGTGGTGCGTTGGTCCTAAATCACGTGCGTGGTGCTGACCGTACCCAAAACACGCGCGACTGCTGCTGGAGTACGAGGTCAATAGGCGGCGGGTTGGAAAGGGGAACCTCAGGCGGCACCGAGGAATGAGGTGTGACGACCCCCGCTTGCACGCGTGTTGATGACTGCGCCTGGTGCGTGCGCAGTGGCTGCTGTAGCTCGAGATTGGGCGGTGGTGGCACTGCAGACGGCGAAGACGGTGTATCTGCGGTGATAGGGCTGCCCAAGGGGGCGTTTCAATATTTTCTGTTGTAGCTGGGGGCGCGAGGACTGCCCGAGGGGGCGTTGGGGCTGGGAGGGTTGCCGGGGTGACGGAGATGGGTTGCAGTAGAGGCAGTGTGGCAATTTGGAGGACAGCAGGGGGCTGCAACTGGGAGATTGGGTGTGCCGGAGGTGCGGGGGCTGCAGCAGGAACCCACGAGGGAGTCGTGGGTGGCACTGGAATTGGTTCTTCCAACGATTGTAGGTCTGAATATTCCTGGACAGCAAGCAGATCGACGATTTCCCATTCTTCTTCTATAGGGTCTTCATCAAATATGGGGCCCAAGTCTTCGATTTCGTTTTGTATCGAAGTTGTATCAATACAATCTTCATCTTGCATGAAAGTACCTTCGTTTTTTTGCTCAAAAATAGGTTGCACAGCAGCTTCATTGATCTGATTTTTGCCGTTGTCGTATGAATCTTCATCGAATGTTGTGTCCAGCCATGCTTGTACCTTAACGCTTGATATAAGTCGCTTTCTGAACATTCGTTGCCGCGTACGAGTATGCGAACCGTGAGATATGCAACTGAGATTGAGTTGCAAACGCCAATACTCTATAGGATCGTCGAATCGTAGGAACGATTCAGTTTCCATTCTCTGATACCAAATGATGCAAAATAAAAATTTGCAACGGTGAAAAATAGTTGTTTGGTGGAGAAATTTAGAGAGGAGAGGAAGAGAGAGGAGAACGCGGGGATTTTGGAGATGAAAGACGTGAAGAACACGTTGAGGGAGAGAAATAACGAGAGAGAGAGAGATAATGAGATGAATCTCAAATTTTCATATTAACTGAACCGTTTTAAAACAATAGACCGTCATCCCTTTATATAGGAGGGATGAGATTACAAAAATAGAAACCAAAATTCAAATTTAAAACTACTTATCCTAATTAACTCTAACCAACTAACTAATTGATTTGAAATAAATTCAAATCTCTAATCGACTCTAACTAACTAAATTGAGATCACACGCGATCTCTTTAATTAAATAAAAATACGACAATCGAATAAGCGTAAATAAAATTAACGGATAAAAATATCATGCCCTATATTTTAATTTTGTGCTGCATCATCGTCCCTTCCATTTGACTAGATATCGTCGGAAGAGACCACGTCTAGTCGTCATATCTCGGATGTCTGCAATATCTTCAATCTGATCAGCATCGGTTGCGGCTGGCGGTTGGCGCATATTATCATCAGGAACCGTTGGTGCGGTGGCATCTGTCTGTTCATCTCCATGATATAAGAAGAGATCTGCTACATTAAAGACTGGCGATGTCTGGACGTCTAGCGGCAGGTCGAGTAAATAAGCATTGGGCCCAATCTTCTTGAGGACTCGGAATGGCCCAATCTTTCGTTTACTCAATTTTTGGTGGACTCTCAAAGGAAACCTCTCTTTTTTTAGGTGGACCATAACTAATTCTCCAACTCTGAACTCGCTCTCTCTTCGGTGTAGGTTGGCTTGGGTTTGGTATTTCTGGGTCATGGCTTGGAGTTTGGCTCGGATTTCAGTATGGATGTGGATTAGGTGTTCGACCAGATCCTCAGCAGCTGCACTACTTCTCCCTTGCATGGTTGTGGGTTTTAGGTCTAGAAATTAGGTAAGTGGAAAGCCGTATACTCTCAAATGGCGATTTTCCGGTGGACCTATTGGTGGAACTGTTATACGCGAATTCGGCTTGGGGAAGAATTAGATCCCATTTGGACGGAGAGTCCCTTGCAAGACATCGCAATAAATTTCCTAATGATCTGTTAACTACTTCGGTTTGCCCATCTGTTTGTGGATGATAAGCGGTGCTGTATTGCAAACGAGTACCAAGACGAGACCAAAGCGTGCGCCAAAAATGACTCAAAAACCGGGTATCACGATCCGAAGTAAAAGAACGAGGAACACCATGCAATCGAACGATATCACGAAAAAACAAATCAACGACATGAGATGCATCTGAGGTTTTTTAACATGCAATGAAATGTGCCATTTTAGAAAATCTGTTCACAACCACAAAAATAGAGTCAACTTTCCGTACCATAAGGGGTAAACCTAGCACAAAATCCATGGTGATGTCTTCCCAGGGTCGCAGAAGAATCGACAGAGGTGTATACAACCCAGTGTTCTGCCAATGGCCTTTGAATCTTTGACATGTTTGGCATTTTTATACGAACTTTGTAATATCCTTTTGCATTTGCGGCCAATAAAATCGCTCTTGGAGAAGGGTTAAGGTCTTGTCCCTTTCAAAGTGTCCAGCTAAGGCACCGTTATGTAATTCTGAAATTAAGTTCTCTCGCAGGGAAGTGGCAGGGATGCACAGTCGGTGAGCCTTAAACAGGAACCCCTCATGAAGGACATAAGCGACAGTCGGATCCTGTCCAGTTTCGGTACACTCCGCATAAACTTGACCTAAGTCAGGATCAATGGGGTAGAGGTCCTTGAGTGTGTCAAATCCTGTTGTGCTGACGGTCATTGTGGTCAGGGCATGTACTCGCCGGCTCAACGCGTCGGCCACGCGGTTCAGGGTTCCAGCTTTGTGCTTGAGATGGAACGTGTATTCTTGGAGGAAACTAACCCACTTGGCATGGTGTTTGTTAAGAGTTTTCTGAGAATTCAGATATCTCAAGGCTTCATGGTCAGAGTTAAGGACGAATTCACGCTGGATCAGGTAATGCCTCCAATGCTTGAGGGCTTGCACCACAACATAGAATTCGACATCATAAGTAGAGTACCGTGATCGAGCTTCATTCAATTTCTCACTGTAGAACGCTACAGGTCGTCCTTCTTGACTTAGGACGACACCAATCCCGACATGTGAGGCGTCGCAATCGACTACAAAAACCTTGGTGAAGTCAGGAAGTGCCAAAACAGGGGCATGTGTCAATTGATGTTTTAGATTTTGAAAGCTGGTTTTTGCTTCAAGGGTCCAGGCGGGTGCGCCTTTACGCGTGCAATCTATCAACGGTGCGGCACAGGTGCTAAAGTTCCGGATGAAGCGTCGGTAGAAAGAAGCCAATCCCAGAAAGCTGCGACTCTCAGTGAGGGTTTTGGGCACGTGCCAGCTCTGAATGGCCTGAATCTTGGAGGGGTCAACCTTAAGTCCATCGGCAGTGACAATGTATCCCAGGAAGAGGACCGTGTCAGACATGAATGAGCATTTCTTGAGGTGGACATACAGTTGTTGGGCTCTCAGGGTTTCCAGGACTTGTCGTAAGTGAGATAAGTGGTCTTCTTTGGTCAAGCTGTAGATCAGGATGTCATCGAAGTAAACAACCACAAACTTACCAATGAAGGGTCGCAATACATGATTCATGGTTCGCATGAAGGTGCTGGGGGCATTCGACAAGTCGAAGGGCATTACCGTCCATTCATAAAGGCCCTCTTTGGTCTTAAAGGCAGTCTTCCACTCGTCTCCAGGTCGGAGGCGAATCTGATGGTAGCCACTACGGAGATCTATTTTGGAGAACAATTTGGCACCTGATAGCATATCAAGCATGTCATCAAGGCGCGGAATGGGAAAACGATACTTGATCGCTATCTTGTTGATAGCGCGACTATCCACGCACATTCTCCATGTGCCATCCTTTTTTGGTGTAAGCAGGGCAGGAACCGCCACGGGGCTCATACTCTCTCGAATATATCCACGACGTAGCAGATCAGTAACCTACCTGTTCATTTCTTCATGCTCACTTGGGCTCATTCGATAATGTGGTAAGTGGGGTAGGCTGGCTCCAGGGACTAGGTTAATGTGATGTTGAATATCTCGCAACGGGGGTAGTCCTTCAGGCAACTCTTCAGGCATAATGTCAGCAAATTCCTGGATGATGGGTTTTATCTCAGGCGAGACTTCGGGTGTTGTGGTTTCTGGTTGGCTCACTTCACGTCCCATCAATGCATAAATGGTGGAGCTCTCCTGAATCTCACGTTGGAATGTCTGGGCTTCCATCAGCAATACGGGACCTGTAGGCAAGGGCTTTGACGGTGGAGTGCTTTTACCTGATTGTGCGACCGCGGCTCGAAGTGTAGCCACCTGGCGAGGGCTAAGGGCATCGCGTTGTGGTCTAAGGGTCACACGCACCTTGTCTATGAGAAAGGAGTAAGTGTTCAACTTTCCTTTGTGCTCAGTGTCTCGATCGAATTGCCAAGGTCTCCCAAGTAGAATGTGACAGACATCCATAGGGGCTACATGGCACCACACCTCGTCTTTATATGAAGGCCCAATTGAGAAGCTAACGAGGCTCTGACGGTGGATCGGGAGTTGGGTACCACCTCGAAACCAGGCTACACTGTAAGGTTTCTCGAGTGGTTGAGTTGGCAGACCCAACTTATCGACCATTTCTTGTGAAACGAAGTTCTCAACGCTTCCTCCATCAATGATCAGCGAACATCGTCGCCCTCCTGAAGTGCAGGTGGTTCGGAAGATGCTGCGTCGCAGCCAACTATCAGCGTCGTTGACAACGGGTGTGAGCAGGATGTTTGTGGGTGCGCTGTCAGGAGTGATAAAGTTCTCATGTTCAATGACCAAGAAGGGTCCGGATACGTCTCTGTTCACTCCTAAAGGCTCATAGTCATCGGCTCCCATGGTGTCAGCAGTCGAAGCAGCCGGATCCTCTTCAGGTGACTCCTGTTGGTCAGGGTCAGGGTCTTCAGAGTCGTCGATGGTGCATAAATGGGCGGGTCTGGCCTTAGGGTTTGGGCACTCTGCTGCTCGATGTCCCTTTTGATAACATCGGAAACAAGTGTCAGGTCCGACAACAGGTCGGCTTCCCAAGATGCCTGGTCCGGGATTCCCAGCAGGTGGTCGGGTGATGACAGGAGTTAAGGCTTTTGTCTGGGGTTTACTCGTAGGAATCGATGGGGACCCTAATGGTTTGGAGGTCGTCATCGGGGTACTGGTGCGCGAGACGGAGTTCACCGGAAAGGACATCCTCCTTGTCTGGGCTTTAGCAAGCTTAGTCTCAGCCCGCTCGGCCCGCTTGTAAGCTTCGTCAACGTCTCGACAGTTGTGGAGGTAGAGTTCATCCTGAATAACAGGTCGGAGACCTTGCATGTAGCGGGTGACCTCCTGGACAGGGGTCTCTTGCAATCGGTTGCGGTGAACGAGGGATTGGAACCCTTCGGTGTATTCTCTGACGCTCATAGTGCCTTGTCTCCATGATTGCAGTCGTGCGTACAGATCTCGTTTGTAATCTTCAGGCACGAACTTGGTCTTCAATTTGGCTTTCATTTTGCTCCAACTGCGGATTTTACTTTTTCCCTTTCGTTTGCGTTCAGACTGCAAACGGTCCCACCATAGCAGAGCATGTCCCTTTAATTTGATAGTGACGAATTGAACTTTTCGTTCGCTCGGCATAGACTTCCACACAAAGAAGTGCTCGACGGCTTGGAGCCAATCCAAAAAGACATCAGGGTCTCGTCCTCCGTCAAATTCCGGAACGTCGAGACGGATGCCTCGATCTCATCCGTCATCGGACCTAGGTCCAGGTCGTGGCGGGAATTGAGGTCCAGAGGTGAGGGGATCTTGAATCTTGGGAATGAAAGGGATGTCATCTCCTAATCCTTCTTCGTTATTTTCTTGGGAGGGATCATTGCTAACGTGTCCGTCAGAAGTAGATGAGCTAGAGTCGTAGGAAGTGTTGCTCCGTGAATGTGATCTCCCACTAGTACGCCGGCCTTTGTTTGGTGTTTCATCACTGTGGTCTTGTCCTAGCACGCGACTATTCAATGTGGCAATTTGTTCGTGGGCGCTGTTAACTCGACGATCTACTCCGGCGATTTGAGTGCTCAGTTGATTGCACATGTGTTGTAATTAAGCAGACAAAGCCTCTAATGTTAATTCAGGGTGTGGGGTATAGGTGGGTTTAGAGGCATTAGGTTTGTCGGCCATGGGAATCCTAGGGTTTCTGCTTTCTTTATTTTGGGGATTTTTTTGTTTTTTTGTTTGTTTTGTGTGTTTTTTATGCAATGGATAAAAGGAATGCAAGTGAGATACAAGATCGTTATGCTCTGATACCAAATTGATGCAACCTAAATGAGTAATGAACTAAATGGCGTTCCTAACAATTGAAAATTAAGGACTAAATGACGAACAAGAATAAGGCGATATGCGATGCGCAAAAACCAGCAACAAACGAGAACAATGACTCGAGTTCTAGCACCGGTTTCTTCCACAATCTTAGGGCAAATCAATTAGTTAACGACTAATGGAAATAAATTACGATGTTGCAGTCTAGAACCTCAATAAATCACCAAATCGAATAGCAATATCACATGCCACAATGCTAAGTTTATACGGTGGAATAATATGTGGAGAAAAATGCTCATACCACAACCAGCAAGGGATTTTCGGCGCGCTTCAGATCTGATCAAAACAAAGGCAGCGGCCTGGTCAGGGGCATTCCGAGCAGCTTCAGGGGCGCGGCTGGCGGCTGGCCTCCTAGCGACTGCGGCAGCGGTCGGCCGGAATGGTGGTGGGATGGCGGCTTGACGCCGAAACGGTACGGATGGCGGAGGGGTGAGCGGGAGGTAGGGTAACGGGGACGGGGGTATGCGACGAGGGGGGGTTGGCACTTGCGGCTGGCGGGGCTGGCGGCTGTAAGGAGATGGGGCGGCGAGTGGGAGGGCGGCGGGGTGCGATGGCGAGGGAGGGGGCGAACAACGGCGGGGAAGAAGGGAAGGCGCGTAGGCAGGCGCGGGAGGAGGCTGCCGACTAGGGAGGGGCGGAGGGTTGGCGGAGAAGGTGGGCTCGGAGAGGGGGAAGGGGAAGGCGGCGAAGTAAGGGCGACGAGAAGGAGGCGCGGGGGCGGTGACGAGTGCGCGGGGAGGGGGTGAGCGGCCGGTGGAGGAGGCGGTCCGGCGAGGGGGGGAGAGGCGGCGACGGTGGAGGGTTGTGTTAGGGTTCGGAGGGGGAGCACGGGAGGGAGATGGGAAAAGGGGGGTGCGGGATTAGAGAGAGAGAGGAGGGAGAGAGAGAGATAAGTGAGGGGGGAAAATAATCTTTCATTCCAACTTAAAATCCCAACCCCAATACAAGGGGCCTTTTATAAAGGCTAAGTTCCCCCAAAATAAGCAACAACTTCCTAAACTTAGGGAAAGAAAGAAAGCGAAAAAAAAGGATAATAAGGCCTTTTATAATGCGCCTTTTACATAGGACATAAATAAATAAAATAAACAAAACAAATGATAAATAAAATAAACAAAATAAATGTTCACTAAAATTGATGTCATGCTGCATCAGATAGCATTTAGAAGAGAGATTCTTTTAGATACGTGAGATCTATAAAAGTTTGGAGAGTTTTAGGTGAGCGTGGTTTGACTTGATCTACAAATTTATTCAATGTTATTCGACGAACAAGAAAATGCCTGAAGATTGGAGAAGTATCGTGATGCCTCTTTATAAGAACAATGGAGACATTCAAAATTGTTCAAATTATGGCGATATCAAGCTGGTGAGTCACACTATGAAAATTTAGGAACATGTGATCGAGAGAAGGTTATGGAAAGTTTCCTAAGTCATTGTTGCAGAAGTCCCCTGGCTGACTCGATTAGTAGGTCCGACTTGTCTAGTCAGTGTGGTCGCCGACTGAGTATTGACTAATTCCGACTAGACCTACTAATCGATCAATTTTTGCTTGGACTTACCATATTTTTTACTTTTTTGTGAAGCAAACTTATTCTAATAAGCTTAATGTTTATTTAAATTCAATTACTTCTTTTCTTTCATTGTGATAATATAAAAAATGTGCAAATCTTTGTAAATATATAAGAATATATGTATAAAAATGATTTATATATTTAAATTAATTAAAAAATCAAAACCAATTAAAACTTAACTAAATCCGATTAGTCGTTCGACTGCCGATTAATCCTTAGTCAATGACCCAACCGACCGAGTACCGGTTATCGATTTTAGCAAGCTTGTCCAAAGTAAAAGAAAATCAATTTGGATTCATGCCATATCGCTCAACCATTGAAGCCATCCATATGCTGAGGAGAACAATGGAAATTTATAGAGCTAAAAGGAAGAACCTCTATATGATTTTTATTGATTTGGCGAAGGCTTATTATTCTGTCCACGAGAGATATTGTGGTGAGTTTTGGAGAAGAGACAAGTACCTGTCCGGTTGACCTATACATTAACCTCATAAAGGATATGTATGATAGGGATTCATCTTGTGTAAGGATCTATTCTGGGAAGACTGATTATTTTGATATCAACATTGATCTGCATTAGTGTTCAGCTTTGAGTCCATTCCTTTCTACTTTGATTATGAACGGGTTGACGAGTAACATTCAGAATGAGATACCTTGATGTTTGTTATTTCGTTGATGATATTTTGTTGATTGATGAGACTAGAGATGGGGTAAATGAGAAGCTTGAGGTTTGGAGACATGCATTGGCGACTAAAGAATTTCATATAAATAGAGCTAAGATCGAATATATAGAGTGTACTTTTAATGAAAGCAATGGTGAAGGAATCAAGGTGAAGATTGGTGATGATAACATTTAGAAGAGAGATCCTTTTAGATACTTGGGACCTATAAAAATTTGGAGAGTTTGAGGTGAGCGTGATTTGACTTGATCTACAAATTTATTCAATGTTATTTGGCGAATCAAGAAATGCCTGATGATTGGATGATTATAAGAACGAATGAGACATTCAAAATTATTCAAATTATAGAGGTATCAAGCTGACGAGTCACAAGATGAAAATTTAGGAACGTGTGATCGAAAGAAGGCTGAGGCAAATTTCCAAAGTAAAAGAAAACCAATTCGGATGCATGTCAGGCCGATCAACTATTGAAGCCATCCACTTGCTGAGAACAATGGAGATTTATGGAGCTAAAAGGAAGAACCTCCATATGATTTTTATAAATTTGGAGAAGGCTTATGATTCTGCCCCACATGAGATATTGTGGAGAGTTTTGGAGAAAAGTCAAGTTCCTGTCTTATACATTAACCTCATAAAGGATATGTATGATATGGCTTCATCTTGTGTAAGGATACAGTCTGGGAAAACTGACTATTTTGACATCAACATTAGTCTGCATCAAGGTTCAGCTTTGAGTCCATTCCCTTTTACTTTAATTATGGATGAGTTGACACGTCACATTTATGATGAGATACCTTGGTGTATGTTATTTGCTGATGATATTGTGTTGATCGATGAGACTAGAGATGGAATAAATGAGAAGCTTGAGGTCTGGAGACATGCATTGGAGACTAAAGAATTTTGTATAAGTAGGGTTAAGACTGAATATATGGAGTGCGCTTTTGATGGAAGCAATATTGAAGAAATCGAGATGAAGATTGGTGATGATAACATTCATTAGAGAGATTCTTTTAGATACTTGGGGATCTATTTTGCAACATGGTGGGGGAATTGATGAAGATGGTACTAATAGAGTAAATGCATGTTGACTAAAGTGGAGAGTAGCCTCTACCGTTCTCTGTGATAAGAAAATTCCTTTAAAAATCGAAGGAAAGTTTTACAAAGTAATTGTGAGACCTGCTATACTCTATGGATCTGATTGTTGGTGATGCAGAAAAGATTTGCGCGGCGACGGAAAATAATTTCGTTGGTAGAAATAATTGGTGGAAGAAGAAAGAGAGGAGTTGAGAAGAGAACTCGTCGGGAACACGAGGGGTTGGAGAGGAGAACGTGAAGATCACGTAAGGGGAGAGAGAAGGAGAAGGGAGAGGAGAGATAAAATCTCAAATTTTATAAATACTCAACTGACTAAAACAATGGACCATCATCCCTTTATATAGGAGGGATGTGATTACAAAATAGAAACTCGAATTCAAATTGAAACTAATTATCCTAAATTGACTCTAACCGACTAACCGACTAATTTGAAATTCAAATCTATAACTAATTAATTGAGATCACAGGCGATCTCGTTTATTTAATTAAAATTGCGACAACTCAAATAAAGTAAATAAAATTAACAGATAAAATTAAATAACTATACGGTTCTATATTTTGGTTCCACGCTGCATCAACTCTCCTCCGCTTTAAAAATTTGTCTCCCGACGAATTGCTGGATCTGAGGCCTGGAGGTCGAATCTGCGAGCTCAGTCATCCTCTGGAAGAATTGGTGTGGAGTGAATGGCGGAATCCACTCGCGGGCGTGGGTGACGCGACCTTCGTGGTGGAAGAACATGTGTGGCGCGAACGGCGGCGTCTTCTTGACTGTTGTCTCCTCATCGTGATGATTGAACAATTGATGAGGCATGAACAACATGGCTCTTGGAGGATCCATAGCAAAGCAATGACACAAGGAGAGGAGGGGAGGAGATGTGTCCAAGGAATAAAGCCATGGGGTCCTTAAATAGGTGAACCCTAAGGTCCTAGTCCTAATAGGATAAGGAGGGTCCCCAGATTTCTTATTTTCAGCCATCTTTTTTAAATATTTTAGCTCCAGGGGTCCTGGGCGCAATTTTCGTGCCCCTTCATTTAAGGGAATTTTGTAAGAGGGTATCTTGAACTGTCCCTTTATATAAAATTTGTTGCAAGGGGGGGTTTTCTTGTAATTTTCCCCCAATAATCTCCAATCCCACATGTCGTGGGACTCAAATCCCGTAACCAGCGCCCCCCTTGTTAGGGTTCGCCCGAGCTTCTTGCGCATACATCGCGGGCAGGGGAGGCGGTTTCGCGAGGGTGGGCGCACGGGAAGGGGGGCGTTATCGGGAACGGCGCGGGAGGTTGGGTTGGGGAGAAGGAGGCGCAGGTGGGGGGAAGAGGATGCCGAGGGCGGGGCTGGTGCGGCACTGTGGGGAGGCGGAAACGAGGTGAGTGGCGCGCGGAGGTGGGGCGATGGGGGTTGCGGGCCTGTGATGGTTGGCGGCGAGACGAAGTAGCGGGGAGGAGTGGGCGTCGGGGGAGGCGAAGTGCGGGTCTGTGCGGCGGGAGCTTGCGGGTCTGGTTGGGTTTTGGGCTTCGGGGGGTAGGGATGAAGGGAGTGGGGGGGGGGGGAGCTGTGGCCGGGCCTGAGATGCAGGGGGGGGTTGGGGGTCGCGGGAGGGCCGCCGGCGGTGCGGAGAGGGTCTGGACGGTTTGGGGAGGTGTTGGCGGGTCTTGGGGTAGGATTGGGGCCGCCGGGGCTGTGAGAAGGGGGCCCGATGGTGCGGGCTGGGCTGGGCGAAGGCGAGGCGGGTGTCGGTTGGCGGGGCTGGGAGGGTTAGGGGCAAGGGGGTGGCCTGTGGTAACGCGGCGAGGGTTGGGGTAGCAGGCGTTGGGGTTGGCGGCGGGTCTGGAGCCGCAGAGGCTGCGAGAAGGGGATCCGAGGGTGCGGGGCTGCCATCGTTGGGTTGCAGCGGGGTTGGGGCTGACATCGGGGACGTCATTGGCGATGGGGGCTGATCTGAAACATTCTGGACAACAAGTGTTTCGACCCTTTCTTCCTCTGAAACGGTTTGGACAGCGGCCGTTTCGTCGTTGATGGCGAGATTCTCGTCTTCAACCTCGGGGTCGGTGGTTGGAGGCCTCGATTTGGCGCGTAGGTACTCGAAGTCAGCCCTAAGATCTCGAAACATGGACTCGAAGTTGGCTTGTATCTCAAGTAGCCTGCTCCTCATCTTCTCGTTGTGGGCCTCGTCGGCTCGCCATTTTCGTTCGGACGAACGATAGTCTCTTGATGCATGTCAGGGCGAATGTCGGTACGGATCGTTAGATCGTGAGGACGATCTGTAGGCCATGCTCTAATACCAAATGATGCAGAAAAGATTTGCGCGGCGACGGAAAATAATTTCGTTGGTAGAAATAATTGGTGGAAGAAGAAAGAGAGGGGTTGAGAAGAGAACTCGTCGGGAACACGAGGGGTTGGAGAGGAGAACGTGAATATCACGTGAGGGGAGAGAGAAGGAGAAGGGAGAGGAGAGATAAAATCTCAAATTTTATAAATACTCAACTGACTAAGACAATGGACCATCATCCCTTTATATAGGAGCGATGAGATTACAAAAATAGAAACTCGAATTCAAATTGAAACTAATTATCCTAAATTGACTTTAACCGATTAACCGACTAATTTGAAATTCAAATCTATAACTAATTAATTGAGATCACAGGCGATCTCGTTTATTTAATTAAAATTGCGACAACTCAAATAACGTAAATAAAATTAACGGATAAAATTAAATAACTATACGGCCCTATATTTTGGTTCCACGCTGCATCAGTTGGTCTGTGAACCATAGACATGTGCAGAGAATGACAATATCAGAAATGAAAATGCTAAGATGGATGTGTGGACACACATACACGCGTAAAGATTAAATTCAAAATAATGCAATCAGAAGGAAAGTTGGCCTAGCTCCGATCGAGGGTAAGATGCAAGAAAATCGCTTAAGGTGGTTTGGTCATTTACAAAGGAGGTCAGCTGATGCACCTGCGAGGAGATACGAGTTTTGGGATGTTGAGTTGGCCAAGAGAGGGCGATGAAGGCCCAGTAAGTGTTGGAATGAGATTATACGAAGGGATCTTAGTTTTTTAGATCTAAGCCCAATAATAATTCTAGATAGATCTGAATGGAGGCTAATAATCCATGTAGCGTACTTAATGCGGGAAAAGGCTTTGTTGTTGTGTTGTATGGGAAAATTAATGGAGATGTTACTAACAGAATAAATGCATGTTGGCTAATGTGGATAGGAGCCTCTACTGTTTTCCGTGATAAGAACATTCCTTTGTAAATCAAAGAAAAGTTTTGCAAAGCAGCGTGAGACCTGCTATGCTTTATGGATATGTATGTTGGCCTGTAAACCATAGACATGTGTAGAGAATGGTAGTAGCGGAAATGAGAATGCTAAGGTGGATGTGTGGATACACACACATGTCAAGATCGGATTCAGAATGATGCAGTCATAATGAAAGTTGGTGTAACTCCAATCGAGGATAAGATGCGAGAAAATCACTTAAGTGGTTTGGTCATTTGCAAAGGAGGTTGACTGATGCACCAGTTAGGAGATGTGCATTTTCAAATGTTGAGCCGGCTAAGAGAAGGCGAGGAAGGTCGAAGAAGTGTTGGAATGCGACTATATGAAGTGATCTTAGTTTTTTGGATCTAAGTCCCATATTGACCCAAGGTAGATTTGAATGGAGGCAAAGAATCCATGTAGCCAACCCTACTTAATGTGGAAAAGGCTTTGTTGTTGTAATCTTTAATCAAAATATTCACATGTAATCACATTTTCTTTTCTCCATTATTTTCATCCCCCAATCTTTAATTACTTAGCATAACCACGAATTTAAAACCCCCTAGGTGCCTAAGGCAGTGAGGTGGTACGAAGGCACTGCCTCGGTCCAGCTTTGTATTTTTTTACAAAAAATCAAATATAATTATTGTAAGTTATACTCTTACAATAATATTGAAGGCAATATTATTTAAATAACCATGATTGATAACCTTGAGACCTTGGAATACCAATAGACCCGTAACATAACCTTGATAACCATTAGATTCTGGAGGGATGACTGGACGGGGGAGGGAGCTCTTGAAGGAAGGTTTCCCAGACTTTTTGCTTTGGCGACCTCGAAAGAGGGTACCCTCTCGCAGTTGGCGGAGGCATGTACGTGGACGCCGACCTTCTCTTCGGATCTCTTAGACCACCGCCTGGAGGAGCTGTTCAGACTGCATGAATGGAAGGCCGTATCGATGTCGATATCGTTTCGATATCGTATCGATACGATATTTCGACGATATATCGCCGAAATATCGCCCATATCGACGAGCCTTTGTGAAGAAAATGCCTGGAAATTGGGATATATCGCCGTATCGGTGCCCATATCGATCCCATGTTGATATCGATATGTCGGCGATATATCGCCGATATTTCCTTCCATGAGGAGATTCCTCCACCGGTGACGTTTGCACCCTGCATAGATCACTTTACGTGGAGAGGGGCAAGATTCTCGGTGAAGAAAGCATATGCGGCTTTGAGGGGGCTGCGAAGGAGCATTGGCGATGTGCTAGGTGACATTTCCAAGACATTTGCAGTTTTGTGGGACATCTGGCTCGGGCGAAACGACGTGGTCTTCACTAATCATGGATTTTATTCGGAGAATGTAACTTCGCATTGTAAAGCATTATATCAATCCTGGCTACGCTGATTTTGTATCTTTCCTAACTTCTTAAAACTTTAATAATAATTTGCGGTGACTAGGGATGAGCATTGGGCCGGGCCGGCCCAGCCCAGCCCGAAGCCCGGCCCGCATAGCCCGGCCCGGCCCGAGCCCGAATTATTTATGGGCCGGGCTTGGGCTAAAGATGTAGGCCCATTTGATAATTGAGCCGGGCTTGGGCTTAGCCCGGCCCAGCCCATTAGGCCCGATAGCCCGGCCCGCGTAGAAGCCCAAAATTAGGCCCGTTAGGCCCGATAGCCTAGCCCACATAGAACCCATATGTGTCTAGACTTTGATATCTCACTTTAATATATTCATCTGGATTTAATGAGGGAGTTGACGATGTCGACAGATTAATCCACTTGAGGTACATTTTCAACCTGTTTGGTTACTATTATTTGCACATGTTTCTATAATATCTCTATGAAACTCTTTCCATTAGATATTGTAGAATCATAGATATGACCAAATCCGTGCAAAACAGTAGGATAACTAAATAATAAAGACCTAAATAACTAATAAATACTTCATAACGAAGATTACAATCAAAATAACCAAATGAGGGTACGCCAAGTTTATGGGCCCACCAAGTCTAGACGCATAAGTTTTTGGCCGGTACAAGCCCAATTGACGATTGAGACATTATGGGCCGGCCCGGCCCAGGCCCGGCCCATAATAATTGGGCCGGGCTTGGGCCTGGGCCTTCAAAAAAAAATTTTAGTGGGCCTAGGCCCGGCCCAAAGCCCACAAACTTAAATGGGCCTGGGCCTGGGCCCTGTAGGGCCCGGCCCAGGCCCGGCCCATGCTCATCCCTAGCGGTGACTCCTACTTTGGGGGATCACCCTCTTTTCCATAAAAAACATATTATTTCATCAACGTATAATCATTGCATCGAAAAAAATATGTATAGTGATTTCTTTTAGTTAGCATGTATATCATATTAACAAATGGTATTCTATTGCTTGTATCATACACTGAATATGCTATATGTTCAATAGATTGAATGTTTTTAAGAATATAACGGATTCACAAGTTCATAATATGAACATATACAAAATCACAAATTCGTAAGTATTTTTTTGAAGCAAAAAATGGTGCTGCATTATAAAGTAACATATATGGTAAATGTAGAGATAGTTCGTAGTTTCATTATCTCTTTATGTAGTTTATCGTTATTTCTTTATTTTATGTAGACCTCTCTGTAATTTACCCTTTAGGTCTCTCCCTATATAAGAGAGCCTAGGGTTTTCTGAATCAATAACGAAGTCTCTTTTCCCAACATGGTATCAGAGCCACCCTAGGGCTCTCCACCCCCCCGCCACCCTTCCCCACCCGCCTCCCTCTTCTCGGAATCATCGCCTCCTCTCTCTCTCTCTAGCACACGCCGCCGCTGCCGCCTCTCTCTCCGGAGGACCCAACCCTCTATCGCCGGCGATCTCAGCCAGCCCCAGCGCCTTCCCCACCCGCAGCGGCTCCAGCCAGCCCGTCGCCAGGGGAGATCCCAGCCCCTAGCCAGCCGCCGGAGGGGATCCCAGCCCTCCCCTGCGGCTCCAGCCACCCGACAGAACCACCATCTGCCGCTGTCGACCCTCCGGGTGCGTGAACAACCCCCCGCGCAAGGTCTCCAAGCGGCTCCCAGCCGCTAAAAAGGGCTGTCAGCCCCTTGTAAGGCGTGTCCTAGTTCCTTCCTCGTCCGTTCTATGGATTTGAGTGCGTAACGTCTACATATGCACTCAAATCCGATGCAGTTGTTGTAGACATTCAGCATCACGTCTACATATACTAGTTCTTCTCCAAGCAGCAGTATGTCAGAATCAAAAGTTGATATGCCCTCCACCGGCGCATTCAAAGGTCCTGCGCCAATAGTCAAGATGGACGGGTCTAACTATGAGCTCTGGGCTATGCAGTTCATGAGCCTTATGAAATCGAATTGTAAGAAACCCATTCTTACCGAGGATGAGCCTGCAGAGAAGACTGGGATCTATGCCTCATGGGAGGCTGATGATTCCTATGCAAAGGTCTGGTTGTCCGGTACCTTGACGATGGAGATTGCCAACGACGTCCTCCATCAGCCCACTGCTAAGGCAATGTGGGACATTCTTGCCGCCACATATTCGCAGGTGCGAAATGAGACGAAGATGTTGCAGCTTCAGCACGACATATTCACAATGAAGCAGAGCGGCAGACCTCTCCATTCTCTTTATACATCCCTAAGAGGGATGTTCGAGAAGTTATACAGTATCATCCCTCTGACTGCAACTCCTGAGCAGCAGAAGGCGTTTCGAAACGCCACCATGGTTGGTGTTCTACTTGCGGCCCTTGACCCTGAGTACGATGCAGCTCGATCTCAGATTCTCGCTGATGCAGTTATTCCTCCAGTTGAGGATGTTTACAGACGGCTTAGCCGCATTCCAGTTTCCTCCAGCTCTTCTACTCCACCTCCTTCAGCGATGGCAGTCTCGCGTGGGAGAGGTGGACCACCATCTGGTTGTGGTCGTGGACGTGGCCGTGGACCCCAGGGGAGGGGTGGTCGCTTTAGTCAAACATGCTCCTATTGTCACCGCACAGGACACTCGGAGGAGACATACTATTCGAAGCATGGATTTCCATCATCAACACGTATTGCAGAGCACTCTCAGTCTCCACTGACTTCTACTGCAGATAGTCGATTTGATGAACTTGTGGCCCGTCTCCAAGATATTATGCCACATGCTTCTGGTGATTCGTCTGGTGGCTCCTCAGATATTGCTGCCACTGCCTCTGCCAGTTCTTCCGCAGCCGCAAGCTCCTCAGGTAGATCTACTACACCTCATGATATATCTGACTGGATTATTGATTCCGGAGCCACACATCATCTCTGCCGAGATAGAGGTAGATTACATGCCTACAGGGACATTCCTCCCGATCGTTCAGTGCATATAGCAGATGGTACCCATTCGCCCCTTGTTGGACAGGGGGAGGTTTTCCTGTCCTCCACTTTGCAATTACAGAATGTTCTGCATGCTCCTGAGTTCTCAATGATATCTATTAGTCAGATTACGAAGGATTTGAATTGTCGTGCCATATTTGACCCGTCTTCTCTCATTTTTCAGGACATACTCATTGGCAAGGTGATTGGCTGTGGCTCTGAGCAGAATGGTTTGTATCGGCTGGTCCGGGATTCATATGCTGGCGTCTCCTCTCATTCTGCTGGACCAATCTCTCCGTACATTTGGCACCTCCGATTTGGTCACCTTCCGCTTCAGAAAATGCGCCATCTTCTGCCTCAGATCTCTCCTAGTTCTTCATTTCAGTGTGAAGCGTGTCAGTTGGGAAAGCATCACAGGTCGAGCTTCCCATGTCGTCTGAGTCGGAGCAGTAGCTCCCCTTTTGAGTTGTTACATATAGATATATGGGGTCCAAGTCGTGTTCCCGATCATCAGGGACACAGGTTTTATCTTGTGGTAGTGGATGATTTCTCTCGTGTGTCATGGGTCTTTCTTTTGAAAAATAAATCTGAAGCAAGAAATGTGATCAAGAACTTGATTAATGAAGTGTTCAATGTCTTTTCTGCAAATGTCAAATATGTTCGGACCGATAATGCCCTTGAATTTTGTACACGCTTACTTTCACAATTCCTGTCATCAAAGGGCATTATTCACCAAACCACTTGTGCATATACCTCACAACAAAATGGTATCGCGGAAAGGAAGCATCACCATCTCTTAGATATTACTCGTACATTGTTGATTCAGAGTTGTGCCCCTATTTCTTTCTGGGGCGATGCTGTTCTTACTGCTTGTTATCTGGTCAACTGAATGCCATCCTCAGTCCTTGGTGAAAAGATACCTATGTCCATTATTTTTCCAGATAAGGAGTTATTTTCACTAACTCCACGTGTCTTTGGTACTGTGGCTTTTGTGCATCGTCTATCTCCCGGACTTGACAAACTCTCTCCTAGAGCAGTCAAGTGCGTCTTTGTTGGTTATTCCAGAACTCAGAAGGGCTACCGGTGTTATGATCCTGCAACTAAGAGGTACTTTGTGAGTGCTGATGTCACTTTCTTTGAGTCTGTCATGTATTTCTCTCCTGCAGGTGACAGAATGGTACCATCCACTACCACTGATGATATCTATGTTCCTCCACCACCTACATTGAGTACACCTGAGTCGTCCCCTGTGTCTGTCTCCACGCCAGCACCACCTCCACCACCCCCACCACCTCCTCCACCTCCACCCATTCCACGGCCCATCATATCACCATTACCTATGTTCTATACACGCCGGTCGGGTCCTGCTCAGACTACGCTCCAGCCGATCATCACGCCTCAGGTATGTTCAGATGGCATTACTACTGACGGGTCAGATTTGGTACATGTGCAGGATCCTTCAGTACAGGCAGACACTAGCCCATCCAGTACAGCAGATGATGATCTTGATGTTCCGATTGCTATTCGGAAGCAGAGGAGGCAATGTGCCTCGTATCCTTTCGCTTCACACGTTTCCTTTCACTGTCTCACTGGGGATTTTCAGAGATTTGCCACAGCCTTGTCTTCCGTGGATATACCACGGACATACCAGGAAGCCTTACAGAATGAATGCTGGAGATTAGCAATGGAGGACGAAATGAGGTCCCTACAGTCTCGTGGCACTTGGTCTTTGGTTCCTGCACCTTCTGATGCATCCATTGTGAGCTGTAAATGGGTCTTCACAATCAAATATCATGCAGATGGCACGTTGGATAGATACAAAGCACGCTTGGTTGCCCGTGGGTTTACACAAACCTACGGTGTGGATTACATGGATACTTTCTCTCCAGTGGCGAGGCACTCTACACTTCGTATTCTATTATCTGTTGCTGTGGTACGTGATTGGAGCATATTTCAACTGGATGTGAAGAATGCCTTTCTGTACGGTGACCTACAGGAGGAAGTCTACATGCAACAGCCACCTGGGTTTACTGCTGAGGGGGAGAAGCACATGGTCTGTAGACTTCACAAGGCGATATATGGTCTCAAACAGAGTCCCAGAGCATGGTTCCAGAAGTTGTCTACCCTGATTGAGCAACATGGATTCAAGAGGTCAAATGCCGATCACTCATTGTTTGTCCAGAAGTCATCAGCAGGTACGGTTGTCATTATGGTCTATGTAGATGATATTCTTGTTACAGGAGATGATGTTCAGGGCATAAAGAGGGCGAAGGCATTCCTAGGCAGTCAGTTCGTTACAAAGGACCTTGGAACCCTAAGATATTTTCTGGGGTTGGAATTTGCAAGGAATGCACAAGGCTTGGTGGTGACACAACGGAAGTATATTACAGACTTCCTGACTGAGACTGGCATGGATGGGTGCAAACCATCTAGTATTCCCATGGACCCCAGCATGAAGCTGTATGATGATGATACAGATGAAGTGGATAAGAGGAGATATAGAGAAATGGTGGGAAAACTCCTCTACATTACCATTACTCGTCCAGACATTGCATTTGCTGTTAGCAGGGTGAGCCAATTTATGGAGCAGCCAAGACAGGTTCACATGGATGCTATACACATGATACTGAGATATCTGAAGTCTTCTCCAGGGTCAGGGCTACTATTCAGGAAGGACACAGACTTATCTGTCTCAGCGTGTGCAGATGCAGACTATGCAGGATGTCCTAAGGACCGAAAATCAACCTCAGGGTTTGCAGTGTTTATTGGAGTCTCTTTGGTTTCTTGGAAAAGCAAGAAACAAACTGTCGTGGCAAGGTCCAGTGCAGAATCTGAATATAGGGCCATGGCTCAAGCCAGCACGGAGATGATGTGGGTTCGTTCTGTACTAGAAGATCTACATGTAGCTGTGCCCATGCCTATGAAGCTCCAGTGTGACAATCAGGCAGCATTGTTTATTGCCAACAATCCAGCTTTCCATGAAAAGGACCAAGCATATTGAAGTTGACTGCCATTACACGAGGGACTTGATCCAGAGAGGATTGATATCTACTGCACATGTGAGCTCGGGAGATCAGACAGCAGATATATTCACCAAGCCACTGCTCAGAGGACCGTTTCAAAGATGTTCATCCAAGCTGAGCATGATAGATATCTATGCTCCACCTTGAGGGGGAGTGTAGAGATAGTTCGTAGTTTCATTATTTCTTTATGTAGTTTATCGTTATTTCTTTATTTTATATAGACCTCTCTGTAATTTACCCTTTAGGTCTCTCCCTATATAAGAGAGCCTAGGATTTTCTGAATCAATAACGAAGTCTCTTTTCCCAACTGTTAATATGATGTATTGTGTACACATGTTCAATGTTGGAATACACAAATTTAGGATATATAATAATATAGTGTATGAATTTTGAACTTTAGGAGTTTATGACAATAAAGTTATGTTTAATAACTGTGGAAAAAAGGATGAGAGAACACTCCGAATCATTATTCAAGTGGTCCAGGTATTCTTATATAAGACGTAACCTTAGAGCACTCATAAAGGAGAAACTACATAAATACCCTTGAGGGGTTACAAGGAGATAAGATAAACATAAAACATCTCTAACACTCTCCCTCAAGTTGGAGCATATCTATCGATCACGCTCAACTTGGAAGTTATCCATGAGAAGTACTTCTTTGGTAGGGCCTTCGTGAATATGTCTGCAAGATGAAGATTGGTCGTGATACTTGGTGTAGTAATCTTCCCTCCTCGTACGATATCACGAACAAAGTGGCAATCAACCTCTATATGCTTGGTCCGCTCATGAAACACATGGTTCGTAGCAATGTATGTAGCGGATTTGTTGTCACAGTATAGAGGGACAAGAGTAGTGATAAAAATACTAAGTTCCTGTAGAAAGGAGAGTTACTAAGTAATCTCTCAGGTAACATGAGCCATCGCCCTGTATTCTGCATCTGCACTGGATGTGGAGACTACAATTTGCTTTTTGCTCCTATAAGTGACAAGATTTCCTCCAACCATCATAGCATATCATGTAGTGGAGCGACTATCCTCATGTCAACTCGCATAATTTGTATCAACATATGCAACTGCATCAGACTATTTGCCCCATAGAAGAGGCCTCATCCTGGTGATTCCTTCAAGTAGCGCATGATTTGATGAATCATGAACATCATGCCAACGAATGTCACGTGGTTCCATGTGTTGGCTGGCTCTGCTCATAGCATATGATATATCCGGCCTAGTGACAGTAAGGTAAAGAAGTTTGCCCACCATGCTTCTGTACCATGTAATATCTTCGAAAATAGGATAAACTAAAATGGAGTGCTTCCTAAGTCTATAGGATTACCAGAGGGCTTGCATCCAAGTAATCCAGCCTCAGTTAGGATGTCCAAGCAATACTTCCTCTGCGAGAGATGAAGTCCCTCTGTAGTGCGTATCACTTTTATACCAAGGAAGTAGCAAAGTTGACCAAGGTCCATCGTGATGAAGACCTTCTGAAGGAAAGCCTTGGTCTCACATCATCATCATCTGTGACAACCATATCATCAACATAAACAACAAGCATAACAATACTAGTGGGTCGTCTTCTGACAAGGGCAGAGTAGTCAGATGTTGTTCTTTGGAAGGAAAGAGTGCTAATCTCAGTAGTATGCTTGCGCTTATACACAATTGGTGGAGGAAGGTCCAAAGGTATATCTATGCCATATTGTGTAAAGAAGCTAGTCTACAAAGAGGGTCACATATGGAGAAATATATAATCGATGCCCATCATGGTCATAGCACCAATAACCTTTATGGGAGCGAGAATAACCAAGAAAAACACATTTGATCGCACGAGGTGACAATTTATTATCAATGTTAAAATTATGGATGAAAGCTATATACCCAAAAAATCTCATGGATAGTGGAAAGGGTGATTCGTTGGGATAGTAGCGCAAAAGGAGTGGACCCTTTTAGTGACGTAGACGGGACTCTGTTAATAAGATAGACAATAGTATGAATGGCATCTCCCCAGTAGGTTTTTGGAGCCTTCATTTGAGTGAAGAGGGACTGAGCAATGTGAAGAAGATGCTGGAGTTTCTGTTCCTCTATCCCATTTTGTTGAGAGGTATATGGACATGAGGTTTGGTGGATAGTTCCTTGGGAAGTAAAGAAAGTCGTCCAGTCATGTGGAGTGAATTCCAAAGAATTATCAGAATGAAATATTAGAACACCAGTAGAGAAAATATTCTTGATATACTGAAAGAAATTGTAATGATTTTATCGATATGCGAACGGTCCTTTGACAAATAGACCCAAGAGGATCAGCTATAATCATCAACAAAAATAACAAAATACTTGTGTCCACTCGGAGTACAAACCAAACATGGTCCCCATATATCGTAATGGACAAGAGAAAAAGAAACTTCACAACGAGGTTCAATACATGCAGGGAATGATGCTCGATGATGTTTCTCGAACTGGCACGCCTCACACTCAAAGGGCTTGAGTTTAGAAAGTTCATGGAACATCACAGAGATGGTCTTGGCAGAAGGGTGTTGAGGTGAAGATGCCAGAGAAGAGGATCGTCGGAGATAAACGCAATGCCAACAAATCTGGAGTCAGGCGGTATCCCAAGATAATAGAGGCCATTTTTGTCATGCCCCCCATCAAAAATATGCTTTGTCCTAATGTCCTGAAAATAATAACAAAACTCATAAAAAATAACCCTATTGTTAAGCTCTGTACATATCTTCTGAACATATAATAGGCTAAGAGAAAAAAACAGGAGCACAATGAACTCCAGTCAGTTGGAGCTTGGAGGAAAACTCTACGATGCTAACAACAATGACATAGGAACGAGCCCCATTGACAACCCGAACTGTCTTCACTGAAGTAGAGGGTTGAGAAAAGATAAACAAACTGCCTTCTCCTATCAAATGTGTAGAACCCCCTTAGTCAATAATCCAAGCAGGGCTGGAAGCAGAAACATAGTTGGTTACTGTAATGGAGGTTGTAGCTAGACTAGCAGTGGGAGCATAAGTAGTACTATCACTGGCTGAGGGGCTAGAGTTCTGTAGTAACTACCTCAGACGGGAGTATTCAGAAGCTGTAAAGGGTTCCTGATCGGACGTGTCCTCTGCTGTGTCATAGGATGGCTCATACGAGGCTGACTCATAGGCGCTATTGGCATTAGGATGTATGCCAAACTTCGCCCAACACCGTTCATATGGGCGGTTCCGGTGCCCACAATGTATGCACATTGGATATCGAGAAGTGGTAGAATCACGCCCACGTTCACGACCAAAATCATGTTCACATCCTGACTCGCGGTCACAACCACGATCGAAGTCAGTCTCATCCTCCCTGGAAACTCTGTCATCCTCTGTTCCTTGATGATTCATAGCGAGTTGTAGTCTCTGTAGATGGTATGGCTGGAGGACGCTCAACAGGTGTCTCAAGTTCCTGCAAATGACCAAAGATGGTCCCATTGGATGACATTGTGTTAGCCATCAGAAACTGGTCCCTTCACATGCTTGTATCGTGGATGCAGTATAGAAAGGAAACAACGGACTTGCCATTCAGCACATTCTCCCACCTATTGATCACAACATGGTGGCTGAAAAACGAGGAGCTCTTCAAATATGCTAGTTAGCAGCCTGTAGTACTCGACATTCGACAAGACTCGAATCTCTCTGAGTGGCGGAACCGATCTGCTTGTAAATATCGAAGAGTCGAGACTTGGTTGTCTTTTAGGAATACGTACGCTCAAGATTATCCCACATCGCCTTCGTAGAATCCTTGTAGAGGAGATTTACCGCAATAGTTGGATCGACGTTGTTGGTCATCCAAGTGATAACATGACAAATTGTCAACATACCAGGTCTCGTCTCCTTGGACGAATCATTGGTAAGAATATAATTCTTACGCTGACCACCAATGAACACCAATGAACACCTTAAAGGATCAAGACCAGGGAGGTACTAGATCTTTGGATGAGTTCCGAGGCGATTCGCGAGGCGACTCCCAGGGCGATTCCGAGGTTTCCGAGGGCGACTCCCAGGGCTATTCCGAGGGTTCCGAGGGTTTTGAGGGCGACTCCCTGGGCGATTCCGAGGGCTTCATTTCGCGATGCGTGGGCGTCGCGCCTGCGCTCTGAAGGCAGCTCCGCCCGTCTGCGGTTCCAGGCGCGTGCCCGTTTCGACCAATCGCGACTGGCTCCGTGACTCCGATGCGGTTCCGAGGGGGCTGCGCGCCACCGTGTGAGAGGAGTTTTTGAGGCGGCATGGCTCGACGCAAGGGATGGCTCAACGCGGGGTTGTTTTCGACCTAGGACTGGCGCGCGTGAGACCTCTCTCGGGAGGATCGAACCCTGCTTCCTGGGGCATGCGGTGCTGGTCGAGTAGGGGTGCGTGGACACCTCCACTTGTGAGGCGGGCAACGGAGGTGCTGAGGGGGTCGGGGGGTGGCACCTTGTTGAGAGACGTCGCAGGCGGCGCCTGGCTGGGTTATCTCTGCGGGGACGTGGTCCACCCATGCTATCCCCTTTCGGTCGTGGCTGCTACCGATGTGGTGGATTGGATCATTGGGCGAGGGCGTGTCGCAGTCCCCTCCGTTGTTTCTCGTGCAGAGGTTTTGGTCATTCCCGACGGTCCTGTCCGTTGGATAATCCCCGGGCCACATTCTTGATCGGTGAGGGAGCTGGGGAGGGGGCTCTCTTCTTGGCGACATCTGACGTGGGGCTTGTGTCCAAGGCCTCCTTCAAAGGAGATGTGGCGCGCCTTTCTCTGTGGAGGGCGTTGGCGAGGGGACTTCGGGAAACCGAGGTGCGAAGTTTGGTGGGAGGGTCAGAGGTTGGGTCTTTGCGTCTGAAATGGCGGAGGCCGAAAGACTCGGATGTCGCGGTGTCGCTTGCGGTGGTGGAAAGAGTCATTGTCAGGGGGCTGCCGTTGAGGGCGAGGACGAAGGAGCGCATTTCGCGCTTGCTGCAGAATGTTGTTGTGGTCGACTCTGTCGAGTCCTCGGGGTGTCAACCGGGATAACCTTTAGATGTTCTTCGGGTGAAGCCGGTCGGAGCTGAGAGGTTGGGTTGGTGGGAGTTGTGGCTAGATGGCAGGAGGGTTCCGGTAGAACTGGTGGCCGCGGATGTCTGGGCGGCTATCTGGGCGGCCAGGAGGTACAGGGAGGAGATTCAGGTGGCAGAGAACCGGCGGGAGGTGGAGATGGAAGGGCGGAGCAGCATTGCGATGTGCAGACTATGGTGGAGGGGGCTCCGTCCCCGTTGAAGGTGCAGGCCTGTGCGTGGGTTCGACTTTCGAGCGTGACTCATTCTCCAAAGCTGGCGATTCAGTTCGGCGCCATATCTGCGGCGGGCGGTTCGAGGTCAATGGCGGTTTCTTTGCCAAGTGGTACTACGGTTGGCGCGGGAGGAGGTGCGTCGGTTAGTGGGACCCTGTCTGTTGTTTCTCGGAAATTGTTGCGCCCTGAAGGGTCGATTCCTGTTCGAACGTGGCTCAAAGACGCGGGTCGGTTTGGCCCGATTATTTCTTCTTTTTTTGTTGGTAAGATGGCACCTGCACTGCTGGAGTTGGAGGACCAGGTTGGGGGTGCACCCGAGCCGAGGAGGGATGGTTTTGTGGGGGAGCAGCCTGCAGGGAAAGGGCTCGACAATGCAGAGAGAGGGGCTGACCTGCAGAGAGGGGAGGCGGGAACGGTTGGGTCGGAAGTAAGGCAAATGGGCTCGGCTTGTGATGGGTCCAATTTGGTTGGAGTGGAGGAGGTGGCGGGGGACTCTCCTATGGTCTTGGGAGATAGAATCCTAGTTGAGGGGATGTGCTCTGGTTAGCATCTACCGAAGGGGGTGGGGCCGGGGCAGCGAGGCTTCGGTGTGACTTATGAGAGGGAGGGAGGTGGGGGGAGAAGGGCCAGGAAGCTGGCGAGGGTGTCGTTGAGGGCCGCTTTGGCGTCGGGGGTTGATGCTGAGCTTGTGATTTCGGGGGTAATCAGTCCAATTGTGGTGCGGAATCGATTTGCTGCTCTCGATCGGGATATGGTGCGACGCTTGGGAGTTATTCCCCCAAGTAAGATGAGTGCTCAGTTGCTGAAATGAAGTTACTATCTATGAATGTGAGGGGCTTGGGTCGGCCCGAAAAAAAGTGCAAAATTTAGTGAGGGAGACTGGGGCAGATATTTTTTCTATTCAGGAGACAAAGCTGCGGACAATGGATGATCAGATGCGGCGGGAGATGAGTAGTGGGGAGTCCTTTGCGATGGCTGAGAAGGAGGCTGCAGGAGCATCTGGTGGGCTTATAACTGGCTGGCGGTCCGCTTCTTTTGACATGTTGGGGACTTTTGTCTCCCAGTTCACCCTCTCGGTGAGGCTGCTGCGGAGAGTGGATGGATTCTACCTGTTCATCACTAATGTGTACGGCCCGTGCCGGCGGGAGGATGGTAGTCTGGCTGCGGACTTAGACTCTATTGTGCCTGAGGTGGGCGATGGAGCTTGGATCATTGGTGGAGACCTGAATGCCACATTGTTCCCGGAAGACAGGCCAAGGGAGGGAGGTGGTTCAGATGGGGGGTCTGCATATATGAGGGAAGTGGTCCGTTCTCTGGGTTTGTCAGTTGTGGATGCGACCGGATGCAAGTACATATGGAGGAACATGAGATCGAAGTCCAGACTCGACAAGTTCCTGATGTCCGTTGAGGTGGGTGAGGCTTTCCCGCTGGCGATGGCTTGAGCTCTTCCGAAGACGCTCTCTGATCATACTCCGGTTTTATGGTACTCTGGGGAGGAACGCTTGGCTCGGTTCTCCTTCCGGTTTGAGAAGAAGTGGCTGTTGGAGGAAGGATTTCAGGACCTGGTGAGCCAACATTGGCGGGGGTTTTCGGGGACTGGTACAGCGGTGTCGCGCTTTGCGGCAAAGCTGGATGCTTTTAGACGGTTGCTGTTGACGTTTGGGAAGGATGTAGCTAGGAGGCGGAGGGCCACCAAGGCCGAGGCAGAGGCAGGGATAAGCAGGTTAGACGGGCTCGATGATGACCGGGGGCTGACTCCGGAGGAGGTGGAGGAGAGGGCAGCTTGGTTAGAGGTAGTATATCAGGAGGACAAGAAAGAAGAGGTTCATTGAAGACAGAGATCAAGGCAGGAGTGGCTAAGGGAAGGTGGTGCCAACACTCGCTTCTTCCATTCGGTAGCGTCAGGGAGGAGGAGAAGGAGCTTCTTACATGAGGTAGAGGTGGGGGGACAAAGGGTATCGGGAGAAAGGGACATTGGGGCCGCCTTGCGGGAGCACTTTTTTAGGGCTTCGAGGAGA
The DNA here is from genome assembly GCA_037367405.1 of Ottelia alismoides. NCBI lineage: Eukaryota > Viridiplantae > Streptophyta > Magnoliopsida > Alismatales > Hydrocharitaceae > Ottelia > Ottelia alismoides. The sequence continues at coordinate 1,243,256 of JAZKJV010008089.1, read as the reverse complement.
ATGAGTGAGGGGGACGGCTGGGGTTGGTCGGGTCGTGGGGCGGGGTCCCTGACTGGACCCCAGGCTGACTCGCTGGTGGCAGAATTTACGGAGGAGGTGCGTAGGGCAATTTAGGCGTTGAATGCGGACGAGGCTCCGGGTCCGGATGGCTTCTCTGTCTCCTTTTACAGGGAGTTCTGGGACCTGCTGAAGGGTGAAATTTTGGAGGTTCTGAATGAATTCAGGGATGGAAACAGGGGTTTTGAGAAGGTTAACTTGGCCTTGATCTTTTTACTGCCGAAGAAAGAGAACCCAGTAGAGATTGGTGACTACAGGCCTATTTCGATCTCTAATGGCATTTACCTCATTGTGGCCAAGGTGTTGGCGAGCTGGCTTAGAGATGTTTTGCCTTTCGTGATCTTATCAGCACAATCTGCGTTCATTCCTGGTAGATGTATGGCAGATGGAATCGTGACCGCTTCGGAAGTCACTCGTGAATGGAAAAGGTCTGGGAAGAAAGGGGCTATTTGGAAGATTGATTACGCCAAGGCCTATGATTATGTCAGTTGGAAATTCTTGTGGGTAACGTTGCAGAAAAGGGGATTTCCAGAAAAGTGGATTGCTTGGGTTAAGAAGTGTGTCACTACTTGCTCCTGCTCTGTGTTGGTTAATGGCAGACAAGAGGGAGGATGGTTTCAACCACAGAGGGGGGTGCGTCAAGGTTGCCCCCTAGCTCCCCTGCTCTTTGTGTTGGTGGTGGATTGCCTAGCGGTATTGTTTCAGCGGGCGGTTGAAGAGAGCTGGTGCGAGGGGTTCAGATTGGGGGACATCTCTGTTCCGGTGCTGCAGTATGCGGATGCCACACTGATCTTCTTGGGGGGGACGGAGGAGCAGAACCACAATGCGTCTATATTGGTGGACATGTTTGGATGCCTATCTGGCTTGCAGATTAACAGGCAGGAGTCGATACTGGTTACCCTTGGGATGCATGATGAGGAGAGTATCAGGTTAGTCGCTTGGGCAGGCTGCCCTCTGGGGCGCTTGTCGATCACTTACTTGGGGTTGCCTTTGGTTGACGGTAGGCTGAGGAAGTCCGATTGGGACTGTGTTCTTCGGAAAATGGAGGAGCGGTTGCAGGGATGGAAGGCTACAACTCTGTCCAAGGGTGGAGAGCTTTTTTTTTGAAGCTCAAAGGGGTGGAGAGCTTACATTGCTAAAGCACGTCCTCTCCGCCATTCCGATCTTTTTCTTCTCGACCCGTCTAATGCCTGTTGGGGTCAAAAGGAAGGTGGAGTCGTTGATGAAATCCTTTTTCTAGTCTGATGGGAGGCAGGCAAAGATGGGATTGCACTTGGTGGCTTGGAAGGATCTTGTCGTACCGGTTTCGGAAGGTGGCCTGGGAGTCAGGGATGTGGAATCAATGAACAAAGCCTTGTTAGCCAAATGGGTGGTGCGTATTTGGGGTTCATCCGACTTGCTGGTGTTGCGGTTGTTGAGGGCGATCTATGGGAACACGAGAGAGTTGGTGGCAGCAAGAAAGCGTCATGAGTCTTCTTTGTGGAGCGGGATCTGGGCCGTGATTCCGGGGCTCAGGACTTTCCTTCGGCCGAGGTTGGGGAATGGTCTCCGGTTCAGATTTTGGCAGGATGATTGGACGGGGGAGGGGGCGCTGGCGTACCGCTTCCCTAGGTTGATGGTGCTTGCCGTTGATAAGGGGGCGCTAGTGGCGGAGGTGGTTGACTTTGGATCGTGGGCACCGAGGTTTCTGGTGGCTCTCTCGGACCAGAGATTGCAGGATTATTTGTGGCTGCTTGCGGAGATTCCCTCTGCCGGGGAGATGTCGGGCGAGCCCGATCACTTTGAGTAGGCAGATGGTAAGTTCTCGCTAAAGATTGCATATAGGAAGTTGTGTGGAAGTATGGTGGACCGAGACGAGGCTCTATGTGCGGATATGAAGATGATCTGGGCGGCAAAGATTCCTACTTGAGTTAAGGTGTTCCTGTGGTATTTAAGGAGAGATCGGCTATGTGACAAAGTGAGAAGGGGTAGACCGCTGGGCGTGACGGACATCGAATGCGACATATGCGAGGGTGGCGTGGAAGATGCGGATCACATCTTCTTCGGCTGCAGGACTTCGGCAAATGTGTGGGACTCTTTGGGGCTGCCATGGGTACAGGCATCCTGGACAGATCTGTTTTGGAGATCTATTCGGGCGGTGGGGATTGGATCCTCCGGTGATGTCTCCAAGACTTTTGCCACGCTATGGGCTATTTGGCTCGGCAGGAATGATGCCATCTTCAAGGGGCAACACTTCTACTATGAAAATGTATTAGCATAGTGTAACGCTCTGTACAATTTCTGGGTATCCAGCTGATGTACTTTCCCGCTAATTAATGAAATTTTGGTGTGGAGACTCCCATCTTGGGAGAGCTCCCCCTCGTTATTATTAAAAAAAAGGATCAAGACCATAGCACATAGTTTTGCATGCCCTTTAATTTGATAGAAGTTGCCTGTATCATCAAAAAAGAAGTTGACTATACGAGCTTTGTCTTGGTGGACATCACTGTGATAGCATAAGTTAAGAAAAAGGTGATCTAGAAGAGATCTGTTGTCTTAATCAAACATGAGGGTGACCTAGGTCACACTTTCTTCCCTCTTTCGGGCTTCCGTAGCTGCGAGCTGTGGTTGAAGCACCACAACTCGGGCCTTGCGGCGCTGGAGGAATGCCACAGGAGGGCTAGGAGGGTCGAGGGAGGCCTAGGAGACACCGTAAGAGGTTGAGGGAGGTCGTTGGAGGTTTGAGTGGCAATGCAGGAGGCCATGGAAGCCCGTTAGGGGCCTAGGCAGATGCTATTGGGGGCCTACTGGATGTCGTTGGAGCCTACGTGGCTTCATTGGATGCCGCTGGAGGCCTAGACGGCGTCGAGGGATGCCACTGGAGACTTAGATGGCGCCGCTGGAGGCCGTAGGGGGTCTGAAGGGTGTTGTCAATGATCGGAGGGGAGGTCGATGAGGCCTATTGGCATTGGTGTAGCAACCACAAGAGCTTGGAGCCCTGTGCAGAGCCCCAGACACAGGAGAAGGGTCCATGCAAGGGTTGGCTCCGGCCACTGAGATACTTAGGGAGAGGGGACTGGTGGCAGCAGCAAGATCTAGGTCAGAACATCGGTCTAAGATCGCTGCTTTGATACCATGTGGAAAAAGGATGAGAGAACACAATGAATCATTATTCAAGAGGTCTAGGGGTCTTTATATAGGACGTAACCCTAGAGCACTCATAAACTGGAAACTGCATAAATACCCCGGAGGGGTTACAACGAAATAAGATAAACATAAAAACATCTCCAACAATAATAATTTTTGTGTGTATTTCTCTTTAAATTGAGGCTTACTTCTCGATCGCCTCATGTTTTAATACCTTGATTCTTATCATTCACTAAGTTTATAAATCCAACATGCATCTAGAAGTTTTACTTTTATGTAATCTAGAAAAATTCAGCATATAAAGATGTTTTGGAAACCTTATTAGGTGCGCATTTAGGTTAAATACCTTAATATTTACATGCCCATTTTTGTTATATAAAATCTATTTATAAGTTTCCCATATTTCCTTTGTAAAATTGTTTTAAAAATTTATCTTATCTTATTTATTCCAATTTTCCTTTACTTTAAAAAATATCCAAATAAATTGCGAAACGCAAAAATCCTACGAAATTATTTTCCTTTATTTTTATCATATTATTGCCATTATTTTATTTAGATTAAAACTCATTTTTCTTCATTTTTTTAATATATATACAATTTTAAAAGAATATATCTTTTTCATATATTATTTATTTTCTAGTACACACCATCGATATTAGTCCCATATCATCTATTTTATTAGTGGGACTTTGAAGAGTCAATGTGGCTATATAAAGAACCCCACATCCCTGTACTCATTTTGTAAGACCTCTAAGTATAATAACGACAACAAAGCCTTTTCTCCACATTAAGTAGGCTCGGCTACATGGATTCTTTGCCTCCATCCAGATCTATCTTTGGTCATTCTCCCTGTCGGGGATATGTCGGACGACCCCGTCCATTTTGTGTGGTCAGATGGTAAGTTCTCAGTGAAGATTGCTTATCGGAAGCTGAGTGGTGGTATGGTTGAGCGCAATGAAGACCTATGTGCTAACTTGAAGGTGATTTGAGCGGCTAAGATTCCTACTCGGGTTAAGGTCTTTCTATGGTGTCTAAAGAGAGACCGTCTATGTGATAAGGCGAGAAGAGACAGACTGCTAGGTGCAACGGATTTGATGTGTGACAGATGCAAGGACGACGTGGAGGATGCGGAGCACATTTTCCTTGGATGCAGGTCTTCAGCCAATGTGTGGATTTCGTTGGGGCTTCCGTAGGTTCGGACATCAGATGCGGAGCATTTTTGGAGATCTATTGGAGCGGTCGGCCTTGGGTCTCCCGGAGATGTCTCCAAGCCCTTTGTAGCGCTCTGGGCTATTTGGCTTGGCAGAAATGATACCACTTTCAAGGGGCAACGGTTTTACTTTGAAAATGTACTTGCGCACTGTAATGCATTGTACAATTTCTGAATTTCCAACTGATGACCTTCTCGTTAGTTAATGAATACTTTGGTGTGGTGACTCCCGTCTTGGGAGGGCTCCCCCGTTTTCTTATTCAAAAAAAATCTTTGCCTTTGGTCATTCTCGGGCTTAGATCCAAATAACTAAGGCCCCGTTTGTTTGGTTGGAAAGGAATTACAATGGAATGGAATCAAGACAAGAATGGAATTAATAATGGAATGGAAAGGAGTAAGTTTTTCCGTTCCATTGTTTGGTTCATATTAGGAATTGAAACAATTTTTATGAGACACATTCCTTTCTTATGTTTGGAAAGGGAAAAGAATAGAAAGAAGATAACCTTTGATATATTTCGTTAAGTAGAAAAAATAATCGGTATCGTACAACTTAATTTTTCATATAATTGATATATTCCATATAAGGAATCAATAATAAAAATTTTCCATACAATCGATATATTTAATATATTTAATATATCCATATCCGTATCCGCTGGAATATTTTATTATGATATCTGTATCCATATCCTAAAAATTTTGAAAATTTTATGGGTACCCGTATTCTCAAAAAATAAACGCACATATCCATGTCTGTACATGTATCCACTAAAATATAACCCATATCCATATCCTAAAAAATTAAAGATGGTATCCGTACCCATATCTATAGTTGTAAAAAATAAAAACCCATTTCCATTTCCATGTCCATATCCATTTCCGCAAAATAAAATCCTCATTCGTGTCCATATCTGTATCCACAAAAAAATAAAATACATATCCATGTTCGTATATGTATTCGCTAGGATATAATTAGTATCCATATCTTACAAAAAATTGAAACTTGCATCTGTATCCATATCCACATTAAAAAAATCCCGTATCTCTGTCCATATCCATATCCGGAAAAAAATAAATAAAAAAACACATATCTATGTTCGTATTCGTATTCGTATCCATAAAAATTGTATCTGATATATTTTATCCATATAATAGATATATTTAATATATATGTATTTATATCTGCTTGAATATCTTGTAATCATATTTGTATCCATATCCAAAAAAATTGGATCGTATACATATCTTTATCCGCAAAAAATTCCATATCCAAGTCAGTATCCATATATGCATATATTTGTAACTAATATGACATTTTGCATCCATATATTTGTATCCGTGTCCAAAAAAACCATATCCAAGTCAGTGCCCAAAAAAATATCTGAAAAAGGAAAACACATCCATGCTGATAACCATATATTTGTAACAATGATATATTAACTAAAATTGAAGAAGAACATATTCATTAGCATTTGTAAGGAATGGAATCGCAATTCCTAGGGGGGTACCGAGGAATGGTGATTCCCATGTATGAGGGAATCGGGTTTCCTTTATAATCGTTATTCCTGTCTTAATGTGATCTAAGAAACACTGGAATGGAATCGACAAAGGAATGGTGATTCCATTCTCCCCTTTATTCCTACACAACAAACGAGGCCTAAGATCCCTCCAGATAGTCTCTTTCCAACTGTTCTTGGGCCTTCCTCGCTCTCTCTTAGCCGGCTCAACATCCCAAATCTCACATCTTCTAACTGGTACATCTAAAGTTGCGGAAATCGGTAGTTGGTACTCGATTAGCGAGGTCACTGACTAAGGATTAATCGACAGTCGGGCGACTAATCAGATTTAGTCGACCATTAGTAGGTTTTGATTTTTTTAATTATTTTAAATATATAAGTCATTTTTATAAATATATTCTTATCTATTTACATAGATTTGTACATTTTCTATACTATCATAATGAAACAAAAGACGTAATTGACTTTCAATATAACACATTAGCATATTAGAATAAAATTGCTTTTAAAAAAGTAAAAAACTTAAAAAAATAAAAAAAGTTGGCCCGATTATTCGGGTTGACCGACTAGGCCTAGTCGAGTCGGCTACCCTCCCGACTCAACTAGTTGACCGATTTTTATAACTGTGCGTGCATCAACCAACCTCCTTCGCAAATGGACAAACCATTTCAAGTGATTTTCTCTCATCTTATCCTCTATCGAAGCTAATACCTACTTTCCTCTTCATTGCATCTTTTGAATTCGATCTTTTTGTGTATATGACCACACATCCACCTTAGTATTTTCATTTCTACTGCAGTCATTCTCTGCATATGTCTATGGTTCACAGGCCGACATTAAGAACATCTAAGTATCAGATTTCACTTAGTCCCTTTATCTTGTTGTATTCGTCAAAACTTTTCTAACAAGCCCAAGAACATCAAAATCGACGTTCATATGAGAAAGTTATGTGCGTTTTAAGATCGGTTTGCAGCTTTTGGATTCCGAATTGAACATGGGCTCAAGCCTATATAAACCCAAGCCGTCAAATAACTTAGACACTTGGCCACCTGACCCTTGGCGTAAGATCCACCGTCCTTCGCTTGTTGGTAACCATTTTAGGCATATGCTCGCCAATCCGAAGGCACCAACGTGGAGAGAATCACGAAGTCATTGCCATGCACGTGCACTTCTCGTGGGAGGCTCCCCACATTTGTGATTTTTGGTTGGGAGGAGAGATTAATGGGAATGACTTCATTGGTATGTATTTTTAATATTTCGCATTGCTGACCATACAATCATCGTGTCGCATGCGCATTATTTTGAGTTGGATTTGGCTGTTTTGGACGCAAGCAAATCGATTTTTCAAAACATTTCGCAAAGTTCATGGTTGATTTTCAATCTGACCTTCGAATTGCCATAAAATTTTTATGCATGTATGAGGGGACATAAGAATACACAGACGGAGTCAGATCCCGATCGGAGAAAAAAATGTGCACCAAAACACAACTGTAGCTGTTCCGATCCATTTTATATCGCAAGGTTTGTGGTCGAATTCAGGACAATCTGACGTTCGGACCGCCACGAAAATTTTATATATGTAAGTGGGGACATAGGACTACACATGCACGGAGTTGGATGCTCGATCCAAGACAAAAAATGCACGCCAAAACACAGCTGTAGCTATTCTGATCCATTTTATATTACAAGGTTTCTGGTTGATTTTTGGACAATCTGGACGGATTGCAACAGAATTTTTATGCTTGTGTGAGGGAACATATGACTACACATGCACGGAGTCTGATCCAAGATTGGAAATAAAAAATGCACATCAAAACGCAGCTGTTACTGTTCCGATCTGTATATTGTCGCAAGTTTTATGGTACTAATATGTGTATGGGGAACCATCCAATGATTTTAATAATATTTGTAATTATTTGTTTATTGGATAAAATGTTATAGAAATTGAGTCTAACATGTAAATAAATAAATGAAATTGATGATGCGTTGTGAGTCTCATGTGAGAGAGCATCATCTATGATTATAAAAATGCCCAGGTCGGTGTATATCATATAGTGTTGATATCTGGTTGCTGTATGTAGCCTGTGGATGGCTTTTCTCATGAGGTCTTTGTTCTGTCCACTGATGTGGTTTCCCATGGTGGTCTTTTCCTTGCACATGGATGGGTTTCCGAGTTGTTTGGGTGGTTGAAGTTAGCGACTGCAAGGGATGGGCATGCATCCTTGCAAGGTTGCAGTAGTCAGTACTCGGTCAGTCGCACTGACTAAGGACTAATCAGTAGTCGAGTGACTAATCAGATTTAGTCAAGTTTGAGCCGATTTGGATTTTTTAATTATTTTAAATATATAAATCAATTCTAACACATATATTCTTATATATTTACATAAATTTAGACTTTTTGAATACTATAATGCATTCTTAAAACCAAAATCGGAGTACTACACCTATTAAAAAAATTAACATCGTAAAAAATGAACAGCATAAATTTACTAACCAGTAGCATTAGCAGTGAATGAATAGCATATAAAAATGAATCAACCCTATGTAGATGTTTATAGTAATTAATAGCATTAATATTAATAGTAAGACAAAACTAAATAACATAAACTATTGATATACTTTTAATCTTAACCATTTGTTTTACTAAATCTAGTTGAAGAACCGTCTGATGTCCCGCCGTGCCACCATACCCTTCCAGCACAGGTATACAACATATATACACAATATAAACATAAATACGGGTATACAATTCCATTTACAACATAAACTGGATATACAACATGATAGCATGAACTAAATGCACAATAATTTTTTTTGAAAAAGGTAAAAGGGTGGCATCCCACTTTGGGGCAAACCTCAAAATGTGTATATATATATATATTTAAAGTTAATACGTTATTGAAGTGTTACAAGTTCCAACTTTTACATAGCGCCCTACAATGTTCAATCACATTCTAAGTGTAAAATGTATTCCCCCCAAAAATGACGTCATTTCTGGCTCACCAAACCAACGCAAAAGGAAACACACTGCCCTCGTGCCCATAACTACAAACTGAACGAATATCTCTCCAAAAGCTTGAACAATATCGTCCAACCAGCCACGAAATGTTCGCCTTGCTCCACACCTGAGTCGAGGACGGACATGAAAAGAACATGTGCTCCATCTCCTCCACCGTCAAACCACATCTATCACAAGTAACATCCCCCGCCCCCAATATCCGCCCCCTGTGCCCTTTGGTGAGAATCCTGTCAAGCATGAACAACCAAAGAAAAATCTTGATTCGGGTCGGGACCTTGCTTCTCCATGTCATCCACATATCCACTCCAACCTCCTCCCTCACGCCCCCTTCCACTGCGAAGAACTGGTAAGCCTTTCTCACTGAAAATCTACCATTTCCCCAGACATAATGATCTTTGCCATCCGTTGGTCCCACCTGCTGTGTCAATTCCAGCTGTAAGGCCATAAAGTCCTCGACCCTTTGCTTCAACAACTTTGAAGAGAAAACCGGAGTCCATGCCCCCATCTCCCAGGCCTTCTGCACCACCACCTCCTTATCTATCGTCAATTGCAATAGATGCGGAAACTGCTCCCCAACTGCCCCTCCCCCGTCCAATCATTCTGCAGAAACAGAATCCAACTTCGTTCCCAAGAATGGGTCTCAACTTAACCGCCAGCTCTGGGATCGCCTGTGTAATGCCCCTCCACAAAGATGAAGGTAGGCGTCCTGTGCTAACCTCCAAAGACATCGATACCCCATAAATCTTCCTCATCAGTCGGTAAACCAAGTCATCCAACTTCCCCCAGATACGCATCACCCACTTTGCCTTGAAAGCTTTGTTCATTTCTCCCACCCGCAATGCCCGCAAAACCTCCCTTCCCTTTCGACGATGTCACCCTATTCCAATCAACCAGATGCATGCCCCTTCTAGCTTGCCTCCCATCCGACCAAAAGAGTCTTCTCATCAATGCTTCGATCCTCGAACGCACCCTCGCAGGTAGTGACCTCGTAGAGCAAAAAAAAATCAGGATGGCCGCAACACATGCTTCAATAGAATTAACTTCCCACCCCTAGATAACATCCTCACCTTCAACCCCGCTAGCCTTCCCTCCAGTCTCTCCAACAGTATTCCTCGGTCCCTCATCGTTGGCCTCCCTGCTACCAAAGGTAGCCTCGGATATGTGATCGGCAACGTAACTGTTGACATCCCAACGCCACCGACGCGCACTGCACCTCCTGCACGTTGAGTCCAAAAGGAACCACCACAGACTTCTCCCTATTGATCTGAAGCCCCGATATCGCCCCAAATATGTCCATAATACGCGGCACCCTCCGAATCTTCTCTTCTTCTTGCCCCTAGGAAGATAACAGTATCATCGACATACTGCAAAAGCTCAATGTATACCTCATCCATCCTATATCTCGAACACCAACCTTCGCTTGTTGCCATCCTCATCATCACCACCAAAGCATCAACCACAATAATGAACAACAACGACACCAAAGGACATCCCTGCTTGATGCCCCTCTGGGCGGGAAGAAGCTCCCTTCCGATCTACCATTAACTAGCACCGCATGCGATGCTGTCATCACACACCGCTTGATCCATGAGATCCATAACTCCGGGAAACCTCTCTTCTTAATGAAACCCATAGGAACCTCCAGTCCACACAGTCATATGCTTTGGAATAATCGACCTTCCAAGGCACACCTTTGACCTTGCACCTCTTCCAGTCAGTCACCACCTCCGATGCCAACACCAACCTATCCGCCATAGGTCTCCCAAGCACACACGTCGACTGTTCTGACGAAATGATCCGGTCCTACACCACCCTTAAGCGTTTTGCAAGGATCTTCGAGATAATTAGGTACACTGCATTGGACAATGCAATGGGTCTGTTGTCTTCCACCCTAGTTGGCGCATCCTTCTTCGGTAACAGAAAAATGAACGCCTTGTTCAATCTCTCAAAGTCACGGTTCCCCTCCCTAAACTCCATCAATACCTCCAACACGTCATGCTTAACCACCTCCCAGAACTCCCTGTAGAAGCACACCAGGAAGCCATATGGTCCCGGTGCCCCGTCCGCATTCAGCTGAAAAAGCACCCTTTTTGCCTCTGCATCAGTAAACTCCCTTACTAAAATGCCTGCCTCCTCGCCGGATATCTGTGCCACTCCTCTTCCTTGCCAGCCCCAACCGGTTCGGTTGTGTCGTCTGCCAAATGCCTGAAAATGCGACCGCAAAGCCGCCCCCACCTCCTGACCCCCCGCCACCTCTTCACCAACGTCGATTGGGTGTATGAAGTTCCTACGCCTCCTCCTGTTGGCCATGGCTTGAAAAAACCGCGTATTCGCACCCCTTCCCTCACCCATCTCTGCCTGGAACGTTGCCTCCAAGAGACCTTTTTGTCTCCACGAAGAATCTCGTCCAGATGCATGCTTCTCTCTACCATCTCCTCCTCCAACAACGCCTGCTCATCCTCCAGCCTGTCCAACCTACCGATCTCCTCATGCGCCTTGATTCTTCTATCTCGACGCTTCACCGGGTTCACCTTGTTGAACGCCATCAAATACCTCCTGAGCGTCGCCAACTTGCAAGTAGACCTGGCCAAAATGCGAGCCGGTCCGAACGAGCCGAGGTTCAAAAACCTTCGTCCAAAGCCCGCCATGGACCGGCCCATGGCCCATTTTGTTCTTTTTCCATTGATTTTTTAATGGTATTTAGTAAGTATAAATGATTTTATTAATACATTTATATTTTATATAATTAATATAAGTAGTTTACATACTACTCGATATGTAAACTATTAAATTTTATTTAAAACTAGTGTCACATATGAAAAACTTGAAGTGCATCATACTATTACATGTATTATTCAACTTATATTTATATTTTTTTTATTTTTTGGGGGTCGGGTCGGCTGACCCATGCCTCAAATCTCCTAGCCCAATCCCGACCCATGAGCGGGCTGAGCGGGCGTGCCCCAGCCCGTTGGCCAGGTCTACTTGCAAGCGAGCTTAGACGTTGTCGAACCCATCAGGGTACGTCCAACCCAGAATTCTGCCACGGCCTCACGGAACCCATCCTCCATTAACCATGCTTTCTCGAAACTGAAGAAAGTGTGAGGTCGATCTCCCGCCCCCGAGTACCACATCAAGGGTGTGTGATCTGAGTGTACCCTAGGCAATGCCCGAGCCCCAATCAGAGGAAACCGAAGAAGCGCCTCCATGGACATCATAAATCTGTCAATACATGATCTAGTTCTAGAATTCCTTCACGTGTATCGACAACCCATGGCATCAAACACCTGCAGCCCAAGCTCCTCCACCATCCCAATCAACTCTGCAGCGCTGCCATCCCTCCCTCCGCGGTCCCCAGGACGGTCATCTGGACGCAGAGTCACGTTGAAATCCCCACCAATGATCTACACCTCATCCGAGAATCCTGTCTTGACTTAAAACAACTCCCCCACCAAGGTGGTGATACTTGCCCCACCACAGGAGCCATAAACATTAGTAACCACAACCCTCGCACCATCTGCTTTTCCCCGCAACAAGACTGAAAGTGTATGCTACCACCACACCTCTTCCTCCTCCATTAGAAATTTATCCCCATCCCAACATGTCAACATACCTCCTGCGACCCCCACCGAGGCAATCGCTTTGAACTCCCCCGACGGCTTCCCCCGATCTCAGTCCACAACCCCTTTATGTCTTGCGTGATTTTAGTTTCCTGCAATAATGCCTCGTCCGCCCTTTGGTCCATCAACATCTGCCTCACCGCCATCCTCTTTTTTGCCTGCCCCAAACCCCTCACGTTCCAAGAGACCATATTCATTTGTAACCAACTGAAACCCCCATAGGTGGCACCATACCTATACACCTCAAGACCCCCATTGCCAGTCCCCCCAAGTACTCCTCGTCCTCCCCTTCCTCTACCACTAGGCTCCCCATGCACTCCCCTTCTTCCATTTCTGAGCACCCCTTGCACAACCCTTTGTCCTGAACCTCCTGCACCCCTAGCACCACCTCCCTCCCGCTGCCCACCGCTCCTTGGAGAACTCGCAAAACCACCCTCTCCAGTTCTTTGCAGTGCATCGCCCTCCCACCCTTGGGTAAACACCCCCCCCAAAGCCCTTAACCCTCTCGTAAGCTGCCACCCTACGTCTCCTCCGTCTCTCCTTCAGGATACACCGTCCGTAGCACCGCCCGAATCGCCTCAACCCCTACGCTTCTCTGCGCTGACCCACCTCCAGAGGCAAACTCGCAACCGGTCCCCACAGGCTCTCCCGACCGTCCGAACAACTTCGGTCCTACCTCCGAAGCGTACCACCCTGAGGCGGAGAAGCCACTGTTACCGCCTCAGAACCCGCATGACTCAAAATAGGAATCTTCTCTAAGCTTACCATGCCCCCGCTCTCCATCCAGGAGCATTCACCTGTAATCCCGATTGGGTCGTGTTCCATCATATGAGTCGAAGCTCCATTAAACAAGAACGCCTCCTTCTGCTTTGAATCTCTCCGAATAGCCGCCACCAACGGATCCATAGCTTCGACCCCAACCGGATCCGGGCTTTGATCCGATTCTCCACCGCTCGAAGAAGCATATTCCGTCTTCTTTGCCCCGAAAACCGCATTTGTGGATCTACAACTTCCCTCGATCGGACACACCAACCCAACAACCACCTTCGCGAAAGAGGCCTGGCCCCCGAAGCCGCTCACGTCTATCTTCGTGTCATGCCGTGTACCGCAAGACTTTCCTCTTTATGCATTTGGCACTCTCTTTTCAAAAAACTCAAAAGGTCCCCCTTCCCCTTCCATCGCCATCCTTCGGACGATGCATCCTCCTACTTCGGCTCGTTCCGATCTGCTCCACCAAGCGACCCCTCATCGCACACCTCAAGGCAGAAGACACTGCCTCTGAAGCTCGTCTCAAGAAACATGGCAAAGGACGCTCCAACCCAACGCCCTTCACCACCATCCACGACCGCTGACCACAACGAAGGCCACTGGAGACGACGGTTGTGACCCGCAACAACGGCTTCAACATCCCACGAACCGCCTCAAGGCCCCATGCCACCATAGGAACACCTCTAATCGATATAAACCTATCCTTTTGCCGTGAATTGCACCCACCATCGCGTAGCAGCGGGTCCCTCCAGTGTACCAATCCCACAGCCCGGCGCGAGAACTCGAGCATCTTCCGAGCTTCCATCAGCGAGGAACCACGAGCACACACCGACGAGTCCTCCAGCTGGACAACGTCGCCTCTGAATCCGTTCCCCACCGCACTGTCGATATCCTCCATCGTGTCGGTCAGATTTTGCTACTCCCTCCAATATACTCCCACCAAGACTTGACCTCCCTCTTCCCGCTCACACCACTGCCGACCGACACCACATCATGCGACTGCCTCTGCTGGCATCAGAAACTCCAGTGGCCTCTTCCTCCACAGAGAAAGCAGTAGATCGGATCCCGACATCCTATTGCATGGTGGTCCCAACCGCCGCAACTGAGGCACCTCCTGTAAAAACTGCACAATATAAACATGAGATACAAAAGAATAACATTAAAAGTATGAGGCAATATGATATAATAAGTTTTTAATAACTAACCAAATAAAAATGGATCGGCCATGATGGTTAGCCGGACCGACTAAGCCTAGTCGAATCGGCTACCCTCTCCCCCCACACTTGACTAACCATACGACTAGTCTTCCCTATCGACCAATTTTTACTAGCTTGCACTGTTGGATCCCTAGGTACAAATCTAGATGGTCGTGACCCCAATTTCATTAACTGACACATAATACTTGGTGTTCGAAGCTGCTCAATGGAGTACATACTGAGTTGCGTGGTTGGTAGTCTAGCCTTCGCTTTCAGACATAGAGTTAGCATCGAGAGACCAGTTCGGGTTGATCATTCGAATTGGTTTTCTAATATTAATTTTATGAGGGAAGTGTCGAGATGTAGTTTGCGAAGGAGGTATTGTACCGGTTTCCTATATCTGGAGAAAAACAGAGGTAGTTGTAAGTTCTTTCGACTACTTAAAATAAGGTGATGGATCTCAGCTTGTGTGTATGATCTTGTGCCCAGACTCATGCCTACGCCATCGTGAACTCTCATCGACTGGTAGTTGGGTGGTTTGCACGACGGTTTCTCGAGTGTTATGCTTTTGCTTCACCCGTTGGAGTGTTTCTGATGATCTGAGATGATCTCTTAAATATAAAAATATAAATAATAGATTTCCATCATCAGGGTCGTATCTTGTTGAGTTGCTGCCTTGTAGAGGCTATACATGTGAGGGATTATGCATTCTCATTATTGTGTACTGTTTACTCCTACCTTTCGTTCTACATTAGGGGTTAGTGTGGTGTCCGTATTGAGCAATTGATCATAACATATATTTTTTGTGTGGTCTAACATGTGCTTGTAATCCGTCGTCGCAGTAGTAGCGGTTGGGAATTTGTGGAACTACCATATTGTTTTGCACCAAACATGGTGCATGTTTTTTTGTTGATTATACTTGTATAGTTGTTACTTTCATTATACGTTACTTTACTTTTGAGAGGCATCTTGTGATATATGTACTTGTTGTATTTGGATGGCATATATGTATTGTGGACATGCTCATATTTACGTTACATTTTGTGGAATGATGTTAGATAAAGAGAATGCAACATCATTTCTCTTTTACTTTGCTTTTTCTCTTTCCTATTTTCTTGTCTTATTTCAAATGTGAATATGATGCTTGTAAGAGTGGTTGTTGAGTATCGTGATCCTAAGGGGCAAGATCGTCACACATTGAGAGAATAAACAAGAAGAATCCACCCTTTGGGGCATTCTCTCGTGGTTTCATCCCCCTTCTTAGGGAGTATGGCTCCACGTAAAATCTCCGTGTTCTTCATTGTTTATTGTTCTTGATTTGATTATTGCTTCCTCATTTTGTTTGTCAATTTGATATTAGATCATGTTGGTTTTGGGAGATTCTGTTATATTTTGATTACTATTTTTCATCCATGATATTGAGATATGCTTTGTGATTTTGTTCTCGGAGTTTGGGCCTTGAAACTTGGTGCTTTTATTTCCCAAGATCGTGCAATATCAGAGTAGAGTTGATTCTCTTGGGTTCCACAAACTCTAATTTTGGCAATGGCTTTATTCTGCGCATGCAACGATGAGGGTTGCTCCAAGGAAACCTTTTTTTCTGCGAAGAGATCCTCCTATGCCCACTCAGTGGGGTATCGCCACATGGCATGACACCCTTGCGGCACCTATTCTTGCACGATCTGCTTACGTCGCGACGTGGTGATGCTGCCACACCCTCAGACATGTGATGCTCCAGATGCATCCTCTTACCTGTGCGTGCCCTTAGCGATGGTGGTACTCACTACTAGCAAGACCCCTCTCCCCTCGCAGCGACACATCCCTGTTTTCAAGCACTCACCTCCAAGCTGTCATCCCCCTTCTCAGACGCATCTCCAGGCGATAGCACCACCTCCATGTGGCTTCAGGCGGCGACTATTTCCTATCCTCCTCTCCCTCGTGCATGGTGGCATTGCCTCCCCCATCTAGACTTTAAGCAGTCGAAAGATGGGTTGCCATTTGGAAACCCTAAATAACCATGGCCCAAGTCGGGCAAGGTTCTCTGCACATAAAAGAAAGAGGGGTGTTTATTTTGGGCCCCAAGTGGACTATGAAAAAAGGGAAATGTATTTGGACGCAGTTGGCTGCATAAAAAAAAGAAAGAAGACAACAAAAGGGGGAAGTGGCTGCTACAATATGTGAGAAAAAAAGGAAGAGAAGGAATCGTAAAAATAGTTTACCGTACGGGAAAAAAGGCCCATACAAAAAGGCAGTTGAAAAAAAGAGAGAAAGAGAAAAGCTAAGAAAAAAAGAGGATGTCTTGTAAAAAAGGAGACAACAGAGTTTCAAAAAAAAGAAAAAGGAGACAACCAAAAACAGGAAGGTAACTTCGGAAAATATATAGCAAAAATTAGGATTATTTCAAAAAAGAGAGGATTTTTTCCAAAAACGAAGTTTTTTTGTTTATCCCCTCTCCTTGTATTCTCCCAACTTGGTCAAGTAAAAAAGAAAAAGAAAAAAAAGTACCCTCCAATTGCTGACGAGTATGGAAGAAAGGGGAAGTGTAGAAGTAAGGCATATTTACTACTTGCCTGCCCCCACGAGCTCCCTCATAACCCCCATGGCTTTCATGAGACACTTCTTCCACGCACCCGTGAGCATCATTCCATTTTCTCAAAGATTCTTTACTCAAAGACCAACTTTATGCATGCAGTGCATACTTCAATGTCTGTCAACTCTAGTACCAGATCCTTCCGAGGTTCCTAAAAGAGAGAGCCCACTTCAATGCGGCATGCATTTAGAGATCTACATATGGATACTCCCACGACATGAAGAAGCAAGCATTTGATAACATATCCTCCATAGGCTTTGACACCACAACCCCACATGCTGCGACGACAAAGAAACTCATTCGAGAAGCCAACCCTTTAGTTCCTCCTCACTAGCATGACATGAGAAGCTCAATCTTCAACAGCAATTGACAGAGTGTGCGTTGAGTCGTCATGGTCTATTGTGTCATGTATTCAGTGTGCGAGTGTGTATCTTCATTTGTTTGTCCAAGTTGAGCATTACATGTTCCAGCTTGAGGGGGGTGTTGAAGAATAACCTAGGTGGGTAATTGGATCTCTAGTACGAGATCCTTCCGAGGTTCCTAAAAGAGAGAGCCCACTTCAAGGTCCGAATAGAGCGACATGCATTCAGAGATCTACATATAGATACTCCCACGACATGAAGAAGCAAGCATTTGATATTTGATAACATATCCTCCTTAGGCTTCAACCCCACAACCCCACATGCTTCAACGACAAAGAAACTCATTCGAGAAGCCAACCCTTTAGTTCCTCCTCACTAGCATGATATGAGATGCTCAATCTTCAACAACAATCGACAGAGTATGCGTTGATTCGTCATGGTCTATTGTGTCATGTATTCAGTGTGCGAGTGCATGTCTTCAACTGTTTGTTCAAGTTGAGCATCACGTGTTCCAGCTTGAGGGGGAGTGTTGGAGAATAACCTAGGTGGGTAATTGGATCTCTCTAGGTTCCAATTACCACACTATCATGATTAGCCTTAGTCCCACATCATCTATTAGTGGGGTTTTGGAGAGTCATTGATGCTATACAAAGAGCCCCACACCCCTATACTCATTGAGAGAATGAAATAGAAGAATTCACCCTTTAAGGCGCTCTCCTGTGGTTTCATCCCACTCCTTAGGGAGTAGGGTTCTACGTAAAATCTCCGTGTTCTTCATTGTTTATTGTTCTTGATTTGATTTTGCCTTTCACTTTCTGTTTTTCAACTTCAGAAATTAAATTTTATAAAATTAAAAAGAAACTAAAAATGAAAAATCAAATAAAAGCTTATGCAATTGTTATACTTATACATATTAGGCCCTATATAGGTATATTTGAAAATCCCAAATAATTAAATTCTTCAAAAATTCAAAAAAATGTATCAATGCAAAGAAGTAACAATAGCTACATGCAAATTCCTAATATCATCCCCTCTTATTCCAACAAAGGTAGGAAATATCGATATCAACACCATATCGATATGGTGTCGATACGATATTTCGACGATATATCGTCGAAATATCATCCACATCGATACACTTTTGTAAAGGAAGGATCCGGAAAGAAGTATATATCGCCATATTGGTCCCATGTCGATACTGATATATCAACAATATATCGTTGATACATCGCGATATTTCTTACCTTGATTCCAACAATCAACCATCCCCATGTATTCTTATCCTTATTTTACCCCCATTCTTCCATCTAAGAAGGCATACACAAATACAACACCTAAGAAACTCCAAACCGAAGAACAACCCTAACTTTAACTTTAAAAATTAAAAGGGTAATGGTTTTTTAAGAGGGGTTTACCTCTATTTCTTGTATTCACATCGGCATCGACCCATCGCTGTCAACCTTCCTTCCCTTGGATTATTTTTCTTCCTTCTTTTTTCCTCTTCTCTTCTTTTTCTCCTCTTCTCATATTTCCTCTCTGTTTTCTCTCTTTTGGATGGACTGGACAAAGTAAGGGGGAAGGGTTGAATGCATTTCTATCAGACCCCTCTCTCCCCACTTATGTTATATGAATGATTTACATGAATGCGCCCGTAATTATCGTATTTTTTAAAGTAGCTTTAACAGTTAATGCTAATGAACTTTTTGATCTTCATGTTGTATAATAACTTCCTAATGCGTGTTGATGGATCTTAGCTCTGGCTTTGATACTAGTTTGTTGCGGATTAGAAGCACAAAGACACAACCACACAACAACACTATTTACGAGGTTCTCTTGTAACCTGGCTATGTCCGGGGGCAACATTGCCCGTTCTTTCTACATGGAAAGAAAGTAGAAGGGTAAACGATTAGATGTAGCTCCCCAAACATAGTACCACTTCTAGTAATCACAAAGTGTCGTAGTGGGTTATAAATAGTGGGCCTATTACTAGACAACTTGGGCTTAAGCATTTTGGACCGTGGTCAAGGGCTCTAGTTTGGTCTAGCCTAAGAAGTTGTCTGGGCTAGTAATCATCGATGGCGGATTGAGTTCATGGCCCAGATCGTTACATTACAAATGGTATGAAGCCAAAGCCCTAACTTTGGGGAGTTTATCTAGATACTCCTAGTATAGACATATCTGAGTACACATTTAACCTGGATGGATAATTAAGTTTTTAGATGCGGCATTCCCCCCACTTCTTGTAGGCTAGGATTCAAGGGATATCCATAGATGATAAGAGGTTAGATCTCATAAAAAGAAAGTTTATTTGGAAAGATATGTGAGGGGTGCCATTTGTGACCCAAGTTGCAATTTCTAGGTTAGTAATGAATGGTAGTTGTGGTGTGAGGGATCCATTGACTATGGACACCATTTTGGAAGTAAAAAGGGTGATGCGGAGGAAAATTCCCCTGGGCAGTACCCGTGGAAACTTGTTTCATGTGACCCCTATGCGAACTTATAATTTGTTAAGTATCTTAAGGAAGCCGTCACTTCAACTCATGGCTTCCTTCGGGGTTTGTTTACATGGAAGCCGCCTCTTCAAGAGGCGGCTTTGGCCAGAACCGAAGCTGACTTTTGAAGAGGCGGCTTCCGTGTGATTTTTTTCCATGTAAACAAACTCCAGCGGAAGCCGTGAGTTGAAGTGACGGCTTCCTTGGGGTACTTAACAAATTATAAGTTTGCTTGGGGGTCACGTGGAATAAGTTTCCACGGGTACCGCCCAAGTGAATTTCCTCAAGCGATGTGTCGCAGAGATGCCCACCTAAAACTTTATATTCTCAAATTTACATATAACAATTACCATGATTTTAAAAAAATATGAGGCGGATCGGGGCGGTTTTCCCTTAACGAGGCATTGCATAAGCCTTGATTTATATAGAAAAGTATACATAAATACAATCAAGCATAATTATATATATATATATAACCATAATTTTATATATTCACCAACATATACACCATATATATTATAAACATGAGGATATATAATATTCTTTGCATGATTTGCTTTGAATTCTAACTCATATTGTCATCCATATACAATGCAAAGCTTATTATGGCCTCCATTAATGTTGGCGGGGTGATGTTATTGTCGATGTACAGTACCTCCCTTTATGTGCACGAGTGAAGCAAAATTATGTGACTAACATATAGTATTAATATACACAACATACAATATGTTTATGTTGTATGATATATGTTATATGACTAACATATATATATATTTATATGCATTGAATTCTAACCACCCGCTTTGCTAAACCCAATTAAAGAACCATTGTATGCACCCCCTCTCGCACCATACCCTACTAGCATGGGGCGCTGCCCAGTCAGCGAGCCTGGGGGGGTGCTAGGGGGAGCACGTGCACTCCCCCCTTGCGAGGGTTGCAGAGGGCAATGCCCCTGTCCCAAAATGAATTTTTATATGACTACACACAATTTTTTGGATATATATATCTATGAGTATATAAAAAAAGTTAATATTCATATTATACTTAATATATCATAAAAATTAATATTTAAAATATAAAAATTTGGGTACCAAATATGTGCACCTGAGGCGACGCCTCGAGGACTGCCTCAACGCCTCGAGGCGCATGCCTCAACTAGGCTGCTTGAGGCGGGCCTCAAGGCACGTTTTTTAAAACCCTGCCGATTACAAAGATTAGGAATCCCATAGGGTGCGTTTGGTTGGGGGGTTACCCCTTACTTTGGGTGGGTTACCCCCCAAAACCCATATTCCCAACCCACTAGTGGGGCCCACTCTCTTTCCAACAAAAAAATATATATTATACCATCATATCATCTAAAAATCATAAAATACTCAACTTCTACTCACTATTCCAAACTTCAATACAATCACATCACAACAACCACCCACTTTTTCAAATTTCAATACAATCATACCATAATAACTACCAACTTTTTCAAATTCCAATACAATCACATCACACAAACCCTCCCAACCCTTAACCCACCAACCAAACACACAAACACAAAACTGGGTTATCCACCCCTGGATAACCCACGAACCAAACACACCCATAAGATTCTGGCATGCTCTATAAAATTATGTACATATAATCTTTCTTCATAAAAGATCACTCCCTTTCTGAAGAACCTCATGGTCATGGAATCTTTCTTTAGAAAAGATCACTCCCTTTCTGACCAACCACGTGGTCCATGAGGTGACCGTAACCCAATTACCCAAATCCTGACTTCATCCATCTCAACATGCTGTTGATCCATGGATTCCCAGAAAATAGAATCGCTAACCGTTTAAGTCGCATCTAGATTCATTGCCTCATGTGCCTCCTTAGATTTGTTGCAAAGAAAGGACACGCGATGATCACATGTAAGAGTTTATGAGTACTACTAGCATGATCCATCCACATGTTGAAAGAACTTATCCTCAACTTATGGTCTTGCCTCATCAACCACATGACCTTTCACCCACGAAGGGATCCTCCACCTTTGAATGTGCCTACAGTATCTGGATCAAAGATTGTGATTGACAATAAGGCCTTATACTTATACACCTTTTCGAATCATGAAACATCCATCCGCCCATGCCCAGTGGTCACGCTCAACAGTGATTCTCCTTATATTAGAGAGAACCTCCAAAAGTACCATAAACTCAGCCATCCTCCGATCTGACAACTAGGACAATACTGGGGACATCAACCATCTCCATCTCTGATCTCGACGTCTCACCTACAAACATCCCATCATCCGTCACCAAAGCGAAGATACGGGGGAAATCGTCACAGAGTTCACTGCGTCCACTCTAGTCATCAAGATGAGAACAGAAATCTCTCCCATTACCCTAAGCCGACTTAAAGAAATGTGAGACCGCACGTAACACCTAATATATATCCCTTCGAAACCAGAGAAAGAAGGCATTACCCCCACTTTTGATATTTCCAGATCGACGATAGCAAGATATCGATGATAACGATATTTTGAGCCATGATCGCAAGGACTTTCGCCACAACAAGGTAAACAACATTGGACATAATAATAGGCCTCAAAGACCACTAGATGCAACACACCCTTCTTAGGCAGGAGGAACTAAAGAGAGCGATTCAACCATTACCTAGGAACACTATGTTGTTGTTGAAATAGGTGGTGAGGATTCACGCGAATGGAGAAGAACTTTTTAGCTCAGTTCTTTTCTCGCTATCTAAAGAATTCCAGACTATTGTTAGATGGCTAGATTACGTACCAGGATTCCTCTTTATGGAGGGATTATAGTCCTTGAGGTGGTGAAGCTGATGAACTTTGGTTCACTCAAGGCTTTTTGCTTTCGCCTTGATTGGTTTACTGCAGGCATATTAGGCGACTTCTTCCTTAGATTGATGTATTTTTCTTTAAACTTCTAATTCTTGGTGTCTTATTATCAAGTTAGTTTACTTGATGACATTTATTGGAAGATATGCGTCACTTATATTGTAGATGGGTAAATGGATCAGAGAGAGACAGAGAAGGAGAAGGGAGGCCCAAGTGGGCCATTTGTATTAAAAAATAGAGGAAGAGTGGCCGAAGGAAAAAGAGGGGTGGTCTGTTAAAGAAAAAATGGCAAGGCTGGAAAAAAAGGAAAGGCCACAGTTTTGTAAGCCCAATCGGGCCGAGATTTCCGCTCTTAATTTTTCTGAGAAAAGGTACATACAAAAGAAAAGCCGTACGCAAAAGAAAAAAGAAGAAAGGAAAAGCCTCAAAAAAATTGAAACAACTTATTAGATTTTTTTTATTAATTTGCAAAAAAATGAGAAAAGCCGAGAAAAAATGAGATTGGCATTTGTGATGTTTTGTCGTCTCCCCATTTCTTGTCTTCTCCCAACTTTGTCGATGTCATTATGTTCCTATAAATGTGGGAGAAAGGGGGAGTATAGTGTAGAGTTCTACGACATCATACAACATCATCACTCTGATGATTCAGATTCCAGTTCAGAGTCAGAGTTCAGATTCTCCAGTCCAAATGCTCGTTCAGATTTCAGTCCAGATGCCCGTTCAGATTTCAAACTCTAGGGTTTTTCAGACTCGACGTTCAGATTCCGAGTCTTCAGGATTCACACATATATGTGATCTTCATTTTGTGGTCCCCATCTTTGCTTTGGTCTGAGTTTTCATGTGATCCATAGGGACTCTAGAGTAGAGATCCCATTCCCTATGCCATGTGGGCTAGGGTTTTCATGTGATTTCATAGGGACTCCAGAGTAGAGATCCCATTCTCTGAGCCAATATAGGACAGACCCAGTTCTCCGAAGAGGAGACTTTTCATACTCCATTCTTCAACGACTGTGGATTCCGACGAGGATGTCTCCATAGCCTTTTCAGTTCGACCCTTTCAGAGATGGAGCAGTTGTCCACATGATGTGGTGGGCCAGAGTTCTCTAGGTGGGGGACTCATTTTCAGCAAGGCCTTAAATGTCGGATTTCGGTTTCGTTTCAGAGACTGACCGAAACGAAATTTCGATCATTTCGGTCTATTTTTGAACTAGGCTCCCCAAATTTCGATTGACATTGCCCATTTCGGTAGGATTTCGGTCACCCATCGAAACCGAAATTCGACTGAAATTCGGTCGAATTTCGTCGAAATTTAAGACCATGATTTTCAGTTGCAGTGACTCTGACATGCGCGGTACAGAGCACATGCTCTCCGACTAGGAGATTCAGTTTGACTCACACTCCAGCCCGTTTGTTCCTCCTCACCTGCACAGCATGAGAAGCAACGTCTTCAACAATAACCGACAATTGTGCGGGTTGAGTTGATATTGTCTGTAGTGTCTTGTACTGTGAGTTTGAAATTTCTTTCTGTTCGTCCAAGCTGAGCATTGCATGCTCCAACTTGAGGGGGGTGTTGGAGTATATGCGTCACTTATATTGTATGTAGTTGGGTAAATGGATCACTCTAGGATCCATTTACCAAATCAATTTGTTTAGTCCCACATCGACCGTCTGTGGGATGTGGAGACCCAGTGAGGGCTATATAAGAAGCGCCTCACCCTCCTATAACAGTGATAACGTTGAATGCAACATATGGACCTTTGAGGTCTTCTCCTGTGGTTTCATCCTGCTCCTTAGGGAGTAGAGTTCCACATTAAAATCACGTGTTCTTCAATGTTTTTATTCTTTTCTTTGATATTAGCTTCACATTATATTTTCTAACAGCATTTGTTCATTTTTTTGAGGGAAAAGCGGGTGAGCCCCCATCGTGGGGGTCACCTCATGAGATATAATAGAAAGTAAGATTTACAAAGTCATGATGCCCAGAGGTTATAGAGAGCGTTGCAGTGAGCGACTACATTTTCTTCATAAAACATCTGATTGTTGAAGATGTTTTCCTTACGTCCCATCCATATCACCCATAGTACCGCGAATGGCTTCCAAAAATCAGCCGTAGTGTTTCGATTCACACGCCTGAGGGAGGCCCAAAACTCAGAAAGATCGACTGCTTCAAGCCATGATATGCCCAAAACTAGCCAGACCCATGCGGATGTTGGGCACCTAAAGAAGAGGTGATCGGAATCTTCCGTCGTTTCATCACATCTCTCACAGCTTGTACCTGCGAGACCCAGTAGTCTTCCACGACGCATTTTGTCCAATAACCGACTCCTTCTTAGTAACCACAGGAACACCTTGACCCTGCTTGGAATTTTGCTGCCTAAATGATTTTTAAGTCATCTTTCATTGCCTGCTCCAGCGCCTGTTCTCGAATGTTGAACATCACATAAGCTCTCTTAACCGAGAATATCATGCCACGCCATTGGTAATGGTCCCTACTCGAAGATAAAATGCGTGTGCGTGTCTGGTGTAGGACCTCTTGCATTGTCAAATACTCCTCCGATCGCTGGTCCGAGAGTTCCGACCGAAACTCCGGTGCCCAGGTACCATTATTCGTCGTCTCCGCGAGGATGGTCTCCTTAGAAGCTGCCAGTTCAAATAACGAGGGAATCTAACCTCCAACCGACCTTCTCCCGTCCAATCGTCCTTCCAAAAGCAGAAGAGGCCGCCATCACCCACACTCGGGCTGACCATGCTGATTAGCTGCGGTATGACCCCACAGATGCCCGCCCAAAGTGGGGATTCGAAACGAAATCTCCTAGCTCCAAAATGGGTCATGATCCCGTAGATATTCCTTAAAAGCCTGAGCACTAGACATGAGGAGTTGCCCCAAATGGATAGAATCCACTTCGTGATAAGTGCCTTATTCATATTTTCCAAATCACGGATTCCCAGCCTACTGTCATCACGACTCCTTGTCATCTCATCCCAATTGACCAAATGGATACCTTGCCTATGTTGTCTCCCTTCCGACCAAAAGAATCTCCTCATTAAGGACTCAATTTTCCTGCGAACTCCCACCGGCAGCAACCTGGTAGAGCAGAAGAAGATCGGAATCGCTGAGAGGACGCGCTTCAGTAGAACAAGCTTACCCCCCTTGGACAAGGTGATCGCCTTCCAACCCGCTAACTTACGCTCCATCCGCCTGATTACGTCCTCCCAGTCCGTCGTCTTCAATTTCCCAGCCACCAACGACATGCCTAAGTAGTGGAGGGGGAGGGTCCCCAGCGGGCATCTCGTGAGCCCAGCCATTCTGTTCCGCTCCGCGTCAGCCATCCCGAAAGTAACCACCGCAAATTTGCTTTTTTTAATATATAGGCCCGCCATGCCGCCGAAGATCTTGACCAGATGCACCGATGCACCGCATTAGCAGACTGCTCCTCAGATCCCCCGAGAAGGAGAACCGAGTCGTCCGCATACTGGAGAACATGGATGGAGATCTCATACCTATGATACCCCTGACACCAACTTGCCTCCACCGCCTCCTTGAACAGCACTCCAAGAGCGTCAGAGATAGAACAAAAAGCATCGGGGCCAAAGGGCAGCCCTGCCTCACCCCTCTGCGGTTGGAAGAATCCCCCCTCCAGCTTTCCATTCACCAGAACGGAGAAGGAAGAAGTGGTGACACACCTTTTCATCCATTCGATCCACAAATCCGGGAAATCCCTTCTTCAAAGAGATACCCGAAGGAAACGCCAGTCTACACTATCATAAGCTTTTGCGTAATCGATTTTCCAGAGTGCTCCTCTCATCCCGGATCTCTTCCAGTCCATACATATTTCTGATGCCATGACGATTCCTCCAGCCATCTGCCTCCCCGGGATGAAAGCAGACTGCCCCTCCAACACCACGGAGCCCAGAACTAATTTGAGCCGGTTAGCAAGCGTTTTGGCCACGATTAGGTACACAGCGTTAGAGAGCGCAATAGGCCTGAAATCTTCAACTCCAGTGGGCACATCCTTCTTCGGTAGCAGGAATAGCAGGGCACGATTGATCTTCTCGAAGCCTCTATTTGCCTCTCGAAACTCAGTAAGCATCTGCATGAGATTCGCCTTTAGTAGGTCCCATAACTCACGGTCGAAAAGCATGGAGAAGCCATCTGGGCCCGGGCCCCGTCCACATTTAAGCTCCAAACGACACCCTTGACCTCCCCCTCCGTGAATGGGGAGACCAAGCTATCCGCCTGCGCAGCAGAGAGGGACCTGGCCCCTTTCCCCAACCACCCCCAACCATTGCCCTGCTTCCTTCTAGAGACCACCGTGAAATGATCCCTCAACGCCTTCCCAAGCTCCAGCTCACCCGACACACGTGCCCCTCCCACCTGTAGCTCCTGCACAAAGTTTCTTCTTCTTCTCCCCGAAGCCATGGTATGGAAAAACCTCGTGTTAGCGTAGCGTCTCCTTCCCTTAGCCAACGCTGCTTGGATCGCTAGCGCCACTCCACCTCCTCTTTTTTATCCTCGTGCAGCAGTGCCTCCATACTAACCTGCCTCTCCATACACTCTTCCTGCGTGAGGCCCCTGTCGTCCTTCACCAGCTCCAAGCGGGTGATGGCAGCCTGAATCTCCGTTCCCATAGCCCTACTCCTCCTCCTGATATCCCTGCCATATGTCGTTCATGGGGTTGGACTTTTGCTTCACATTATCGGATTATTCTTTTGAGGATCTCATGGCACTACTTCCCTATTTGAGAGCTTTGGCAACTACTAAGTGGGAAGGATTGCTGTGAGTTGTTGAGAGGACCATTCTATATTGCGGGCATGCACAAGATTATATGACAATGCAGATGTGGATACCACTTGTCTTTTGTAAGGTTCAGGTCTAGAGGACATTGAACACCTTTTCTTTCAATGCACTTTCTTTGGGAGGATTTGGATAAATGTTTTATGACTAGACACTGAATATTACTACATGTTTTGGAGTTTTGGACTTCCTTCCGGAAGCGTTGAAAGGGAGATCTATGGCTTTTCACCAGCGAAGGGAGGAAAAGTTGAGACATTTGCCGTATTTGGATGATATGGTTGTAACAAATCGTAGTTCTCAAATCTTGTCAGCCCTGTGTAGATATTTTCTCATTTCTACTTTTTTTACTGGGATTCTTGGGGTTGGGGGGGGGGTTCATTTCAGATAATGCCACCCATTCTGGATCTTTTGGATGAACATCAGTCTCTAAAATGGTCATCAGTTGATTCTTAAAAAAAGGAGCTTGCAATCTTGTTTACTTCACTATCCATCCCTTTGAATGTATTGTGATATCAATAAAGGACTGAAAGTTTGCAAAACAAAATTAAGAAAATTTTGTTTAGTAAAAATAATTCTATAGTTCGTAAAAGTTTTTATCCAGGGCAGGGATCTATGGTGCTTCCCTTGATTGCCTTGTATGCTCCATTCTTTTCTCTAGAGCAGTTATGCCTTTCACTTTGCTCTTAGTATGCATTACTGTGCCTATTGTGAACTTGTTCTGATTTATAGTCATGCTTGCATGTATCTTTATACTGATTATTTTGAAATTCTGTTACAACTACAGATGATCATGGAGCGAAATTTGCAACCAGTTATTGTTTTTAGCTTCAGTAGAAGAGAGTGTGAGCAGCATGCTTTGGCTATGTCCAAGCTTGACTTCAATACAGACGAGGATAAGGATGCCGTTGAGCAGGTTTTCTGGAATGCAATACTGTGCTTGAACAATGAAGATAGAAGCTTACCAGCCATTCAATTGATGCTTCCTCTTCTAAAACGTGGCATTGCCGTTCATCACTCAGGCTTGCTACCAGTAATCAAGGAGCTGGTAGAGCTCCTTTTTCAGGAAGGCCTTGTAAAGGCCCTTTTTGCCACCGAAACCGTAATACCATATTTTCTTTTGCTACCATATTTTCTTTTGCTCGTCTATTTTATTTGTCTTCATCTTTGCCTGGTTAGAAAATAATCCCTTCTGAAGAAAAGAGCATGCTTTATTGATTTTCTTTATTCTCTCCAACTATATTAGATGGGATACATTAATCATGATTGCTTAATTGATGCATTTATTGAGGGATTAGTATTGTGGGAACTAACTATTAACAAAGCTTATTTTTTTAAAATGCTAATGAAGAGTAAGCCTCTCTGCTCAAACCTTTTTTGTTTTCACACATTGAATTTTAAGGATTTGTTTGCAGATGAAATTTATGCAGGGCAGGATTTTATCTTCACTTGGAATCTTATAATTGCTTACCCTAAATGTTTCAGTTTGCTATGGGATTGAATATGCCTGCTAAAACTGTTGTCTTTTCATCTGTTAAAAAGTGGGATGGTGACAGTCATCGTTATATTTCTTCTGGAGAGTATATACAGGTATACAAGCTACATAAACACATTTCTTTCGGCTAGAATTTTAATTACCTCAACTCTTTTAAAATGTATTTGCTCACCACAGGCTAGCGGAAGAGCTGGTCGTCGCGGTAAAGATGAAAGAGGAATTTGCATCATAATGATTGATGAACAGGTGAACCTCATTTGAATCACTGTAACAAAGTTGGTACTTCTTAGCTGTTTGTTCCTGGTGATACCTTATTATAAGGACTGATGAACAGGTGAACTTTAGCTAACGTATTGTCTGAGAGTTGGTATTTCCATGCTGTTTGTTTGTGATGTTGCAGCTGTACTATGTTTTGATCCTTTTGGTGACTGTTACATCACCGATTACGTTGTAATTGTTTGTATAGAAATAACATATTTCACAATCTATTATATTATGGTGCACATTTTTATTGGTTCTTTGTCGGTTTACTTTATTATAGATCAAGTTTTATACATGATATGATAATTCACACATATATTACTATAAAAATATAAAATAAGTACAGACAACATTACAAACAATCAAGAACAAACATTGTTTACGTCGTTCGAGATGGTCACGAAGGATCATCTTACACCACAATATAAGGGACCCTATGTGTTTGATATAAACTTTTTAAGGATTTACAAGATATGTGAGGTTCTTTATATAAACCTACCAACACATTCAACTCCTATCATAAGATGATTTAGGACTAAATAAATAAGATGTTTGTAATTGGATCTTGGATAGATCCAATGCGCGATCGACTCAACTCTCTAGTTTTCTCAAAACCCTCCTTTAACTAGAGCATGGAATGCTCAACTCGCAACAAAAAAATATTGTCACATATGAAATGTGGAAGCTAATCAAAACAAGAACAAAAATATAAAGAAGAATTTGATTTTACATGGAAACCTACTCCCTTAGGAGCAGGGTGAAACCACAGGAGAACCACTTCAAAGGGTTGATATTCTAATCACTTGCTCAAAGTTTACAATATGTATGGGGCTCTAAATATAGCTCCACCAATTTGACCAAAAGCCACCACTCCAAGATGTGGTATTAAGTATAACCCACATAAGACCGTTCTTCAACACTCCCCCTCTAGTTGAGCATGCAATGCTCAGCTTGGACAAATATAAAGAATACACCCACTCACCACACACAAATCAAATCAAATTTGGTCTGATCAATCTCATCTGAATCAGGGTAAAGAAGAACGGACTCATCAGTGGAAGTAGTCGAATGAAGTCCGTCCTGTCTAGTCTCAGATTCTGCCTTCTGTTCTAAGGTGTCTATCGTGTAAATTTCGTGGATGTCATCAATGCATCGCCACATACCAGAAGGGGGAATTCCAAGGTCTATGCTTTCCGAGTCTTCCTCCTTCAAGAGGAATTCTTGGGTTTCATTATCATCCAACATATAACAAGAATCTCTGATATTATCCTCGAGGTTAAATTCCTTGGGGTTGGCTAACACAGGAGGGCTCTCATGGGATGCAGGTCTCTGGTTAGTAGTGGGTGTAGTGATCAACACATCGCTCCCTACATTAGACGGAAGCGAATCTCTCCTGAATCATGATCAATAACTGCTCCCGCAGAGGCGAGGAAAGGCCGTCCCAGGATGATTGGAGGGTATTCCACAGGGGTGGAGGTCTCCGTGGGCATTACAACAAAATCTGAAGTGAAATTCATGCCCTGAATAGAATTACAGCGTTTTCTAGAATACCCTTCGGCCTCTTGATAGATCCATCAACAAATTGAACTATCATCCTGGTTTTCTTGAGAGGCCCAAGATGAAGAGACTGTACCATAAAGAAGGGTATTATATTGATTGATGAACCACCGTCAAGGAGAGCGTTATCACAAGAATAGTCAGATATGAAGCAACTCACAAGAGGTGTGGCAGTGTTCCCTTTTAAAAAATACGGACGGTGAGAGATGGCGTAGGCAGTGGACATGGTCAAGATGTGACGCTCAGTTCTTCTCCTTCGCTTTCTCTTATTGTGTTGAGGAGTAGATAAATCTGTCATGGCCTGTTAAAGTGGAACTTTAATGATCTCATGAAGGGTGGCTATCACTTCGGGTTCAATCAACATTTTTTTGAATTTTTGGACCTCATCCATACAAGGGAGGAGGTCAGAATCAGCATTTACACGAGGATTGCCAAGAACAGTATGTATAATGAAATCCTCGGGGTCAAGGTTGGGACATGATGTGAACAGATGTATGGGTAAATGATCGTGCATTTGGGTCCTCTCCTCACAAAATGAATCAATAATGTGTCTCACAAAATCTTTTTGGATTTTTATTTTTTTCTCATTTTTTGTATTTTGGGCGATTGCGAGCTCTCATGATTATCCTCAAGTGAATCCATATCCTCAAATAGTGGAGCAACGTTCTGGCTCGTATTTATTTTAAATAGATTGCTAATCCTCGAATTCATGTGCTCCATCATCTGGTTCAGTGTCTCAAGTGTGGAAATCATGAAAGGTGACTCCAAAATCTCAGGATTGGGTGGGTTGAATAGGGTGGGTGAAAATCAAAGTCCTCCAATTCCTGAAATAATGGGTTAGGCGGATATGCACAAAAATCAGGAGGAAAGTCCTCCTGGAAAAAGGAAGGTGGATCATCTGGAGAGTAAGAGGTATCCGCGAAGATCGGATTAAAATAACTCCTGTCGGCCATCTCCGAAACAAAAGACGGGATTGGGAAGAGCACGAGCGGTCAAGTCAAAAGATATGGAAAAAAGGCGCAAATGCACAGAAGGATCTAGCAAGCACACAAGCAATCAAATACAATACAAACCCCTAGTTCACCAACTCAACTCAAAGTGAAGACCGTGAAGGTTCGGTCACTTATCTTGTCAATTTTAGAGTTTGGTGAGAATACATTATATCAGAGCGGTTAAAGCGAGCTGTTAGGAACCCAATGCTCTAAGGAGACTGGCCTAATCCTAAAGTTAGATCTTTCCCGGTTAGTATGAATTGCAGACCGTTTACCGGCTACCCGATCAATTTAATCTTTTAAGGACGGATAGCAACGACAATCTATATCATCAATTTCCGATCCACTGAGAATCTCGTGGTCAACAAAATGGCATCATTGCCATGGAGGCACGGCAAGGGTAGTTAGGTTCTCTTTTGACATGTTATTCTTGTTTTTAAATATATGTTTATAATTTGCCACATTATTGCATTGTTCATATCCACTGCATCTGTTTCATTTTTCTTTCTCATATTTGATAATTGTATTTTTTACACAAACTCTTTTCTTTTTCTTACGAGGGCCCGCGGAGTGAAGAAGGCGATCCTAGGAAAGCCGAAGCACCCAAGCGACGTGGAGGCGGCTTGATTCTACACCAAGCCGCAGGATAGCGTGAGAAGAGGAGAAGAATTTAAAAAAATTAAAGATTGATTGGGTTTTCTTTTCTACCATTTGGACTCTGTAAAAGGACACTCATTTGTTGCGGAGTCTGTTTCGCCAAGTGCCGGTGCACGACCTCACCGGTTTTGTTTTCATCGCCTTTATTTTTCTTTGTTTCCCACGGATTTCATGAGCTACCTCTTGATTGATTTAATTAATTTGCTTGAGACAGGTAATTAATTAGGTCCAAACACCATAAACAAGAAATTTATGTGCCTATAGAGTAGAGCGTAATTAGGACTTAGTCAAATTAACTTGTTCTTGCTCGTTAATAGAAGCTATCATCTAGGACGGTTCACTTGCATTTGCATATAGGATAGTTTATTTCAATTCTGCGCAGATCACTTGCATGTGGAGTGCTAGCAACAAGGTACGTATCTCTAACCCCCGCATGCATTATTGTTTTTAATCGCGCATTGGCATTTCTGATCTCCTTCCTTGTTTTCACTCACATAAGTTAAAAAGGAACTTGGACACTCGGTAGGCGATTCTTTGAAAATATTTTTAACCAAGTGACAACCGCTTAAAATACAGGACTGCTAAAGAAAACTCGACCTTAAAAATATAAGGAAAAATTATTGTTTTGGGGAGAGTAACCCCCTCGTTGTTTGGTTTGCTTGAGCGAGAGAGCGACCCGCACACTACAATAGAACCACGCCTGAACTCTTTTCAGACTACTATCTTGGATTAGTCGTTCTACAGTGAGGATCTCTCTGGTAGCCGGTAAAGCGGCCTACTAATTTGACATTGTGGATTTATTAGGAATTAATTACTCACTGTCGCTCTGTTTTCATTAAAAAATCCATAGAAAATTCATATTTTGTCAAAAAATTCCAAAACAATTACTGTAACCTCATTGCATCATGTTTTAGTTTTGAATAAAATTCTCATTATTTTTGCATACTCTTTGAGTGAAAAATTGCGTAAAAACCCATAAAAAGTGTTCATTTTTCCTTCTTGCATGTTAACCCCTAAATTTTCAAAAAAATGTGTTTTGTATTCATCATTGGATTAAGTTCTAGAGAAAATGTATGTGGCTAAATTGGATATTACTCATAGTTTCATAGAAAATCCATGTTTTGTCAAAAAATTCCAAAAAAATTAGTGTAACCTCATTGCATGTTTTAGTTTCAATAAAATTCTTATTATTTTTGCATACTGTTTGAGTGGAAAATTGCGTAAAAACCCATAAAAAGTGTTCATTTTTCTTTCTTGCATGTTAACCCCTAAAATTTCAAAAAAATGTGTTTTGTATTTATCATTGGATTAAGTTTCTAGAAAAAATGTAAGTTGGCTAAATTGGATTAATTTAAAATTAAAAATAATTTGGCTAAGTTGTGTGTTTTCTTATTAGCTTAATTCACACGCATTTTGCATTCACATTTATTTTTGCATTTAAAAAATACAAAAAATAGCATTTGAAAACCTAGACTTAATTATTCCGAATTAACCCAAAGTTGTTCCTTTGTCTCCCTGTGTTCGACCCCGGACCTACCCGGGATATAAATTAAAAGCCGAGACACTCTTCACGGAGATCTTTGCTTGGTTCTGACTGATTCGCTAAGTACTCGTATCACAACGAGTACAAATTATATCATGCACTTACCAGACTGATCAGATGGCGCTGTTGCCGAGGAGGCAAACGGCTTAGAGTTTCATTTAGAAAATTTGATTTCGGTTTTCTCTTACTCTGGTAGTCTGTCCCCCGAGCCATATTGTATTTATTCCATTTTTTTCTCTTAATTATTTTTCTTCATATTTTTGTATATATTTCTTTGTTGATCTCTCTAACATAAATTTTATTTTATTTGCGAGGGTTCAGTGGACTTGGAGTGCATCGGAGGTCGACGGATGTGATGCGCGCCGACTGCTAAAGTGTTAGGAAAATTAATTTATTTTCGAGAGAATTATCATTTTTGTAAATTTTTGTAATTTATGTGTTGTAATAATTTAGGTAATTTTCTCTTTTACAACGGCTCTTGTTTGAGTGCTCGCACGTGTGAAAAAGACTTGGACATTATTTTGTGGTGTGTCGAGACCTGTTTCACTCTCCGTTGAGAGTGGGGCTTGACTTGAGTGGCGAAATTAAGGATAAGCACACGATAGTTTAGAATCAAATTTGTTTGTGCCCATTGTAATTTAGGCCATACATATCTTAGAAGATTCACACATCTGATAAGATTCATAATGGGACACACATAGACGCGTACTACTTAGCTCAAATTAACTCAATTCTTTGCCCCGCTAATAGTATACTTTTTAGGTGCGATTTTCTCGATCTGCATGCATATAGTGTAAATTTAAAAATTCAGTTTTGCATAACGTATGGAGAGTGCTGGAAGTCACTATAAGTATACCTTCTTCTGAGCATGCATCATTGTTTCACGTTTGCATTCTGATTTTCGACTCCTTCCTTGTTTTTAACTTAGGATTTCAAAGGAAATTGGGACTAAACGGTAGACGAGTTTGTGTGTTCAGATTAAATTTCAAGTGACAACCTAACTCTAAAATTGGGACTGAATTGAGAAGGTCGATTAAAAAATTAGAATAAAAAGAACCTTGTTCACAGATGCATAAAGCCCTCATTGTATGATTTGCTTGCAATTGAGAGAGAGAGACGACACTAGGATAGAGCCAAACCGAGATTTCTTACATACTAGTGGTTCTTTCTTTTTAGGTGATTAGCTACTTCTCAGTGAGGATCTTCTGGTAGCCGGTAAACGGTCCGGATTTCCTTAGCAGAATGGGAGGTTTAGAGGACCCCTTAGTCCTCAAGGAACGAGTAGCCGTATTTATTCGGTCCGTACTTACTCCTATACTAGCTGAAAGTAGGTCCAACTAGTCCTAAGAACCGGGCCAGTCTGTAGGAAAATACGGGCACCTAACAGCTCGTTAATCTTTCCAAGATTGCATTTATCACCAACTAAAATTGACCAGATTATTCAGCCGAACCTTTATAGCCATTACGTGTTGAGTTGGTGAAATTGAAGGTTTGAATTGCATTTGTATTGTATGAGTATTCTCCGCACATTCACGTGCACGTAGAACTAGCGCCTCATTGATTATCATGTTCTAATCGGTTCTTCTGACATCAAAGATGACTAATTGGGAGATATTTATTTGGACTTTGCGAATCTCTCGTTGAACCCTCAAAGAAGTACTCCTTTAAAGGTCCAAGCGTAACTTGGGCCAACCTGAACTCATGACCCTCTTGAGCCCAGGATCACTCACTCTCGGGATGGTTACTCTCAAACCATTCCCTTTCTCTCCTCCCACCTCACCGAGGAAAATCTTCGCCTCGGTGAGAATATCTTCATGCCTAAATGCTCTTCTAATTAAGACCACATTTCTGATTCAAGCCCTAAAGAAGATTCAAATAAAATGCCTTTAAAGAAGAAAGAAGAGGATAGAGAACACCACGAGGACCCGATGAGAATGGTACTAGCCAGATTAACTGCATCTGAGCAGCAACAAGCACTACTCAGAGCTCAGTTAGGACAGCTTAATGTTGGGGTCGAACCACCAATGGATGCGGCGTATAACCCAGGACAATACAGAATTCGGAACTGCTTGAGTCTGGCAGAACCCACAGTTGATTTTGAGTTGAAGCCGCAATTTCTGAACTTGCTGCCACACTTTAATGGGAATGCTAATGAGAAATCATATGCATTCCTAAGGGACTTCGAGCTCGTCTGCGCTAACCTTAGACATCCTAATGTTAGCCAGGATTATATTAGGCTCACAACCCTTTCATTTGCCTTGGGTGGCAAAGCCGACTACTGGGCGAAAAATCTTGAAGTTATAGTCACCACTTATGCCCAGTTCAAAGACCTATTTCTGAAGGAGTTCTACCCTCTGAGTAGGACTAACATGATGAGGATGCGCATTACGAGCTTTTCCCAATTACCCCATGAAGCCTTCGGTGATGCATGGGAAAGATTCAAGGACATCCTGCATAAGTGTCCCTGTCATGGACTAGATGACAACATCTTGGTCCAGTCGTTCTTCAGTGGTCTCAACCTTGAGATGCAGGATTTAATGAGTGCTGCCTATGGAGGCAGCTATACATCACGAGGGTCGGATACCGTCTGGAAGGTATTCGAGCATATGGCTGAAATCGGCCGCTCACAGATGGCCAGCAGGGCCTATACATCGTCCACTCTCATTTGGAGGGGGAAAATCAGTCGTAATCGATCTCTCTCAGAACGTGATCCCTAGCATGGGACTCCTTGCGGACAAGCTTACAGTAGTCGAGAAGATTGACATGAGGATTGATTAATTGGACCGGAGCGACTTCAAAATTCCAAAACAAATGGAGTTGACTGAGAGGATATCTAAGATAAAGATACCTGTCGTGACTGCACACTCAACCCCTGTATACCGAGTTCACCATATTCAGGAGCAGTTGGTGTCAGGACAACCCCCACCGTGGGAGCAGGACCAGTCGGTCCAGTCCTACACCCACTCTTTCCAGCAACCCCCTCCATCAACAGAGATAGTTTAGGAGGAGCCTCCACCGATTTGGGAGGTGAATGGAGTATGGTATACTCAGGACCCTGCCAGGCAGGGAAGTACGGGAGATCGACAGACCTACCAGCGTCCCTCGACCTTTCACAACACCACATTCACCTCTACACCACCTCCTTCACAGCAGAGCCTTGGATTCCAGCCACCCCAGCAGCAGCGGCATCAGTATCAACAGTATGGCCGACATGGCCATTACCAGGCGAGCCAGTAGGGCTCGTAATTTCATGAGACACCCTAACACCAGCAGCAGAGGCAGTACCCTGGCCAGCAAGGCCAGTCTTCCCGTTCTTCCTCCCAGCCTTATCCCCTTCCTTCTTCGTCTGGTCCCGTGGACATACAACAACATATACTTGACGAGCTCCGTTCCTACAGTAACGAAATTCACGACTTACGGGTGGATGTCAACCGCCTATCCAGATGGCGAGACGAGTAGACTGCACCCTCTAGCTCGATCCCAGCCCAAGTTCAGGCTACTAACCCCAATA
The DNA here is from genome assembly GCA_037367405.1 of Ottelia alismoides. Classification (NCBI taxonomy): domain Eukaryota; kingdom Viridiplantae; phylum Streptophyta; class Magnoliopsida; order Alismatales; family Hydrocharitaceae; genus Ottelia; species Ottelia alismoides. The sequence continues at coordinate 1,205,652 of JAZKJV010008089.1, read as the reverse complement.
GCCTAAACCGATCTAGTTCTCAGCAGCACTTTAGTCAGGTATACTATTCGGCATCTCCTAAATCTGAACATGAGATTCTTTCGTGTGACGAGGCTAATCACATGTCACTCAGGAGCTGAAGGACCGTAATCATACCTGACCGAGCGAGGGATACGAGGAGGGGCATCTCTGGAGCTCTATCCGAGGAGTCTTCAGAGAACGAGGATGATAGGCAACATATTTTAGAGCCCCATTAACACCATTTGAGGATCTCTACTCTTGGAGCCGAGAGAAGGAGAGCACGTACGCAACATCGGCAACATGGATATACTTCCGAGTCTATGGAGGACCTTGCATCTCCAGTTGTGGCGGATACTGCTTCAGCTTCTATTCCACAACCTATAGTGGATAGTCTAGATTTTGATTCCATGTTGTATAAAAAAGATTCTTGTATGAAGAACTCTATTTCCGTTAATGCCAAGAATGATCTTTCAGTTCATGATTCAGATTCTTCATCTTATGTTTCCCTAGCTTCAATCCTTTTCCACGTGCTCTTACGGTAGGAAAGCCCATCAAAAAGATTCAGAAAGATGACCACGATATAGCACGGTTTTGTAAAGAAAATGTCACTGTAAAGGTGCCATTTGATGAGTATGTGGCTAACCATCCTGCATTTCAGAAATACCTTAAGGTGAGATCCACACCTACTAGGATTACCAGGAAGAAAGAGAACTAAAATGTGAAGACACACGTCCTGTCAGTAGCCACAACGTATTGTCTCATGAATCAGACATTGCCAAGGAAGTATCGAGACATGGGTGCTCAATATGTGGAGAGTCGTATTGACGACATCGCATTTGCATGCACACTCTTGGATAACGGTTCTTCCATCAACTTACTTCCCTTAGTCTTATATCCGAAATTAGAGTTGGGATCACTTCGCAAATCCAGAGCTTTACTCCAATTCGCAGACCGTTCAATGAAAAGACCTAAGGGAGAAGTGAAGAACGCCGTTATCTCGATTGAGGGGCTGAACTATCAGGTTGACTTCACAATCTTGGACATGGAGACCCCCAATCATTCGAGAGAATCTCATATCATTCCCGGGCAACCCTTCCTTAGGACCGCATGCGCAACTTTTGATTATGGTACGAGAATGTTGAAGTTCCGTTCTCCAGCCAGAGAAGTGAACCTTGAGATGAAGCAAACCAAGTGTCAACGACCCGATTCAGAGAGTAGCACAGAGTACTCATCTCAAGAGGCAGATTGCAGAATGATTAGCACCATTGGAATTTGGAGACAAGTTCGTTCCAGACAGAGCGAGACCCTTTCATCTAGAAAGGACATAGTGGATAATGCAGTTTGCCTGGTGTTCCCTGATCGTGTTAGAGATGCATCTACCTATTCCCGTAATGACTTAGAGATCCATCTGGATCTGTCAGTTCCATCCCATTCGGAACAATCATGTGACATAGATGATGAGTCAGACGCAACTTTGGCCGACTTACCGCGTTTCTTTGGCGATCTGACTCCTGATACTTCTGAGTTGGTGGTGAGTAATATGCAGCTTAGCCCACCTTCATGCAGCACAGAACTAGATTCAGATTCAGTTCAGCCAGATTTGCTTGATGATATCACATTGGTAGAACTGAAATCACTACGTCCTACACTCAAGTACGCCTTTCTTGCGGGATCTAAAGAGAGATATCCTGTTATCATTAGCTTAGACTTGACTTAGAACATGAGTGTAAGTTGTTAGAGGTCTTAGAGGGGAACTGCAAAGCAATAGGCTGGACAGTATCGGATCTCGTGGGGATTAATCTCGCTCTCTGCTTGCACCACATTTTTACCTCGGACAATGTAAGACCTTCCCGTGAGTTTCAGAGGAGACTTAACCCCAATCTACAGGAAGTAGTGAAAAACGAGATTGGGAAATGGTGCAAGACATGTTTTATATATCCTATTTCTGACTCCAAGTGGGTGGCCCCGCTTCATATTGTCCCGAAGAAGTCGGGAATTCAGATGGTCACCAACGAGGAAGGGGTAGAAATTACGACACGAGTACCCGCGTAGTGGCGCGTTTGTGTTGACTACAGGCATCTGAATGCTGCGACCAAGAAAGACCATTTTCCCTTACCTTTTATCGATTAGATTTTGGAGAGACTTGCAGGGAAAGAGTTCTTTTATTTTCTTGATGGTATTCAGGCTACAACCAGGTGGCCATAGCCCCTGAGGAGCAGGAAAAGAGCACATTGACATGTCCATTCGACAGTTACGCTTTCAGGCGCATGCCATTCGGGCTCTGCAATGTCTCGGGCACATTTCAGCGGTGCATGATAGCCATATTTGCCGAGATGGTGAGAGATTTCTTGGAAGTGTTCATGGATGACTTCTCGGTTCATGGTGATTCCTTTGATACATGTTTAACGCACTTCGACCGAGTCCTCAAGAGGTGTAGAGAGATGAATCTGATACTCTCCTGGGAGAAGAGTCACTTTATGGTGACTGAGGGTATCGTGTTGGGGCATGTCATCTCCAAAAGGAGAATGGAGGTTTACACTGCCAAGGTGGAGGTGATCAAGAAACTCGATCCACCTACCAGCGTGTCAGTGCGATCATTCCTAGGGCATGCTGGATTCTATAGAAGATTCTTTCAAGATTATTCAAAGATCGCCCGCCCACTGACTGAGCTCTTAGGGAAAGACACAGAGTTCGTTGTAGATCACAGATGTCTGGAGGCCTTTGAGCTCTTGAAGAGGAAGATCTGTGCCTCGCCTATCCTACAAGCTCCTGACTGGTCTCTCCTCTTTGAGATCATGACTGATGCTTCAAATTTCGCTATTGGAGCTGTGTTAGGACAACGACGAGAGGGGATCCCGTTTGCGATCCACTAAGCGACGCGAGCAAAGTATTAGATCCTACGCAGAAGAATTACTCCATGACTGAAAAGGAAATGCTCGCTGTAGTATAGGCTCTCGAGAAGTTCATGTCGTATATTTTGGGGTCTACGGTGACAATTTACACTGATCACATAGCTATTCAGTACTTAATGAAAAAGAAGGATGCAAAGGCGCGTCTTCTTAGGTGGATTTTACTCCTCCAGGAGTTTGTGAGATAAAAGATAAACCTGGAGTGAAGAATGTTGTGACTGATCACCTTTCTCGGATTGAGCTTAAGGATTCTCCTAATTATGAGGGGATAAGGGAGACCTTCCCGGACGAGTCAATTTGTGTTATTGACTCACTCCCGTGGTATGCCAACATGGTGAACTATCTTGTCTCCAAGTAGGTTCCCCATGGTTGGACTAGGAGCAGCATTGACCGACTGAAGTCGGATTCAAGGAGATACCATTGGGACGATCCTTTCCTTTTCTTCGAAGGACCGGATTGTGTTTGGAGAAGGTGTATTCCTCAGGAGGAGTACCAGAGTATCCTCACATATTGTCTTTCACTTGAGGCTAGAGGACACCATTCGGGGAAGAAATCGTTTACAAGCTACTTCAATGTGGATCGTACTGGCCGACCCTATTTAGAGATGCTATTGATTTTGTACGGTCGTGTCCGATTTGTCAAAGGATGGGAGGGATAGTTGGACAGAGAGATGAGATGCACATGCAACCAGTGATTATTTGTGATGTTTTTGATGCATGGGGCATAGATTTTATGAGTCACTTTCCTAACAGCCACGAACATGAGTACATCTTGCTGGCGGTTGACTATTTATCTAGGTGGGTGGAGGCTATCCCAACCCTAACCACAGATAGCAAGATTGTCAAGTTTGTGAGATACCATATTATTGCTAGGTTCGGGGTGCCAAAAGTTTTGATATCTGATGGGGGTAGCCACTTTGTGAATCGAGATGTGAGATCTTTAGCTAAGGACTACGGATTTGAGCACAGAGTTGCTAGTCCTTACCACCCACAGTCCAATGGTATGGCAGAGGTTTCGAACAGAGAGGTGAAGAGTATTTTGCAGAAGTTGGTTCGTCCCGATAGGAAGAACTGGTCCCAGCTCTTGGATCAAGTTATGCAGGCCTATAGGACAAGCTACAAGACATCATTGGGTACTTCACCATTCAGAATGATCTATGGCAAGACATGCCATTTGCCTGCAGAGCTGATTCACAAATTCAAATGGGCAATTAAGCAAATTAATTGGAGTTGTCACCTAGGGAAGCTTTGTCGAGACTTGAACTTGAACGAGCTCGTGGAAATCCGAAACAGGGCATATGACAACAAATTGATTTATAAGACAAAGTAAAGAAATGGCATAATTAGCACATTCGGTGCAAAGACTTTGTCCCTGGACAAAAGGTGTGGTTGTTTAATACCAGGTTGAAGATGTTCTATGGGAAGCTCAAATCTAAATGGACAGGTCCCTTTGTTGTTAAGAAAGTACACGGGAATGGAAGTGTAGAGATAGCTGATCTCACAGATGGTGCACAATCCAATGTGGTGAATGGACAACTGTTGAAGCATTTTGTAGATTCTAAAGAGCAGTTGGTCCAAGTCGAGGTCATCTACTTCATGCAGAGTGAGCACATAGCAGATATATCATATTATTTTTCATGAAGATGCATCATCAAGATTCAGCAGCTTAGAAGATTCATTCCTCTTGTACATTCTCCCTTCTTTGTATATTCTCCAGATCACATCGGTTCTCACACTTACTCCTGTTTTATACTTAGGCTGACCAAAGCCTAAGTATAGGGAGGACCGATGCCCACCATATGTATATACTCATCCATTTCTCCTCTTAACCTCGTCTGCCCCATTTTCGCTCTTCTTTTACACTTAGGCTGATCAGAGCCTAAGTATAGGGGGGCGGATTGACTTCTTTACTTTTTGTAATTTTAGCTCTCCTACGCTTAGCACGAGCTATGCCTTTTTCTTGCTTCTTGTGCTTTGAGGACATAACACATGCTAAGTATAGGGGGCGTGTATATATTACATATATACTTTACCCATAGCTTGTACTTTTGCGTATTTTATTATATATTATAAAGTAATTATGAGGTGGGTAAAATTTGTTTAAAAAACACAAAAAACTCTTCTTTTTCAAAAAATATTTAACAAATTTTTCAAAAAAATCCCTTTTTTTTAAAAAACTTTTTCAAAAAAAAAATAAAAAAATCTCTTTTCTTTCTTTATCTCCTTTAACAAAATTTATGTCTTTTTCAAAAAAAACTTTTGAAAAAAACAAAAACCTTTAAAAAAACACATTTCTTCCTTTCTTTTCTTTTTCAAAAAAAATATTAATTTAAAAAAATCAAAGTAAAAAAACTAACTCATAAGTTGGTTTAATCACTGACACTTACACTTTCACACAAGACTTGTGATGTTCAAGAACACTTGATTTATGAGGTCTTGAGATTTTGAGTTAACCAGCCTTAGTCATTAGGGTCTTTGACTTAATTATTCACATTTCCCTAGTTTGAAAGATTTGTGTGCTATATTGCATACTTAGTCTCTACCTTAAGAATATGATCATCACCTCACATACACGACTGTAGTTATGACGATATGAGTTGAAATTTCACATGAGGAACTGGGATGATGGATTTGAGTTTGGACCTGATTTAATGATGCTCGAGGATGTGATAAAATCATTGAAAGCTTCATGAAACCTGAGTGTCAGCATTTTTAGCCAGTATGAGAACATGGTTCTTATACTA